>CM061753.1:53640007-54840007 GCA_030979885.1 Lolium multiflorum | reverse complement strand
GAATGCTCGCATTTCGGATTTCTCGCTTTTGATTATTCTCAACTTAGACATCCATACCGGGACAACATGGACAACAGATAATGGACTCCTCTTTAATGCATAAGCATGTAGCAAAGTTATTATTCTCATATGAGATTGAGGATATATGTCCAAAACTGAAACTTCCACCATGATTCATGGCTTTAGTTAGCGGCCCAATGTTCTTCTCTAACAATTTTGCATGCTCCAACCACTAAAATGATAGACCTTCAGACAAGACGGACATGCATAGCAACTCACATGATATTCAACAATAGTTGATGGCGTTCCCCAGAAGCATGGTTATCGCACAACAAGCAACTTAATAAAATATAAAGTGCATAAGTACATATTCAATACTACGATAGTTTTTAAGGCTATTTTGTCCCATGAGCTATATATTGCAAAGGTGAATGATGGAATTTTAAAGGTAGCACTCAAGCAATTTACTTTGGAATGGCGGGAAATACCATGTAGTAGGTAAGTATGGTGGACACAAATGGCATAGTGGTTGGCTCAAGGATTTTGGATGCATGAGAAGTATTCCCTCTCGATACAAGGTTTAGGCTAGCAAGGTTATTTGAAGCAAACTCAAGGATGAACAAGTGCAGCAAGACTCACATAAAAGACATATTGTAAACATTATAAGACTCTACACTGTCTTCCTTGTTGTTCAAAACTCGATACTAGATATTATCTAGACCTTAGAGAAACCAAATATGCAAATCAAATTTTAGCAAGCTCTATGTATTTCTTCATTAATGGGTGCAAAGCATATGATGCAAGAGCTTAAACATGAGCACAACAATTGCCAAGTATCACATTATCCAAGACATTTTTAGAATTACTACATGTAGCATTTTCCAATTCCAACCATATAACAAATTAACGAAGAAGAAACTTCGCCTTGAACATTATGAGTAAAGCCTAAGGACACATGTGTCCATATGCAACAGCGGAGCGTGTCTCTCTCCCACAAAGTGAATGCTAGGATCCATCTTATTCAAACAAAAACAAAAACGAAAACAAACCGACGCTCCAAGTAAAGAACACAGATGTGACTGAATAAAAATATAGTTTCAGGGGAGGAACCTGATGATGTTGTCGATGAAGAAGGGGATGCCTTGGGCATCCCCAAGCTTAGACGCTTGAGTCTTCTTAAAATATGCAGGGATGAACCACGGGGGCATCCCCAAGCTTAGAGCTTTCACTCCTCTTGATCTTAGTATATCATTCTCCTCTCTTGACCCTTGAAAACTTCCTTCACACCAAACTTCAAGCAAACTCATTAGAGGGTTAGTGCATCATTAATAATTCACACATTCAGAGGTGACACAATCATTCTTTTCACTTCTGGACATTGCATAATGCTACTGGACATTAATGGATCAAAGAAATAAATCCAACATAGCAAAAGAGGCAATGCGAAATAAAAGGCAGAATCTGTCAAAAACAGAACAGTCCGTAAAGACGAATTTATAAATGGCACCAGACTTGCTCAAATGGAAAAACTCAAAACTAATGAAAGTTGCGTATATATCTGAGGATCACGCTCGTAAATTGGCAGATTTTTTCGAATTTTCTACAGAGAATTATGCCCAGATTCGTGACAGACAGCAATGCTGTTTCTGTGCAGCGATCCCAAATATAACATCAACTTTGACATAGAAACTTTACTTGGCACAAAAACATGATAAGGAGAGGTTGCTACAGTAGTAAACAACTTCCAAGACTCAATAAAACAAAAATTGCTGTAGTAAAATAAACACATGGGTTATCTCCCAAGAAGTTCTTTCTTTATAGCCATTAAGATGGGCTCAGCAATTTTAATGATACTCTCGCAAGAAATAAGAGTTGAAGCAAAAGAGAGCATCAAGGAGCAAATTCAAAACACATTTAAGCCTAACCCACTTCCTATGAAAAGGAATCTTGTACACAAATAAATTCATGAAGAACAAAGTGGCAAGCATAGAAAAGCAACATAAGCGCAATTTCAAGATTCTCAACATAAAGAGGGGAAACTTAATATTATTAAGATGCATATAACCATGTTTACCTCTCTCATAATAACTTTCAGTAGCATCATGAACAAACTCAACAATATAACTATCACATACAACATTCTTGTCATGAGCCACATGCATAAAATTATTACTCTCCACATAAGCATAGTCAATTTTATTAGTTGTAGTGGGAGCAAATTCAACAAAATAGCTATCATTATTATTCTCATCACCATAATCATCATATATAGGAGGCATATTGGAATCATAATTAATTTTCTCCTCAATAGTAGGTGGACTGAAAATATCATATTCATCATTGCAAGCATCATATATAGGAGGTAAAGTATCATCAAAGTAAATTTTCTCCTCCATGCTTGGGGGACTAAAAATATCACAACCAGCTTCCCCAAGCTTAAATTCTTCCATAGCTTTAGCAATAATGGTGTTCAAAGAGTTCATGCTAATAACATTGCTACAACTATTTTGCAAACAAAGTTCCATGGGTTTTTTAATTTTCTCTTCAAACACATCATGTCCTAATTCAAGATAAAGTTCATAAAGATCTCTAATTTTTTTGTTGTTTTCCATTAAGCCTAACTAGTGAAAATAAAAACAAGTACAGGACTAGACATGATAACAAAATAAATTAAATGCAAGTAACTAATTTTTTTGTGTTTTTGATATAGAGAACAAGACAGTAAATAAAGTAAAACTAGCAACTAATTTTTTTGTATTTTGATTTAGTGCAGCAAACAAAGTAGTAAATAAAATAAAGCAAGACAAAAACAAAGTAAAGAGATTGAGAAGTGGAGACTCCCCTTGCAGCGTGTCTTGATCTCCCGGCAACGGCGCCAGAAAAAGAGCTTGATGGCGTGTAACTCACACGTTCGTTGGGAACCCCAAGAGGAAGGTATGATGCGCACAGTAGCAAGTTTTCCCTCAGAAAGAAACCAAGGTTTAATCGAACCAGGAGGAGCCAAGAAGCACGTTGAAGGTTGATGGTCGCGAAATGTGATGCGGCGCAACACCAGGGATTCCGGCGCCAACTAGGAACCTGCACAACACAACCAAAGTACTTTGCCCCAACGAAACAGTGAGGTTGTCAATCTCACCGGCTTGCTGTAACAAAGGATTAAACGTATCGAGTGGAAGATGTTTGCAAAGAAAACAGTAAAACAAGTAGATTGTATGCTATGTAAAGAATAGGACCGGGGTCCACAGTTCACTAGAGGTGTCTCTCCCATAAGATAAAAGCATGTTGGGTGAACAAATTACAGTCGGGCAATTGACAAATAGAGAAAGGCATAACAATGCATATACATGACATGGTAAATATAGTGAGATTTAATTGGGCATTACGACAAAGAACATAGACCGCCATCCAACTGCATCTATGCCTAAAAGTCCACCTTCAGGTTATCGTCCGAACCCCCTCCAGTATTAAGTTGCAAAGCAACAGACAATTGCATTAAGTATTGTGCGTAATGTAATCAATAACTACATCCTTAGACATAGCATCAATGTTTTATCCCTAGTGGCAACAGCACATCACAACCTTAGAACTTTCTGTCACTGTCCCAGGTATCAATGAAGGCATGAACCCACTATCGAGCATAATTACTCCCTCTTGGAGTTAAGAGTAAAAACTTGGCCAGAGCCTCTACTAATAACGGAGAGCATGCAAGATCATAAACAACACATGAACAATAGATTGATAATCACCATAATCATAGTACTCTCTATCCATCGGATCCCGACAAACACAACATATAGAATTACATATAGATGATCTTGATCATGTTAGGCAGCTCACAAGATCTAACAATGAAGCACAACAAGGAGAAGACGACCATCTAGCTACTGCTATGGACCCATGGTCCAGGGGTGAACTACTCACTCATCACTCCGGAGGCGATCATGGCGATGAAGAGTCCTCCGGGAGATGAATCCCCTCTCCGGCAGGGTGCCGGAGGCGATCTCCGAATCCCCCGAGATGGGATTGCGGCGGCGGCGTCTCCGTAAGGTTTTCCGTATCGTGGCTCTCGGACTGGGGGTTTCGCGACGGGAGCTTTAAGTAGGCGGAAGGTCAACGCGAGGCCACACGAGGGGCCCAGGGGGCAGGGCGCTGCCAAGACCTGGGCCGCGCCGGCCACCCCCGGCTGCCTCGTGGCCCCACTTCGTTAGGTCTTCGGTCTTCTGGAAGCTTCAAAAATAGGACCCTGGGCGAAAGTTTCGTCCAATTCCGAGAATATTTCTTTACTAGGATTTCTGAAACCAAAAACAGCAGAAACAAGAACTGGCTCTTCGGCATCTTGTTAATAGGTTAGTTCCAGAAAATGCATAAATATGACATATAATGTGCATAAAACATGTAGGTATCATCAATAAAGTAGCATGGAACATAAGAAATTATCGATACGTTGGAGACGTATCACTAGGGCGTGCCACCTGACCTAGACCCGATCAGGAGGGTGTTAGTGCTTCGATTTGTTCCTGCATGGTAGACACGTACACATTAAATACGAGCCCTATCGGCTCTCAGGTTTCCCTGTGGATCGGCTCAAGGAGCCGATCGCCCCATGTTTCACGTTGGATTTACAATGGCATGGGGATCCTGCTTGATCAGGACAAAGCTAAAACGATCCACGATAGTTTAGGGTTTTCACCGCATAATCGGAACGTCCTACGTGCGATCGGGCCTAGCAGCTACGAGAGATGATGCAAACTACCCCTACGAGAGGCCTAAAAACCAACATAACGTTGATCCCCGGAACATCCCTCGCAGGGACGGTAAACAACTCCTAACGCACCGCCGGATCGTCCGACCCCAGCATAAGGCCTAACTATGCAGATATTAAACTAATCCTTGCGGAGCAAGGAGCAACTATAACGGATCGGATCTACTAAGTTACGAACAAGCAAGATGCTGCCCTTACGTCTGGATAGACGTAAGGGCAGCTAGGTGTCGAGGGACGGCATTGCCACGCAGATATGCACGTGAAAGCACCAATGCAAGCCCCTAAACACCTAAGGATAAATAGTACTGCTCGCCATCAACAAGGCTTCAGCACGAGCAGTACAAGGTTGACGAATAAACGTGTACTGCCTAGATCGCTAGATGCGATCTAGGCAGCATGGTGCTTACCCGGGAGAAACCCTCGAAGAGAAGGGGTGGCGATGCGCCTGATTTGTGTTGGTTGAACGATGATTGTCCTCCTTTTCCGATAACCCTAGATACATATTTATAGTCCAAGGGACTTTCTAATTGGGGCGTGCACCTAACCGTGCACGGGCCAGACTCTATCTCTTTAATCTAAATTACAATGCGATCTACTATGTTACAGATACATGGGCAACTTAGCCCAAACTCTCAGCGCAAGGCCGCTTCGAAGATGCTCCACGTGTACGTCCTTCAAGCCCATCTTCACTTACGGCCCATCTCCTGATTTGGCCAAAATCGGGTGGTAACATCATGTCACGGATCTCCTTGTACTCAAGATACTGCATGTTCTTCACGGATACATGGATATTCTTGCCACGAACAGCGGGTGTCTTTTTCCTTTGAGAAGATTGCTGACGAGCGGTGAGCTTGGAAGGCCTAGTTTGCTCAAGTTCTTCCTCAATCTCGTCCACCGGAGATTTGTTCCTCTTCTTGGAAGAACCTGGGATGGAATCAACAGGATAGGAATGATAAATGAGTGATACTAGAAAGGAAGCCAAGAACTAGAGCCTACACAGGATATTGAGTAACAGCAGAAAAATTTGCCAGGCCGGAAGTTCCGGTGAGAACCGGCGGAAGTTCCGCTAGGCGGAAGTTCCGGCGTAGAGCCGGAACTTCCGACTGTTCGAAAACAGCAAAGAAGCTCACCAGATCTGCGGCAATGGCTCGTTTAACCGCAATACCACAACATCCTATGCAAGATCTAGTAAAGGAAAGGCATCTAGAGAAGTTCTACCATAGCTTTGCCTAGAGTATGCCCTATAGTTCATCTAGTGAGGTCTACCCACACATAGAGAGGGAGAGGGCACAAACCGGGGGGAGCCATGGAGAAGAAGGAGGGGATGCCAATCCACGGAGCCGATCCGGCGGGGACGCCGGACAAGGGAGATCCGGCCGGAGGAGCAGATGCAGCCCTCACGGGGAGAGAGACCAAGCAAATAGATCTTGGATGGGGAAAAGTGGGGAAGTGAACTGCTCACCCGTTCCCGATCAGTTATAGTGGAGAAATAAGGGCGGAAGTTCCTCGTTGGAGCCGGAACTTCCGGTCCCGCAGAAATCCACCAACCGATCAGGAACAGCGACAGAAGATGGCAGACATGACCAGCCGGAAGTACCGGGAAACGACCGAACTTCCGGTGGAAAAACGTGCCAAAACTCGTTTGACAAATCGATGACTTGAGGGAAGAGAAAATGGCTTAGATGAGATAGGCTTAGGACAGATACGCAAACTGTGAGATGGTACATGATCACTCATTTTTGCAAATAATGCAAATGAAGGCCAAAAGTGAGTGATTTCCCATAAACAAGGAGATGTCAATAAAACCAATGAAGATCCACATAACTCCAACTCTTCACAAAGAAGAGTGTGGTGGCCTAGACCACCATATATGAGTGTTATGGCATGGCACCGCGAAGATATATCTTGGGCCCAAAACCACTACTCATCATTGAAGCTCACATATCATTATATGATATAAAGAGAATGATTTCTTTTAATGTTGGCATTATGGGGGGAGGGATAGCTCAATAGTTTAAACCGCACTCCCCCTATCTCCATGCCCACATCTAAACCAAATAAAGTTTTGAGACAAAGGTGTGTTTGCAAGATGGTCAAGCTATACTCCTTGAATCAATGATATTTAGCTCATTCCTCAAATAAGAGAACCTTGCTTCATCAAGAGGCTTCGTGAATATATCGGCAAGTTGATCTTTGGTAGGAACATAGATAAGCTCAATATCACCACGGGCAACATGATCCCTAATGAAATGATTCCGGATCTCAATATGCTTCGTTCTTGAATGTTGCACCGGATTATAGGCAATCTTGATAGCACTTTCATTGTCACATAATAGAGGCACTTTGTCACAAATGACACCGTATTCCTTTAAAGTTTGCCTCATCCATAACAATTGAGTGCATCCACTTGCGGCGGCAACATATTCGGCTTCGGCGGTGGAGAGAGATATACAATTTTGCTTCTTAGAAGACCAACACACCAAGGACCTACCAAGAAATTGGCAAGCCCCGGAAGTTGATTTCCTATCATCCTTGTCCCCCGCCCAATCCGCATCGGTGTATCCATTGAGAATAAAACTTGAGCCTTTGGGGTACCAAATACCATATCTTGGGGTATCAACCAAATATCGAAAGATTCTTTTGAGAGCCATCATGTGACTCTCTTTAGGAGAAGCTTGATACCTTGCACACACACCAACACTCAACACTATGTCCGGTCTAGATGCACAAAGGTAAAGCAAGGATCCAATCATGGAGCGATATACCTTTTGATCCACCTCTTTACCATTGGGATCAAGTGCAAGATGACATTTGGTAACCATAGGAGTGGCTACACCCTTCAACTCGGTCATCTTGAACCTCTTGAGCATGTCTTGGAGATATTTTGCTTGATTGATGAAGGTTCCTTCCCTCAATTGCTTGATCTCAAAACCAAGGAAGAACTTCATCTCTCCCATCATAGACATCTCAAACCTATCGGTCATAAGCTTTGAAAATTCATCATTGAAAGCTTTGTTAGTAGAGCCAAAGATAATATCATCAACATATAATTGGCAAACGAAAAGCTCCCCATTAACCCTCTTAGTAAAAAGAGTGGGATCGATTAGCCCAACATCAAACCCACGGTCTACCAACAATTCTTTAAGGTGCTCGTACCAAGCTCTAGGAGCTTGTTTGAGACCATAAAGTGCTTTATCAAGCTTGTAGACATGGTTAGGAAAGTTGAGATCCTCAAACCCCGGGGGTTGCTTAACATAAACCTCTTCATGCAAAGGACCATTAAGAAATGCACTTTTCACATCCATTTGTTGTAACTTAAAGTTATGATGCGATGCATAAGCAAGAAGGATACGGATGGACTCAAGGCGAGCCACGGGAGCATAGGTTTCTCCAAAGTCAATTCCCTCAACTTGAGAGAACCCTTGAGCCACCAATCTTGCCTTGTTCCTCACAATATTTCCAAACTCATCTTGCTTGTTCTTGAAAATCCATTTAGTGCCTATAACATTGCGGCACCCCTTTGGCTTCTCTACTAAGGTCCATACTTTGTTGCGCTTGAAGTTGTTGAGTTCTTCGTGCATAGCTTCCAACCAATCCGAATCTTCAAGGGCTTCAAATACTTTCTTGGGTTCCACTAAGGAGATATAAGCATGATGATTGCTAAAGTTAGCCAATTGCCTTCTTGTGGTAACACTTGCCCTTAAATCACCAAGGACCTTGTCATGTGTGTGTTCAAGACGCTCAAGTTGCCTTTCTCTTCTTGCTAGACGACGGGCCTCGATCTCCTCCTTGGTTCTTCTTGGCCTTGGAGGTGTCACTTGATCAACTTGATCATTTGGGTCCCCGTCTTGACCTTCAATTTGAGCTTCCTCAATTTCTTGAGAATGCTCATCCTCATGTGCTTGATCTTGGACAATATTTGGTGAAGCGCAAATATCAAATGGATACTCATCGGAACCCCAAGAATTAGGTATGATGCTTGTGGCAAGTTTTCCCTCAGAAAGAAACCAAGGTTTAATCGAACCAGGAGGAGCCAAGAAGCACGTTGAAGGTTGATGGTGGCGAAATGTGATGCGGCGCAACAACAGGGATTCCGGCGCCAACGTGGAACCTGCACAACACAACCAAAGTACTTTGCCCCAACGAAACAGTGAGGTTGTCAATCTCACCGGCTTGCAACAAAGGATTAACCGTATTGTGTGGAAGATGATTGTTTGCAAGAAAACAATAAAACAAGTATTGCAGAGATTGTATGCGATGTAAAGAATAGGACCGGGGTCCACAGTTCACTAGAGGTGTCTCTCCCATAAGATAAAAGCATGTTGGGTGAACAAATTACAGTCGGGCAATTGACAAATAGAAAAGGGCATAACAATGCATATACATGATATGATAAATATAGTGAGATTTAATCAGGGCATTACGACAAAGTACATAGACCGCCATCCAACTGCATCTATGCCTAAAAAGTCCACCTTCAGGTTATCATTCGAACCCCATTCAGTATTAAGTTGCAAAGCAACAGACAATTGCATTAAGTATGGTGCGTAATGTAATCGACAACTACATCCTTAGACATAGAATCAATGTTTTATCCCTAGTGGCAACAGCACATCACAACCTTAGAACTTTCTGTCACTGTCCCAGTGTCAATGAAGGCATGAACCCACTATCGAGCATAAATACTCCCTCTTGGAGTTAAGAGTAAAAACTTGGCCAGAGCCTCTACTAATAACGGAGAGCATGCAAGATCATAAACAATAGATTGATAATCACCATAACATAGTATTCTCTATCCATCGGATCCCGACAAACACAACATATAGTATTATAGATAGATGATCTTGATCATGTTAGGCAGCTCACAAGATCCAACAATGAAGCACAATTAGGAGAAGACGACCATCTAGCTACTGCTATGGACCCATAGTCCAGGGGTGAACTACTCACTCATCACTCCGGAGGCGATCATGGCGATGAAGAGTCCTTCGGGAGATGAATCCCCTCTCCGGCAGGGTGCCGGAGGCGATCTCCTGAATCCCCGAGATGGGACGCGGCGGCGGCGTCTCTGGAAGGTTTTCCGTATCGTGGCTCTCGACTGGGGGTTTCGCGACGGAGGCTATTTGTAGGCGGAAGGGCAGGTCAAGAGGCGGCACGAGGGCCCAGGACAGGTGGCGCGGCCAGGGCCGGCCGCGCCGCCCTATCACCTGGCCACCTCGTGGCCCCACTTCGACTCCCCTTCGGTCTTCTGGAAGCTTCGTGCAAAAATAGGACCCTGGGCGGTGATTTCGTCCAATTCCGAGAATATTTCCTTACTAGGATTTCTGAAACCAAAAACAGCAGAAAACAGCAATGGCTCTTCGGCATCTTGTTAATAGGTTAGTTCCAGAAAATGCGTAAATACGACATATAATGTGCATAAAACATGTAGGTATCATCAATAAAGTAGCATGGAACATAAGAAATTTTCGATACGTTGGAGACGTAGCAGCATCCCCAAGCTTAGTTCTGCTCGTCCCGAGCAGGTAAAACGATAACAAAGATAATTTCTGAAGTGACATGCCATCATAATCTTGATCATACTATTTGTAAACATATGTAATGAATGTAGCGATCAAAACAATGGTAATGACATGAGTAAACAACTGAATCATAAAGCAAAGACTTTTCATTAATAGTACTTCAAGACAAGCATCAATAAGTCTTGCATAAGAGTTAACTCATAAAGCAATAAATCAAAGTAAAGGTGTTGAAGCAACACAAAGGAAGATTAAGTTTCAGCGGTTGCTTTCAACTTATAACATGTATATCTCATGGATATTGTCAACATAAAGTAATATAACAAGTGCAATATGCAAGTATGTAGGAATCAATGCACAGTTCACACAAGTGTTTGCTTCTTAAGGTGGAGGGAGATAGGTGAACTGACTCAACAATAAAAGTAAAAGAATGGTCCTTCAAAGAGGAAAGCATCGATTGCTGTATTTGTGCTAGAGCTTTTATTTTGAAAACATGAAACAATTTTGTCAACGGTAGTAATAAAGCATATGAGTTATGTAAATTATATCTTACAAGTTGCAAGCCTCATGCATAGTATACTAATAGTGCCCGCACCTTGTCCTACTTAGCTTGGACTACCGGATCTTTGCAATGCCATGTTTCAACCAAGTGTCACAAAGGGGTACCTCCATGCCGCCTGTACAAAGGTCTAAGGAGAAAGCTCGCATTTTGGATTTCTCGCTTTTGATTATTCTCAACTTAGACATCCATACCGGGACAACATGGACAACAGATAATGGACTCCTCTTAAATGCATAAGCATGTAGCAATTATTATTCTCATATGAGATTGAGGATATATGTCCAAAACTGAAACTTCAACCATGATTCATGGCTTTAGTTAGCAGCCCAATGTTCTTCTCTAACAATTTGCATGCTCCAATCATTAAGGTGATAGATCCTTCAGACAAGACGGACATGCATAGCAACTCACATGATATTCAACAATAGTTGATGGCGTTCCCCAGAAGCATGGTTATCGCACAACAAGCAACTTAATAAAAGATAAAGTGCATAAGTACATATTCAATACTACGATAGTTTTTAAGGCTATTTTGTCCCATGAGCTATATATTGCAAAGGTGAATGATGGAATTTTAAAGGTAGCACTCAAGCAATTTACTTTGGAATGGCGGAGAAATACCATGTAGTAGGTAGGTATGGTGGACACAAATGGCATAGTGGTTGGCTCAAGGATTTTGGATGCATGAGAAGTATTCCCTCTCGATACAAGGTTTAGGCTAGCAAGGTTATTTGAAGCAAACTCAAGGATGAACCGGTGCAGCAAAACTCACATAAAAGACATATTGTAAACATTATAAGACTCTACACCGTCTTCCTTGTTGTTCAAAACTCAATACTAGATATTATCTAGACCTTAGAGAGACCAAATATGCAAATCAAATTTTAGCAAGCTCTATGTATTTCTTCATTAATGGGTGCAAAGCATATGATGCAAGAGCTTAATCATGAGCACAACAATTGCCAAGTATCACATTATCCAAGACATTTTAGAATTACTACATGTAGCATTTTCCAATTCCAACCATATAACAATTTAACGAAGAAGAAACTTCGCCATGAACATTATGAGTAAAGCCTAAGGACATATTTGTCCATATGCAACATCGGAGCGTGTCTCTCTCCCACAAAGTGAATGCTAGGATCCATTTTATTCAAACAAAAAACAAAAACAAAAACAAACCGACGCTCCAAGTAAAGAACACAAGATGTGACTGAATAAAAATATAGTTTCAGGGGAGGAACCTGATGATGTTGTCGATGAAGAAGGGGATGCCTCCCCAAGCTTAGACGCTTGAGTCTTCTTAAAATATGCAGGGGTGAACCACGGGGCATCCCCAAGCTTAGAGCTTTCACTCCTCTTGATCATAGTATATCATACTCCTCTCTTGACCCTTGAAAACTTCCTTCACACCAAACTTTAAGCAAACTCATTAGAGGGTTAGTGCACAATTAATAATTCACATATTCAGAGGTGACACAATCATTCTTTACACTTCTGGACATTGCATAAAGCTACTGGACATTAATGGATCAAAGAAATTCATCCAACATAGCAAAAGAGGCAATGCGAAATAAAAGGCAGAATCTGTCAAAACAGAACAGTTCGTAAAGATGAATTTTAAAATGGCACCAGACTTGCTCAAATGGAAAAACTCAAAACTAATGAAAGTTGCGTACATATCTGAGGATCACGCTCGTAAATTGGCAGATTTTTTCGAATTTTCTACAGAGACTTGTGCCCAGATTCGTGACAGACAGCAATGCTGTTTCTGCGCAGCGATCCCAAATGTAACATCAACTTTAACATAGAAACTTTACTTGGCACAAAAACATGATAAGGAGAGGTTGCTACAGTAGTAAACAACTTCCAAGACTCAAATATAAAACAAAGTGCTGTAGTAAAAACATGGGTTGTCTCCCATAAGCGCTTTTCTTTAACGCCTTTCTAGGCGCAGAAAGTGCAAATCAAGTAACATCAAGAGTAGAAGCATCAACATCATAACTTGTTCTAATAATAGAATCAAAAGGCAACTTCATTCTCTTTCTAGGGAAGTGTTCCATACCTTTCTTGAGAGGAAATTGATATTTAATATTACCTTTCCTCATATCAATAACAGCACCAACAGTTCGAAGAAAAGGTCTTCCCAACACAATAGGACAAGATGCATTGCATTCGATATCCAAGACAACAAAATCAACGGGGACAAGGTTATTGTTAACCGTAATACGCACATTATCAATCCTCCCCAAAGGTTTCTTTTTAACATTATCGGCAAGATTAACATCCAAATAACAATTCTTCAATGGTGGCAAGTCAAGCATATCATAAATCTTTTTAGGCATAACAGAAATACTTGCACCAAGATCACATAGAGCATTACATTCAAAGTCATTGAATTTCATTTTAATGATGGGCTCCCAACCATCTTCTAACTTTCTAGAAATAGAAGTTTCAAGTTTTAGTTTCTCTTCTCTAGCTTTTATGAGAGCATTTGTAATATGTTTTGTAAAGGCTAAATTCATAGCACTAGCATTAGGACTTTTAGCAAGTTTTTGTAAGAACTTTATAACTTCAGAGATGTGGCAATCATCAAAATCTAAATCATTATGAGCTACAGCAATGGGATCATTGTTCCCAAGGTTGGAAAAAATTTCAGCAGTTTTATCACAAGCAGTTTCAGCAGTTTTAGCAATTTCAGGCAGTTTTGTACGCTTTGCACTAGGAGTAGAAACATTGCCAACACCAATTATTTTACCATTGATAGTAGTAGGTGCAGCAACATGTGAAGAATTAACATTACTAGTGGTGGTAATAGTCCAAACTTTAGCTACATTATTCTCTTTAGCTAGTTTTGGAAGTTAACCTCGGTTTTGAACATGTTACACTAAACCATATACAGTCATACCATCAACCGTATCCATTCTTATTAGGGTACTCATCCCATGGGTATTATCTTTTACTTGAGTACACTTGGTCATGGGGAACTCCTTATGATACCTTCTCCAATATACCATCTCATGCGGCATCTGGTGTAAATCCATAATCTAAGGGTATGGTTTCTACCACCCTTAAAAGAAACTTTTGTAGGTAGTCTTAGGTCTTGGGTTTAGGCTAAAATTATCTTGGATATGTCTTGGCACTGGGTCATGGTTTAAAACACCTATGGCTTATGGCTTCTGAGTTAATGTCCACTAGGCGAATGTTTATTCACATATAGTGAACAACATATCTCGCCAAGGTGAGTCGAATAGGTTTCCTTCATGGTAGGGCTTTCTAATCCATAAGGTTGGTTGTTGAACTACTTTTGGTACTGATGGGTCACATCCTTGGGTCAATGATATTACTTCAAGGCATCCTTCATTTTCTTACTTGTCGGTGTCATCGACGATCTTCCGTTATTCTTCATCTAGTGGTTGGGTCTTCAAACTCACTGTAGTCCTACGGTTGGCAGCACTTGCCTACTATAAGGGTATAATATTTATCCACCCTAGGGTTTAGGCTTATTCGCCGACATCTCTTTTGTAGGTATGTCTCTCTAGATTCGCAAAGTCAATATTACGAAAGCGAATAATAAGAGTAGTAGGAATGGTGATCAATCCATCCTGCACCCAGATCATTACTCCGTATTTGATTTATTGAATCTCGTATTCTAACACTTGGTCAACCTCACAAGTTTGATAAAAATTCCATGGAGAATTGAATCAATGTTTCAATCCCCATTATTGAACTATTTTGAAAAAATCTATCGATCCCTAACTAGGGTTTTGCGTATCACACACTATACTTATTCATCTTGATAGGAAACATCTAGGTTGGTTTCACTAATGTTGTCTTCATGGCGAGTTGCCGAGAAAACATTCTCTCGGTTGGGTATAGATGAGAATAGATAGAAAGGTCTAAAGAAGATTTCCTACCCAAACACATCAGATCAAGGAAAAACATCTTACAAACAACATCTAACAAGCATCAAGCAACATGGTTAAACACAAACAAACTAGCATGGTCATACCTCAATTTGGTAAGATCAATACTTTGTTACTTTATCGTTGGTTCGCTAAAAGAGAACTAATGGTGGTCTAGTCTATTTCTATATTGGATGCATCAAGTTTCTATTCTACTCCTTCGGTGTATCTTCGTGTATTGTGCAGTCTGCATCAAAGTCTTTCTTCAAGTTCTTCCTTGGTCTCTCATGCAACGCTTCTAGCGAAGTCGAAGAATGTCACATGAAGCAGCAGTCCCTCACTTCAGGCACAAGGTCATCATCTTTACTTCCTTGATGGTTTCACAAGTTAGGTCATCTAAGGCAAGAGGAAAACAATTTTGAAGATGGAGTAGATGAGAATACAAGAGGTTCAAAATCCAAACATCTTTTTAATTGAGATAGGATTAGACAAAATTTTCATCCTAGGGTCTTCCTATTTCTAATCCAAACCTAGGGTCTCGATCCTACAGGCAACACTATGCTCTGATACCATTCTGTAGCACCCTACCTTTTAATAAAGGTAAGATACCTGTGTATAGTGCTATTCCCGGGATCACTGATAGCACACACATTACAAAATATAGTAATCATTGCAATAGTATCAAATTACTACATCTTTGATCCAGAGGGTAAAGTAAAACCTTACAACTTGCATAGTCACATGGACTAGCTCAACAATATTCAGAACATACACAGCGGAAATGTAATTCATCAATGAGCCTTCATCATCTTCATGTGCCACAGGCAGTCATGTTGGAATGTAGACTCGAGATCCTACCACGTACTTCTCCTCAGAAAATCCTGCACGTTTGAATATGCAGCCCCACGAATGGAGGTCAGTACAATGATGTACTGGCAAATGACACTTATATGGTGGCAGTTTTGGGCATGACTATCTACATGATATTTGGCAAGTGGAGTTTAGGCAAATTTGCATAAAGCCAATTTTATCCTATATTTTATTTAAAACAAAACATTTTGAAATCCTTTGAATGACATTATGAAATCACACCATGGTTAAATCCTCCATGGGTTTTAGAATAATCACATGGTTACATCTCCCATGAGTTTTCAAAGGTTGATTCAAATTTTAAATACATTCAGAAAACAATGATGAGATTCTTCCGTACATTCCTTGCCTAGAAGCTCAAATTGTCCATAACCGGGGACACGGCTAAGATCTTAGGTTTAACTCTCGAGAGGTTGTGCACTTTCACCTTACGACCCACCCTTCCCAAGAGAAGAATGAGACAAGATCTTTCAGAAGAAGAATTCAACCATACAAACTAGACCCGTTCCCTTGGCCGTCGCCTCCACCCACTGTCTAGCCACAAGTTGAACCCTCACAACTTACTTAATCCCGGCAGAGCCCATAATACCATAAGGCTGCACTGGAAGCTAACTAAAACATGGACGACATAGTAATCTCTTTAATCCTGGGTGGCCTACCACAAGTGGAACTCACAAGCTTAAAACCCCTCACAGGTAGTAAACCCCCACACGATCCCCTGGTGAAAACCAGGTGTGCAGTCAAAAGCGACCACTCTACAACTTGCGCACTCTCAGGGATTCACCACTTTAGCCCACTCGGGGCGTGGACCTGAGCAGCCGCCCACCAATCAACCAATCCACCCAGGTGTTTCATTAAGGTTGTTAATTTTAAATTTTCAAACACTCACAACCAATAACGAAATAGCATTTGGCATTTGATGTTGCAAAGCAAAATTAAAGCATCCTAGCAATGGGTTCAGGAGTAGCTACACACTACTAGGGTTTGCTAAGCATAGCATAATACTTTACTTTTGAAAACAAAATCCTACCATGCATACTAGTTTCAAAACACTAATGCATAATTAAAACAAGTAGGATTTGAGTGTCACTTGCCTTTTTGGTAATTGAAGATCGTTCACTTCTCTCAACAAAACACGTCGCTCTTCACACGAACTATAAGATAAAATATAGCACAACATAAACACACCATTCAACAACAACAACAAAATCAAACAAGACAACAATCGGAAATCGCTCTATGGTACTAAGGTGTGGCATGAGGTTTGGCTTGCAAGATATGAATTGGACATATTGAATGGATGGGTCAAATACTTGAAAAAGGAAATGATTATCTAAGTCAAGTGCTTAGAAGAAAAATGATTGATAAGAACCTATGGTCAATGGTTGTTTTCTACTCAAGATTGGGTAATTGAAATGATCCATGTGATGAAATCACATGAGTCTCAATGACGCAACTCAAAATACTATTTGGTAAAGTGTGACAACACTTACTAAGATAGTATGAGTTACACATAGGCTTGGGTATGGATTTGTGATATATTGAATTACTCAATCAACTCATTTGTAAATTGAATAGTTCAATATAAGCCAATAGGATTAAATGGTCATGAGGTTGAAAATGTATGAACGATATGGAAAATGTGGGTCAAAGATGCTAATGGATATCAAGGGTTCAAAACATTTGCTATGTAGTATAGTGACTCAACATAACACTTGCACAAGGGAAAATCTATAGCTAAGATTAGTCACCATTTACTCAAATAGCTCAATTGTCATTTGAATAAGGTGAACTAGACAACTAAGAGTAGGATATGCATTATCGTTGAACATGATAAAGGATTATAACATGTCCTGGAAGATGGGTATGATCATAAGAATCATTTTGGCTAAAGGAACTATGTCGAAACCAGTTATAGGACTGCACTTTTCGCGAAAAGTCATTAGAAGAAGTTTTTCGGATGGAAGAAGTTTCTATACGGAAGTTGTAGAGAATTCCATTACAAGCGTATCGCCAAAAGAATTTCTCGAAAAAAGTTGGTAGGATTTATTTTATAGACAATGTTGCGGATCAAAGGGATACCGCGGAAATAAAGTGGGCGAAACTGCCACGCAAAATGTTTAAAATAATCTACGTGATTTGCTGATTCCAACGGTATAGGGTTTGTCGAAATCCGACAGATAGAACTTAAGATATAAATTTTACAAAACTAGACATAAGTGGTTATAGTTTTAATGGTGTACGAAAAGTTGTCCGAACAAGTTGTTCGGATGGAAAAACTTCATACATGAAAGTTGTAGAGGATCTAATAAAAAATTTAACGGAAGAACCACTATTCTAAACAGATGTGTAGATCTAAGTAAATAAAATTATCTAAGTAAATAAAATTACGAAGTTACGTACGACAACCTATGAAAATGTAAAAAAGAGTGAAAATAGAATTAATACCGGATTAGTCGTTCCTGAATAGCGTTGCAGATATTGCGTCGCGTGTGTCGCGAAAACAGCACCGTGTTCGTCGGCGAACAGCATCGTGCGGCTACGCGAGGGAGAGAGGCGCGCTGGCGCTGGGTGTGCGTTATGGGGCCCCTGGGCTTTATATAGGCTGGGGCTGGGAGAATTTTGTTTGCCGAGGCGATGTGGGACTAAAACGAAAAGGAAAAGGAAATAGGGGCGATGGCGGCGTGCGTGCGGCGCTGGCTTGGGCCGAGCTGGGCGTGGCCGGGTGGCGTGGGAGGCTGGGCGTTGGGCTGGAAAGGAAAAAGAAGAAAAGGGGCAGGGCGAGCTGGGCCGCGCTGGCTCGCGTGGGCGTCGCGCGCGTGGCGGCTGCTGGGCCGTTCGGCCGGTGGGCCGTTCGGCCTGGCCGAACTCTTTTTTTCTTTTTTAATTCCAGAAATTTTAAACATACTTTTGAAGGATCTAAAATAATCAGAAAAATGCAAATAAGATACCGTTGGATTCGTTATGAAAAATGTTTCAATATGAGACTAAATTTGGAACAAAAATATAAAATTTATAAAACCAAAATTTGACATACATGTCTATGTGGCTATAGTGCCCTTTTAGGGTTTAATGTTTTCTCAAATAAAATATTTTTATAAGTTTCAAAACCTCCGAACAAAATAGAGCATTGTTGAAAATCTTTTCAAAACTAAGTTTTATGAAAACTCTATTTTAGAAATTTCTTTTAAATAACTTCAAAAGTTTTAAATCTTTGTGAATTTTCAATCAATTTCAAACAATCAAGCATTAAATTTATTTTTATTTTCCATCCCAAAATTTAGAAAATTTCGGGATGTGACAGACTACCACCCTTAAAAGAAATCTCGTCCTCGAGATTTGAGAAAGGCTAGAAAGAAAAGGTTTTGGGCTCAGGTCTTCTAATAGGTTTATACCCACTATTGCTTCTTTTTCGAACATCTCCGAGGAGATTTTGGAAGTTAACCTCGGGCTTTGAACATGTTACACTAAACCATATACAGTCATACCATCAACTGTATCCATTCTTATTAGGGTACTCATCCCATGGGTATTATCTTTTACTTGAGTACACTTGGTCATGGGGAACTCCTTATGATACCTTCTCCAATATACCATCTCATGCGGCATCTGGTGTAAATCCATAATCTAAGGGTATGATTCTACCACCCTTAAAAGAAATTTTTGTAGGCAGTTTTAGGTCTTGGCTTTGGGCTAAGCTTATCTTGGATATGACTTGGCACTGGGTCATGGTTTGAAACACCTATGGCTTCTGACTTATGAGTTAATGTCCACTAGGCGAATGTTTATTCACATATAGTGAACAACATATCTCGCCAAGGTGAGTCGAATAGGTTTCCTTCATGGTAGGGCTTTCTAATCCATAAGGTTGGTTGTTGAACTACTTTTGGTACTGATGGGTCACATCCTTGGGTCAATGATATTACTTCAAGGCATCCTTCATCTTCTTACTTGAAGGTCATCGACGATCTTCCGTTATTCTTCATCTAGTGGTTGGGTCTTCAAACTCACTGTAGTCCTACGGTTGGCAGCACTTGCCTACTATAAGGGTATAATATTTATCCACCCTAGGGTTTAGGCTTATTCGCCGACATCTCTTTTGTAGGTATGTCTCTCTAGATTCGCAAAGTCAATATTACGAAAGCGAATAATAAGAGTAGTAGGAATGGTGATCAATCCATCCTGCACCCAGATCATTACTCCGTATTTGATTTATTGAATCTCGTATTCTAACACTTGGTCAACCTCACAAGTTTGATAAAAAAAAATCCATGGAGAATTGAATCAATGTTTCAATCCCCATTATTGAACTATTTTGAAAACATTTCTATCGATCCCTAACTAGGGTTTTGCGTATCGCACACTATACTTATTCATCTTGATAGGAAACATCTAGGTTGGTTTCACTAATGTTGTCTTCATGGCGAGTTGCCGAGAAAACATTCTCTCGGTTGGGTATAGATGAGAATAGATAGAAAGGTCTAAAGAAGATTTCCTACCCAAACACATCAGATCAAGGAAAAACATCTTACAAACAACATCTAACAAGCATCAAGCAACATGGTTAAACACAAACAAACTAGCATGGTCATACCTCAATTTGGTAAGATCAATACTTTGTTACTTTATCGTTGGTTCGCTAAAAGAGAACTAATGGTGGTCTAGTCTATTTCTATATTGGATGCATCAAGTTTCTATTCTACTCCTTCGGTGTATCTTCGTGTGTTGTGCAGTCTGCATCGAAGTCTTTCTTCAAGTTCTTCATTGGTCTTCCATGCAACACTTCTAGCGGTCGAAGAATGTCACATGAAGCAGCAGTCCCTCACTTCAGGCACAAGGTCATCATCTTTACTTCCTTGATGGTTTCACAAGTTAGGTCATCTAAGGCAAGAGGAAAACAATTTTGAAGATGGAGTAGATGAGAATACAAGAGGTTCAAAATCCAAACATCTTTTTAATTGAGATAGGATTAGACAAAATTTTCATCCTAGGGTCTTCCTATTTCTAATCCAAACCTAGGGTCTCGATCCTACAGGCAACACTATGCTCTGATACCATTCTGTAGCACCCTACCTTTTAATAAAGGTAAGATACCTGTGTATAGTGCTATTCCCGGGATCACTGATAGCACACACATTACAAAATATAGTAATCATTGCAATAGTATCAAATTACTACATCTTTGATCCAGAGGGTAAAGTAAAACCTTACAACTTGCATAGTCACATGGACTAGCTCAACAATATTCAGAACATACACAGCGGAAATGTAATTCATCAATGAGCCTTCATCATCTTCATGTGCCACAGGCAGTCATGTTGGAATGTAGACTCGAGATCCTACCACGTACTTCTCCTCAGAAAATCCTGCACGTTTGAATATGCAGCCCCACGAATGGAGGTCAGTACAATGATGTACTGGCAAATGACACTTATATGGTGGCAGTTTTGGGCATGACTATCTACATGATATTTGGCAAGTGGAGTTTAGGCAAATTTGCATAAAGCCAATTTTATCCTATATTTTATTTAAAACAAAACATTTTGAAATCCTTTGAATGACATTATGAAATCACACCATGGTTAAATCCTCCATGGGTTTTAGAATAATCACATGGTTACATCTCCCATGAGTTTTCAAAGGTTGATTCAAATTTTAAATACATTCAGAAAACAATGATGAGATTCTTCCGTACATTCCTTGCCTAGAAGCTCAAATTGTCCATAACCGGGGACACGGCTAAGATCTTAGGTTTAACTCTCGAGAGGTTGTGCACTTTCACCTTACGACCCACCCTTCCCAAGAGAAGAATGAGACAAGATCTTTCAGAAGAAGAATTCAACCATACAAACTAGACCCGTTCCCTTGGCCGTCGCCTCCACCCGCTGTCTAGCCACAAGTTGAACCCTCACAACTTACTTAATCCCGGCAGAGCCCATAATACCATAAGGCTGCACTGGAAGCTAACTAAAACATGGACGACATAGTAATCTCTTTAATCCTGGGTGGCCAACCACAAGTGGAACTCACAAGCTTAAAACCCCTCACAGGTAGTAAACCCCCACACGATCCCCTGGTGAAAACCAGGTGTGCAGTCAAAAGCGACCACTCTACAACTTGCGCACTCTCAGGGATTCACCACTTTAGCCCACTCGGGGCGTGGACCTGAGCAGCCGCCCACCAATCAACCAATCCACCCAGGTGTTTCATTAAGGTTGTTAATTTTAAATTTTCAAACACTCACAACCAATAACGAAAATAGCATTTGGCATTTGATGTTGCAAAGCAAAATTAAAGCATCCTAGCAATGGGTTCAGGAGTAGCTACACACTACTAGGGTTTGCTAAGCATAGCATAATACTTTACTTTTGAAAACAAAATCCTACCATGCATACTAGTTTCAAAACACTAATGCATAATTAAAACAAGTAGGATTTGAGTGTCACTTGCCTTTTTGGTAATTGAAGATCGTTCACTTCTCTCAACAAAACACGTCGTTCTTCACACGAACTATAAGATAAAATATAGCACAACATAAACACACCATTCAACAACAACAACAAAATTAAACAAGACAACAATCGGAAATCGCTCTATGGTACTAAGGTGTGGCATGAGGTTTGGCTTGCAAGATATGAATTGGACATATTGAATGGATGGGTCAAATACTTGAAAAAGGAAATGATTATCTAAGTCAAGTGCTTAGAAGAAAAATGATTGATAAGAACCTATGGTCAATGGTTGTTTTCTACTCAAGATTGGGTAATTGAAATGATCCATGTGATGAAATCACATGAGTCTCAATGACGCAACTCAAAATACTATTTGGTAAAGTGTGACAACACTTACTAAGATAGTATGAGTTACACATAGGCTTGGGTATGAATTTGTGATATATTGAATTACTCAATCAACTCATTTGTAAATTGAATAGTTCAATATAAGCCAATAGGATTAAATGGTCATGAGGTTGAAAATGTATGAACGATATGGAAAATGTGGGTCAAAGATGCTAATGGATATCAAGGGTTCAAAACATTTGCTATGTAGTATAGTGACTCAACATAACACTTGCACAAGGGAAAATCTATAGCTAAGATTGGTCACCATTTACTCAAATAGCTCAATTGTCATTTGAATAAGGTGAACTAGACAACTAAGAGTAGGATATGTATTATCGTTGAACATGATAAAGGATTATAACATGTTCTGGAAGATGGGTATTATCATAAGAATCATTTTAGCTGAAGGAACTATGTCGAAACCAGTTATAGGACTGCACTTTTCGCGAAAAGTCATTAGAAGAAGTTTTCCGGATGGAAGAACTTTCTACACGGAAGTTGTAGAGAATTCCATTACAAGCGTATCGCCAAAAGAATTTCTCGAAAAAGTTGGTAGGATTTATTTTATAGACAATGTTGCGGATCAAAGGGATACCGCGGAAATAAAGTGGGCGAAACTGCCACGCAAAATGTCTAACATGATCTGCGTGATTTGCTGATTCCAGCGGTATAAGGTTTGTCAAAATCCGACGGATAGAACTTAAGATATGAATTTTACAAAACAAGACAGAAGTGGTTATAGTTTTAATGGTGTACGAAAAGTTGTCCCAACAAGTTGCTTGGATGGAAAAACTTCCTACATGAAAGTTGTAGAGGATCTAATAAGAAATTTAACGGAAGAACCACTATTCTAAACAGATGTGTATATCTAAGTAAATAAAATTATCTAAGTAAATAAAATTACGACCTATGAAAATGTAAAAAAGAGTGAAAATAGAATTAATACCGGATTCGTCGAGTTGCGGCTTTTCCCTGAATAGCGTTGCAGATATTGCGTCGCGTGTGTCGCGAAAAACAGACCGTGTTCGTCGCGAACAGCATCGTGGCTACGCGAGGGAGAGAGAGAGGCTGGCGTGGGTGTGGGGCTCCCTGGGCTCTTTATATAGGCTGGGGCTGGGAGAATTTTGTTTGCCGAGGCGATGTGGGACTAAAACGAAAAGGAAAAAGGAAATAGGGGCGATGGCGGCGTGGTCGTGTCCGTGAGTCTCTAGAGATGACAATGCAGCGTTTTCTCAATGGATTGAAGTATGATGTTAAAGGCATTGTTCGTCATTACACCTACACCAATATGAATCAATTGTTACATCATGCAAGAGAAGCTGAATCACAGTTGGCTGAAGAAGCAAAGGTTAAGGGACGTGCTACGGGAGCTGGGCGTTTTACACCCCGCGCGCCCTCTACAGCGCCGGCGCCTTCGACGCGCTCCGCTCCTTACTCTACTCCGCCTAGCAAACCGGTCTCCAATGTATCTAATGCAAAGAAGTCCGAATCTGCTGCAAGTACGAGTGGTTCTGGTGTGTCTACAACGCGCAACCGTGATATGCTTTGTCATACATGTGGTGGCAAGGGTCACTTCAAGAGAGATTGTCCTAACCGCAAAGTCATGTTTATCAATGAGGACAATGAGTATGAGACTGGAGATGATGTTGATCCAAATGCTCCAGACGATGATGACTATGACACTGATGGTGAAGATGCATATCCTTCTGATGCTCGCACCATTGTTGTGTCGCAGCGTGCTCTTAATGTGTTGCCTAGTGCATCTACTCAGCGCTGCAATTTGTTCCAAACCAAAGCTTTAGTTGGTCCTGACAAGGCTTGCAAGGTCATTATTGATGGCGGGAGTTGCCGCAATTTAGCAAGCAAGGAGTTATGTACCAAGCTGAAGTTGAAGTATCTACCGCACCCGCATCCATATTATATTCAGTGGTTGAGCGACAATGGTGAGATGAAGGTAAACCACATGGTGCGTGTTGAGTTTGCGATTGGACCGTATAAGGATTGCATTGACTTTGATGTGGTTCCTATGACGGTTTGTCACCTCTTATTGGGTCGGCCTTGGCTCTATGACCGTTCTGTGCAACACAATGGCCGTGCCAATACATATCACTTGGAGTACAAGGGCAAGAAAATTAACTTACAGCCTATGTCACCACAACAAATTGTCAATGAGTCTCGTCAGAAGATCGAAGTGAATTTGGAGGATGCACCTCTAGATAGGCGAGAGAATTGTAATGTCGTGAGTGATATAACGAAAAGTGAGCGAGTGAATTCCTTAGTCTCATTAGCCACCAAAGAAGACATGAGAGAATTTAGTGAGGATCCTACGGCCATGCCTCTTGTGCTTTTGTACAGGGGTACGGTTTTGGTTTCTAACGACATGACCCCTCTTCCTCTTGGTGTTTCTAATGTTTTGCAGGAATTCGGCGACGTGTTTCCGGAGGAGGTACCCGCAGGACTACCACCATTGCGAGGTATTGAGCATCAAATTGACTTGATTCCCGGAGCATCGCTGCCCAATAGGGCGCCATATCGCACTAATCCCGAAGAGACGAAGGAGATACAGAAGCAAGTACAAGCGCTACTCGACAAAGGTTATATTCGCATAAGCCTTAGTCCTTGTGCTGTTCCTGTTATTCTAGTTCCTAAGAAAGATGGTACTTGGCGTATGTGCGTAGATTGTAGAGCTATAAACAACATTACTATTCGATATCGTCATCCTATTCCCCGCTTAGAGGATATGCTAGATGAATTGAGTGGTGCTGCTGTGTTCTCTAAAATTGATTTGCGTAGTGGCTATCATCAAATTAGGATGAAAGAAGGGGATGAGTGGAAAACAGCCTTTAAAACAAAATTTGGTTTATATGAGTGGTTAGTAATGCCTTTTGGATTAACTAATGCACCTAGCACTTTCATGAGACTGATGAACCATGTTTTGCGTGACTTTATTGGCAAATTTGTGGTTGTGTATTTTGATGACATATTAATCTACAGCCGCAATGAATCTGATCATACTATACATATTCGACATGTTTTGCAAGTGTTGCGTGATAATCAACTCTATGGTAATCTTGAGAAGTGCACATTTTGCAAAGATAAGGTCATATTTCTGGGTTATGTTGTCTCTAAGCATGGAGTAGAAGTAGATGTGTCTAAAATTGAAGCTATTCAAAATTGGCCTACTCCCATGAATGTGAGTCAAGTTAGAAGTTTTCATGGTCTAGCTGGGTTTTATCGCCGTTTTGTGCCCAATTTTTCTACTATTGCTGCACCTTTGAATGATTTGACTAAAAAGGGTGTTGTCTTTGAGTGGGGCGCAGCCCAAGATCATGCATTTGATGAACTGAAACGATTGTTAACTTCTGCACCGTTGCTTGCACTTCCTGATTTCAATAAGCAATTTGAGATTGAATGTGATGCTAGTGGTATTGGAATTGGTGGTGTGTTGATGCAAGAGGGTCGCCCAATTGCATATTTTTCTGAGAAACTTTCTGGTGCTAAGTTGAACTATCCTATCTATGATAAAGAATTGTATGCTTTAATTAGAGTTCTTGAGGTTTGGCAACATTATTTATGGCCAAAAGAATTTATCATACATTCTGATCATGAAGCTTTAAAATACCTGAAAGCTCAATCTACTTTGCATAAGCGTCTAGCTAAGTGGGTTGAGTTCATTGAGTCTTTTCCATACATTATTAAGCATAAGAAGGGAAAAGATAATATTGTTGCTGATGCTCTATCTAGGAAGAATATGCTATTAACTCAACTTGATGTTAAAATTCCTGGTTTAGAGATTCTATGTGATTTGTATGCTACTGATCATGATTTTGCTGAACCATATCGCTTATGTGCTCTTGGTAAAGCATGGGAAAAATATCACATACATGATGGTTTCTTGTTTAGGGCTAACAAACTATGTGTTCCAGAATCGTCTGTGCGTTTGCTCTTATTGCAGGAATCACATGCTGGAGGTTTGATGGGTCACTTTGGGCGTGAGAAGACGCTACTCATGCTAGCTGACCACTTTTATTGGCCAAAGATGAGGCGGGACGTGGATAGATATGTGCGAAGATGCATTACTTGCAACAAATCCAAGTCCAAGCTGAAGCCTCACGGTTTGTATACTCCTTTACCGGCACCTACTACACCATGGGAGGATATTAGTATGGATTTTGTGTTGGGTTTGCCGCGTACTAAAAGAGGCCATGATTCTATATTTGTGGTAGTGGATAGATTCTCTAAGATGTCACATTTTATTGCCTGCCACAAGAGCGACGATGCGTCGCATATTGCTAACCTGTTTTTCAGGGAGATTGTACGTCTACATGGAGTCCCAAAGACTATTGTTTCTGATCGTGACGTGAAGTTTATGAGCTACTTTTGGAAGACGCTTTGGAGAAAGCTGGGGACGAAGCTGCTGTTCAGCACTACTTGTCATCCCCAAACTGATGGTCAAACTGAAGTGGTGAATAGAACATTGTCACAACTGTTGAGATCCATGATCAAGAAGAACCTGAAGGAGTGGGAAGAGTGTTTGCCGCATGTGGAGTTTGCTTATAACAGGGCGGTACATTCTACCACAGAGCTGTGTCCTTTTGAGGTGGTGTATGGTTTCAAACCCATTACTCCACTTGACTTGTTGCCTTTGCCCATACATGAGAGAGTTAATATGGAGGCATCCAAGAGGGCAGATTTTGTGAAGAAAATTCATGTGAAGACTAAAGAGTTGATTGAGAAGAAAGGCAAGAGCAATGCTGCAAGGATGAATAAGAAGCGCAAGGAGATGTTGTTCAAGCCTGGTGATTTGGTCTGGGTACATTTTCGCAAGGATAGGTTCCCGAAGCTACGGAAGTCTAAGTTGAAGCCTCGTGGTGATGGTCCTTACAAAGTGCTTGCCAAGATCAATGATAATGCATACTCGATAGATCTTCCAGAGGATGAGTTTGGTGTCAGTAATTCTTTCAATGTTGCTGATTTGACACCATATGACGGAGAAGACCTTGGAGCGTCGGGGTCGACGCCTTTTGAAGGGGGGAGATGATGAGGACATCCCTACCTCACTACTACCTCCGTCATTACCAACTGAAGATGAACCTGCTGTGAAGCTCAAGTCCAACGAAGTCAGGATTGGACCAATAACACGAGCTCGTGCGAAGCTACTTAAACAACAGGTGAACTTGTTTCTAAACGATACTTTGATTGATGAGAACTTTATACTGCCTAAGTCCTATTACTTATGTATCATCAGGTATCAAGAGGAGACGAGCATCGCACGAGGAGAGGAGCAGCTGGACATGAAGACGGACGTCAAGATGGCCGTGAAGCTGGACATGGAGCTGGACATGAAGATATCTCATGGACGCGCGAGGGAGGAGCGGGAGGCATGCGCGAGAGGAGAAGAAGAAGTCCAGGCCGGTCCAGAACCCGGTCAGACCGGCCCCCAGACCGGCCAGCCCGGTTCTGGCCCGGTCGACCGGTCGCAAACCGGACGTCAACCGGAGGAAGCCCCTCGTACCGGACGGAAACCGGAAACTTCGCAGTTTTCCGGTCCACAGCCCGGTTGACCGGACCACTGACCGGACAGCCCGGTCCACAGCCCGGTTGACCGGACCACAAACCGGACCGGCCGGTCCACAGCCCGGTCGACCGGACCCCAGACCGGACATGTCCGAGTCTGTCTCGACCAGATCTATTCTGGGTCGGTTTTACTTGTATCTTTTCGACCAGAACTCGTCCCGGACGCCTATATAAGTGCCTTGGACGACCCCCTAGCTGCTTTAGACCACGTTTAAGATAAACCCTAGTTCTTAGTTGTTTGCTCTGCAAAACTATTGAATTCCCTACACCATATTGCTTGGATATTGTGTAGATCCTGTTTAAGTCTTGTGTGATCTGCTGTTCCATTGGGAATTAGACGGTTGCAACTTACCGCTTCGTGGTCGGCGGCTACGTGCGCAAGTGTGTGGAGTTGCGAATATCTTGCAGGGTTGAGAGCTGTTGCATTGGCGACAGGGACCAATCGAGAGATCTCGTTGCGTCATACAAGTTATCATCCACTACATCGTCGTGTTTCTCCGCTGCCATCACCCCGTGATCATCATCACCACCGTTGCTTACTGAGAAGATCGGGCCACCCCTTATCATCTTGGTATCAGATTTCCAGTTTTCCTCGGTAAGCCATCCACAATCCACCCCATAGTTGAGTTGTGAGTGTTTCCTATCCAGAAAAAGCCAAAAAAAATTAGGGTTAGGGTTTGCCATAGCCATAGCTTGCACTAATTTCGAGTTTTAGTTGCTTTTCGTAGTTGTTTTTGCGTAACTTTATCTTTCTTCTAGTAGAATTGTTAGGGTTTGTGTTTTCTCTATTATCTAGTTTATCTTCTAGTGTCAGTTTTGTTACTCCGAGTCCACATAGCGTACAGTGTGCTTGTTCCCAACCATAGACACAGCCTTTCGATATACGTGACTAGGAACTTCCCCAGAAGAGACTAGTTTTACCGCTCGACAGGCTGCTCATTAGGGTTTTGGTGCTTTGCATATCTTGTTGGCCGTGTTATCAAGGAGTTGAGTCATAAAATCAAAAAAAAAGAGAAAATTGAAAAGAAGCAAAAAGAGCTACATAGCTGCGTGTGTTACAAAAAGAAAATACAAAAAGAAAAGTGTGTGCTAGTTGAAATCAAGTGAAAGGCCTAAGTTTTCTTTACTGCATCCGTAGTTGAGCAATCTTGTGCCTGTCTCATTGAGCTTTGCTAGCGTCTCTCTTGTGCATTGCAACCTTTCCTCCATATAGTTGCATTGCCCCATTATATCGCCTTGTGTGAGTATCTTTGGTTGTCTACGGTCAGCGCTAGAGCTTGTTATTGGTGCAAATAGGTAGCCTACCTACAGCCCACATAAACCCCAAGAGGAAGGTATGATGCGTGGCAAGTTTTCCCTCAGAAAGAAACCAAGGTTTAATCGAACCAGGAGGAGCCAAGAAGCACGTTGAAGGTTGATGGTCGCGAAATGTGATGCGGCGCAACACCAGGGATTCCGACGCCAACGTGGAATCTGCACAACAAAACCAAAGTACTTTGCCCCAACGAAACAGTGAGGTTGTCAATCTCACCGGCTTGCTGTAACAAAGGATTAAACGTATCGAGTGGAAGATGTTTGCAAAGAAAACAGTAAACACAATTGCAGTAGATTGTATGCTATGTAAAGAATAGGACCGGGGTCCACAGTTCACTAGAGGTGTCTCTCCCATAAGATAAAAGCATGTTGGGTAAACAAATTACAGTCGGGCAATTGACAAATAGAGAAAGGCATAACAATGCATATACATGATATGATAAATATAGTAAGATTTAATTGGGCATTACGACAAAGTACATAGACCGCCATCCAACTGCATCTATGCCTAAAAGTCCACCTTCAGGTTATCATCCGAACCCTCTCCAGTATTAAGTTGCAAAGCAACAGACAATTGCATTAAGTATGGTGCGTAATGTAATCGACAACTACATCCTTAGACATAGAATCAATGTTTTATCCCTAGTGGCAACAGCACATCCACAACCTTAGAACTTTCTGTCACTGTCCCAGATTCAATGGAGGCATGAACCCACTATCGAGCATAAATACTCCCTCTTGGAGTTAAGAGTACAAACTTGGCCAGAGCCTCTACTAGTAACGGAGAGCATGCAAGATCATAAACAACACATAAACAATAGATTGATAATCACCATAATCATAGTACTCTCTATCCATCGGATCCCGACAAACACAACATATAGAATTACAAATAGATGATCTTGATCATGTTAGGCAGCTCACAAGATCCAACAATGAAGCACAACAAGGAGAAGACGACCATCTAGCTACTGCTATGGACCCATGGTCCAGGGGTGAACTACTCACTCATCACTCCGGAGGCGACCATGGCGGTGTAGAGTCCTCCGGGAGATGAATCCCCTCCGGCAGGGTGCCGGAGGCGATCTCCGAATCCCCGAGATGGGATTCGGGCGGCGTCTCGCAAGGTTTTCCGTATCGTGGCTCTCGGATCGGGGTTTCGCGACGGAGGCTTTAAGTAGGCGGAGGGTCAACGCGGGGGCCACACGAGGGGCCTAGGGGGTAGGTCGGCGCGGCCAGGGCTTGGGCCGCGCCGCCCTAGCCCCTGGCTGCCTCGTGGCCCCACTTCGTTATCTCTTCGGTCTTCTAGGACCCTGGGCGAAAGTTTCGTCCAATTCCGAGAATATTTCTTTACTAGGATTTCTGAAACCAAAAACAGCAGAAAACAGCAACTGGCTCTTCGGCATCTTGTTAATAGGTTAGTTCCAGAAAATGCATAAATATGACATATAATGTGCATAAAACATGTAGGTATCATCAATAAAGTAGCATGGAACATAAGAAATTATCGATACGTTGGAGACGTATCAGCATCCCCAAGCTTAGTTCTGCTCGTCCCGAGCAGGTAAAACGATAACAAAGATAATTTCTGAAGTGACATGCCATCATAATCTTGATCATACTATTTGTAAACATATGTAATGAATGCAGCGATCAAAACAAAGGTAATGACATGAATAAACAAGTGAATCATATGACAAAGACTTTTCATGAATAGTACTTCAAGACAAGCATCAATAAGTCTTGCATAAGAGTTAACTCATAAAGCAATAAGTCAAAGTAAAGGTGTTGAAGCAACACATAGGAAGATTAAGTTTCAGCGGTTGCTTTCAACTTATAACATGTATATCTCATGGATATTGTCAACATAAAGTAATATAACAAGTGCAATATGCAAGTATGTAGGAATCAATGCACAGTTCACACAAGTGTTTGCTTCTTAAGGTGGAAGGAGATAGGTAAACTGACTCAACAATAAAAGTAAAAGAATGGTCCTTCAAAGAGGAAAGCATCGATTGCTGTATTTGTGCTAGAGCTTTTATTTTGAAAACATGAAACAATTTTGTCAACGGTAGTAATAAAGCATATGAGTTATGTAAATTATATCTTACAAGTTGCAAGCCTCATGCATAGTATACTAGTAGTGCCCGCACCTCGTCCTACTTAGCTTGGACTACCGGATCTTTGCATGCCATGTTTCAACCAAGTGTCACAAAGGGGTACCTCCATGCCGCCTGTACAAAGGTCTAAGGAGAATGCTCGCATTTTGGATTTCTCGCTTTTGATTATTCTCAACTTAGACATCCATACCGGGACAACATGGACAACAGATAATGGACTCCTCTTAAATGCATAAGCATGTAGCAATGATTATTATTCTCATATGAGATTGAGGATATATGTCCAAAACTGAAACTTCCACCATGATTCATGGCTTTAGTTAGCGGCCCAATGTTCTTCTCTAACAATTTTGCATGCTCCAACCACTAAAATGATAGATCCTTCAGACAAGACGGACATGCATAGCAACTCACATGATATTCAACAATAGTTGATGGCGTTCCCCAGAAGCATGGTTATCGCACAACAAGCAACTTAATAAAAGATAAAGTGCATAAGTACATATTCAATACTACGATAGTTTTTAAGGCTATTTTGTCCCATGAGCTATATATTGCAAAGGCGAATGATGGAATTTTAAAGGTAGCACTCAAGCAATTTACTTTGGAATGGCGGAGAAATACCATGTAGTAGGTAGGTATGGTGGACACAAATGGCATAGTAGTTGGCTCAAAGATTTTGGATGCATGAGAAGTATTCCCTCTCGATACAAGGTTTAGGCTAGCAAGGTTATTTGAAGCAAACTCAAGGATGAACAGGTGCAGCAAAACTCACATAAAAGACATATTGTAAATATTATAAGACTCTACACCGTCTTCCTTGTTGTTCAAAACTCAATACTAGATATTATCTAGACCTTAGAGAAACCAAATATGCAAATCAAATTTTAGCAAGCTCTATGTATTTCTTCATTAATGGGTGCAAAGCATATGATGCAAGAGCTTAAACATGAGCACAACAATTGCCAAGTATCACATTATCCAAGACATTTTAGAATTACTACATGTAGCATTTTCCAATTCCAACCATATAACAATTTAACGAAGAAGAAACTTCGCCTTGAACATTATGAGTAAAGCCTAAGGACACATGTGTCCATATGCAACAGCGGAGCGTGTCTCTCTCCCACAAAGTGAATGCTAGGATCCATTTTATTCAAACAAAAACAAAAACAAAAACAAACCGACGCTCCAAGCAAAGAACACAAGATGTGACTGAATAAAAATATAGTTTCAGGGGAGGAACCTGATGATGTTGTTGATGAAGAAGGGGATGCCTTGGGCATCCCCAAGCTTAGACGCTTGAGTCTTCTTAAATATGCAGGGGTGAACCACGGGGCATCCCCAAGCTTAGAGCTTTCACTCCTCTTGATCATAGTATATCATACTCCTCTCTTGACCCTTGAAAACTTCCTTCACACCAAACTTCAAGCAAACTCATTAGAGGGTTAGTGCACAATTAATAATTCACACATTCAGAGGTGACACAATCATTATTTTCACTTCTGGACATTGCATAATGCTACTGGACATTAATGGATCAAAGAAATAAATCCAACATAGCAAAAGAGGCAATGCGAAATAAAAGGCAGAATCTGTCAAAAACAGAACAGTCCGTAAAGACGAATTTAAAGCTGGCACTAGACTTGCTCAAATGGAAAAACTCAAAACTAATGAAAGTTGCGTACATATCTGAGGATCACGCTCGTAAATTGGCAGATTTTTTCGAATTTTCTACAGAGAACTGTGCCCAGATTCGTGACAGACAGCAATGCTGTTTCTGCGCAGCGATCCCAAATATAACATCAACTTTGACATAGAAACTTTACTTGGCACAAAAACATGATAAGGAGAGGTTGCTACAGTATTAAACAACTTCCAAGACTCAACAAAACAAAAAATTGCTGTAGGTAAAAACATGGGTTGTCTCCCATAAGCGCTTTTCTTTAACGCCTTTCAGCTAGGCGCAGAAAGTGCAAATCAAGTAACATCGAGAGTAGAAGCATCAACATCATAACTTGTTCTAATAATAGAATCAAAAGGCAACTTCATTCTCTTTCTAGGGAAGTGTTCCATACCTTTCTTGAGAGGAAATTGATATTTAATATTACCTTCCCTCATATCAATAACAGCACCAACAGTTCGAAGAAAAGGTCTTCCCAACACAATAGGACAAGATGCATTGCATTCGATATCCAAGACAACAAAATCAACGGGGACAAGGTTATTGTTAACCGTAATATGCACATTATCAATCCTCCCCAAAGGTTTCTTTTTAACATTATCGGCAAGATTAACATCCAAATAACAATTCTTCAATGGTGGCAAGTCAAGCATATCATAAATCTTTTTAGGCATAACAGAAATACTTGCACCAAGATCACATAAGGCATTACATTCAAAGTCATTGAATTTCATTTTAATGATGGGCTCCCAACCATCTTCTAACTTTCTAGGAATAGAAGTTTCAAGTTTAAGTTTCTCTTCTCTAGCTTTTATGAGAGCATTTGTAATATGTTTTGTAAAGGCTAAATTTATAGCACTAGCATTAGGACTTTTAGCAAGTTTTTGCAAGAACTTTATAACTTCAGAGATGTGGCAATCATCAAAATCTAAATCATTATGAGCTACAGCAATGGAATCATTGTTCCCAAGGTTGGAAAAAATTTCAGCAGTTTTATCACAAGCAGTTTTAGCAATTTCAGGCAGTTTTGTACGCTTTGCACTAGGAGTAGAAACATTGCCAACACCAATTATATTACCATTGATAGTAGGAGGTGCAGCAACATGTGAAGAATTAGCATTACTAGTAGTGGTAATAGTCCAAACTTTAGCTACATTACTCTCTTTAGCTAGTTTTTCATTTTCTTCTCTATCCCACCTAGCACGCAGTTCAGCCATTAATCTTATATTCTCATTAATTCTAACTTGGATGGCATTTGCTGTAGTAGTAATCTTATTATCAATATCATTATTAGGCATAACTTTCAATTTTAAAAGATTAACATCAGAGGCAAGTCTATCAACTCTAGAAGCAATAGTATCAATTTTATCAAGCTTTTCCTCAACAGATTTGTTAAAAGCAGTTTGTGTACTAATAAATTCTTTAAGCATAGCTTCAAGACCAGAGGGTACACTCCTATTATTGTTGTAAGAATTCCCATAAGAATTACCATAACCATTACCATTAGCAGAAGGATATGGCCTATAGTTATTACCAGAGTTGTTCCTATAAGCATTGTTGTTGAAATTATTGTTTTTAATGAAATTCACATCAACATTTTCTTCTTGAGCAACCAATGAAGCTAAAGGAACATTATTTGGATCTACATTAGATCTACCATTCACAAGCATAGACATAATCACATCAATCTTATCACTCAAGGAAGAGGTTTCTTCAACAGAATTTACCTTCTTACCTTGTGGAGCTCTTTCCGTGTGCCATTCAGAGTAATTTATCATCATATCATCAAGAAGTTTTGTAGCCGCCCCCAATGTGATGGACATAAAGGTACCTCCAGCAGCTGAATCCAATAAATTCCGCGAAGAAAAATTTAGTCCTGCATAGAAGGTTTGGATGATCATCCAAGTAGTCAGTCCATGGGTTGGGCAATTCTTTACCAAAGTTTTCATTCTCTCCCATGCTTGAGCAACATGTTCAGTATCTAATTGCTTAAAATTCATTATGCTACTTCTCAAAGATATAATTTTAGCGGGAGGATAATATCTACCAATAAAAGCATCCTTGCATTTAGTCCATGAATCAATACTATTCTTAGGCAAAGATAGCAACCAATCTTTAGCTCTTCCTCTTAATGAGAAAGGAAACACTTTCAATTTAATAATATCACCATCTACATCCTTATACTTTTGCATTTCACAAAGTTCAACAAAATTATTGAGATGGGCAGCAGCATCATCAGAACTAGCACCAGAAAATTGATCTCTCATAACAAGATTTAGTAAAGCAGGTTTAATTTCAAAGAATTCTGCTGTAGTAGCAGGTGGAGCAATAGGTGTGCATAGGAAATCATTATTATTTGCATTTGTGAAGTCACACAACTTAGTATTTTCAGGAGTATTCATTTTAGCAACGGTAAATAAAGCAAACTAGATAAAGTAAATGCAAGTAACTAATTTTTTTGTGTTTTTGATATAGAGAGCAAGAATAAATAAAGTAAAACTAGCAACTAATTTTTTTGTATTTTGATTTAGTGCAGCAAACAAAGTAGTAAATAAAATAAAGCAAGACAAAAACAAAGTAAAGAGATTGAGAAGTGGAGACTCCCCTTGCAGCGTGTCTTGATCTCCCCGGCAACGGCGCCAGAAAACAGTGCTTGATGCGCGTAAATGTACACGTCCGTTGGGAACCCCAAGAGGAAGGTATGATGCGCACAGTGGCAAGTTTTCCCTCAGAAAGAAACCAAGGTTTAATCGAACCAGGAGGAGCCAAGAAGCACGTTGAAGGTTGATGGTCGCGAAATGTGATGCGGCGCAACACCAGGGATTCCGACGCCAACGTGGAATCTGCACAACAAAACCAAAGTACTTTGCCCCAACGAAACAGTGAGGTTGTCAATCTCACCGGCTTGCTGTAACAAAGGATTAAACGTATCGAGTGGAAGATGTTTGCAAAGAAAACAGTAAACACAATTGCAGTAGATTGTATGCTATGTAAAGAATAGGACCGGGTCCACAGTTCACTAGAGGTGTCTCTCCCATAAGATAAAAGCATGTTGGGTAAACAAATTACAGTCGGGCAATTGACAAATAGAGAAAGGCATAACAATGCATATACATGATATGATAAATATAGTAAGATTTAATTGGGCATTACGACAAAGTACATAGACCGCCATCCAACTGCATCTATGCCTAAAAAGTCCACCTTCAGGTTATCATCCGAACCCCCTCCAGTATTAAGTTGCAAAGCAACAGACAATTGCATTAAGTATGGTGCGTAATGTAATCGACAACTACATCCTTAGACATAGAATCAATGTTTTATCCCTAGTGGCAACAGCACATCCACAACCTTAGAACTTTCTGTCACTGTCCCAGATTCAATGGAGGCATGAACCCACTATCGAGCATAAATACTCCCTCTTGGAGTTAAGAGTACAAACTTGGCCAGAGCCTCTACTAGTAACGGAGAGCATGCAAGATCATAAACAACACATAAACAATAGATTGATAATCACCATAATCATAGTACTCTCTATCCATCGGATCCCGACAAACACAACATATAGAATTACAAATAGATGATCTTGATCATGTTAGGCAGCTCACAAGATCCAACAATGAAGCACAACAAGGAGAAGACGACCATCTAGCTACTGCTATGGACCCATGGTCCAGGGGTGAACTACTCACTCATCACTCCGGAGGCGACCATGGCGGTAGAGTCCTCCGGGAGATGAATCCCTCTCCGCAGGTGCCGGAGGCGATCTCCGAATCCCCCGAGATGGGATTCGCGGCGGCGGCGTCTCTGGAAGGTTTTCCGTATCGTGGCTCTCGGTACTGGGGGTTTCGCGACGGAGGCTTTAAGTAGGCGGAGGGTCAACGCGGGGGGCCACACGAGGGGCCTAGGGGGTAGGTCGGCGCGGCTTGGGCCGCGCCGCCCTAGCCCCTGGCTGCCTCGTGGCCCCACTTCGTTATCTCTTCGGTCTTCTGGAAGCTTCGTGCAAAAATAGGACCCTGGGCGAAAGTTTCGTCCAATTCCGAGAATATTTCTTTACTAGGATTTCTGAAACCAAAAACAGCAGAAAACAGCAACTGGCTCTTCGGCATCTTGTTAATAGGTTAGTTCCAGAAAATGCATAAATATGACATATAATGTGCATAAAACATGTAGGTATCATCAATAAAGTAGCATGGAACATAAGAAATTATTACGTTGGAGACGTATAGGTAGCCTACCTACAGCCCCACATATACCCTGCTTTGTCGTGTGATTGTTCTTATACCCTTGATATTCGCTTCGCTACATCCGTGCACTAGTTGTTACTACAAGTGGTAAGCAATACTAATTTACTTTGGAACGGTAAGATTTCCTTTTCTTATCAGTTTTGAGTGAGTTGTGAGAGTACCACCATATATTTTTGATTTAGTGCACTAACCTACTAATCATGTCTGCTAGTGATAATAAGATTGTTAACCAGGAGAACAAGAATTCGGCAGATATCATCACATGGAGGGAGTATGAAGCTCTTCGTAATGAGATGCGACGTGAATTCCGCACTAACGATGATGAGCTTAAGAGTACAGTTGATGAGATCAAACAAACGCTGGATGCTACTAATGTCACCGTCACTGGATTGTCTGATCAAATGACGGATATACAGCGCAATATTGCGGATATGCGTCTCGCTATTGAGAACTTGACTGTACTACAACAACAACAACAAGAAGATGATGAAGATCCTGAGCTTGAAGATGACGCACACAATGCTCGTGGTGCGCCTCGTGGTCATCGTCCTCGTGGCTGGGTTCCACTTGGCCGCAATGGTCGTGGACAAGATGAAGAAGATGGATTGGGTAAGCCTAAGTTTTCCATACCCAAGTTTGAAGGAGGAGCTGATGTTGAAGAATACCTCACTTGGGAGCTCAAGATTGAGAAATTATGGAGCCTACATCCACACTACTCTGAAGATAGGAAGATCAAGCTTGCGTCTTCTGAATTTGATGGTTATGCATTGCGTTGGTGGGATTCTTTGGTTCGTAACCGCGACGAAGATGGTGCACAGCCTATCCGTACATGGCGTGCAATGAAGGAGGTTATGACTTCTCGTTTTGTGCCTACAAATTACATGCGGAACATATTTGATAAGCTAACACTATTGAGGCAAGGTGTGAAGACTGTTGATGAGTACTACATGGAGATGGAGATGCTTATGCAGCGTGGTCGTGTCCGTGAGTCTCTAGAGATGACAATGCAGCGTTTTCTCAATGGATTGAAGTATGATGTTAAAGGCATTGTTCGTCATTACACCTACACCAATATGAATCAATTGTTACATCATGCAAGAGAAGCTGAATCACAGTTGGCTGAAGAAGCAAAGGTTAAGGGACGTGCTACGGGAGCTGGGCGTTTTACACCCCGCGCGCCCTCTACAGCGCCGGCGCCTTCGACGCGCTCCGCTCCTTACTCTACTCCGCCTAGCAAACCGGTCTCCAATGTATCTAATGCAAAGAAGTCCGAATCTGCTGCAAGTACGAGTGGTTCTGGTGTGTCTACAACGCGCAACCGTGATATGCTTTGTCATACATGTGGTGGCAAGGGTCACTTCAAGAGAGATTGTCCTAACCGCAAAGTCATGTTTATCAATGAGGACAATGAGTATGAGACTGGAGATGATGTTGATCCAAATGCTCCAGACGATGATGACTATGACACTGATGGTGAAGATGCATATCCTTCTGATGCTCGCACCATTGTTGTGTCGCAGCGTGCTCTTAATGTGTTGCCTAGTGCATCTACTCAGCGCTGCAATTTGTTCCAAACCAAAGCTTTAGTTGGTCCTGACAAGGCTTGCAAGGTCATTATTGATGGCGGGAGTTGCCGCAATTTAGCAAGCAAGGAGTTATGTACCAAGCTGAAGTTGAAGTATCTACCGCACCCGCATCCATATTATATTCAGTGGTTGAGCGACAATGGTGAGATGAAGGTAAACCACATGGTGCGTGTTGAGTTTGCGATTGGACCGTATAAGGATTGCATTGACTTTGATGTGGTTCCTATGACGGTTTGTCACCTCTTATTGGGTCGGCCTTGGCTCTATGACCGTTCTGTGCAACACAATGGCCGTGCCAATACATATCACTTGGAGTACAAGGGCAAGAAAATTAACTTACAGCCTATGTCACCACAACAAATTGTCAATGAGTCTCGTCAGAAGATCGAAGTGAATTTGGAGGATGCACCTCTAGATAGGCGAGAGAATTGTAATGTCGTGAGTGATATAACGAAAAGTGAGAGAGTGAATTCCTTAGTCTCATTAGCCACCAAAGAAGACATGAGAGAATTTAGTGAGGATCCTACGGCCATGCCTCTTGTGCTTTTGTACAGGGGTACGGTTTTGGTTTCTAACGACATGACCCCTCTTCCTCTTGGTGTTTCTAATGTTTTGCAGGAATTCGGCGACGTGTTTCCGGAGGAGGTACCCGCAGGACTACCACCATTGCGAGGTATTGAGCATCAAATTGACTTGATTCCCGGAGCATCGCTGCCCAATAGGGCGCCATATCGCACTAATCCCGAAGAGACGAAGGAGATACAGAAGCAAGTACAAGCGCTACTCGACAAAGGTTATATTCGCATAAGCCTTAGTCCTTGTGCTGTTCCTGTTATTCTAGTTCCTAAGAAAGATGGTACTTGGCGTATGTGCGTAGATTGTAGAGCTATAAACAACATTACTATTCGATATCGTCATCCTATTCCCCGCTTAGAGGATATGCTAGATGAATTGAGTGGTGCTGCTGTGTTCTCTAAAATTGATTTGCGTAGTGGCTATCATCAAATTAGGATGAAAGAAGGGGATGAGTGGAAAACAGCCTTTAAAACAAAATTTGGTTTATATGAGTGGTTAGTAATGCCTTTTGGATTAACTAATGCACCTAGCACTTTCATGAGACTGATGAACCATGTTTTGCGTGACTTTATTGGCAAATTTGTGGTTGTGTATTTTGATGACATATTAATCTACAGCCGCAATGAATCTGATCATACTATACATATTCGACATGTTTTGCAAGTGTTGCGTGATAATCAACTCTATGGTAATCTTGAGAAGTGCACATTTTGCAAAGATAAGGTCATATTTCTGGGTTATGTTGTCTCTAAGCATGGAGTAGAAGTAGATGTGTCTAAAATTGAAGCTATTCAAAATTGGCCTACTCCCATGAATGTGAGTCAAGTTAGAAGTTTTCATGGTCTAGCTGGGTTTTATCGCCGTTTTGTGCCCAATTTTTCTACTATTGCTGCACCTTTGAATGATTTGACTAAAAAGGGTGTTGTCTTTGAGTGGGGCGCAGCCCAAGATCATGCATTTGATGAACTGAAACGATTGTTAACTTCTGCACCGTTGCTTGCACTTCCTGATTTCAATAAGCAATTTGAGATTGAATGTGATGCTAGTGGTATTGGAATTGGTGGTGTGTTGATGCAAGAGGGTCGCCCAATTGCATATTTTTCTGAGAAACTTTCTGGTGCTAAGTTGAACTATCCTATCTATGATAAAGAATTGTATGCTTTAATTAGAGTTCTTGAGGTTTGGCAACATTATTTGTGGCCAAAAGAATTTATCATACATTCTGATCATGAAGCTTTAAAATACCTGAAAGCTCAATCTACTTTGCATAAGCGTCTAGCTAAGTGGGTTGAGTTCATTGAGTCTTTTCCATACATTATTAAGCATAAGAAGGGAAAAGATAATATTGTTGCTGATGCTCTATCTAGGAAGAATATGCTATTAACTCAACTTGATGTTAAAATTCCTGGTTTAGAGATACTATGTGATTTGTATGCCACTGATCATGATTTTGCTGAACCATATCGCTTATGTGCTCTTGGTAAAGCATGGGAAAAATATCACATACATGATGGTTTCTTGTTTAGGGCTAACAAACTATGTGTTCCAGAATCGTCTGTGCGTTTGCTCTTATTGCAGGAATCACATGCTGGAGGTTTGATGGGTCACTTTGGGCGTGAGAAGACGCTACTCATGCTAGCTGACCACTTTTATTGGCCAAAGATGAGGCGGGACGTGGATAGATATGTGCGAAGATGCATTACTTGCAACAAATCCAAGTCCAAGCTGAAGCCTCACGGTTTGTATACTCCTTTACCGGCACCTACTACACCATGGGAGGATATTAGTATGGATTTTGTGTTGGGTTTGCCGCGTACTAAAAGAGGCCATGATTCTATATTTGTGGTAGTGGATAGATTCTCTAAGATGTCACATTTTATTGCCTGCCACAAGAGCGACGATGCGTCGCATATTGCTAACCTGTTTTTCAGGGAGATTGTACGTCTACATGGAGTCCCAAAGACTATTGTTTCTGATCGTGACGTGAAGTTTATGAGCTACTTTTGGAAGACGCTTTGGAGAAAGCTGGGGACGAAGCTGCTGTTCAGCACTACTTGTCATCCCCAAACTGATGGTCAAACTGAAGTGGTGAATAGAACATTGTCACAACTGTTGAGATCCATGATCAAGAAGAACCTGAAGGAGTGGGAAGAGTGTTTGCCGCATGTGGAGTTTGCTTACAACAGGGCGGTACATTCTACCACGGAGCTGTGTCCTTTTGAGGTGGTGTATGGTTTCAAACCCATTACTCCACTTGACTTGTTGCCTTTGCCCATACATGAGAGAGTTAATATGGAGGCATCCAAGAGGGCAGATTTTGTGAAGAAAATTCATGTGAAGACTAAAGAGTTGATTGAGAAGAAAGGCAAGAGCAATGCTGCAAGGATGAATAAGAAGCGCAAGGAGATGTTGTTCAAGCCTGGTGATTTGGTCTGGGTACATTTTCGCAAGGATAGGTTCCCGAAGCTACGGAAGTCTAAGTTGAAGCCTCGTGGTGATGGTCCTTACAAAGTGCTTGCCAAGATCAATGATAATGCATACTCGATAGATCTTCCAGAGGATGAGTTTGGTGTCAGTAATTCTTTCAATGTTGCTGATTTGACACCATATGACGGAGAAGACCTTGGAGCGTCGGGGTCGACGCCTTTTGAAGGGGGGGAGATGATGAGGACATCCCTACCTCACTACTACCTCCGTCATTACCAACTGAAGATGAACCTGCTGTGAAGCTCAAGTCCAACGAAGTCAGGATTGGACCAATAACACGAGCTCGTGCGAAGCTACTTAAACAACAGGTGAACTTGTTTCTAAACGATACTTTGATTGATGAGAACTTTATACTGCCTAAGTCCTATTACTTATGTATCATCAGGTATCAAGAGGAGACGAGCATCGCACGAGGAGAGGAGCAGCTGGACATGAAGACGGACGTCAAGATGGCCGTGAAGCTGGACATGGAGCTGGACATGAAGATATCTCATGGACGCGCGAGGGAGGAGCGGGAGGCATGCGCGAGAGGAGAAGAAGAAGTCCAGGCCGGTCCAGAACCCGGTCAGACCGGCCCCCAGACCGGCCAGCCCGGTTCCTGGCCCGGTCGACCGGTCGCAACCGGACGTCAACCGGAGGAAGCCCCTCGTACCGGACGGAAACCGGAAACTTCGCAGTTTTCCGGTCCACAGCCCGGTTGACCGGACCACTGACCGGACAGCCCGGTCCACAGCCCGGTTGACCGGACCACAAACCGGACCGGCCGGTCCACAGCCCGGTCGACCGGACCCCAGACCGGACATGTCCGAGTCTGTCTCGACCAGATCTATTCTGGGTCGGTTTTACTTGTATCTTTTCGACCAGAACTCGTCCCGGACGCCTATATAAGTGCCTTGGACGACCCCCTAGCTGCTTTAGACCACGTTTAAGATAAACCCTAGTTCTTAGTTGTTTGCTCTGCAAAACTATTGAATTCCCTACACCATATTGCTTGGATATTGTGTAGATCCTGTTTAAGTCTTGTGTGATCTGCTGTTCCATTGGGAATTAGACGGTTGCAACTTACCGCTTCGTGGTCGGCGGCTACGTGCGCAAGTGTGTGGAGTTGCGAATATCTTGCAGGGTTGAGAGCTGTTGCATTGGCGACAGGGACCAATCGAGAGATCTCGTTGCGTCATACAAGTTATCATCCACTACATCGTCGTGTTTCTCCGCTGCCATCACCCCGTGATCATCATCACCACCGTTGCTTACTGAGAAGATCGGGCCACCCCTTATCATGGTTATCGCACAACAAGCAACTTAATAAAAGATAAAGTGCATAAGTACATATTCAATACTACGATAGTTTTTAAGGCTATTTTGTCCCATGAGCTATATATTGCAAAGGTGAATGATGGAATTTTAAAGGTAGCACTCAAGCAATTTACTTTGGAATGGCGGAGAAATACCATGTAGTAGGTAGGTATGGTGGACACAAATGGCATAGTGGTTGGCTTAAGGATTTTGGATGCATGAGAAGTATTCCCTCTCGATACAAGGTTTAGGCTAGCAAGGTTATTTGAAGCAAACTCAAGGATGAACCGGTGCAGCAAAACTCACATAAAAGACATATTGTAAACATTATAAGACTCTACACCGTCTTCCTTGTTGTTCAAAACTCAATACTAGATATTATCTAGACCTTAGAGAGACCAAATATGCAAATCAAATTTTAGCAAGCTCTATGTATTTCTTCATTAATGGGTGCAAAGCATATGATGCAAGAGCTTAATCATGAGCACAACAATTGCCAAGTATCACATTATCCAAGACATTTTAGAATTACTACATGTAGCATTTTCCAATTCCAACCATATAACAATTTAACGAAGAAGAAACTTCGCCATGAACATTATGAGTAAAGCCTAAGGACATATTTGTCCATATGCAACAGCGGAGCGTGTCTCTCTCCCACAAAGTGAATGCTAGGATCCATTTTATTCAAACAAAAACAAAAACAAAAACAAACCGACGCTCCAAGTAAAGAACACAAGATGTGACTGAATAAAAATATAGTTTCAGGGGAGGAACCTGATGATGTTGTCGATGAAGAAGGGGATGCCTTGGGCATCCCCAAGCTTAGACGCTTGAGTCTTCTTAAAATATGCAGGGGTGAACCACGGGGGCATCCCCAAGCTTAGAGCTTTCACTCCTCTTGATCATAGTATATCATACTCCTCTCTTGACCCTTGAAAACTTCCTTCACACCAAACTTCAAGCAAACTCATTAGAGGGTTAGTGCACAATTAATAATTCACATATTCAGAGGTGACACAATCATTCTTTACACTTCTGGACATTGCATAAAGCTACTGGACATTAATGGATCAAAGAAATTCATCCAACATAGCAAAAGAGGCAATGCGAAATAAAAAGCAGAATCTGTCAAAAACAGAACAGTTCGTAAAGACGAATTTTAAAATGGCACCAGACTTGCTCAAATGGAAAAACTCAAAACTAATGAAAGTTGCGTACATATCTGAGGATCACGCTCGTAAATTGGCAGATTTTTTCGAATTTTCTACAGAGACTTGTGCCCAGATTCGTGACAGACAGCAATGCTGTTTCTGCGCAGCGATCCCAAATGTAACATCAACTTTAACATAGAAACTTTACTTGGCACAAAAACATGATAAGGAGAGGTTGCTACAGTAGTAAACAACTTCCAAGACTCAAATATAAAACAAAGTGCTGTAGTAAAAACATGGGTTGTCTCCCATAAGCGCTTTTCTTTAACGCCTTTCAGCTAGGCGCAGAAAGTGCAAATCAAGTAACATCAAGAGTAGAAGCATCAACATCATAACTTGTTCTAATAATAGAATCAAAAGGCAACTTCATTCTCTTTCTAGGGAAGTGTTCCATACCTTTCTTGAGAGGAAATTGATATTTAATATTACCTTCCCTCATATCAATAACAGCACCAACGGTTCGAAGAAAAGGTCTTCCCAACACAATAGGACAAGATGCATTGCATTCGATATCCAAGACAACAAAATCAACGGGGACAAGGTTATTGTTAACCGTAATGCGCACATTATCAATCCTCCCCAAAGGTTTCTTTTTAACATTATCGGCAAGATTAACATCCAAATAACAATTCTTCAATGGTGGCAAGTCAAGCATATCATAAATCTTTTTAGGCATAACAGAAATACTTGCACCAAGATCACATAGAGCATTACATTCAAAGTCATTGAATTTCATTTTAATGATGGGCTCCCAACCATCTTCTAACTTTCTAGGAATAGAAGTTTCAAGTTTTAGTTTCTCTTCTCTAGCTTTTATGAGAGCATTTGTAATATGTTTTGTAAAGGCTAAATTTATAGCACTAGCATTAGGACTTTTAGCAAGTTTTTGTAAGAACTTTATAACTTCAGAGATGTGGCAATCATCAAAATCTAAATCATTATGAGCTACAGCAATGGGATCATTGTTCCCAAGGTTGGAAAAAATTTCAGCAGTTTTATCACAAGCAGTTTCAGCAGTTTTAGCAATTTCAGGCAGTTTTGTACGCTTTGCACTAGGAGTAGAAACATTGCCAACACCAATTATTTTACCATTGATAGTAGGAGGTGCAGCAACATGTGAAGAATTAACATTACTAGTGGTGGTAATAGTCCAAACTTTAGCTACATTATTCTCTTTAGCTAGTTTTTCATTTTCTTCTCTATCCCACCTAGCACGCAATTCAGCCATTAATCTTATATTCTCATTAATTATAACTTGGATGGCATTTGCTGTAGTAGTAATCTTATTATCAATATCATTATTAGGCATAACTTTCAATTTTAAAAGATTAACATCAGAGGCAAGTCTATCAACTCTAGAAGCAATAATATCAATTTTATCAAGCTTTTCCTCAACAGATTTGTTAAAAGCAGTTTGTGTACTAATAAATTCTTTAAGCATAGCTTCAAGACCAGAGGGTACACTCCTATTATTGTTGTAAGAATTCCCATAAGAATTACCATAACCATTACCATTAGCAGAAGGATATGGCCTATAGTTATTACCAGAGTTGTTCCTATAAGCATTGTTGTTGAAATTATTATTTTTAATGAAATTCACATCAACATTTTCTTCTTGAGAAACCAATGAAGCTAAAGGAACATTATTTGGATCAACATTAGATCTACCATTCACAAGCATAGACATAATCACATCAATCTTATCACTCAAGGAAGAGGTTTCTTCAACAGAATTTACCTTCTTACCTTGTGGAGCTCTTTCCGTGTGCCATTCAGAGTAATTTATCATCATATCATCAAGAAGCTTTGTAGCCGCCCCCAAAGTGATGGACATAAAGGTACCTCCAGCAGCTGAATCCAATAAATTCCGCGAAGAAAAATTTAGTCCTGCATAGAAGGTTTGGATGATCATCCAAGTAGTCAGTCCATGGGTTGGGCAATTCTTTACCAAAGTTTTCATTCTCTCCCATGCTTGAGCAACATGTTCAGTATCTAATTGCTTAAAATTCATTATGCTACTTCTCAAAGATATAATTTTAGCGGGAGGATAATATCTACCAATAAAAGCATCCTTACATTTAGTCCATGAATCAATACTATTCTTAGGCAAAGATAGCAACCAATCTTTAGCTCTTCCTCTTAATGAGAAAGGAAACACTTTCAATTTAATAATATCACCATCTACATCCTTATACTTTTGCATTTCACAAAGTTCAACAAAATTATTGAGATGGGCAGCAGCATCATCAGAACTAACACCAGAAAATTGATCTCTCATAACCAGGTTCAGTAAAGCAGGTTTAATTTCAAAGAATTCTGCTGTAGTAGCAGGTGGAGCAATAGGTGTGCATAGGAAATCATTATTATTTGCGTTTGTGAAGTCACACAACTTAGTATTTTCAGGGGTATTCATTTTAGCAACAGTAAATAAAGCAAACTAGATAAAGTAAATGCAAGTAACTAATTTTTTTGTGTTTTTGATATAGAGAGCAAGACAGTAAATAAAGTAAAACTAGCAACTAATTTTTTTGTGTTTTGTTTAGGTGCAGCAAACAAAGTAGTAAATAAAATAAAGCAAGACAAAAACAAAGTAAAGAGATTGAGAAGTGGAGACTCCCCTTGCAGCGTGTCTTGATTTCCCCGGCAACGGCGCCAGAAAACAGGCTTGATGCGCGTAAATGTACACGTCCGTTGGGAACCCCAAGAGGAAGGTATGATGCGCACAGTGGCAAGTTTTCCCTCAGAAAGAAACCAAGGTTTAATTGAACCAGGAGGAGACAAGAAGCACGTTGAAGGTTGATGGTGGCGAATGATACGTCCAAAACGTATCTACTTTCCCGAACACTTTTGCTATTGTTTTGCCTCTAATTTGTGTATTTTGGATACAACTAACACGGACTAACGCTGTTTTCAGCAGAATTGCTCTGGTGTCTCGTTTTTGTGCAGAAATCCAACTTTCGGGAAAATCCTCGGAATTTCTTCAGATGGCCCTATTTTACCAAAATATTGACGGAGCCAGAAGGGCGAAGGAGGTGGAGGCCCGAGGGCCCCACACCATATGGCGGCGCGGCCCAGGGGGGCCCGCGCGGCCATGTGGTGTGGCCCCCTCGGCCGGCCTCCGACGCCCCCCTTCGGACTACTTATTCGCCTCGACCTAAAAACGCACGGGGAGAAGTCGACATCGCCAGAAACCCTCCAGAAAGCCGCCACATCGCGAAACTCCGTCGCGGGAGCCAGAAGTCTCCGTTCTGGCACTCCGCCGGGACGGGGAATTGGAGGAGATCTTCACCGCCATCACCGCCAACGCCTCTCCATCAACCAGCAATGTTTCCCCCATCCATGTGTGAGTAATTCCCCCGCTGTAGGCTGAAGGGGATGGTAGGGATTGGATGAGATTGGTCATGTAATAGTCATAAGATTGTTAGGGCATAGTGCCTAGTATCCGTAGATGTCACTTTTATGATATTGTTGCAACTTGTTATGCTTAATGCTTGTCACTAGGGCCCGAGTGCCATGATCTCAGATCTGAACATGTTATTGTTTCATGAAGATATTCATTGTTTATGGTCTTACCTGCAAGTTGTATACACACGTCGCTGTCCGGAACCAATGGCCCCGAAGTGACAGAAATCGGGACAACCGGAGGGGATGGTAGTGATGTGAGGATCACATGTGTTCACGGAGTGTTAATGCTTTGCTCCGGTACTCTATTAAAAGGAGTACCTTAATATCCAGTAGTTTCCCTAGAGGCCCGGCTGCCACCGGCTGGTAGGACAAAAGATGTTGTGCAAGTTTCTCATTGCGAGCACGTACGACTAAATATGGAACACATGCCTATTGATTGATTAGTACTTGGATACTGTTTTATTATTATCTGCAAATGCCCATGCTTTGATTGTTATATGAGTTTCTCTCATCCATGCAACGCCCGTTAAATCCGTCCCTATGCCTACAGTATTTTAATCCTGCTGTTTACTATAATCACTACTGCTGTCTTTATTTCACTGCTGCTGTTATTCCGCTATTTCCACTACCATAGAACTGTTACTACTGATAAACTCTTGCGAGCAAGTCTGTTTCCAGGTGCAGCTGAATTGACAACTCCGCTGTTAAGGCTTACAAGTATTCTTTGTCTCCCCTTGTGTCGAATCAATAAATTGGGTAATACTTCCCTCGAAGACTGTTGCGATCCCCTATACTTGTGGGTCATCAAGACTATTTTCTGGCGCCGTTGCCGGGGAGCATAGCTTTATTTGGAAGTTCACTTGGATTGATATTGTTCGCTGCAAATTCTCCATTATGGGTAAACCTCGCGATACTAAGATCGCCATATTACCATCCACTACAAGAAAAGGTACAACTCTGAGTACCTCTGCTGCTCTTGATTCACCATCTGTGATTGATAAACTTGTTTCACCGCCACATGCTTCGCGTGCTGGTACTTCTGCTGAATCTGAAAATTCTCATAATATTGATAATGTTTCTGCTGTGCTTGATGATAGTGGTTCATTGGGATCTTTTCTAGATGCTACAATTGCTAAGTCTAGACAAATTGAAAATACTGAAACTCCTAATGCTGCTACACCTGTTAATTCACCTGAGTCTGTTGAATATTCTAGTGATGATCTTGATGAGGATTATGTAGAGCTTGATAATGATTTTATTGAAAAATGCAAGGCTACTACTGATGCAAGAAAAATTAAAAAGTTGCTTGCAGAACATGCTGTTAGATATACACCATCTCCTGATCCTAAATTTGCCACATCTCCTATAAACATTAGGGATAAAGATTATGATTTTTCTCTTGATCTATCTCATATAGCTATTGTTGAGAAAACACCCTTTTGTGGTACTGAAAAAGAAAGTGCTGTTGAACACATGACTGAGTTATCTACTCTTAGTGGCTTGTTTTCTGATGATATTAAGATGCGTACTTATTTTGTCGCTAAAATTTTTCCTTTCTCATTAAAGGATGATGCTAAAACTTGGTATAATAATTTGCCTCCTGGTTCTATTAAAAGTCCAAAAGAATTGCTTGATGTTTTCTTCCGAAAATACTTTCCTGCTAGTGCTCAACATGCTGCTTTGCAGAGAATTTATAATTTTGACCAGGAAGATGGAGAGAAATTGCCTGAGGCTTGGGCTAGATTTTGCTCTCTTATTAGAGCTCAGCCTGACCATGATTTGGAAAAGCATGATTTACTTGATATATTTTATAGTGGACTAACTATTGAGTCTAGGGCATACCTGGATAGTTGTGCTGGTTGTGTTTTCAGGAAAAGAACTCCAGACGACGCTGAAGAATTATTGGCTAAAATAGGCCGGAATCATGATGATTGGTCTACAATTGAACCAACCCCGACACCGATAGTGAAGAAGAGGGGTATGATTAAATTAAATGATGAAGATATGAGGGAAGCCAAGAAGTCTCTTAAGGAGAAAGGTATTAAACCTGAAGATGTGAAGAATTTACCTCCTATAGAAGATATATGTGAGACAATTCCCCCTTCATCTACGATTGAGGTACACTCGCTTCAACACTTTACTAGGGAAGATATTCCGTATTCAAAATCTCCTGCTCAATGCTTAGATGAATTTGATAATTATATTGTTAAGCAAGAAAACTTTAATATGAGAGTAGAGAATCATTTAATGGAAAATTCCCGAGCTATTAGTGAATTGCATGGTATTGTGGAGAGAACCTCCAATGATGTTAAGATACTTGTTAAACATTTTCAAATGGTTCAAACTCAAATTGATCAACTTACTAAAGTGCAAAATGACTTGTTGGGAAATAATTCTAAAGAAAAACATGCTTGTGAAGTAACAACTAGAGGTGGTGCTTCTACCCAGGATCCTCTATATCCTGAAGGGCATCCCAAAAGAGTTGAACAAGATTCTCAACCAATTAAAACTAGTGCTCCATCTAAGAAAAAGAAAAAGAAACATAAGAATGTTGTAGAATCCTCTGAACCTGTTAATGATCCTAATAGTATTTCTATTTCTGATGCTGAAACTGAAAGTGGTAATGAACATGAGGAAGATAATGATAAGAATGATACTCCTGATAAAGAAGAAATTGAAAAAGAACCTGAAAAGCATGCTAAAAATAAAAAGTATACTAAAGAAGATTTTATTACTGAGAAGCATGGTAATGAAAGAGAACCTTGGGTTCAAAAGCAAATGCCTTTTCCTGCTAAGAAACTAAAATCAAAGGAGGAGGAACATTATAATAAATTTTGTGATTGGATGAAACCTTTATTTCTGCAAATCCCTTTGACTGATGCTATTAAATTGCCTCCTTATTCAAAGTATATGAAAGATATTGTTACTAACAAAAGGAAAGTCCCCAATGAGGAAATTTCAACTATGCTTGCTAATTACTCCTTCAATGGTAAGATTCCAAAGAAGTTGGGCGACCCAGGTATACCGACTATTCCTTGTTCCATCAAGAATAATTATGTTAGAACTGCTCTATGTGATTTGGGAGCAGGTGTTAGTGTAATGCCTTTTTCTCTTTATAAGAGACTTGATTTAGATAAATTGATACCAACTGATATATCTTTGCAAATGGCTGATAAATCTACTGCTATTCCTGTTGGTTTATGTGAAAATGTTCCTGTTCAAGTTACTCAACATTGCTTGATATTAACTGATTTCGTTGTGTTGGAAATGCCTGAAGATGATAATATGTCCATTATTCTTGGAAGACCCTTTCTTAATACTGCAGGGGCTGTTATTGATTGCAATAAAGGCATGGTTACTTTCAATGTTGATGATAAGGAACACACTGTCTATTTTCCCAAGAGGATTGATAAAGTATGTGGAGTCAATACAATTTTTAATGTGAAAACTATCAAAGTGGGATCCATTGATTGTCCTATATATGAGCCTAAAGAAGAATATCAAACTCTTGTGATTGGATCCATATCAATTCAATATAAGGTAACATGATTGATTTGAGGTTTATTTCTTCTTATGTCATATAAAATTTATTTGGTAGCAAGACTTGATCAACCTTGTTAACAAGTATATTTTATTGCATAAAAGAGCTAAACAACACTTCTTTCTTTCTCTCTCCTTTCACTTATTTTACTTGCTGTAGCACTTTTTATTTTGCAATATGCTTTAGTCATTTAAGATTTTAGAAATCATTTTCCTGCGCAGTAATCATTAATTTAATACCCAGAAATGTGCATTTTTCAAAGTTCTCTAAAAATTACAAAAATTACACCGTTGGTCCTATTTTTCGACGAGGCACCTGGGAGCACCAGAGGATGACCTGTGGGGCACCAGGGGGTGCCACACCATAGGGCGGCGCGGCCAGCAAGGGGGCCGCGCCACCATGTGGTGTGGGCCACCCCTTGCCCCACTACACCATCTCTTCCTCCCAGCACCTTCTCTCTCCCGAAAAAACTCGTACCAAGTTTCTCTCACTCGTGTTTCTGCTCAAGAACTCGCGATTTTTCGATCTCCTTGCTCAGCCCAGATTTCTGTCTGAAATTTGGCACATTTACTCCTTGGTATGTGACTCCTTTGATTGTCCAATTAGAATTTCATTTGGTTGAGTATATCTTGAATATTTTGCTGCTGTAGATAACATGTTTAGTGAGCTTGCATGCTTGTTCTAAGTGGTAGAAATTAGTTTTGATGCATGTTTAGTACTCTAGCAAGTTCCTATAGTAGTTCCCTTCAATTACATACCTTGAAATCAAATTTTATAATGATTGTTGAAAATTTCAGAAGGGGAAGATGAAGAAATTCAAGTTTGGAGAGTTGTTCAAGAAAGCAACAACCAGCACCGGTAGGCCCTCAAGGGCGTCCACTCAAATTAGGCGATCCTACAATGAGGATGTCATCGCGCCTAGCTTCGCGCCCGAGGAGGACCAAGGGGCCCCTAATGCTTCATCCTTCCCTTGTTATGAGTTTCTAACCAATGCAGGGTTATTGGATGACTTCTTCACCCTCGTCAACAGGGCAGGCCTAGCCACCTACGTGGGAGACGAGAGGGGACAATATTACAGGCTCACCAAGATTTTCGTTGAGAGCTTCAAGTTCCACAACACGGAATATGAGCCGACAGTCGCATTCAAGATTTATGATATTCCTGTTACCATGAAATTGGAGGAATTTTGTTTTGCATTGGGTATTGCCCCTGTAGGTACAGCAAGAAGGATTGATGACAACCCCCGGGACTTGTTGGAGCTATACCGAGGGATCACCGGGGATGATTGCCGCACCATCCAGCGAGGGAAGATAAGAAACATTCAACTCCCCGCTATTAAGTATTTCGCATATTACATTGGTACTAGCATTTTGGGTAGAGAAAATACTAGTAACATTTCTAGCTACCATCTTGCTTTCTTGAATGTTGCACTTACTGGAGAGACACCTTATCATCTTGGTTCTCTTATTGCTCGCCGCCTGTCTAGCAGGGGGCCTATTTTTGGAGGAACTATTGCATCACGCATTCTAACACATCTAGATATTCCTCTTGATTCTAATGATGTACCATTAACCCCTAGGAAGCTAGATATTGCTGCTATGAAGAGCCATCATTTTGTTACTACTAACTCCACCATAGATAATATTGTCTATAAAATGTTGTTTGCTGACGGGAACGAGAAAGAAATCCCTCTTCCCCAGCAGGGTTTGTTTAATATTGACAGGCAATCATGGTCGCTAACAAAGGAGGTGGTGGAAGAGCATATGAAGATACAAGAATTCCACCAGCAACATGACTCCGAGAACGCCGAGCCCTCCTACGACTACACCGTCACGTACCCCGACGTTTCCTCCAGCACATACATGGAACCGGGTCGTTCTTCGTCATACTACGAAGACACCACTTCATGGGGACCGTGGGAATGAACTCCACTTAGGCCAAAAGCCTAAGCTTGGGGGAGGTATACCGGCATCACTCATTCTTTGCATATTATGGTTGCTGGATACTTGTACATACTTGCTTAGTCTCTTAGAGTGATTTTCTAATGAGAGGGAGATGATATTTGGGGAAGTGCTGTCCAAAAACAGATTCTGGGCTGTTACCAAAAAAATTCGTACGCACAGCCAGAACGTTATTTTGAGTTGCCAATTTTTGAGCATGTTCCCCAGGTTGTTATCTAACTTTCATTAGTTGAACACTTTTTGGTCTGAGCAATGGAAGATTTTTGTTAAATTCGATTTCTGTACTGCTGTCAGGATTTGGCAGATTTCTGTCATCCTGCTTTTCTGTGTTTCTGTTAGTTTGCATTCTTTTGTTTTCACTTTGTTTCTTTCCTAAAACACAAAAAGACCAAAAATATTTCTGTTGTTTCTCTTCACCATTTATTTATTTGGTACCTTGCTCTTAGTTTGCTTTATTTGCTATCGTTAGTTTGCTATGAGAAAACCCAAAAAGATTTTGCTTTGTTTGCTTGTTTTCTTTCGTTCTTATTTCTAATTCGAAAACACCAAAAATATTTGCTGTTCTTCTTTGGTTTGTAAAGTTCATCATGAGTTCAATGGTCTTCGGTGGCTGGAGCGTGGTTTTCATTTTATATTATCCAAGCTACACAAGTGAAAAGGCAATAATGACGATCTACGACAATCTGATTGTGGTGAGAGGCTGGTATGAACTCTATTTGCTTTCATTTTTGTACATATACTCATCCATATGAGCATGCTTAGTTGGTTCATGTGAGGTATATGTTATTTGAGAAAGTCTAGTAGCTCATGATCTCTCATGTTTAGTTTCAATTTATTAATATGAGTAGCATGTCATGGATGTTTGCTTGCATTGTTTTATTCATAAGTAAGTATGGCATTGTGGTATCCTCCTCTGAATAACTCATTTATATCGACTTGGCACATGCTCACGCATGCATATGACTGAACAAAAAGTCAATTAAGCCTCGATGATTTATAATTGCTTCAGAGTTCTTGTATCACTTTTATGCCTCCGTTAATTTATTTTGCCGCAAGCATGATTATGACAGTTACTGCTCTCTTGATTTGTCGCTCCCTAGTCTTTTGCTAGCCTTCACTTGTACTGAGCGGTGACGCCGCTCGTGCTTCCAAACACCTGAAAACCAAGTTGTTCCAAAAGTGTCCACCATAAATACCTATGCATGGCATTTCAAACCATTCCAAGTAAATTCTCATGCGCTACCTTTAAAACTTTCAAAATGCTTCTCAATTTGTGTTAATGTTTCATAGCTCATGAGGAAGTATGTGGTGTTTAGCTTTCAACCTTGTCATTTACTTTTGACGGACTCTCATATGGACTAGTGGCACATCCGCTTATCCAATAATTTTGCAAAAAGAGCTGGCAATGGGATTCCCAGTCCCAAATTAATTAACTTAAAAGGCACTCCTTCATGGTATGTGATTGTTGGCAGGCACCCGAGGATTCGGTTAGCCATGGTTTGTGAAAGAAAGGTTGGAAGGAGTGCCAACCAAAAATAAATAAATGGGAGCCGCTCTTGTGAGTCCGGTTGATGAGGTAGTTAGTGTACCCATTACCATTCGTTGACAACAACAAACACCTCTCAAAATAATTTTACTCCTGCTTTACAAATGAAAAGCTCTAGCGCATGTTAATCCCTGCTTCCCTCTGCGAAGGGTCAATCTTTTACTTTTATGTTGTGTCTCCATTCTTTCTTCGAGCACTATCTTGAGAGCACAACTGTCATTCTTAGTATAATATGCTTGTCTCAAAATATGATTGATTGTGGTATAACTTTGATGCTTTTATCTTTGACAATCACTACTTCTAGTCTTTCTATGAACTCAAGAGGTGCCTCGGCATTTATGTTTTGCTGATCAAATACAGGCAAGCGAGATACCACTTTACCATATTCTCTTATGAACATTGCAATCTTGCTTACATACATGATTCATGATGCTTATTATTAATTGTTGGTACTTCTCCATGATTGACATAGCCGTTGGATGATCTTATTTGCATGTATCTCATTATGAACTGCTTAAGTATTAGCCATAGCATGAGAATATATACATCATATGAGCAAATGTGTTCGTGAAAGTTCTTTTATCGCTCAGTTGTTAACTGAATTGCTTGAGGACAAGCAATAAGCTAAGCTTGGGGGAGTTGATACGTCCAAAACGTATCTACTTTCCCGAACACTTTTGCTATTGTTTTGCCTCTAATTTGTGTATTTTGGATACAACTAACACGGACTAACGCTGTTTTCAGCAGAATTGCTCTGGTGTCTCGTTTTTGTGCAGAAATCCAACTTTCGGGAAAATCCTCGGAATTTCTTCAGATGGCCCTATTTTACCAAAATATTGACGGAGCCAGAAGGGCGAAGGAGGTGGAGGCCCGAGGGCCCCACACCATATGGCGGCGCGGCCCAGGGGGGGCCCGCGCGGCCATGTGGTGTGGCCCCCTCGGCCGGCCTCCGACGCCCCCCTTCGGACTACTTATTCGCCTCGACCTAAAAACGCACGGGGAGAAGTCGACATCGCCAGAAACCCTCCAGAAAGCCGCCACATCGCGAAACTCCGTCGCGGGAGCCAGAAGTCTCCGTTCTGGCACTCCGCCGGGACGGGGAATTGGAGGAGATCTTCACCGCCATCACCGCCAACGCCTCTCCATCAACCAGCAATGTTTCCCCCATCCATGTGTGAGTAATTCCCCCGCTGTAGGCTGAAGGGGATGGTAGGGATTGGATGAGATTGGTCATGTAATAGTCATAAGATTGTTAGGGCATAGTGCCTAGTATCCGTAGATGTCACTTTTATGATATTGTTGCAACTTGTTATGCTTAATGCTTGTCACTAGGGCCCGAGTGCCATGATCTCAGATCTGAACATGTTATTGTTTCATGAAGATATTCATTGTTTATGGTCTTACCTGCAAGTTGTATACACATGTCGCTGTCCGGAACCAATGGCCCCGAAGTGACAGAAATCGGGACAACCGGAGGGGATGGTAGTGATGTGAGGATCACATGTGTTCACGGAGTGTTAATGCTTTGCTCCGGTACTCTATTAAAAGGAGTACCTTAATATCCAGTAGTTTCCCTAGAGGCCCGGCTGCCACCGGCTGGTAGGACAAAAGATGTTGTGCAAGTTTCTCATTGCGAGCACGTACGACTAAATATGGAACACATGCCTATTGATTGATTAGTACTTGGATACTGTTTTATTATTATCTGCAAATGCCCATGCTTTGATTGTTATATGAGTTTCTCTCATCCATGCAACGCCCGTTAAATCCGTCCCTGTGCCTACAGTATTTTAATCCTGCTGTTTACTATAATCACTACTGCTGTCTTTATTTCACTGCTGCTGTTATTCCGCTATTTCCACTACCATAGAACTGTTACTACTGATAAACTCTTGCGAGCAAGTCTGTTTCCAGGTGCAGCTGAATTGACAACTCCGCTGTTAAGGCTTACAAGTATTCTTTGTCTCCCCTTGTGTCGAATCAATAAATTGGGTAATACTTCCCTCGAAGACTGTTGCGATCCCCTATACTTGTGGGTCATCAGAAATGTGATGCGGCGCAACAACAGGGATTCGGCGCCAACGTGGAACTTGCACAACACAACCAAAGTACTTTGCCCCAACGAAACAGTGAGGTTGTCAATCTCACCGGCTTGCTGTAACAAAGGATTAACCGTATTGTGTGGAAGATGATTGTTTGCAAGAAAACAGTAAAACAAGTATTGCAGTAGATTGTATGCGATGTAAAGAATAGGACCGGGTCCACAGTTCACTAGAGGTGTCTCTCCCATAAGATAAAAGCATGTTGGGTGAACAAATTACAGTCGGGCAATTGACAAATAGAAAAGGGCATAACAATGCATATACATGATATGATAAATATAGTGAGATTTAATCAGGGCATTACGACAAAGTACATAGACCGCCATCCAACCGCATCTATGCCTAAAAAGTCCACCTTCAGGTTATCATCCGAACCCCATTCAGTATTAAGTTGCAAAGCAACAGACAATTGCATTAAGTATGGTGCGTAATGTAATCGACAACTACATCCTTAGACATAGAATCAATGTTTTATCCCTAGTGGCAACAACACATCACAACCTTAGAACTTTCTGTCACTGTCCCAGGTGTCAATGAAGGCATGAACCCACTATCGAGCATAAATACTCCCTCTTGGAGTTAAGAGTAAAAACTTGGCCAGAGCCTCTACTAATAACGGAGAGCATGCAAGATCATAAACAACACATAAACAATAGATTGATAATCACCATAACATAGTATTCTCTATCCATCGGATCCCGACAAACACAACATATAGTATTACAGATAGATGATCTTGATCATGTTAGGCAGCTCACAAGATCCAACAATGAAGCACAATTAGGAGAAGACGACCATCTAGCTACTGCTATGGACCCATAGTCCAGGGGTGAACTACTCACGCATCACTCCGGAGGCGATCATGGCGATGAAGAGTCCTCCGGGAGATGAATCCCCTCTCCGGCAGGGTGCCGGAGGCGATCTTCTGAATCCCCGAGATGGGATTCGCGGCGGCGGCGTCTCTGGAAGGTTTTCCGTATCGTGGCTCTCCGGGGGTTCGCGACGGAGGCTATTTGTAGGCGGAAGGGCAGGTCAAGAGGCGGCACGAGGGCCCCAGGGGGGTGGCGCGGCCAGGGCCTGGGCCGCGCCGCCTATCACCTGGCCACCTCGTGGCCCCACTTCGACTCCCCTTCGGTCTTCTGGAAGCTTCGTGCAAAAATAGGACCCTGGGCGGTGATTTCGTCCAATTCCGAGAATATTTCCTTACTAGGATTTCTGAAACCAAAAACAGCAGAAAAACAGCAACTGGCTCTTCGGCATCTTGTTAATAGGTTAGTTCCAGAAAATGCGTAAATACGACATATAATGTGCATAAAACATGTAGGTATCATCAATAAAGTAGCATGGAACATAAGAAATTATCGATACGTTGGAGACGTATCAAATATCAAATGGATACTCATCGGAGCCATCATGAATTCTTGGTTGATCTTGTCCTTGATCTTGTTCATGAGAGGGAGGGTTTTCTTCTTGTTCTTGGGTTGGTGCATCATTAGCTTCAAGAGATGGGGTTTGTTGATGTTGAGAGGATGAGGGCTCCACCGTGGTAGAGCATAGTTCTTCCCGAGACGCCACACCGTGTCCCTCAATGGGGCGGAAAAATCCCACACCCATTCTTACTATGGCATCTTGAGGTATTTCATCACCTGCACATACATCAACTTGCCCCACTTGGGAGCCATCATTTTCTTCGAACCTCACACTACAAGATTCGATGATAATCCCGGAGGCTATATCAAAGACTCTATAAGTGTGAGATTCGGCACCGTAACCAACAAATATACCCTCCAAAGCTTTAGGAGCAAATTTAGATAAACGAACTCCTTTGATTTTGTAGAAACACTTACACCCGAACACCTTGAAGTATGAGATATTAGGCTTGTTGCCGGTGAGTATTTCATATGGAGTCTTGTTCAAGCCCTTGCGGAGATAGAGCCGGTTAGAGGAGTGACAAGCGGTGGAGATGGCTTCGGCCCAAAAGTTATAGCGGGATTTATACTCCGCCATCATAGATCTTGCCATATCCATAAGAGTCCGGTTCTTCCTCTCCGCAACACCATTTTGTTGAGGGGTGTAAGCAGCGGAATATTGATGACGAATCCCCTCATCACTAAGAAAATCATTGAGTGTATAGTTCTTGAACTCGGAGCCGTTGTCACTTCTTATTGCCATAATGAGGAGGTTGTGTTGGCGTTGCACCTCGGTAGCAAAGTCAATGAATATTTGTTGAGTCTCATCTTTCGTCTTGAGAAAGTAGACCCAAGTGTATCTTGAGTAATCATCAACAATCACCAAGCAATGTTTCTTCGCACCAAGACTTGCATGAGTAACGGGACCAAAGAGATCCACATGAAGGAGCTCCAAGATCCTCTTGGAAGAGATGATAGTCTTGCTTGGATGCGGAGAGTCATGCATTTTGCCTTCAACACAAGCCCTACAAACACGATCTTTGGCAAAAGAAACATTTTCCATTAGTCCCACAATATGGTTCCCCTTGTGAAGACTTTGCAAAGTTCTCATGTTGACATGGGCTAGGCGGCGATGCCACAACCAAACGTATCTATAATTTCTTATGTTCCATGCTACTTTTATTATAATACTTGAATGTTTTATATATACTTTACAGCAGGGAGTGACGTTTTGGCACCCGGGAGCATATGCTCCCGGTTTTTAAACTTCATTTTAAATGCACTTTTAAAATGTTGAAAAATTTGAACACAAAATTTAGTGGATACATCTCGAAATTCTACACGTTCACAAAGTGGTTCCACAGAAAACCGACATTTTGAGTGTCATCTGTAAAAAAGACAAAATTTTGTGTAAAAAAAGGTTGTGTATGTGACGACTTTCTTTGTCTTTTTCGCACAAGTCACAAAAAATGTCGGTTTTTCGCAAGACTTGATGTGCGCACGTAAAATATTGATACGTAAGCGGAAAAGAAATTTTTTGTTCGAATTTTTTGAACATTTCAAAATGTTTTTCCGGTGGCAGGAGCATATGCTCCCATGTGCCGAATTGAATTTCCGCTTTACAGCATTATTATACATTTTCCGACACTAACCTATTAACAAGATGCCGAAGCGCCAGTTGCTGTTTTCTGCTGTTTTTGGTTTCAGAAATCCTAGTAAGGAAATATTCTCGGAATTGGACGAAATCAACGCTCAGGGACCTATTTTTACACGAAGCTTCCAGAAGACCGAAAGGGAGACGAAGTGGGGCCACGAGGTGGGGAAACACCAGGGCGGCGCGGCCCAAGCCCTAGCCGCGCGGCCCTATTGTGTGGGCCCCTCGTGATGCCCTTTGACCTACCCTTCCGCCTACAAATAGCCTTCGTCGCGAAACCCCCACCGAGAGCCATGATACGAAAACCTTTCAAAGACGCCGCCGCGAATCCCATCTCGGGGATTCAGGAGATCGCCTCCGGCACCCTGCGGAGAGAGGGAATCATCACCGGAGGGGCTCTACATCATCATGCCCGCCTCCGGATTGATGCGTGAGTAGTTCATCCTTGGACTATGGGTCCATAGCAGTAGCTAGATGGTTGTCTTCTCCACTTGTGCTATCATTGTTATAGATCTTGTGAGCTGCCTAACATGATCAAGATCATCTATTTGTAATGCTACATGTTGTGTTTGGCGGGATCCGATGAATATAGAATATTATGTTAAGTTGATTATCAATCTATCATATATGTGTTGTTTATGTTCTTGCATGCTCTCCGTTGCTAGTAGAGGCTCTGGCCAAGTTGATACTTGTAACTCCAAGAGGGAGTATTTATGCTCGATAGTGGGTTCATGCCTCCATTGAATCTGGGACAGTGACAGAAAGTTCTAAGGTTGTGGATGTGCTGTTGCTACTAGGGATAAAACATCGATGCTTTGTCTAAAGATATTTGTGTTGATTACATTACGCACCATACTTAATGCAATTATCTATTGTTTACAACTTAATACTGGAAGGGGTTCGGATGATAACCTGAAGGTGGATTATTTAGGCATAGATGCATGCTGGATAGCGGTCTATGTACTTTGTCGTAATGCCCTGATTAAATCACATAGTAATCATCGTTGATATGTATTGAATCTTTATTTGTCAATTGCCCGCCTGTAATTTGTTCACCCAGCATGTTAGTTATCTTATTGGAGAGACACCACTAGTGAACTGTGGACCCCGGTCCATTCTTTTACATCTGAATACATTCTACTGCAATCTATGTTTTTACTGTTCTTTGCAAACAAACACCATCTTCCACTCGATACGCTTAATCCTTTGTTTTCAGCAAGCCGGTGAGATTGACAACCTCACTGTTACGTTGGGGAAAAGTACTTTGATTGTGTTGTGCAGGTTCCACGTTGGCGCCGGTTTCACTGGTGTTGCGCCGCACTACACTCCTCCACCAACAACCTTCACGTGCTTCTTGGCTCCTACTGGTTCGATAAACTTGGTTTCATACTGAGGGAAACTTACTGCTGTGCGCATCATACGTTCCTCTTGGGGTTCCCAACGGACGTGTACATCTAGGCATCAATAATAATTTTCGGCCGTTGCCGGGAGATCAAGACACGCAAGGGAGTCTCCACTTCCAATCTCTTTACTTTGTTTTTGTCTTGCTTTACTTTATTTTATTTACTGTCTTGTTTGCTTCATATTAAAAACACAAAAAATTAGTTACTTTACTTACTGTCTTATTTACTAGCTCTATATCAAAAACACAAAAAAATTAGTTACTTGCCTTTACTTTATTTGCCTAGTTTACTTTATTACTGTTATAATGGGTACTCCTGAAAATACTAAGTTGTGTGATTTCACTAGCACAAATAATAATGATTTTATATGTACTCCTATTGCTGCACCTCCTACTATCAATGGTAAAATAATTGGTGTTGGCAATGTTTCTACTCCTAGTGCAAAGCGTACAAAATTGCCTGAAACTGCTGAAACTGCTGTTTGTGATAAAACTGCTGAAATTTTTCAAAATATTGGTGACAATGATTCCATTGCTGTAGAACATAATGGTTTAGATTTTGATGATTGTCATATTACTGAAGTTATAAAGTTCTTACAAAAACTTGCTAGAAGTCCCAATGCTAGTGCTATAAATTTAGCCTTTACAAAACATATTACAAATGCTCTCATTAAAGCTAGGAAGAGAAATTAAAACTTGAAGCTTCTATTCCTAGGAAGTTAGAAGATGGTTGGGAGCCCATCATTAAGATGAAATTTAATGATTTTGAATGTAATGCTTTATGTGATCTTGGTGCAAGTATTTCTGTTATGCCTAAAAAGATTTATGATATGCTTGACTTGCCACCATTGAAGAATTGTTATTTAGATGTTAATCTTGCTGATAATGTTAAAAAGAAACCTTTGGGGAGGATTGATAATGTTCGTATTACGGTTAACAATAACCTTGTCCCCGTTGATTTTGTTGTCTTGGATATCGAATGCAATGCATCTTGTCCTATTGTGTTGGGAAGACCTTTTCTTCGAACCGTTGGTGCTGTTATTGATATGAGGGAAGGTAATATTAAATATCAATTTCCTCTCAATAAAGGTATGGAACACTTCCCTAGAAAGAGAATGAAGTTGCCTTTTGATTCTATTATTAGAACAAGCTATGATGTTGATGCTTCTTCTCTTGATGTTACTTGATTTGCACTTTCTGCGCCTAGCTGAAAGGCGTTAAAGAAAAACACTTCTTGGGAGATAACCCATGTTTCATTTTATTTACTGTATTGTTGAGTCTTGGAAGTTGTTTACTACTGTAGCAACCTCTCCTTATCATGTTTTTGTGCCAAGTAAAGTTTCTATGTTAAAGTTGATGATAGATTTGGATCGCTGCGCAGAAACAGCATTGCTGTCTGTCACGAATTCTCGCAGAAGTCTCTGTAAAAAAATCTAAAAAATCTGCAAATTTACGAGCTTGATCCTCATATATACGCAACTTTCATTAGTTTTGAGTTTTTCCATTTGAGCACGTTAAGTGCCCCTGCCAGATGCATCTTTACGGACTGTTCTGTTTTTGACAGATTCTGTCTTTTATTTCGCATTGCCGCTTTTGCTATGTTGAATGAGTTTCTTTGTTCCATTAACTTTCAGAAGCTTTGTGCAATGTCCAGAAGTGTTAAGAATGATTGTGTCACCTCTGAATATGTGAATTTTTGGTTATGCACTAACCCTCTAATGAGTTTGCTTGAAGTTTGTGTGAAGGAAGATTTCAAGGGTCAAGAGAAGAGGATGATATACTATGATCAAGAAGAGTGAAAGGTCTAAGCTTGGGGATGCCCCGGTGGTTCATCCCTGCATATTTTAAGAAGACTCAAGCATCTAAGCTTGGGGATGCCCAAGGCATCCCCTTCTTCATTATCAGGTCACTTCTAGTGAAACTATATTTTTATTCCATCACATCCTATGTTCTTTACTTGGAGCGTCGGTTTGCTTTTATTTTTGTTTTAGTTTGAATAAAGTTGGATCCCATCATTCTTATATTTGAGATATTACGCTCCGCTTTTTCATATGGAACACTTGTGTTCTTAATTGTGCTTTAATGTTCATGGCGAAGGCTGATTGCTTCGTTAAATTGCTATTTGGTTGGAATCGGAAAATGCTGCATATGGTTTGGCAACTTGGCAATTGTTTGAGCTCTCATATATCATGTTTAAGCTCTTGCATCATGTAGTTTAATCTATTAATGAAGAACTACCATAGAGCTTGTTTAATTTGGTTTGCATGATTGGTCTCTCTAAGTCTAGATATTTTTGGGTAAAGTGTTTGAACAACAAGGAAGACAGTGTAGAGCCTTATAATGCTTGCAATATGTTCTTGTGTGAGTTTTGATGTACCTGTTCATACTCGTGTTTGCTTCAAACAACCTTGCTAGCCCAAACCTTGTACTGAGAGGAAATGCTTCCGTGCATCCAAACACCTTGAGCCAAAATCCATGCCATTTGTGTCCACCATATCTACCTACTATGTGGTATTTTTCTGCCATTCCAAAGTAAATTACTTGAGTGCTACCTTTAAAATTTCATTCCTTTACCTTTGCAATATATAGCTCATGGGACAAATAGCTTAAAAACTATTGTGGTGATGAATATGTAGTTATGTGTCTTAATTCTTATAAGTTGCTTGTTGAGCGGTAACCATGTTTCTGGGGACGCCATCAACTTTACCTTTGTTGGATATCATGTGAGATGCTATGCATGTTCGTCTTGTCTGAAGTAAGTGCGATTTCATGATCAAATGGTTTGAGTATGCATATGTTAGAGAAGAACATTGGGCCGCTAACTAAAGCCATGTATCATGGTGGAAGTTTCAGTTTGGACATACAACCTCAATCTCTTATGAGAATATTAATTGTTGTTGAATGCTTAAGCATTAAAGAGGAGTCCATTATCTGTTGTCTATGTTGTCCCGGTATGGATGTCTAAGTTGAGAATAATCAAAAGCGATAAATCCAATGCGTGCTTTCTCCTTAATTAGACACTTGTACAGGCGGCATAGAGGTACCCCTTTGTGATAATCTGTCTTCCTAAGTAGGATAAGGTGCGAGCACTATTAGTACTCTATGCATGAGACATGCAACTTGTAGGAAGTATTATGCATAGCACATATGAATTATTATTACCGTTGACAAAATTGTTTCTATGTTTTCAAAACAAAAGCTCTAGCACAAAAATAGTAATCCATGCTTCCCTCTGCGAAGGGCCATTCTTTTATTTTATTGTTGAGTCAGTTTACCCATTTCTTTCTATCTTAGAAGCAAACACTTGTGTTAACTGTGTGCATTGATTCTTACATGTTTACTTATTGCACCTGTTATATTACTCTATGTTGACAAATATCCATGAGATATACATTTTATAAGTTGAAAGCAATTGCTGAAACTTAATCATCCTTTGTGTTGCTTCAATGCATTCTACTTTGAATTTATTGCTTATGAGTTAGCTCTTATGCAACTCTTATTGATACTTGTCTTGAAAGTACTATTCATGAAAAGTTTTGCTATATGATTCATTTGTTTAGTCATTATCTTTGTTAGCAATCTTTTGTTCAGATCACTCCATTCATCTCATATGCTTTACAATAATGTTGATCAAGACTATGTTGGTAGCATGTCACTTCAGAAATTATTTGTGTTATCGTTTACCTACTCGAGGACGAGTAGGAACTAAGCTTGGGGATGCTTCATACGTCTCAAACGTATCTATAATTTCTTATATTCCATGCTACTTTTATTACAATACTTGAATGTTTTATACATACTTTACAGCATTATTATACATTTTCCGGCACTAACCTATTAACAAGATGCCGAAGCGCCAGTTCTGTTTTCTGCTGTTTTTGGTTTCAGAAATCCTAGTAAGGAAATATTCTCGGAATTGACGAAATCAACGCCCAGGGGCCTATTTTTACACGAAGCTTCGAACCGAAAGGGAGACGAGTGGGGCCACGGGTGGGGACACACCAGGGCGGCGCGGCCCAAGCCCGGCCGCGTGGCCTGTTGTGTGGGCCCTCGTGACGCCCTTTGACCTACCCTTCCGCCTACAAATAGCCTTCGTCGCGAAACCCCCGTACCAGCCACGATACGGAAAACCTTTCAAAGACGCCGCCGCGAATCCCATCTCGGGGGATTCGGAGATCGCCTCCGGCACCCTGCCGGAGAGGGGAATCATCACCGGAGGCTCTGCATCATCATGCCCGCCCGGATTGATGCGTGAGTAGTTCATCCTTGGACTATGGGTCCATAGCAGTAGCTAGATGGTTGTCTTCTCCGCTTGTGCTATCATTGTTATAGATCTTGTGAGCTGCCTAACATGATCAAGATCATCTATTTGTAATGCTACATGTTGTGTTTGGCGGGATCCGATGAATATAGAATATTATGTTAAGTTGATTATCAATCTATCATATATGTGTTGTTTATGTTCTTGCATGCTCTCCGTTGCTAGTAGAGGCTCTGGCCAAGTTGATACTTGTAACTCCAAGAGGGAGTATTTATGCTCGATAGTGGGTTCATGCCTCCATTGAATCTGGGACAGTGACAGAAAGTTCTAAGGTTGTGGATGTGCTGTTGCTACTAGGGATAAAACATCGATGCTTTGTCTAAGGATATTTGTGTTGATTACATTACGCACCATACTTAATGCAATTATCTGTTTACAACTTAATACCGAAAGGGGTTCGGATGATAACCTGAAGGTGGATTATTTAGGCATAGATGCATGCTGGATAGCGGTCTATGTACTTTGTCGTAATGCCCTGATTAAATCACATAGTAATCATCGTTGATATGTATTGAATCTTTATTTGTCAATTGCCCGCATGTAATTTGTTCACCCAGCATGTTAGTTATCTTATTGGAGAGACACAACTAGTGAACTGTGGACCCCGATCCATTCTTTTACATCTGAATACATTCTACTGCAATCTCTTTTTTACTGTTCTTTGCAAACAAACACCATCTTCCACTCGATACGCTTAATCCTTTGTTTTCAGCAAGCCGGTGAGATTGACAACCTCACTGTTACGTTGGGGCAAAGTACTTTGATTGTGTTGTGCAGGTTCCACGTTGGCGCCGAACCGGTGTTGCGCCGCACTACACTCCTCCACCAACAACCTTCACGTGCTTCTTGGCTCCTATGGTTCGATAACCTTGGTTTCATACAAATGGTTCAGCTTGTGCATACCTTTTCAAATTCTCATGTTGACATCTACGCGGCAATGCCACAACCAACCCACATCCGCCTTTCCGAATAGGCACATCGCACTTGAAGTGGTGGTCCCCGAAAAGTCCACCACATACAAGTTATGTTCGCGATACCCAACGAAAGCGACTTTTAGAGTCTTGCTCCACAAGAGGACCACAATATCATTATCAATAAAGACGGCGAAACCCATCTTGCCAAGGGCGGAAACGGAAAGCAAATTGTAACCAAGGGTTTTGACAAGCATGACATCCACAAGTGTTATGTTGTGTGCAACCACAACCTTGCCAAAACCCAATACCTCGGATGTAGAATTATCGCCAAAGGAGACGGTGATATTGTTTATGTTGGGCCTCAACTCCTTGACGAGGTTCTTGCCGCCGGTCATATGACTTGTACATCCACTATCAAGTACCCATTTTGAACCTCCGGCGGCATAGTCCTACATGAGATCAATTCTTGGATTTAGGTACCCATTTCTCAATGGGTCCTCTTTTGTTAGCAACAAGGGTCTTTGGGACCCAAATAGACCAAGCAACATAACCATCATATGGGCCAACATATTTAGCATAAACATCACCATAATAATCTTTAAATAGAACATAGTGAGGGTTAGCATTTCCCGCATCATCATCATTAATGGTGTTGCCCTTAGGGGCTTCACCATTGGTGATAGCTTTCTTCTTCTCTTGTGCGGGCTTGGCCTTTTGCTTGTTTGCCTTCTTTGCCTTGGCATTAAAACCTAGGCCCTCCTTCCCATTGTTTGATCTTTGCTTACTCAAAAGATCATCCAAAGAAAGTTTACTTTGGGGAGAGGAGGCCTTAGCAAGTTCATCCTTCAACCTAGCATTTTCCTCAATAATATTTGCATGATCACATGAAGGGGTAGAGGAACTAGGCACATCATATGAAGCAAGCCTAATTTGAAGTTGCTCATTTGACTTGGATAGGAGAGTGTATTCACTCTTCAAAGCTTTGTGAGCTTTGTCTAGTTCATCTAGATCCTTCACAAGTTTCTCATGATCAACACCAAATTGGGCCATTTCCTTTTTAAGCAATTTAGTCTTAGCCCTAGCAAGATCTCTAGCTTTAGTGAGCTTGTTAATTTTATCTTGAGGCTCTTCAAGATTTTCTAGCCTCTCCTCAAGAGAAGCTATAGTTTCTTGACTTTCCTCAAGAGCATTTTTAAGAGCATGGATTTCAAGAGAGTCTTCTCTCTCTATTTGACCCTTTTTCTCAAGAATGTCATTTTGTTGAGCTAAACAAGCCATGAGATTTTAAACATGCTTTTTCTTGTTACCTTGTAGGTTAAAAATGAATTCATCAAACTCTAGCATTTCTTGTTTCACTTTTAGACTAGCATCATCAACCCCTAGATCACTTGATATGTTAGGCATAGAGGGGCTAGGAGATGATACCTCGGAGGATTTAGCCATGAGACAACTTTCTTCCTCCACATGAATGACCTCATTGGGGGATTCACTTGGTGATGAAGAGTTAGTGGAGAGGGAGGCAAGAGCGACCAATCCATTAGAGGTTGCATCTTCTTCATCATCAACATCATCATCTCCGGAGGTATATTCTTCTTGAGTTGATAGCACAATAGATGTGTCCAAGGAGGACCTTGCCATGAAGCAATGTGCATTCTTGATATGAGGATTCTCATTGGGGGATTCAAAGAGAGATGAAGAGGGAATGTTGGTAGTGGCAATGGCGGCCACTTCCTTTGAGCTTTCTTCTCCTTCATCACCACTAGAACTTTCAACTTCATCGGAAGAATATTCTTCCCTAGTCACTAGCACAACTCTTGAAGGCCTCTTGCCCTTCTTGGTCTTGTTGTTGTAGAATTTCTTGTTGGGGGCTTTTGAATATTTGCCCTTTGTGTCTTTGCTCTTGTCCTTGGGAATGAGCCTTCCATTATGAAGCTCTCTATTCTCATAGGGGCATTCGGCAATGAAGTGGCGCTTGTCATCACAATTGTAGCATGATCTTGTCTTTGGACCAAAGCTAGTGAACCCACTTTTGTGGTTTCTCTTGATGTTGTCTTCCTTGGCCTTGGAGGGATCAACCCAAAAGGACTTTGCATGGAAGGCCATGTGATCATGGTAGTGGCATTCCAAATCTTCCGGATAGGACATACTCCAAGATGCCCTATATTGTTCTTGAGGGTGCACTTCTTCTACGGGGTTAACCATCAAGGCAAGATTGTTCCCTTTTGACATACCAATGGCACGATTGCGAGAATCATGAGAGTTTTGCTCGAGCACCTTGAGGGCTTGCATTTCGTGCACGGCTTCTTGAGATGTGAGAGAGGAATAGCATTCTCTCCCAACAAGGGTCTTGACATCAATGGGTACAAACGGCATCATGCATTCAATGTACTTCTCCTTGATCCAAGAGTCATTGATGTGGGTGGCACCAATAAGCCGGAAGGAATCGGCAACGGTGAGAAGTCTTCCATACATGACTTGATGATCTTCATCCGGTAGCCTCATGAATCCTTCGGCTTGATTCCGAAGAGCATTATACTTGTTCCTTCTCGTGCTCTCACTTCCAATGCAACTAGCGGCCAAACCATCCCAAGCTTCCTTGGCGGTGGTGTAGTTCCGAACACGAGACAACTCCTTTGTCCCCACACTAGTTTGAATCATGTGCAAGGCGGTGTTGTTGAGTTGACTATCAACCGCTTCTCTTCTAGTCAACTTGTCGGGGTTGTAGGGCTTGAAGCCTTCCAAGATGATTCTCCAAAGTTCATTGGAGGCACTGCAAACATGAGAGCGAAACTCAAATTGCCAAGTATCGAAATTATCAACGGAAAACTTAGGTGGGTCGCCTCGAATGTTCAAATGGGGATGGGGAACCGGTATATCGGGAGATAGAAAAGGTGGAGCTACTCGATTGTAGCTCTCACCTCCACTAGTTCCCCTAGGAGATGCAATGGGAGATTTGATAGTGTTTAAGTTATCACCTTCCACGGGTTTGGTAGAGGAGGGTAATGCCGAAGCACCTCCCTCTTCTAACACACCCGTGTCCTTTACCTCTACGGCGGGAGCCCTAGGAAGGACCGGAGTCAAAAGCTCGGAAATCATTTTTCTCATGCTTTCCATTTGAGCGTCCATGGAGGTTCTCAACGAATTGATGTCCTCCATGGTGACCATCTTACCGGCCTCTTCCGAAGGCCCATCGTCCGGCATACTCTTAGGCGGTTAAGCCCGAAATAAGAGCCGAGGCTCTGATACCAATTGAAAGGATCATATGCCGCACCTAGAGGGGGGGGGGTGAATAGGTGCTAACCAATTTTTAGTTCTTTTTCAATTTAGGCTTGACACAAAGGTAAATTCTCTAGATATGCAACTAAGTGAATTTACCTATATGACAAGGTTATCAACTAAGCAAGATATAGCTACGCAATATATAGGAGATAGAATGGGATAGAGGTAACCGAGAGTGGAGCACGTGATGACACGGAGATGATTCCCGTAGTTCCCTTCCTTTGCAAGAAGGTACGTCTACGTTTGGAGGAGTGTGGTTGCTACGCAAGCCAAACCAACAGCCACGAAGGCTTCACTCAGATCTCCTGTGAACAATGCCACGAAGGCCTAGCCCACTTTCACTAAGGGATTTCCTCGAGGCGGAAACCGGGCCTTTACAAGATTCTTGGGACACACATCCACAACCGAATTGGAGGCTCCCAAATCTGTAACAACACAACAATCAACAACAATACATCAACACAAATCAACTAGGGATCCAAAGAGGAACACTAGCAAGGGGGCCCTCAAACAAATGAGGGGGAAATGTAAATCGCTTCGGTGAGGATGTAGATCGGTGGCTTCTCCTTCGAATCTCCAAAGATCAAGAGCTTTGGTTGGGGGAGGAAGGAGATCTTGCAAATCTTGTGTTCTTGAGGTGGCTCTAATGGTGGTGAAGCTTGGCAGATTTTTCTTACAATGATTGAGCAACTTGTCCCTTTGGAGAAGAGAGCTATTTATATGATTGGAGCTCTCAGATCTGACCGTTTGAACTATTTCTTGTAACACCGGAAGTTCGGCAGGAGGGCCGGAAGTTCCGGCCGGCACCGGAAGTACCGGCAGAGAGCCGGAACTTCCGCCAGGAATTCTGTCAGAAAACTCGGAAAAGGGCGGAACTAGGGCGGAACTTCCGGTGACCGGAAGTTCGCCAAGTTCCGGCCAAGTTCCGAAATGTGCGAAACCATACTGGATGTTACTGAGCCACAATCGCTGAATTTCGGAACTTGTCCGGAAGTTGGCGGAAGTTCATGACCGGAACTTCGGAACTTCCGGCCAGAAAAACCCACGAAAACGAAGGGCTCTTTCCGGCGAACTTCACTGGGCGAACTTCCGCCGAGATAAAAAGAACTTGAAGCCACCATACATTTCACCGATCAAGTATATTTCTCAAAAACTTGTACCTGTCTACATCAACACACATAAAAATATAACTAGTGTTGACATCAAACACGCAAAACCCAAAAGGGCGGGAAATGTTCTTTCAACATGTACACTTCGTCCCGTCCCGACTCGCCCACCTCTCTCAATGCCACCCTTTCCCTGATTTCTCTCTCCTGGCCTCTGACGGATCTAGTCCCGAACCGCCTCTGAGGCCGCTGCCATTTGGAAATCCTCGAGGAGCTGCCAGGTCGAAGGAGACCTTGATCTATTCCATGGAGATTGGATCAAGGCATGGAAATTGTGTACATATTTCAAAGCTTAGATCTGTAGGATTTGTTTCCTTTTTTCTTATTCTTATTTCTGGGAATGGATATGATGGATACTCGTGTTTGTTTCCTGATTGTTTCCTTCTTCCTAATCTTTATTGCAGATCTGATTCTCCCTTGATTTGTTTCCTCATATAAATATTGTTGATCCAGCCAAATTCGTCATGCTTTGTTCTTGGTCTCTCTCTGTTTCTTGATGCGTGGTGTGCTTCAAGTTTGACTTGATGCATGTTTTCTTTCATGAACAAATTTAATCAGCAAAAGGAGATCTGTACATGCTCCAAAACTTTTGGACCAATAAACAAACCGCAAAAAATGGGAGGTCTGTTATGGAAAAGGGGAGGGCCTTCACATGAATTTGGTATTGGTCAGGGTGTGTTTTGCAATGTGTGGAAGACCTTTGCACGAATCTTAAAGCATTATTGAATGTTCATGATAGGCCCGGGACACCCACGTATATGTAGAGGATGATTTCCGTATGGCATATGGTTGTGCCGGAACACAACCCTGCAATGTGTGTAGCAAAAGGTAAGCACACAGTTATTCATTGCAAAACCTTGGTTGATACGCATCATTTCCTTCAGCACTTTCAGATTTATTTGCTAGAAGTAATATAGTGAAAGATAGCTATAAAAATTATTTTTAAAAAATATACTATACACATACAATTCACTACCACACATCCGTTTGCAATAAAATACCACCTGTGCTTAATCATGCGTGTGATACCTGTGTAGAGGTTCGTAGCAAAAAAAAAAACCGTGAACTACAATTCTAGAACGAACTCGCATCAGGTCAGTTGGATGGAAAAGGACAGTCCAGACACTGGAAGCAGCCAACTGAAAAAATGATCCAGAATAGTGCAGACGTTAACAAGATCACAACTCCAGAACCTTCTCCCCTCATCACCATTCTCCGGTCAGTCTCTGTGTGTTTCTCGAACTATCTCCCGACGTCGACCGGTGCAAACACTTGCCAATTTATTTGCCCCATTCTTCCATTTCCTTCGTACGTCTTGCCCAGCTCGCCAACGGCGATCGACACTCCAATTCCTATTTCCAACTGCGCAATCGACGACGAAGAAATCCGAACGGCTGATCCCTTCCGAGGTCTCCGAATCCAAGAAATGGCGGACCTCTTCCTCGGTAGCCCCTTCCGGCGCCTCCTCTACGCCCGCCCGTACGCCTCGGCCACGGCCGCCATGGACTGGGTGGAGACCCCGACCTCCCATGTCATCAGGATCAACGTCCCGGGGCTGGGCAAGGACGACGTCAAGGTGCAGGTGGAGGACGGCAACGTGCTGACCGTCAGGGCCGCGGCGAAGGAGAAATCGGAGGAGGAGAAGGAGGAGACCGTGTGGCACGTGGCGGAGCGCGGGAAGCCGGAGTTCGCGCGGGAGGTGGCGCTGCCGGAGCACGTGAAGGTGGAGCAGATCAGGGCCGGCGTGGAGAACGGCGTGCTCACCGTCGTCGTGCCCAAGGAGCCCGCGCCCGCCCGGCCCAGGACCAGGCCCATCGCCGTCTCCAGCAAGCTCTGAGACCGCCGGACTCTTCTGTGTGCCGTGTGCGTGGTGGTGGAAAGCTTTAGCAGTTTAGCTGCTCTGTTTATTTTGGCATAAAAAAAAGGTTGCTCTCCCTACGCGGTGGCAATGTAACAGTGAATCTTTATTTGCGATATCATGAACATCGAAGCAGCCAGGAATACAACTGAATCAACAATCTCTCTGACTGAGTTCACTGGAACGTGATCCCGGTGTCGCGGAACTTGTCGGCAACGACCTCGTCCATGCGGCGCGCCATCTCCGGCGTCATGTGGTTCGCCCAGTCGCCGGCCACGCCCTTCCGGAACAGCGCCTTGCGCGGGAACCCGAGGCCGTCCATGAGCCCCGTCCTGTTCACCTCCATGTTCCTCAGGCTCCCGAGGCTGCAGAGCTCCACGATGCCGCGGACGACGCCGGCCTCCTCCTCCGCCTCTGAGAACGGCGCGCCCACGAACCGCGCCAGCCTCCTCACGTTCTCGCCGGGGTCGCGCAGCAGCTCCTCGTACCTCAGGAACAGCACGCGGTCCGGACACTCCAAGCTCGCGCGCCAGTACCCCAGGACGTGGTCCCAGAACGGGCCGTACGTGCTGCCGCCGTCGCAGACGGAGTCGAAGGTGTCGCCGAACGGGATCTCCGGGTGCGCGCTCCGGCGGAACTGCCACAGCGAGACCGCCGTGTCCTTGGGCTCCCTGCAGACGTACACGACCTTCTTGGAGCCGCGCGGCAGCATCGCGTGCGGCATGTGCGTGTACATGAGGCGCGGGGACGGGAGCGCGGCGAGGCGGGCCTCCCCGCCGGCTTCGGCGAGGAGGGCGTCCAGGAAAGGGACGCACTCGTGCGGGTTGAGGCGGAGGAGCGGGTGGTCGGCGCCGGCCGGCGGGTAGGAGCGGCGCGCCATCGTGGCGAACGCGAGGGCGTTCAGCCACGTGGTGCCGCACTTGGGCAGGCTGGCGATGACGACGTCGTCGGGGCGGGGAACGAGGCGGCGCTGCATGGCGACCGCCGCCGGGACGAAGCGCTCCGGCAGCCAGAAGCCCTCGTAGCAGCGGAGCTTGAGCTTGGTGCCGGCTGCCAGCTTGATCGGCAGCGCGGATACCAGCAGCATGGCGTCATCGTGCTCTTCTAGAGACCTCTCCGCCGGCACGGTGGTGGCCTGCAGGTCCAAGTTGTTCTCAACGTCCTTGAACGGGACTGGGCCTGCCGGTGCCGGAACACTGGTCGCCATGGGCTGGACTGACAGCAAGATGGAAGGCCGCAAGTGCTATGCAGAATAGACGTCCGATGGTGGTGTGTAGGCGTGTGACCGTTTGGTTGAGTGGTGATCTAGTGGCTCGGCCACTCGGGCAATTGATGTGTGCGTTTTACCGAAATCACACAGAATATTTCGTGCGTGGATCATGCGTACTCAATTTTTTATATTTTGATTATTAAAAAGAATCAAAGAAAATATTTAAATGTCCATTATGTTGTACTTTCTCAGCAGCATGTAAAATCTAAACTCAAAATACCTTGTACTTGTGGCTTAAAATAAATGATCGAAAAGTGCTTTTAGCTCCCGAGCTTCAGTGCTCTCGCTATGTTAAAAAAAAAATTTTAAATATTTTTACGAGTTATAAAAATCATGAAAATAATTCTGAAGAATTTCATTGATAGATCCCACAATCATGCAAAATCCCAATCCAAAATTGTTTTTATTTTGAGCTAGAGAAAAATGACAAAATCTGATATGTTTTTGAGATTTGAAAATGACTACTCAGATCTACAATTTTGTCATTTTTGTGTAGCTCAAAATATTAAGTATTTGAAATTTATTTTTTGCACGTTTGTGGGATACATCATTGACTATCTGTGGATTTTTTTCCCGAATTTTTTAAAACTCAAAAATATGAATTTTTGATTTTTTTTTAAAACGAGATCACTGGTGCCCATGTGCACCAAATCTCTGTCCAAAATCTGACGTCTAAAATGGTGGAAACTGCAAAATTTCAAACCTCTCAAAAGGTTGTAACTAGAATATTATCTATATCTAGGACCTTTGCAGTTTCAAACCTGTAAAATGGAATCATGCCCGAAAACTGCTTTAATTACGATTACGAGCGGTGGGATTGCAAAGTATACGAAAGAACTCGAGAGAACAAGAAAATAAAAAATTGTGTGTAATTTTACAAATGCGTTGGGTCCTTGGACCGCTGGAGCTGTCCCCTGACCCAAACAAATAAAGGTTGACCGGTGGTCATTTTCGTATCTCCGATCTAATTTAAATAGATCAAAACAGACATTTGGGGTGTGTTTGGTAGCCCGTGGCTACTCAGATTCTCTCCTCTCAAGCGAGATTTTAAGGGGATCCGTTGTTTGTTAGACCGGCTCTTCCCACCTCAACATTGCCAAGGGGATACGGAAAAGTGCCCAGAGCCGGGCTGAGGAGCGAAGCCTAAATCGAGCTTCACTACTCATCCGGGATGAGCTAATCCCACAGATCGAGTACTGTAGCAGTGGCCCGAGCCCCCCACCCAACCCCGCACGCCATGCCCCCTCCCACGCGGCCCGCCTCCTCCTCATCGCCTCCACCAGCGCTGCTCCCGACTCCGCCACCAGCCACAGCCTTGCGCGCCGTCGCTGCCTCGCGTCGCCTCCACGGCCTCGTGCCATCGTCCACGACCTCGCGCGCCGCCACGGCCTCGTTGGCCGCCGCGGCCAGGCTTCGCTCCACGGCCTGGCGCCGCCGCCACGGGCCTCGCGCCGACCACGCGCGCCATCCAAGGCCTCCCGCGCCGTCCATAACCTCGCGCTGCCGTCCACGAGCTCCAGCCACGGCCGCCATGGCCTGCACAGGGACCCGATTGCTTTTGTATCTTGTAATTAGGGACCTGATTGCTTTTTATTTTTGTATGGCCCGGCTCTAATCATACATGAGCACCAAACAGCTTCTCTACTCAGCAACTCTCAACACACCCAACCTACCAAACAAAGGCAAAAATCCCAACTCAGCATAGTTGAGGAGAGATGGAGAATCTGAGTAACCCCAGGCTACCAAACACACCCTTGGTGTTTAAAATGAGCCACGATGCAGGAGATGCCCCAACACCCACTAATTCCTCATCCTTATCTGTATAGTAGAGTTTTTTGAGGCGCAAATATCCCCTTCTACTTTTGCTTTGGTCAACGGGACATTTGAAGTAGAGAGGCTTCCTAATTAGAGCAAGAACAATATTGTAGCCGGCAGCCGGCTATAATAGTTTGTCGCATTATTTATAGTCAACTTATAGCTAGCATGTACAATAGTAAGCTATTAGTACTTTTACAATACATCGCCCACTTTTTAGTCTCACATATGCCTAGGAGGACGTGATAGAGTTGGCTATTGCAAAGAGCCTACTTTCCTTCTCTCTCCTAATCTTTCTCCTCCAACTAAGCAAATTTATAGTATTTTATTTTTTATAGTCAGCTGACTGGATCTTATTGTACTTGCTCTTATATGTACTTCTACTCCGTGTTTTGTTGATAAGATTTGGCCCGGCCAACTTACCAAAGACGCGCTGAGTATCTTTGTTGATAAGATTTTATGCCTGGCTAAGCAGTGCACTACTACTCCGTGTTTTACACGAGGAATCGTGCACGGTCAAGATGAGTAATTGTGAAGTAACGTGGATAGCGCAGATCTCAACTGATAACCATGTGCACTTCAATAAGTAAAGTATTGCATTATGTGTAGAGAAGATTAGCTATACTCCAGGAGTAGGAGCTACCAGGTTGCTCCATTCTAGGGACCTTGGGCGCCTATAAATGGCATCGCTATGATCCTTCGTATGCACACACCACTCAGTCAATCTTCTCATTTCCTATCCAATATGCCTTCAGGTTCTGCCATCCTCGCTCTCAAGGCGGCCGCCGTCGCTGCCGTCCTCGCCATGCTGGTTCTGCCTTCCTCGGCGCGCTGCCCGTCGCAGGGCCCAGAACCAGTACCAGCTGCAACGCCGACGCCGGCGGTGGAATGCAACTGCAGCTACTGCAGCCCGAAGTGCGACGCCTCCGTTGCCCAGGAATGCAGCCCGGTCTGCGGCCCTTCCAGCTGCGCCGACTGCAAGTCCGACGAGATCAAAAGGTGCAGGGCCACCTGCAAAGGCAGCCCCTGCGACGCCTGCGACAGCAACGCCAACATGGCGTGCTCCGGCATTTGCTATGGCAGTACATGCTCCGACTGCACGAGGCAGACCAGCAAGCAGTGCGTGGCCGACTGCTGCGTGGCCGCCTGCGGAGGAGGAAAATCATGAAATGAAACAACTCCGGCCGGGCCTCGTTTCATGGTGTCTGTTTTGTGTACCTTCTCTCTACTCATTTTCATAAAAGTGTACCACGTAGCAAAGTACTGATCGGTATTTTTATTCCGGATTGCTAACTCCCGGCTAGCCGGGAACTAAGTTAAAACCCGACCAACTCGACGACCGTTAGATTTGTATCGTAATTCGTGCATACGAAAATTGCATATGGATGTGCAATTGCATATCTTTTTGCCCCAATTATACGTGAATTGAATTACACATGAAACCAGATTGACCGAAAATTAAGTGGGAATTAGCCGCGTCCATTTTTTTTTGGCGTGAAATTCACTTTTTATACAGTGCCTTCACAAAAATAGTGATCCTTGTATTTTTCAGGATTTGGTTTTCCGCCTCATAGATTCTATAATAATAATAATGCAGATTTAAGACCCTAAACATTCGGGTGGTTACATCAATCAAACGGAGATGAGCAAACAAATATTACAATAAAATAAAAAAAGTCAAACAAAAAGATGGTAACATCATCAAAGGGCATATAGATTGCATCATTCAGTTCTAAAACCAGCTCGGAGGGTTACACACTTCAAAAAACTAGTAACATAGATTGAGCTGAGATGATCGATCAAAATCACAACCAGCTTAACTGACACACTTCAGTCTCCTAAACAAATTTATTTCCTAACACGACCGGCCGGCTGGGCGGATGAATGAATGGCTTCCTCTAGTTGGGGGCGAAGAAGATCTCCGAGTCGAGCCTCTTGGAGCGGAACAGCTTCTCCATCGCCGGCGTCGTGTTGAACTCCACCTCCAGCACCTCAAGTGAGATCACCTTCCACACCGAGGTCTTCCCCGCAAGGTGGCTGAAGATCGGGCTGCAGATACACATACACATCATCGTTAGCATCATTGGGGCTCGAACTTATAGACGGTACAATGCAATGCCAACAAATAAATAGATTGTGTTTCTGTGGTGATGATGGGGAACCACTCCATGCCGGAGGCGTCAGCGCTCTTGGAGACAACATGGAAGCGTGGCACGACAAAGAAGTTGCCGCCCTGAATGCGGGTCTCTAGGACGCGCTTGCCATCAGGGTCAACGACCTGCACGCGGCCGCTGCCATGGACGACGTACGTCACCTGGTACGCCGAGTCACAAGAGAACCATGGGGAGCACGTGGAATGGGCGTCGATCCTGACGAGATCGGCACCTAGCCCGACCTCCTTCACCAGCTGCAGGTTGGCAATGTTGAGCACCACTACGTGGCCGCCGTTGGGGATGTCCACGTCGAGCTTGGCCTCGAGGCAGATCAATGCCATGTCCTTGCGATCCTCAGGGATGGGCTTAGTTAGAGAACTTTTGCCATGCAGTAAGCTTGACAATGCTGCAGGCCGGCTAGGTGGAGACGGGCATCTTCACTAGCACTACCGCTAAAGTGTTCCTTAGTTATAAGATTTAATAACACAAGACTTACTTCAAAGCTTTCAGTAGTTATCTCAGATGCAGTGATAGGTTTAGCAATAAAATGATCATTAGAAATATTTGTGTAATCACACAACTTAGTGTTTCTTTCCCCCATGATTTTAAGAAGATAGTTACTACTAAATTTTAGGTGTTTTTCAATTTTTATGAAAAAGAACTAATATGCAAAAACTAAAAACAAACAAACAAAGACTAAAAAACAAGACAAATAAAATATGATGCAAAATCTAAAAGAGATAAGAGAGCTTACATTGGTGTTACCTCCCCAAGCTTTGGTAAGACGCAGTTGTAAGAAGATTTTTATAGGAAATACCTCTCACGCAACAACCACTATGATGTAACTTCTTTCAGCTCCCTGGCAACGACACCAGATAATGTCTTGTTTATGTTGGAACTCCAAGTACAGAGTGTTGTGTGAGCAGAGTATTTTCTACACAAGGATGACTCGAGGATTTATATCGAACTCTCGGGGAACTGGACCAAGAGTATTCTTTTCTCCCTTCTTCGAGCAATCCTGCAAGTAAATAAAAGCCTTGTGTTCCCAACTTCACCGTATGGTTGTCAAGCACAAGGTTTCGTGTAAGTAAATAAAACACAAGTAAAAATAAAACGAGTAAAACTAGATGAAATAAAATAACTAAGTAAAAAATGTAAATGGGTTGATTGTTTCTGATGTTTTGGATGCAAATAAAAAAATAAATGTTTTTGTATTTCAGATTAAAATAGTGCTCCAAATAGAAAACAAAATAAAAGCAATATAAAGGTGTTTCTTATGATAAAAAGTGGACCAGATTCATAGACTTACTTGACTATTCTCTTTTTAAAATTGTAGCGGATAAAAAGTAAGAGCATCTCCACTCGTGCCCCCGTCGAGGCCCCCGGCGAGCGTTTTTTCCATCCGGACGGCGTAATTCGGCCCAGCGCGCCCCGGTTTCTCGTTTTCGTCCGGATTTGGCCCTTCATCCATCCGGCAATCCCACGCCACCCCCGCCCCCCGGGAGCGCTCGGGGACTCCGGACGAGTGAAAAGCGGGGAAGGGCCCGATCTGTCGGTGACTCGACGCACGAACCCCACCGCCACGTCGCTCAAAATCTCCCCCACCCCTCGTATCTCTCTCGCCGCCGGCACCACCCCGCCGGCTTGTTGCCCAGATTCCGCCGCCCTCCTTCCCCACCTGCCTATATTCCGCCGTCTTTGGACGACGGCCTATCTGGCTGCTCTTCCGCCGGCCTGTTTTCCGGCCTGCTTGCTCCTCGTCGCTCGCGGGTCGGGTTGCCTCGACCACGCCCGTCAGGTGTTCGTCCATTTGCCTCGCCGGCCATGGACTCGGACGAAGAGGAGGAGCAGATGTTCGTCGAGCTTATGCAAGAAGAGATGGCAGCAGCCGCCCAAGACGACGAGCACATGATGATCCTTGGTTGCTTGGCAAGCATGTACGCCGGACTGGCAACTGGTCGACGTGGTGGGTCGGCACGAGGTCGCCGGAAGTGCAAGCCGAGATAGCGAATGGAGGGCTACTGCATGTTGTACGCCGACTACTTCGCCGACAATCCATTGCACGGTGAGAGTGTTTTCCGGCGTCGTTTCAGGATGAGCAGAAAGCTATTTCTGCAAATTGTGTATGCCATCCGCCACTTTGATCCCTACTTCGGATGCAAGGCGGATTGCACTGGTTTGGTTGGATTTTCGTCACTGCAGAAGTGCACAGTGGCTATGAGGATGCTGGCGTATGGAGCTCCCGGTGATACCGCAGATGACTATCTTCGGATGGCGGAGTCCACCGCCCTTGATTGTTTCTACCGGTTCTGCAGGGCCGTCATAGCAGTATTCGGGGACTATTTCTTGAGATCACCCACTGTCGAAGACACTCAGAGGATCCTTGCAACAAATGAAGCTAGGGGTTTTCCAGGGATGCTTGGAAGCATTGACTGCATGCATTGGCAATGGAAGAACTGTCCGTTTGCGTGGCAGGGAATGTACAAGGGTCACAAAAAAGGCTGCACTGTGATACTTGATGCAGTGGCTACCCATGATCTTTGGATTTGGCACTCTTTCTTTGGTATGCCTGGATCCAACAATGACATCAACGTCCTAAACTGCTCCCCGGTCTTTTCCAAGCTTGTTGAGGGTCATGCTCCTCCGGTGGACTATGTGATCAATGGTCGGCACTACAACAAAGGATACTACCTTGCAGACGGTATCTATCCAAAGTGGGCAACATTTGTGAAGACTATCTCCAACCCTGGCACCCCCAAACTTTGCGAGTTTGTCAAGAAACAAGAAGCTTGCCGAAAAGACGTCGAGCGAGCATTTGGTGTCCTCCAGCAGAGATTTGCTGTCGTCCGGTTCCCCGCTTTGACTTGGTCCAAAGATCAGATGTGGGAGGTGATGAACTGCTATGTGTGCCTACACAATATGATTATTGAAGATGAGCGAAAGCATCCGGTTCCTCTGGCTGAGCAAGAAGCACCATATGAGAGAGAGGGTCCTCTTGCACAGCCTAATCACCAGGTGCCTCCATCATGGGCCGCCTTCATTGCTATGCGCCAGGAGATTCGAGACTCTACAATGCATCAAGCTGCAAGATGATCTGGTGGAGCACATATGGAGGCTCCGAGGCAACGCCAACGCCGACGCCAACTAGTCTGTCTTAATTTGTTTGAAAAATTGTGAAATTGTGTGCTTCATTTGTTTCAGCACTTGTTAAACATTGTACTGATTATCGCCGAATTTGTTTCAGCAATTTTCGTACTCTTGTTTGCCAAACTTGTTAAATTTTATGTTGAATTTGTTTGAAATAAGTCAAATGGTCGAGGTTGGGGGTTTCCTGCCGGGGGACGGCTGGAACTTCGGCGCTCCCCACGCCAAATCTTTATCTAATCCAGACGAAAATTTCGCCGGATTTAGGCGTGGGGAGTGACAACGAGTGGGGATGCTCTAATGCATTAATGAGATGCGAGGATGCAAATCAATGTGCAACCCCGAACGTATCGACCTCGCGTGCCTTCCCCTCTCCTCTCTCCTCTGCCCCTGCTCCTGCTCCTGCGTCGCGTCACGTCACGGTGTCTCCTCGTCGCCTACTCCTGTCCGTATTTACTGGTACACTGTACACCACCGACCGCCTACAGCTTCCGAGACGCCGCTCTCTGCGGCTCATCGATCCACGCACGCAGAACGAACCCACACAGGTCCGTCACATTCGAGACCAGAGAAGATCGATGAACCCGGCGCCGCGCCCACCCTCGCCGGCGGCGACACCCCTGCAGTCGTGCGCCGCCACCACGTCGTCAGGTCCATCTTACCATCTAGCTAGCTTATTGCTTCCCCGTTCCTTTCGACTCAACATCTGCGCCTAGCTGACGCGTCTTTTTCTTTGCTGCTCGTATAATACATAGGTGTGGATGTGGCCGCCAACGCGCGGAAGGAAGAAACGCGGGGCCGACTGCTCCTCCATGCCGCCATTGACGGGAACCTCGACCTCCTCGCCAGTACGTTACCGATGCCTTCACCATTCGGCATTCACCCCTTTCGTATCTACTCCATGTACATTCAGGGCTGACCTTGGTTTCAGGGATGGCGGTGGACTTGGAGGCGACGGCGCGGCGCGGCGGGGCCGGCGTCTGGTCGACGTGCGGCCCTCAGGCGCTGCGGCTGTCCGCTGCCAACGGCCGGACGGTTGTCTGCCGGTACCTCGTCGAGCACCTTGCCGTCCCCGTCGACGCCCCCTCCTCCTCCGCCGAGACGCCTCTGCTCCTGGCCGCCACGTCCGGGCACACCGCGACGGCGGCCTACCTCCTGGACCGCGGCGCCGACCCGCGCGCCGCGGAGAACGACGGCGAGACCCCGCTCCACTGGGCCGCCTACAACGGTACGTACGAACGACGACGCCCGATATTTCTGGGGTGCGTGCAGCGTGCGCAGTTATTGACGCCATTGCCCGTCCATCCGTGCAGGGGATCGCGAGCTGGCGATGCTGCTCCTGTCCAGAGGCGCCGACGTGGCCGCGGCCAACCCCCGGGGCACGGCGCTGCATGTCGCCGTGGCGCAGGCGCACCCGGCCGTCGTCGACCTCCTGTTGAGCCACGGTGCCGATGTATGTCCGTGCGGCCGTTCCTGCATATTCATATTTCGAACTGTCATTGAGTGCCCATTCGTGACCTATACGATGGATACTGCCCCCTGACCAGTTTGCAATCTTGCATTGCAGCCGAACAAAGTTGCAAATCGCGTCTTCACGCCGTTGGTCTCCTCGCTTCTCGGCGGCTCTTTGGAATGCATGAAGCTGCTCATTCAGGTACATCATTCCTCATTTTCTTAGAATTAATCGGTAATACTTTGTGTTCATTCCACGGATAAAATGGGTTGCAAACATCGGTAGCTATATCAGTATGCAAAAACTTCTCTCTAACTTTTAACTAGGCTGGTGCGGACGTCAATGCCGGTGGACTCCATGGAGCAAAAGCTACCCCTCTGTTGTTAGCATGCAGCCGCCGCGGCAACATCCAGTTTATCAACTGCTTGTTGGAGGCTGGAGCAGACCCGAACTTTCCTGATGAAGTGAGCATATACTGTTACTGCCTCCTACCTTTCCTGTAACATTTTATCTTCTCTTCAAATACATAACATATTCATAGTTTATCGCACAGTTTGTGTTGTTCTTTTGCAAATTGCAATGCTTAATCTCTAGTTGATCTCTACTAACTCAGGGCTGCTCTAATTTGTTACAGCTTGGTAGGTTACCTATAGAAATCGCCGCGATTCATGCTGAACAGCAAGTTGCTGAAGTTTTGTTTCCTGTAACCCGCTGTGGACTGGCTCCAACCATAGTAGACTGGAGTATTGATGGGATAGTGAGACATGTAAACTCTGCTGCTTACAAGGAGTGGGTATGTCATATAGCTTTTTTCAATACATCAACCATTGCGTGCACTCAATTATAAGATTTTTTTTGTTTAGGTGAGAAAAGCCTCTCATAAGAGGAAAGAAGAACTGAAAGTGCAAGGAAACTCAGCCTTCAAAATGGAGGACTACGACGCGGCCATTCTTTATTACAGCATGGTAACTCCGATTTCTTTCTATAGGCAAGTTCGGGTGCAAATGCTTTTAGTTCTGTTGTTATGCCTTCACAATGAAGGAGGAAACATTTCCTTCTACTTTCTAGCTTGAAGCCTAGAACTATCATGCTTAAATTGGTTAGGCATGTCCTCACACAATGTATCCTGGATTTTGTTCTCCTTTCACAGGCGATGAAGTTTGATGACGGCACAGACGCCAGCTTATATTCAAACCGGAGCATCTTTTGGCTCCGCCTTGGCATGGGCGATGAAGCACTGTCGGACGCCTGTGCTTGCATCAGGATGCGGCCTGACTTGGCCAATGGCTACTACCGTAAAGGAATGGCCTTGTGTTTTCTTCAGGTGATCATCATGGCACTGGCCATTCTAGTTTTTATGGCTGTGAACTAGTAGTTTGAAACCCAGTTGCACGCCATTAGTCTTGCTGATCGTCAGTTGGCGTGTTGGCTTGATCTGGTTCCCCGTGTTCTCACCGCCGCCTGACAAGGTGTCACACTTGTTCTAGGAATATGCTGGCGCTTCCGACGCGCTTCACAAGGCTTTGAAGCTTGATCCTGAGAACACCAGGACCGCGGAAGACCTCCGGTAACCCGTTGAACTTGCACTCTTGCATAGTTACCTACCATCTCACAAACAGATGTTATATCACACGCTGGTCGGCATGATGCGGTATGTTCCAACTTCTGCAGGGACATTTCGGAACGCGCCGAGAACCAGTTTCTCCTTCACCGTGTTAAGTAAGGGATGCAAGGAAGTACTCAGGTTCTGGGGCTAACCATTTAATGTTAGAAAAATGGAACGCGTAGGAGTTTTTTTGTGGAAGCACTAGTTAAGGGTGGGTGAAGACAGTGGCAGACAGTGGATTGAAAATGCCGCCTGTTGGCTGGGCTGGTTTCTTTTGCTTCTGTTTGCAGTTATTAACGAATGTAGTAAACATATCCTAGATCCTAGCTATTACCTCCATTCCGAAATGTAGTAGCTTTCCGAAATATACTACATTTCGGAACAGAGGTAGTATATGTTATAAGTTGCACGTATCCCGGGCCAGGCCATTTGCCATGATCATCATGTAAATGTTATAACTCAAACATTACATGAAACGGCGTGTTCATGCCTTCATGGGAGCTCATTTATCTCTGGTTAGATTTTTTTTTTCGATAAAGGAGCATAGCCCCAGCCTCTGCATCAATCGATGCACACAGCTTGCTTTATTAAAAAAATAGTATCATAGTATCAAATCCGGAAGAAACCATCCTCCCTTATTACAATTATCTCTGGTTAGATGATGACCGTATATTTATTGGCGAGGAACACCTTGATAAGAGTTACAATGGAACTGCTTACAAGTTAGTACGGAATGGAAGTTTTGTGTGAATTCATACTGCAGCTTAGCACAGCTGTAAATAACTACATTTTCAACAAAAATTACACGTGTGTACATACATACACATTCAAAAATATATAAAGTGTCACAGGTTAGCATGCTAAGTTACACAACATAGAAGATAGTGGTCACGTAACAAGAATTATTAATTCTATTCTTTTGCATAGCATAGTTACCAAGATCGAAGCTCAAGTGTTATCTCATCCGCCACTTATTTTTCTTGCCAATGAAGTCCAGCGCACGGCCACTTGCATGTAAACCCAATCATACACGTGGTCCGAAAATAACAAAAACATTACTCTCCATTTCCTTTTGAATAAGAAGCCACAGAAGACAATCCAGAGCCCTGCCACAAATCCTATGCACATGCTGAGGTAAAGGGAAACCACATCGTGCATGCCTTCATGTTCTTCAGGGGTGAGTGGAGTTATGTCAGTTCCCGAGCAATTTCTTCTAAGAGGTGGACCACATAAACCAGGATTGCCGATGTAAATAGACTCTTGATCATCTAGAGTTCTTAATTGATTACCAGATGGTATAGTTCCTGTCAGATTGTTATATGACAAGTTCAATCGGGTCAATGCTGATAGAGCTGATAAACCTCCAGGAATTTCTCCGCGGAGCAGATTGTGTGAGAGGTCAAAAGATTCCAATTCACGTAGCTCACCAATACTTTGGGGAATTATGTCACTCAGACTATTCCCTGACAAGTTTAAGTTCTTCAATGCAACCAACATGCCAATTTCTTGAGGAATCTGCCCTGTTAAACTGTTGCAAGACAAATCAATGGATACCATGTATATGATTCCTCTGGTATACTCAAGCTGTTGACCTTTTATGCCCACAAATAAACTATCAGTATAAGCAGTAGTTTGCTCGTACGTAGTGCTGATTCCAAAATTGACAACTTGGGAAAGGGAACCACTATTGTTGGGAGTAAGTATCATAGCTGTGAGATTCCCAATTGATTGTGGTATGTTCCCTGACATGTTGTTGATTGCAATGTCTAAATATTGAAGCCCCTTCATCCTAGTTAGTTGATCAGGGATGCCACCGGAGAACTTGTTTGAACGCAACTGCAAAAGTGCCAACTGTGGTAACTTGGATTGAATCCATGTTGGCAAGCTCCCAGAAAATCTATTGAATGCCAGATCAAGAAATTTTAGCTCTCTACAGCTCTGAAGAAAAATAGGGAATGCTCCAGAAAATCTGTTGCTGTTCAAATTAAGGAGGGTAATATTTGAGGTTTCAAATTCTTGAGGGCAATTGGGCAATGTACCGCTTAGCTGGTTTTTTGACAGGTCTAGAAACATCAACTGTTGCAACTGAAGCAAGGAGCATGGAATAGTTCCAGAAAGTGAATTGCTGAAGAGGATGACAACTTGTAGCATTGATTTTCCAATCACTGACGGAAGTGTGCCTGATATATTGTTTCTAGACAGATCCAAGGATGTTAGGCTGGGTGGAAATGTTGGAATCGGGCCAACAAGCTGGTTAGAACTGATATCCAAAACCTCCAGCTGGCCAGCAAACGGGAAGTGCTCCTCAGTGATTGTACCATGTAAGTTGTTAGAGCTTAGCCATAAGCCTCTCAACTTTGTGAGTTCCCGTATACCAATTGGTATCTCTCCGGAAAGCTTATTATTTCTGAGCATAACCCATGTCAAGTTGCTAAATTGCCCTAGACGACTTGGTACGGACCCTGTCAAATTATTGTTGTCCAAAGACAACATCTCCAATTTATCTGATGGCAACCGATCCAGCATCTCCGCTACGTCCATGTTGATGAAGTTCTCTATTAATCTGAGCACCTGTAGGTTCTGGAGTTTCTTGAAGGTCAACGGAAATGCGTCAATGCCAGTGATGTGGTTCCCATCAAGATACAATTCTTCAAGGGTGGTCAAGTTCCCCACTGCGTCCGGGATAGAACCATGGAAACCGCAGTGCATCATCGATAAAAATTGGAGGCTAGGCAGAGGCAGATTCCAAACAAAATTGATGGCACCAATAGAATGGTTGAAAGGGTTCCAACTCATGGCAATGGACTCCAGCGATGTGAGATTGGAATGTGATGGGGGAGGCATCGTGTTCCGTAGCCCACAAAAGCTTAAATAAAGGTATTTTAGAGAGGGGAGCATGTTGAGAGCATGAGCCCAGTCGACGGCAGCGCTGAGGTCCACCCCAGCCAATTTGAGGATCTGGAGGCGCGACACCCATGCGAGATCAGGCGAGATGAGCTGATATGCTTGTGGGACAGTTAAGTCATCACTATTGGTGATCTGGAGGTTGACTAGGTTCGAGAGGTTCCCAATGTGGGGAGGAATCTGACCACCGAAATTGGAGCTAGAGAGGACGAGGTTTGTCAGGCTCCGTAGGTCGCCGATGAACCCCGGGATGGGTTTGCCGCCGAAGTCATTCTCCGAGAGGTCCAGCCAGTTGAGATGCCGTAAAGTGAGCACGGATGGGCGAATCTCACCTCCTATGAGCTCCGGACTGTAAAGCCCGGTGTTGACTCGGAGCGTGACGACGTGGCCGGTTCCATTGCTGCATTTGACGCCCTTCCACTGGCAGCAGTCCGCCCCTTGCCACGACGAGAGGAAGTTGCCGGGGTCGGTGAGGCCGGCTTTGAAGTCGAGAAGCGCGTCCCGCTCACGCGGGATGCAGAGGGTGCCCGCCGGTGCTGGTGCCGATGAACCCCGGCGGAAGAGAAGGGAGTATGACGTTAGGATCATGGCAACTCTGGCAAGCGACCTCGGCTCGGCCATCGTCTTTGTGTGGATTGGTACGTCTAGTAGGGTGTGGCCTCTAATCAGCTTCGCTGGTGGTAGTAGTTCAGTATATGATAGCAGGAGAAGTCATCCAAATCCACGCGTCAACGGTCTTGCATGAACAGTGATTGATCTGTTACGACGAGGCTTCCAATTTCCTTGGTGTGCAGTTTGGATGTCTCTTTCCCTTAACCAACTTTTGGAAAGAAGAACAATTTCTCACGGTAGACTACTTTAAATAACATTGACTTGCTAACACCAGGACAAACTGGGCGGCTTATCAGTTGATTAGTAGCTGACTGCTCATCCAAGTTGGCTTGAGGTAGAGAAAATTATCAGTGTCAGAGTTGATGAACAAAGGCCCTAGATCTTTCTTTCCAAGGCGCGTCGTAGATGATTTTTCACCGAGGTTAAGACCGAGCGAGCTCTTGCAGATTTGTTTCCAACTGTGTCATTTGTTTTTTTTTCCCAAGCGATCCACCAGGGATAGATTTTCATTACCCATTGTAAAAGTATATGAAGGAAGAAGATTGGAAGGAGGCGAGATGGCCCTCAGGCTCATCCTCGACATGTATATATATGCAGATTACTTGTACAAGGGTTTACACGGTTAGCATCTACAGCTGACGTTCTTATCTAGCTAATTAACAACCTCAACATCTATCTCAATAGTGCTAACTGAATACACAATCCTAACTGTCTAACACGCCCCCTCAATCTGAGCATGGTAAGCTCATGTTAAGATTGTCTCTGAACTTTACAAATGATTGTGTAGCAAGAGGTTTAGTTAGAACATCCGCCAGCTGATCATGGGTGGAAATGAACCTGATGTCAAGAGCTTTGCATGCAACTCTCTCTCGAACAAAATGATAGTCCACCTCGATGTGCTTCGTGCATGCATGGAATACGGGATTTACTGACAAGTATGTGGCGCCTAAATTATCACACCAAAGTGTAGGCGCACGACTCAAATATATCCCCAGTTCATGCAGCAACCCCTGTATCCAAATGATTTCAGCCGTTGCATTCGCAACAGATTTATACTCCGCCTCGGTGCTTGAGCGTGAGACAGTGGGCTGTTTTCTAGAGCTCCATGCAACGAGATTGCCTCCAAGAAATACAGCATGCCCTCCTGTTGAGCGGCGATCATCTGGGCAGCCGGCCCAATCAGCGTCAGAAAAACCACTCAGCAAAGTTGAGGACGAACCATGAAGAGTGAGACCAAAAGACAATGTATGCTTGAGATATCGAAGAATACGTTTTACCGTTGACCAATGTGCATCTGTAGGTGCCTGTAGAAATTGGCAGACCTTGTTAACGCTAAAGGAAATATCCGGTCTGGTCAGGGTTAAGTACTGAAGAGCTTCCACGACACTTCTGTATCTCGTCACATCTTCAGAAGAAAGAGGAACTCCAACATATCATGACAGCTTGTCACTTACTGCCATAGGAGTACTCACTGTCTTGGCTTCAGTCATATTCGTCCTTGCTAGAAGATCTGAAATATACTTTTGCTGAGAAAGATGCAGACTGCTACGCTGATGCTTAACCTCAATGCCCAAGAAATAACCAAGGTGGCCAGATCCTTAACAGGAAAAGTCTGACGCAGCTTAGCAAGAAGGTGATCAGCAGCTTTGGCAGTTGAGCTAACGACGATGATATCGTCAACATAGACTAGCATATATATGGTAATACTGTCATGTTTGTAAACGAACAATGACACATCTGCCTTTGACGGAATAAATCCGAGCTCCTGCAATCTGCTGCTTAGTCTAGCAAACCAAGCTCTGGGTGCTTGCTTCAAGCCATAAAGTGACTTCTCTAACTTGCAGACATGGTGAGGACAACGACTGTCAACATAACCAGCGGGCTGAACCATATAGACATCTTCCTCCAGATGACCATGCAGAAAAGCATTGTCAACATCCAATTGCCTCATTTGCCACCCCTGCATCACAGCGAGAGACAGAATGACACGAATGGTGGTTGGCTTGATCACCGGGCTATAAGTGTCATCATAGTCGATGCCGTGACGCTGTTTAAATCCTTTGGCGACAAGGCGTGCCTTGAATCTGTCCACCGACCCATCTGGCTTGCGTTTTACCTTGTAAACCCACCGACTGTCAATGATGTTGAGCCCTTTCTGTGCAGGAACAAGCCTCCAAGTTTGATTGCGCTGAAGTGCTGAGAACTCAGCATCCATTGCTTCCTTCCACTTGGGATGCAGAAGTGCGGCACTGACAGAAGTAGGCTCAGTATCGGATGCACGAGCTGCTGTGTAGGTGACGGTACCATCAGTCCGTCGTTTTGGCACAGATTTGCCGGCTCGGAGGCGAGTCTGCATCTGGTGCACGCGATCAGGTGCAGGCGGTACTGGAACAACCAGCGACGAAGTCGTCGACGATGGTGCAGGCGAGGCAGGAGGCGTGTCTGCTGCAGGATCTGCATGGGCTGAATCATCCGCAGTTGGCCTAGTAGGCCCGACATGAGGTCCATCATGGCGAGGTGCCTGATCGACGTGATCAGCACGGGCGTCGATCGGCGCTGTTCCTGCAGCAGGAAAAACAACAGGCAATTGCACATCTATACGGTCATTAGTACAAAAAGCAGTACTGCCAAGATCAAGGAGAGACTCGTATGTGTAGACAATGGGTTTTTCAGAGGAATTAAGCCGAGAGAATGGGAAGACACTTTCGTCAAAGATGACGTCACGAGAAATATAAACTCGCCCAGTTGCCACGTCCAAGCACTTATACCCTTTGTGATGACCACTATACCCGATGAAAACACACTCTTTGGATCTGAAGGAGAGTTTCCGAGCATTGTAAGGACGAAGAAGAGGCCAACAAGCACATCCAAAGGTTTTAAGCATATTGTAGTTTGGTTTAGCCTTAGCACCAAGAAGACGCTCAAGAGGTGTTGCATTGTCAATAACACGAGTTGGCAGGCGATTAATGAGGTATGTGGCTGTAGAGAAAGCTTCATCCCAAAATTTCATGGGCATGGAGGCTTGGGCTAAAAGGGAGAGACCCGTCTCAACGATATGCCTATGCTTTCTCTCGGCTGATCCATTCTGTTGGTGGGTGTGGGGACAGGAAATTGTGTGAGAAATTTCCATAGAATCAAAATACTTATGAAGACGACGATATTCTCCTCCCCAATCAGATTGGACACCCTTGATTTTATGATTGAGAAGGAGTTCAACGTGTTTCTGAAATCTATAAAATATCTCTTCAACTTCAGATTTGGCATGAATGAGATAGACCCATGTAAATTTACTAAAGTCGTCTATGAAGCTCACATAGTATTTGAAACCCCCAACAGATGAAATAGCTGGTCCCCAAACATCAGTATAAATGAGCTCAAGGGGAGAAGTGGACACATGTCTCGAAAGAGAATAAGAAAGCTGATGGCTCTTAGCAAGTTGACAGGCATTGCAAATAGTTGCATGCTCAGAATTATTACAGAATGATAAATTGTAAAGTCTCAAAATGGATTGAACTACTTGAGATGATGGATGTCCTAGGCGCCGATGCCATTGCTCTTTGCTAATCCTAGCGGTGAACATGGCACACTTGAGGGCGCTTATTTCTTGTGCCTCAATCGGATAGAGGCCTCCCCTACACCTTCCGCGAAGCAGTGTTCTCCTCGACACCAGATCCTTGATAAGAAAATAGTAAGGGTGAAATTCAATAAACACACCATTATCCTTTGCAAGTTTATGGACAGAGAGGAGATTTTTGGAGATTTGGGGAACACGAAGGACATTCTTAAGAACAAGAGAATTGGCAGTAGTGCTAATTGAACTTTGACCAGTATGGGTAATGTGCAAACCTGAGCCGTTGCCGACCTGCACGCGATCGGTGCCATTGTAGCCGTCGCGGATTTGGAGGCGATCTAGGTCGCCGGTGATGTGGTCGGTAGCCCCAGAGTCCATGTACCAGTTGGTGTCAACCTGGTAGGCAGCTGCATGGTTGGAGGAGTGCTCCTCCTCGCCGCCGTACGCGTGGTCGAAGCGGCTGTAGCAGCGTAGGGCAATGTGCCCTACCTTGTTGCAGATCTGACAGACGGGGCGTGGTGCACCGTTGTTGTTGCCACCGCCACGCCCTTGGCCACGGCCTCCATTGGCGTGAGCATTGCCCCGGCCTCCATTGCCGTGGGCGTTGCCACCTCCATTGCCGCCACCGCGGCCCTGGCCACGGCCACGACCGCCGTTGCCGCCACCGCGGCCTCCAGGGTGTCCACCATGCGCTCCTTGGCCACCGCCACGTCCCTGGTTGCGGTTGATGAAGTTGGCGGAGGAGCCACCACCGATGCTGTAGTCGGCGTTCTGGATCTCGTGACGGTGCTCGTAAGCGAGGAGGTGGGAGTAGACCTCATCAAGAGTGAGATCATCCTTGACGCTGAGGGAGGTGACCAGCGCGTCGTAGTTGGGGCCGAGTCCAGCGAGGATGTAGGAGATGACCTCCTCCTCACGCAGTGGCTGCCCAATGGCAGCAAGGGTGTCGGCGAGGGTCTTCATGTTGCGGAAGTAGTCGGCCGCAACAACCCCCTTCTTCTTCGCCGACGTGAGCTGAGATTGGATCTGAATGACCCGAGCTCGCGATCTGGACGCAAACATGCGCTCCAGGATCACCCAGGCCTCAAGCACCGTCTGCGCGTTCATGATGTGCGCGAGCACCTCCTCCATCACGGTGGAGAAGAAACCACCCTTCACGGTCTGGTCGCGGATGTACCAGGTGGCGTACTCCGGGTTCACAACCTCAGAGCGCCCAACATCAGTGGTGATGAAGATCGTCTCTGCCGGCGCCTCGATCGAGCCGTCGATGTAGCCAAGCAGGCTGTGCCCACGCAGATGGGTGAGCATTTGTGCCTACCAGAGCATGAAGTTCGAGTTGCTCAGCTTGACGGTGACCGAGGAGAGGACGGAAGGCGCCGGGGCAGAGGATGAGGAAGCCATTAGCTGTGATGGCTCTGATACCATGTAAAAGTATATGAAGGAAGAAGATTGGAAGGAGGCGAAATGGCCCTCAGGCTCATCCTCGACATGTATATATATGCAGATTACTTGTATATATAATCGCTTGCGGAGGATGGGTCGGGGGCGACGGACGAGGACGTCATGCAGCGGGCCATGCGACGAAAGGCGGAGAAGAACCTCGACACGGCTGGTATGAAACAACCATCCAAGTCTTTTACTTCTTTTTCAGATACTCGCATTTCTTCTAATTTGAGTAGTCTAGGGGTCTCGTTGGGTACTACGTCTGATGAGATCTCGGTTTCGGCTAATGTGTTGAGACAAACAGAACTTGACCGTTTAACGGTTGTTCCGAATGACTCCACGGTGCTTGAAACTTCCGTGATAGATGATGATGAAGAGGATGACATCCTAGATGGTCAGCTTCTCTCAGCTATCATTGGTAATTTCAGAAGTCGACTTAGAACACTCGGAGCTTAGTTCAGTTTATGATCTAAATGCTTCAACACGAGGTTCTCGGTCGTCTGCTGGAAAGAAGTCTCGTCGATATAGCAAGGGTTCTAAATCTAAAACAGTCTCTCGATGAATGGCATGTTTCGGAATAGCAGAGGTCTTGGAGACTTGGCTAAGCATTCTCATATTTTCCGATGGTTGTAGAGACTATGATTTAGATTTTATTGCCATATCAGAGACGGGTAGGCGACATTTCTCACAAAGTTTCCTAGACCGGTTATCTGGTGGGATTAACTTTCAGTGGTTTTCTCGCCCGCCTCGTGGTAGGTCTGGGGGCATTTTACTTGGCGTCCGCATTGACACCATGACTGTTCTAGCTAGTTCTGATGGAGAGTATCACATTAAGCTCGACATCCAGAATAAAGCCGACGGTTTCACTTGGAGTCTGGTTGCTGTGTATGGTGCCGCCCAAGATGCGTTTAAGGCTGACTTTTTACGTGAGTTGGTAAATCTTTCTAAAGATAATCCCTACCCGATTTTGATTGGAGGGGATTTTAATTTACTAAGATTTCCTCATGAGAAAAGTAAAGGTCTTTTTGATGGACATTGGCCTTTCTTGTTTAATGCTGTCATTGATAGCCTTGACTTAAGAGAGGTGTTTATGTCCGGTCGACAGTTTACTTGGGCCAACAGCTTGCCTGAGCCCACATACGAAAAGCTAGATCGCGTGTTGATGGATACCGAATGGGAAGATAAATACCCTATGGTGTCTGTCCGTGCACTAGAACGTATTGAAAAATTGTCTGACCATGCTCCTATCCTCTTAACTACTGGGAATCCCCGACCTGTTTGTAAGCGGCCTTTCAAATTTGAACTTGGCTGGTTACATAGAGAAGGGTTCCATGAGATGGTTAAGACGGTTTGGGAGAGGCCAGTTGGGGGTACCACTGCAATCTTGAGATGGAATAATAAAATGCGGGCAATGCGCAAACATCTCTCTGGTTGGGCTGCCCATACAGCTGGTCTCCTCAAAAAGAGAAGACTCGCTTATCATCTGTGATTGATGAGCTAGAGGCGGTTGCTGAGGTAAGACCGTTGTCTACGCATGAGATTGAACTTAAGAACCAGTCCAATGCGCAGATGGCGAGTCTTCTTCGCGAAGAGGAACTCAAATGGTATCAACGTTCCAAAGCCCAATTCATTTTGGAAGGAGACTCAAATACGCGATATTTCCATGGCATAGCCAATGGGAGACATCGGAAAAAACGTATTCACTCTCTTATTCAAGATGAAGGGTTGATTGAAGGCCATGAGCAACTCAAATCTTACATTACTAATTATTATAAAGGCTTGTTTGGTCCTCCGGATGAAAGTTCCTTCTCTCTAAATGAGGACTTAACAGCTGATATACCCCAAGTTTCTATAGAAGAAAATGGCTTACTAACTGCACCGTACTCTGAGGAAGAAGTGCAGAAGGCGATTTTCCAAATGGAATGCAACAAAGCACGGGTCCCGATGGCTTTCCAGCGGAGTTTTATCAAACTTTCTGGGATACTATTAAAGCGGATCTTCTAGATTTGTTCAGTGCTCTGCATATAGGACAACTAGAACTATTTCGTCTAAATTTTGGTGAAGTAATCTTGTTACCGAAAGTTAATGAGGCAGAAAGGATTCAACAATATAGACCTATTTGCCTCTTAAACGTAAGTTTCAAGATTTTCACGAAAGTGGCCACCATTAGACTTAATACGGTTGCCGATCATGTCGTTCAACCATCACTGCTTTCATGCAAGGAAGAAATATCCTTGATGGAGTGGCGGTTTTGCATGAGACGGTACATGAGATGCATTCTAAGAAATTAAATGGGATCATTTTAAAATTAGATTTTGAAAAGGCCTATGACAAGGTCAAGTGGTCTTTCTTACAACAGACACTCAGGATGAAAGGTTTTTCTCCTGAATGGCGCACTTTAATAAATGATTTCGTGTATGGAGGTAGTGTGGCAATTCGGGTTAATGATGACACCGGCCATTATTTCCAAACATGAAAAGGGTTACGCCAAGGAGATCCGTTATCACCAATGTTATTCAACATTGTGGCGGACATGCTGGATATGATGGTCAGATTGAAGGTGTGATTCCACATCTTGTTGATGGTGGTTTATCTATCCTTCAATACGCCGACGATACAATCCTGTTTATGGATCATGATCTCGAAAAAGCTCACAACCTGAAATTAATTTTGGCGGCTTTTGAGCAGTTGTCGGGATTGAAAATCAATTTCCATAAAAGTGAATTGTTCTTCGGTGATGCCCAAGATGATACAGCTCTATATACGAGTTGTTTGGTTGCGGCAAGGCCAATTTCCTATTCGCTATTTGGGTATTCCGATTCATTATCGGAGACTTACGATTGCTGAATGGAAAATAGTGGAAGAAAGATTACAGAAGCGTCTTAGTAGTTGGAAAGGTAAATTGCTGTCCCTGGGAGGAAGATTGGTACTCATTAATTCGATGACAAATATGGTACTGTATATGTTATCATTCTTCCTATTACCAAAAGGAATTCTGCACAAACTCGATTATTATCGATCCAGATTCTTTTGGCAAGGGGACAGTGAGAAAAGAAATATCGTCTGTTAAATGGAGTATAGTTTGTAGTCCCAAAGATCAAGGCGGGCTTGGAGTTCATGACCTCGAGGTCAAGAATTCAGCTCTGCTGGGTAAATGGCTTTTTAAGCTCCTTACCGAGGATGGGATCTGGCAAACTATTCTTCGGAGAAAATATATCGGTTCTAAGACGTTATCCCAAGTGGTTTGAAAACCTGGGGATTCACACTTCTGGGCTGGTCTAATGGCGACAAAGAATGTCTTTTTCCGCCATGGAACTTTCTCAATTAAGAATGGAGCACAAATACGGTTCTGGGAGGATGCTTGGTTAGACAATGCACCCCTAAGTGAACAGTATCCTGCGTTGTATAGTATCGTTCGTCGCAATACCATTGCCACAGTAATGGCTACCTCTCCCCCAAATGTGACGTTTTGACGAGTTTTGCTAGGACAAAGGCTTTTGGCATGGAATGCCTTAATTCAAAGGTTGGGGGATATTAATCTATCACCTGAACCAGATGAATTTAGGTGGAATTTACATGTAGATGGCTCCTTCTCCGTCAAATCTTTATACAACGCCATACTTCATTCCGATTTACTAGTTGATAATAATAAGAAAATTTGGAAGATGAAGATACCATTAAAAATAAAAATATTTGGATGGTATCTTCGTCGAGGTGTCATCCTCACCAAAGACAATCTTGTTAAGCGGAATTGGCATGGAAGTACTCAATGTGTTTTTTGTCATCACGATGAAACTATTAAACACCTTTTCTTCCAGTGCCAATTCGCGAGATCTATTTGGTCTGTCATCCAAGTAGCGTCTACCCTGTATCCTCCTACTAGTGTGGCCAATGTCTTTGGCAATTGGCTTCATGGTATAGATCCAAGGTTCAAGTTGCTTCTTAGGGTGGGGGCGCTAGCAGTTATCTCGCTTTGGCTGAGTAGAAATGACAAGATTTTTAATGATAAAAATTGCTCTTTATTGCAGGTCATCTACAGATGTACAGTATTCTCCGTTTGTGGTTACCTCTTCAGCGATGGAGAACCGAGACCTATTTACGGAGGTCTGTACACGGTTGGAGGCTACGGCGAGGATACTTTTTCCCTACATGGGTGGCAGCATAGTCTACGGATTGAAGCCCCACCCACACCTTAGGCGTTATATACTTCATCGTTCCGATATGTATTCCGCCTAGTTCTTTTTTAGTTTGGCATCTTTTTGGACTTAAGACTCATAAACGGCTGTGTGCATCCTGGTTATGCAGAGGCTGGATGTAATTGCTTCTAAAAAGTAATAAAGCATCCTTTATCGAAAAAAAATCTAGCTAACAACCTCAACATCTATCTCAACAGTGCTAACTGAATACACAATCCTAACTGTCTAACACCCATTGATAACGAAAAACAGAGTCAGAGATTTTTGACATATATACAACTCCGCGCCACGGAGACTGAAAGCAAAAGCTATCCAAAAGCAGAAACCTAGCAGGGAAGGGGGGCACCGCAAAGCTATTGCTAGTGTTCGGCGGAGAGCAGCTAGAAGTTCTTTTACAGCAACCAACGGGATATGTACAGAAGCTAAAACGACAGTTTTTCACCGGCCAGATCATCAGGATCCGCCACACTTTCATCAAAACGAAGCAGCTATGTTGTAACGGACTTTCACGCGCCCAGGTCATCTGCGTCTTCAGGATCGTCATTTGTACTCTTCAAAATATGGTTCAATCCTGCCATCCTGGCCATGTCATTTCGTTCGTACCATACGAGCCAGCAATCAAATGGTAAACGCTTTACACCTCAGTCACTAATGATTGGCAAGATATTCAATTTGTAACAACTTATTTCCACATATATTTTGTAGCATATGTCATATCATCTGACTCCGTATGAATGCACAAGGAGCAACGACTTGGACCAAAGGATAAGCATCTCGATTTTCTTCGATTAGAGTAGCATCTTGTCCCGAATTTCATAGTCTCTCCAGTCAATAACAAGTGTCGATGTACAAAACTTCTAAGCTACCAGCCAACAACGATACAAAACTATCCTCAGGAGAGCTTCATCTTCACCACTACTGCAAAATTTCACCAAACTTAGGAAATGCTCTGCTTAGTTACAGTACAAACAACCGAAGCATCTTGCAAGTAGCCTGTAGCCACTCACCATTTTGGAAGGGGCTAATGGGAGTAAAAGATGAGTTCTTTAAGAGGGGTAAATTTAAAGTTGGGAATGGGATGACGGTTCGGTTTTGGGAGGATGTCTGGTTGGGCGAAGTGTCATTAGCTCAACAATATCCATCTCTTTATAATATTGTCCAACGGAAAAATGTGTTGGTATCTACGGTGTTGAATCAATCCCCTATTAATATTGATTTTAGGAGAAATTTTAATGAACATAAGTGGAATTTGTGGATACATTTATGTGAACGACTAATGATGGTACAACTAAATAATGATAAAGACCAGTTTGTATGGAAGTTAACAGAGTCGGGTTTATTTTCAGTTAAATCCATGTACATTGACCTTATGAATGGCCATACTAGATTTCTGAGAAAATACCTTTGGAAGATTAAAATACCCCTCAAGATAAAGATATTTATGTGGTTTCTTAGTAATAAAGTGTTGCTTACTAAGGATAATCTAATTAAGAGGAAGTGGACAGGTAATCAAAAGTGTTGTTTCTGTGATAATAATGAGACCATTGATCACTTGTTTCTATCTTGTCCATTTGCAAAATTAATCTGGAGAATGGTATATTTTGCTTATAACATTCCTCCCCCTACTAATATTACGAATATGTTTGGTAATTGGTTGAATGGAGTGAAAAAGAATGATAAGGAACATATTCGTATTGGAATCTCAGCGATTTGTTGGTCTATATGGACAAGTAGAAATGATATTGTGTTTAATAAACAAAAGGGAACCAATTTTTTGCAGGTTATTATTCGTGCGGCGCATTGGATCCAACTTTGGGCGTATCTTCTCCCGGAGGACCAGCGGGATACTATGGCTATTGGATGCAACCGAATCTTGACGGTCGCACGGGATTGCTATTTCCAGGCTACTGGATGGCGGCACACTAGAAGGATTGAAGATTGAAGATGGATAGATTTTGCTTACTGTTCATCTTTGTGTGGCTGTTTATTGTTACAGCTTTAGCTTCCATATGATTGTAATAAGTGCACTATTTTGAACTTCGTTCTTTCAATAAAAGACATGGCTGTTGATGCAGAGGCCGGAGCAATGCTCCCATATCGAAAAAATACAGCTTTGTTGTAGGAACAGGTCCAAAGGCCAACTTGGGGAAGCCTTCCTTATTTCTCACCCGACATTCGTAGATCTCCTGGAACAGATCAAATATGGGACAACCTCTCAGTCAAGACTAGAAAGAATGGTAGCTAGCCTTGAATTACCTGCAACAACTGGTTGCCCTGTCCCGGACTTTTAGCTGAAAGTCCATGACCAGTCCATGACCGGCAAGTTTTTTTCGAAATGGGGATAAAACCCCGGCTTCTGCATCGTGATGATGCACACGGCCATTTATTAATAATATTTGAAATCAGTAGTTTTATAACTCAAGCATCGCCAAGAACGTGATTGCTCCGGTGTCCCCCCCTTCAACTCCATGGTTCTAAAAAATTGGAGCCGCTCCAGGTTTTTTGTTTTAATCCGTGGAGTTGCTCCAGCTTTTGGTACAAATATGTGTAGTTGCTTTAGCTTTTGGTACAAATACGTGGAGTTGGTTTCGCAGAACACAAAAACATGGATTGGTTGTTTATTTACGTCCCACTGCCACCGATAAGTGACCAAAATGTTACGCACGTTTTATCTTTCTCCCCCTCATCTCTCGGGCATGTTTCCCAATACCCAGACACTCCCCGATTTGATTTCACCGCAGCGTGATTCACGCCTGGCGCCACCGAATCGAGGCCGCCGGCAAACGAATGAACTTACCTTCAGACGGAGTCAAACTTATCTGAATCATCATTCCTGCCACGTAAATCGAGTTGTAGCTTGTTGCCGCCGCCGTCAGAAACTTGTTGTGGCCGCCTCAACCAACTTCTCGTGGGTGAGGCAGCATGCGACGTAGTGGCGGCGACAGCAAGCTCCTGGCGGTGACGGCAGCGAGCTACAACTCGATTTGCGCGACGGCAAGAATGAATCGGACAATTTTAACTTCAGCTGAAGGTACGTCGACTCGTTCGCCGGAGTCCATTATTCAGTAGCGACAAATGTAAATCACGTTGCGATGAAATCAAATCACTAGCAGTCGGATGTAAATTACGGCGCTCCGTGTTTTTTATGTTTGTGTACCAAAAGCTAGAGAAGCTTGCAGTTAACTTTTCAAATACGTCTCCTCTCTTGAATGCGTTTCAAGATTTTTAATTACCCGGTTTTTGGGAACGTCACGGCAGTGCCGGGTGGTTCAGCGCCGCCGCCATAGCCATCCTCACTGTCGTGGCCAGGACAACTCCACCACCAGAAAATACTTCGCCATGGGCCAGATGGACTTCCAGGCAAAGGTTTAAGCGGTCATGTGGTGCGTCCCAGTGTGCTCTGCATTTTTATATTTCACGAATTCAATTTCAGGTAATTATACCAAAAGCTGGAGCAGATCCAACTTCTCAGAACCGTGGAGCTAAGGGGGGGACACCGGAGCACACCCCTGCCAAGAATTGATACAAAAATCAACCAGCGAAAAAAGCAAAGCATACTATCACTACACATCAATGTAGCCTCCTAGTAAAACAAAACCAAGTTAGTGGCTCTTCTCCTGCCTGGAGATAACTCCTACAGAACCAAGTTAGTGGCTCGACCGTTCAGCATTCACTCTTCTGCTAAAATTGCGCCAATGTGAATCTCCTTCTCATCCTAGATTTGCTGTGAATTCAATTGGGTGTTTCACTGATCAAGACCATTAGCGTAACCTGAAGCAGTTAAAGGTATACATATCTGTATTTTCCTAAATGATATCTGAAAACTATACTAAATGTGTTCGAATGTTTTTCAGGCGCTTATGAAACTCTTCATCGTCGATGTCATTTCCTTTGCTTTCCAGTTGCTCGCGTACTTTGTTATAATAGGTGCTGGTTTGTTCATCGACTGTTATTTGTGTGCTCATCTGTTGATGAGATCCTTTTGTAACTTTAGTTTCCATTCCATTCAAAAAAGTTTCCATTCCATTTCCATTTGGTTGCAACTGCAGGAGTTATACTGGCAATCTTTTATGCTGCCTGAAGCAACTCGGAGGGTGTTTAGATGCAGAGCATGAAACAGTTCAGGGCCAATCTGCAAGTCACAGCGAAGCAGCACCAATCCTGCCGAGCAAAGAAGTTGTATTCAGTTACGGAGCAACTGAAGAGCAACCGAAGTCTAGCATGTGCTCTGCTGCCTCTGCGGAAGATTTGTACAACGAGAAGATATGCAAACTCTGCTACGATGCAGCCCGGAGCTGCTTCTTCATACCCTGTGGCCATGGTTTCACCTGCTTTACATGTGCAAGGAGGTATGTTTCTAATCCGGACTTCGAGTTCAACAAGTCTGATTAACTTATGGGCTTAAAATCTGGCTCATAATCTGTGTTGAAGTTCTAAATCTTGTTGGCATCACACATGACCTTGACAAACCCTCTCTGAAGATTTTGAACTTATTTGGTCGGGAAGTTTTGCTTCAGATTAGTTTGACAAGACACGTCGACAAATCAAATAATGTTTTGTACGAATTAAGTGAGGTGTTATTGAAGAATAATCTGTTGCTTATCAACGTTGCAGGATAGTGGAGGGTGAAAACAAGACCTGCCCAATATGCCGACGGATCATTCACCTCGTAAGAAGGGTAGAGTTCTCTTAGATCTCTTAGAGATAAGTTAGTACCGTCTAATAGAGATTATTCCGCAGATGACCATTTTCGTTGGGTGACATATACGCAGTTATATGCTTTCTTGGTGTGTGGGATGTATTCGACTGATCACTATTAGCTCTAGATCGGTATCTAACTATCTATTTATTTTTTCTTTTGCGGCGTTTGTAACTGCTCTATCTGTTGATGGCACTATGCAACTATCCTCCGTCCCATAATAATATTAGTTAAAACATCTTATATATGGAACGAAGGGGTACTATAATATTGAAAATTCATGTTTTTTTATGTTCCAAGTTTAATACTTCCTCCTATCCATAATAAATGGTTTGATTTTAGTTAAAATTTAAACTAAAACCACTACACTTATCATGGATTACAGGGTGTAGTTCAAATTGACCGTATATCTAGTTTCAAGTACGGAAATCTCAGAGCCCAATTTTTGTTGTTGAAAAGTTCAACTAATTACGTTGAAAAAATTCTCGATAAAACTTTACAAGTACCTATGGATGTTTACCATGTACTTATGAAGTTTCACTGAATGATGTGTTCATACCAGACCTTAACAAAAATGATAAATGTGAATGCTGAAAACATGAAACTCTAATGCCTACTTAAGCAAACAAAACATTGATTTTTTGTATCCCTATATATAATGTATTTTTAACAAAATTTTACATGTTCATGAAATCATCTATATACCCCACTAACAAAAATTAGTACTCACTCTGATCCATATTACTTGATGCTAAAGTGGATATATCTACAACTAAAATGTGTCTAGATGCATCTATATTAGCATCAAGTAATATGAGTACTGTTTTCTTTTTCTAAAATACGAAAACACTATATTAAAGCTTAACAGATGACAGATGAGTAGACTAGATTTCATTCTAAGGGATATGAATTCATATCGGATCATAGAAGAGATTAAGGCTAGACAAATATGTATGGATAGAAATGTTTTAGGAGGAGATAGAAACACATCATACTTTTATGTTGTTGCTAATCGAAGAAGAAACAGAAGAACAAAGAAGAGGATTAATGTGCTAGATGGCCCCAATGGTCCCAAAACTGACTATAAAGGGATGCTTAAAGTTGCAACTGATTATTATAAAAACTTGTTGAAGAAAGAGGATAGTCCTAATATTACCTTACTCGATGATTTCTTCTCTCCCGAGGAAAAGGTCACTGATGAGACGAATAGTATCTTAGAAAATAGTTTCACAGAGGAAGAGGTCAGAGAAGCAGTGTTTGGTTCCTATGCTGATGGGGCACCAGGTCCTGCTGGTCTTTATTTCATGTTTTATCGGCACTTCTTGGACATAATTAAGTTTGATTGATGGAAATCTTTAATTGGTTCCAGGGCACCCTAGACATTTATAGCTTAAATTTTTCCATGATTGCCCTAATCCCTAACGAAGATGATGTTAGGGATATAAAGTAATTCAGACCTATCCGTTTGCTTAATTGTATCTTTAAAATTTGTACAAAAGTGAATATTAATAGATTTGATAGAATTATAGATAGGTTAATTTCCTTCCAGTAGTCCTCTTTCACTAAAGGCAGATTTATACTGGAATGTGTGGTCACTGCACATGAAATAATTATTGAGGTGCATAGGAAAAAAACATGGCCTAGTATTTAAAATTGATTATGGAAAAACCGTATGACAGAGTAAACCTGGATTTCTTGTATGAAGTACATGAGCTTAGAGGTTTTTATCCTAGAACCATTTCCCTCATTAGTCAGTAACTCAAGAGGGATTAGTAGGTGTCAAGGTTAATGACATTGAGGGTGATTTCTTTGAAAGGAAAAAGTTTGAGACAAGGGGCTCTTTTGCCCCCGTGCTCTTTAATTTTGTAGTAGATGTTTTTTCTAAGATGCTAATCAAGGGATCAAATAATGGCTTGATTAGAGGACTCTATCCTAATTTGATACTAGGTGGAGGTTGGGTAGTATGTCTGCTATATGCCGATGATACCCTATTTTTGTTTAGAGAAAAATGAAAGGACTGCTATTAATTTGAAATGGACCTTTGCATGTTTTGACCAAATCTCTCGGATGAAAATTAACTATCATAAGAGTGAATTAATGTGTATTAACATGGAACATGAGGAGTGCTTCCATTTCCTTGATATTTTGTTGTTTCTTTCCCTGTGAAATATCTAGGTTTACCTCTGCACTTTAATAAGTTGAGAAGAGAAAATTTAAAGCCTTTGATTGATAACATCCTTATTAGAATGGCAGATGGAGAGGGAAACTAATGTATTCCGAGGATAAAATAATCCTCATTCAAACTATCTTATCTTGTATTCCTATCTGCATGTTGTCCTCGTTCAAATTTACTAAATGGACCCTTAGTTTGATTAATACTCATATATCTAATTGTATATGGAGTGATGAGGAAGGACATAGAAAAATCCACCTGGCTAATTGGCCTTCCATTCGTATGAAAAAGGAATATGGTGGTTAAATTTGGAATCCCCGATTTATAGGATTTAAATATATGTTCAATGGTTTATGGGTGAAAAGATGCGTTCATGGTGACGGTAGCTTTTTTTCCCAAATACCCTTTATTATCAGGACACAAACTCTTCTGTGTTTTGGAAAGGTTTGAGTGGGCCTCAAGAACAGTTAAATTTTGATATAAATGAAAAATAGGTAATGGTATATCAGTCCACTTTTGGGAGGCATGGTTTGCTAATGCCCCCAATATTGGTATTTTGTTTCAAATCAGCAAACTCAAACTGTTGCTTCCCTTCGGGATGTACATTAGTGGAGATGTGACTTCAGAAGAACTCCCGCTGGCCAAATGATGGAGTAGTGGACGGATATTGTTGATATTTGCTAGTAGTCTCTTTGGAAATATCTTATATTTACTAATTGGAGGCACCGTAAAAGCCTCCATATTAATCCACATCATCAAAATAATCACGACAATTAGATCTAAAATTTATGATTAGAATTAGTCGAGAAAGTCAGATTTTTTATGTACCGCAAAAAGTTACATATACACGTTACATGTCTCAGATTTAGCCGCCACCACGTTAATCCGCTACAAAATACCTTACGATGCAAAATTTTGTGGTTAGGATAAAGGTGCACACCGGCCAGATTTACTTCTGTACCAGTTTAAGAGGAGATTGACGTAGCTGTTAATAGTCCCAAAAGTACACAAAGATACGCAACCTTAGAATTAATAAACAGTCCCCAATTCACATGTATCTAGCTTGGCAAAACTACAATCAAATTCATCGACCGCGCATGCAAACATCAAGCAATCTCTTGCCGCAGCCATGACTGCCACCATCCTCATCTCCCCTCAGTCTGTATGGGAGGCGAACGCTTTTTTTTTTTTGAAACGGGGTATATCCCCAGCCTTTGCATCAATCGATGCACACAGCTCTTTGTATGGGAGGCGAACGCTGAATGAGCACCGGTGATAGTAGCATCAGCATGGGTGCACTCATCTTCTCTCTCTGTCTCTAATTAAGGATTATGTCTTCCTCCTGGTCTGACATGTGTCGCCTCTGTCCTACTGCCTTTGCGCGCCTCGAGCCCGTCAACAGTGGCGAGCTGCCGAGCTGCCGGCTCCAGAAATTAGACGGTCATTGCACGTGTCGCCTCTGTCCTACCGCCTTTGCACGACTAGATTCCGTCAACAGTGGCGAGCCACCGGCTCCAGAAATTAGACGGTCATCGCATCATCCATGTCGATCTGCTATATATTCCCGTTAATGGATACTTACACATTGATTTTGCAGGTTAACGTTATTGTGTCTTTGATGACAGTGATTGGCAGGAGTTTGCTCTATGGCGGGCGGCAAGTTCGGATCAGCGACAGCTAGGGAGGGCCAGTGCCCTTTCGTTGGGTCTAGAACCAATATCTTGATCATGTCCTTTTTCTGATACATGTGCTCTCTTTGATCTTTAAAAGCTTGCTTTGTAGGAGCATTGGAATAAGGTAACTTCTAATCAACTTATCTTATCCGTTTTTCGATTTTCAATTGGCATTAATCAATTTTGTAGTTGCATTATTTTGCAAGCGGCCTTCAATGGACAGGCGTGGTGCGGTCTCCCCCGTCGACGGCTATAGCATCAAACCGCGCCAACCTTCAACGCAAGCACGTCACTCGATTGTTCGAACAATGTAGACATATAGGGAAACTCTATTCCCCTATGTTTGAAGCAAGTAACATGAACAATGTAACATATGTACTTTCAATTATAATAGTTTTTTCATTGAAGCGAACTTTATTTGTTTATAAGAAGCAATGTACAATGACAATGGAATCAAAATATGGCACACTATATTGATATTTTGTTAAGCTGAAGCAAATGTAATTCTCGTGGAAGAAAATTCTTAGCAGAACCACAAAATTTTCATGTGTTTGAAGCAAAATTTAGTTTCATGGGAAGCGAAGTGGAGTAATGTTGAAAGCATCATAAGGAAGTAAACTATATGATAGTTTTAACTAACTGAACATAGTTAAAATTTCGTTGGGCTTGAAGCAAGCTTCAAGGGCTTGAAGCAAGCTTCAATTGTGTGCGAAGCATAGTAATTTGTTGTATAAGAAAGCGAATTATATGATCGTATTAACATTGAAAAGAAATTCGATATAGAAGGAAGCATCTAACATCAGGCGTAAGGTAATAAATTAGTTTTCATAAAAACCAGAATTAGTTTCACGAAAATCAGCAATTGTGAGAGGTTAGCGCGAGCAATCCACCTAAATTAGCTAATTAATTTAGTTTTGGAAACTCCCGTGTACGGTGGGCAAACGTCTTTTTTGATGGAGCCATCACACGGATCGGATGGAATCAATCAGACGGCGTAGCATTAGTCCGATGGGAAGCTAAAAATCGGATGCCGATCCCTAGCGGTCCCCAAATGTTTTCCCCTTCCATTAGTGCATCATTTGGTTTAACAAAGATTTGTACTATTTTGATAATGTGTTCTCTGCTCATCCAGTGGAAGACTACATACAGAGAGTGATTTTTTGAGCAGACGCATACTCTTTACAGTAAACTGGTAATCATGCATTAGAGAGGCCATGGAAATTTTGTCTTTTCTGAGAGAGAAAAAAGTCTCTTTTAAGGAGAGAGAGTTTTGTCTTTTCTGAGAAAGATTCCTTCAAATTTTGGATCATCTGCATGTAAAAGAGGGGTGGCACGAATGAGAAGTCAAACATCTAGATCTGAGAGGAATGGATGATGGAGATAGGCATGCGCGAAGTGCACCTACGCTACTGCAGATTTCCCCTACATGTAATTTCTGATTTCGGCTTGTAATCAGTTCAAGGGTGTCCCAACACCTTGGATGGGTCTTGTAGGAAACAACTTGGAGGAGGGTGACCAACCGCCACTTAAACTCTAGCATGGCAGACCCGAAAAATAACTGCTAATTTATGGGTTCAGTTCAGAAAATGGCGCAGATCAGTCACCGTAAATGAGCCAAAACCGAAAAAAAGTTTTCAGGCCGAGACCGAAAACCTAACTCGGCCTGTATTTGTAGGGGCTGAAAGGGCGAACTGAACACGCACCCCTACTCGTGGCATGCTGAAATTTCAGCTCGAGCTAACTGCTTCCGCCGGTACAGTCGTCAGAATCCAATTAAATTCGCCGGAATCCAACCAAATTTCGGCGAGCTCGTGACGGCGTGGGGAGGCGCGGTGCATGGTGGAGCAGGGCCGGGGCTGGCCGAGGCGGGCGGCAAGCGGGCAAGGCGAGGCAAAGCGGCGAGTAGGCGAGAGCGGGCACGAGCATGCGGGCAAAGGGGCAGGCCGCGGCGGGCAAGCGAGCAGACAGAAAGGGCAGGCCGCGCCGGGGGCGGGCGAGCAGGGCGCGGGCGGGCAGGCGGCGCACGGCGGAGAGCGCGGCCGGGGGCCGGGCGGGGCGAGCGCGGGGAGGAGTAGGCCAGGATGGCTGGAGGAAGAAGGAGAGGCAAGGAAAAATAAGAGTTGATATGCGGGTCCACTGGCATACTTAAGAATATGCCTTTTTACAGTTTTAGTTTACGGGCTCTGTTCTGCGCCAGCCATTTTTCGACCTTTCGGTGAACTGAATTCCAAGTTTTCAGTTCGCGTTTTTACGGGTTCTGCTAGAGATGCTCTTAGTTGTTGCAGCCTTGCTTTTCTTCTTCGTGCCTCTCCCTGGAGCTCGCCTTTCTTCCCCGCTTGGGAGCAATGGATTCGACAATAGACGGCAGCACAGCTAGGGCCCGTCGGTGACTTCAGAAGGCAGGCGGCAAGGAGGTAAAGCGAGGGCAAGAGATGGGCGCGGGAAGCTACGATGTGGGGCGGCGACCGGGAACCATAGCGCAGGGTGCGGATCTCTCCGCCGCCGCCCTTTGATCTCCTCCTCACTTATCGCTGCCGATATCGCTTCTGTCCCATTGGTGCATACATAATCCAGTCAACAATCGGTATCTCCTCCTTGTTCCCGTGCTTGTCCTCCTTTCCCCCGACCGTCCATTTTTGAGCGGCACGGGGTGGACTAGGTCGCCAGTTTCAGCCGCCGGCGCTGCCGAAGCCGCACATGGGGAGGAGAAGGGCCGCTGATAGCCGAAGCTATGGAGTCGACCTAGATGCATATAACCCCAACCACATATGCGTTCATTAGGTGACAAGGATAATTATGGAAGCTAGCTAATTAGGAACTGACCGACTAATGCTTAAGGAGGACAAGCTTAGCTAGAGCCCATGTGAATGCATGTGTACTATGCCGACGATGAACATGGTTAGTAGACTTGTAGACCACTAAAACCAAGATTTGTCAGTCTTACAATTCAATAATGTCATCTGGATTTCAATCCAGAATCTGTGACTATTTGATACTCACACAGTTTCAAACTAATCCATTAAAGTTCAAGGTTTGTCCTTAGTCAAAATCCTCTAAATTAGGAAAAAAAAATGCTAATGCCACTAAAATGGCATTTATAGATACTGATATATTTTCCTATCAAAATTGATCAATAAGTTGTTATAGTTTCATTACGGATAATGCTAGAACATCAATTAATTTGGAATTGAGGGAGCAGAGAGGAAAGTGAAACATCTACATGTAGATCCATAATATATTGACGTATTTTCAGGTTTTATTGTCTTAAAATACTTTCACCAAGTTGACATCACCTAACGTTTGAACTTAATCTCAGACAAGAATATTTGAAATATTTAAATAATGGTCGACTCGAAACTAGTACAAGTGGCGACCAATAATCACGGCAAACACAACTAGGATCCATCTTCTGGTTTCTCATACCTTCCATTGCCCGGCCGGTCATTATGCACAAGCTCGTATGCGCTGCTTTCCTTCTCCTCCTCTCGTCATCCACGATAGGGGACTCCGGCGTCCCGTGCTACGAATCCATCTTCAGCTTCGGCGACTCCTTCGCCGACACGGGGAACAACCCCATCGTCTTCCAATGGTACTCCATCTTCGACCCGGTGACGCGACCTCCGTACGGCAACACCTTCTTCGGCCGCCCAACGGGCCGGAACGGCGACGGCCGGCTGATCATTGATTTCATCGGTAGATAAGCTGATTTTTAGTTTTTGTCCTAGCGGCCTGGCTATTCACTCGATAACTCTAGGTTCTTTCCGGGAGCAGCTGAAAAGCTGGGTCTGCCTTACGTGCCGCCCACCCTGGCGCACAACGGCAGCTTCCGTCAAGGGGCCAACTTCGCCGTCGGCGCCGCCACCGCTGTGGACGCCGGATTCTTCCACGAGAGGGGCATTCCCGGTGCCCCCAGCAAGTTCCCCCTCAACACCAGCTTAGGCGTGCAGCTGGAGTGGTTCGAGTCGATGAAGCCCTCCTTGTGCCGGACAGCCCGAGGTTAGTATCTACTTGTTGGCGTGTTTGATGCATGATGCGAGCTGGAATGATGGGTAGGGATGCGTGCAGAGTGCGAGGAATTCTTCGGCAAGTCCCTCTTCTTCGTGGGCGAGCTCGGAGTCAACGACTATCACCTCTTTTTCCAGAAGAAAATGGTAGAGGAAGTCATGTCCTTGGTTCCACATGTGGTGGCGACCATCTCCATGGCCATCGAGGTACTGCCTGCTCTCATCAGTCAGTTCATTCATGGAGATCGATGTGCTGCACTGAACCATGCTATGTCTATTGCGATGTCAAGTACAGAGGCTGATCATGGAGCATGGTGCCAGGAACCTGGTGGTTCCCGGCGTGATCCCGTCAGGATGCTCGCCGCCGATTCTGGCCAAGTTCGCCGACGCCTCGCAAGCAGCGTACGACTCCAGGACTGGCTGTCTGAAAGAGTACAACGAGCTGGGTTTGCGCCACAACTCGCTGCTTCAAGCAGCCCTGGCCAAGCTCCGAGCCAAGCACCGGGACGTCATGATCGTCTACGCCGATTTCTTCGGCCCCATCATGGAGATGGTGGAGTCACCTCGCAAGTTTGGTCAGCGCTAACTCGATCAACTGGCTCTATGTTAAAACTAAGATAGAAGTTTTAGGCATGAATATAGATGGATGTTTCCATCATCAATTGCAGGTTTTGAGGAAGACGTGCTAAGAGTGTGCTGCGGAGGCCCCGGAAGGTACAGGGTCAACGCGACGGTTCCATGCGGCGATGCAGCTGCAACCACGTGCCGGCGTCCGTCCGCTCGGCTCTACTGGGACGGCGTCCATCTCACCGAGGCGGCTAACCGCCACGTCGCGGATCGATGGCTGGCCCAGATGGACGCATTTGGGAGAGCCGGCTGCAAGAAACAAAGTTTGTCGTGAGCCAGCCATATAACAACCAAGCTTTTCCGAATCTGTGTTTTATTTTATGTCCGTCTTATATTCAAATTCTTGTACTGTCTTTTGGAGGCATGTAAAAGGCCGGTCGTCACTTCAGATTCTTGTACCCAAGATCCTTAGAGCATCTCCAACATGCACCTAAAAAAGTCGGAAAAAAAATTCTATGAGGCAGGCCCTTACGGCATCCCTCTTGAGGCCCCTCCTAAGATTGAAACACGTCAGCTGTACGCACACATCTCAAAGCTCTCTCATCCCCCAATCCCATAGTATGTGTATGAAGAAGATACGGCTGCTGTACCAATGAAAAGGAAACGTATCATACGGCTGTATCCCGTAGCCTCTTCATTGGTCATCGTAGGTTTGATCTGTAAATAGACGAAGGAACCTAGGCGATTGCAGTGTGTTCTTGAAGAGGAAGATCATGGCCTCTGAAATCTTTCCGCCGCCAGCCGCGACCTCGGCCGTCCAGCATAACGACGCTGCCACCGGTCATGAAGCGACAACAGGAGCGAAGACCTGTGATGTCCAGCACACAGCGACTGTCGGCGGCGGCACACAACAGGATCGTTCATCCGCAGTCGACTTGTCCGGGAATCATCTCGCCATGCTCACCTCCCAGGCTATGTCCGGTGACAACAAAGATAAGACAACGGAAGCGTCCGCTGAACGATCTCTCATGCGCACATCCACGATCCAATCGAGCTCAACTGCTTCCACGTTGAAAGCTTCAAGTATAATGTCATCCCCTGCTAAGGTACCAAGCTGATCAATGCATTAAATAAAATCATTGTTTATATAGAGCAGATCTGTTTATATTTATTTCATTGCAGGTGGATGATAATAACTCTGAATCAGTAAAAGTTCCTAAAGTTGGGGTGGTTTTCAAATCAGAAGAGGATGCATATGAATTTTACAATGAATATGCTGGTAAGATTGAGTATTTGGAAGAGCTGCTCGAAGTTGAGACCAGATAAAACAATATATAAGAAGCATATAGTTTGTAGCAATGAGGGTGAACGGCATACTCATTCAACACATGAAACTCTGAAACAGAATGCTGAAACAAGGTCTCGTTGTGATGCCCCGTGTTCAGTTTAGTATTGCTCGTGATGGTGTTTGGAAGGTGCAGAAGGTTGTATTGGAGCCAAGGTTTTGGATACCGGTTTCAAAAAATTCTCAGAGGGCACTGGGATTTCCGGTAACCATGGTTACCGGAGATAACCGGTCAAATACCGCACGAGATTCTCAAACAAAATTTGAATTTCAAACTAAAAAATATCTAAATATTTTAAAAATAAGGTTTGAAGGAGAAGGAAGTGAAAGATTCGGACAAATGAATTGGGACATAGGGTTATAGTGGAGAGAGAACACATACAGTTTAGTTTGGACTAACGAATCAATCTAAATTCAAACCAAATTCAAATGGAATGAGATTTTTTGGCTGATAAGTTAATTTATCGGAGGGGACCGAGAATTCCGGTTACCGGCCGGTAACCACGGTATTTCATCCGGTAACCAAATCCCTGATTGGAGCACAATCATTATCTCGCAAGTCCAGATAAAAGACACATGTTGCGGTCACAATGTCGTTTGGTAGAGTCTGATAAACTTGTGATTGGTCATATGAGGGAAGCAGGATTTAAGCCTGCCGAAGTGTTCAAATTTTTCAAGCAGTGGTATGGAGGTCCTCAGAATGTACCTTTCTTGCGAGTCGATAGCAATAACCATATCGGTCGCGAGCGGAAGAAATATTTGGAAGTAAATGATGCGCAAACACTACTAGAGTTCTTAAAAAACAAGCAGTTGGAAGATCCTTCTTTTTTTTATGCAATACAATTAGATGAAGAGGATTATCGGATAGCTTTTTTTTTTTGGCAGACGGTCAAGCTATCATGGACTATGCTTGCTTTGGTGATGCATTATCATTTGATACCACGTTTCAAACAAATAAGTTTGAAATGCCTTTTGCACCACTTCTCGGAACTAACCATCATAAACAGACCATTCTTTTTCGAGCTGCACTATTATGTGATGAAACTACCAACTCATTTATATGGCTCTTCAACACATCCTTAACAGTCTGGCAAGAGACCTGTGACAATTTTCACAGATCAATGTGCAGCTATGTCAAAGGCAATTAGCATCGTTCTTTCGAGCACAAAGCATCGCATCTGTCTTTGGCACATTTATCAAAATGCCGCTAAGCATCTTAGCCATGTTATTTCAAACCATCCTCGGTTTCTTGCTGATTTTAAAAAAAGTTGTATACCTTGAAAGTTCAGTGGCATACTTTGATGAGAAGTGGCAAGAATTGTTGATTGCTTATGACCTTGTGGAGAACTCATGGATACGAACTCTGTACGGTTTGCGTGAAAAGTGGGCTGCCGTGTACCGCAATGATTTATTTTCTGCCGACATGACCACAACTCAAAGGAGCGAAGGAATGAACAATGTGTTCAAGAAACAATTTCGCAAGAGGTTGTGTCTTTCAGAGCTCATAGTGGAGTATGAGAAGTGTGCCGTTAGTCTTCGCGAAAATGAACTACATGTAGATTTTAAGTCACGGAAGTCTACACCAGTTCCTTATGTAAGAAATTTACCTATGCTAAAAACTACAGCTGAGTCATATACAAGGAGGCTGTATACTGATTTTGAAGAACAGTCAAACAACAATTTTTTGTCAAGTGCAAACTCAATTCTGAAGTCGGAAATGTCAGAACTTATAAGGTGATGGCTATGCAATATGAGGATGAGGCGATAGTTACCTTCAATTATGAGGATGTGACCATATCATGTTCGTGCAGAATGTTTGAATCCAAAGGTATGCAGTCTGAGTTTTGACAAGTTTACAATATATAATTATTTTTTATAACATGCGTGCCTTTATGTGATAGGTTTGTTGTGCAAACATTCTCTCCGAGTATTCAACATCAATGAGATGTTCACGTTACCACCGCAATATATATTACACCGGTGGACAAAATATGCAAAAAGAGGTTTTGGTTTGAATAATCAGGGAAGTCCGCAAGAAACGTTACAAACGCGGGCTGCACGCATTTCTCGGAAAGCAGCCTCTATTGCACTGAAGTGCTCTGTTTCAGAAGAATTTCTTGTAGAATTAGAGAAAGCTATAGATATGCTAGATCAAGAAGCGGATGATTCAGTAAGCCAAAGAAGACCTGCGAAACCTGCAACTGTTCAAATAAATTCAAATGACTTCAGTGAAGATATTAGAAATGGTAATATATCATTTAAAGTGCCCCAGGCAATCAAAAGTCCAATGGTAAAACGGACGAAAGATGCACTTGAAAAGAAAGGACAAAGAAGCCAAAGAGTGGAACAACGAAACCGAATACCGAAACTAGAAAAGGTAGTGCAACCCACTTGTTCATTTTTTTTGTCTATCACGGTTGCATTGGCAGTAAAGTTTGCCTTGTTTACATGGTTCTTCATAGTAGGAGCTGGAAAGAAAGTAAAAGAAGCCACTACCGTTGGAGAAGGTCCCCAACAATTTACCGTAAGATTAGTGTAATGTATCTATCATGCATTTCAGTTATACCACCAAAATTCTTATCATTTTCATACTTACTATGACACAGGGACATTTTGATGCAAGCACAAGAACTAATACTACAGTACCATACTTCACAAACAATATGTTTGTTGGAGAATTTCCTCAGCAATTTACAGTAAGACAGATTGCTCAAGTTTTTTTATAGTTCTCTATATAACAAAATTGTACCACAAAAGTTCTAAACATTTGCACTACCTTTTGACGAGACAGGGATCTTTTGAGGCCAGCACAAGTTTTGATACTACAATACCACACTTCACAAATAATAATTTTCATGGACAACTTCCTCAACAATTTACAGTAAGATCGATTACTCAAACATTTTATAGTTCTATATAACAAAATTGTACCACAAAAATTCTAAACATTTCCGCTACTAGATGGCCAAGTTTGCAATACACAAACAGATGGGTACAACATTTAGGAGCTGCATTACAGAAGGCAAAGCTACAGTTAGATGTTTGAACTTTTAACTCTGAAACGGACAAAAGAAAGTACCGAAATTCAGATGACTAATGAGTACTCATGCATCATAAGGATATATCAATATTATATTTTTAAACATGAATCAATCATACCGTATCTTGGATGAAACAATTTCGGTCGAAAGAGAAGAAAGGTGCTTGAACTGCACTAGATTGGACAAGATGGGCTGCTTCTCTTCCGTGAGTGAAATTGCTGTCTATGGGTTGTCTGTCGTTCTCAATTAACCATAGGAGGCGGCACAAGCGGCAGACGTGGATAAGGCGACGCCGACAGTGGGGATCCCAGCGGCGTGCCCTGTCACGGCCGCTTCCCCACGGCGAATCGATGGGCGCCGCGACGAAAGGCTAAGGTGGGAAGAGCTGGAGGCCGTGGCGCGTGCCGTGCTGCCCAAGTTCATGGCCGACGACGTCCACCCCGCCGCCTAGGCGGCCTTCGGGTCTCGACTCTCGTCACCGGCGCAGGGCGAGGTGGGGTGGCGGGGATGAAAGGATAGAAATTGTACGGTATCATTTTTCCTCTTGAGCCAGGTACAAGATCGTAAGGATTGGGGGATGAGAGAGCTTTGAGATGTGTGCGTACAGTTGACGTGTCTCAATCTTAGCAGGGGCCTCAAGAGGGATGCCGTAAGGGCCTGCCTCATAGAATTTTTTTCCAGAAAAGTATAGGCGCGCTAAAAATGATTTTTTTTGGGCGCGGGCTGTGCAACTCGGCGCTCCAACGGGCGCAGTAAAAATGAGCGCGGTAAAAAAATTCAGCATGCGATATTGCGGCATTGCGCGCGTGACGCGTCAATTCCAGCGTGTGGCAAAACAACTCGTCGCGCACGAAAATGCACGCTCGCTTTTCCCCTTCCTCGCGCCGGCGATGGACGGCCATGTTGTCCCTCCCCAACCCAATCCCGCCGGCATAGATGGACTATCCCAGCCTTCCACATCAAATACCGCGGCCGCTGCGGGAAACCCTAGCGTAGGGTTGGTGCGCAACCTCTTCGTCGCACCCTGGCCGAGTGGGGCGCCCGAAATTGTTGCGCAGGCGCCAATAGTGGCGGCTAGGAAATCCGGCCCCAACCGCCCGTCATCTACTGTTGCGCCGGCGGCCGCGACAGCGCAGAAAAAGCAGAACGCGCCCACTGCAAAGAGGACCAAGGTGACTGCCGCGTCGGCTGCTGCTTCAGCGGTTGCCCAGTTCCAACCGCCGCCGCCTCCACCGCTGGCCCCACATGCACGATTGGCACCATCAACTGGCGCGCCATCGGCTTCACCCGACGAAACCACGGGAAAGGTAACACAAAAACCTTTCTTTGTGTTGTAGTGTCGATGATTAAATATGTTTGAGGTAGATGAATCGCAATTTATTTTGCATATTTCCATGCGATGTAGTGTCGATGATGAAACATATTTATCATACATGAATGTTGCGTCCAACTCGCAAGATTATGTGTCTCAAGAATATGCAACGTACGAAGTCGATGGTGTATTTGAAGTGGATGAGGAGGGTGAGGGTTTGGTCGATGCACCGAAAGGAAGATCGGCCAACTACACCATCGATGAAGATGTTTTACTTTGGAGATCATGGTGCAGAGTGGGCATGGATCTGGCCACCGGCACGAATCAAACAAGAGATACATATTCGGTTAGAATTAAGGAGATGTATGACAAAAATTGCAAGAGGGGACATTGTCGATTGTTCAAAGTGACCAGGGGTGTTGATGACGGTTGAGAATATGAACTCAAGTGGCACAAATGATAAATATAGGGTAAGTTCAGCTCTTTTGTCAATGTTTATTTTGCTTCATGTGCATACATAATTATTTTACATGTCTTATTTGTTCTCTCATTTTGTTAATGTAGATGGACATTGCTCAAAATTTGTTCAAAGGACAGCCGAAGACCAAGAAGGGCAAGATGGGTTGAAGGGAATTCATTTGTGTTGCACCATTGTTGGGCCGAGTTAAAAAAATGAAGAGAAATGGAAGAACCGTGATTAATTGGAAGTGACAAAGAAAGCAATGAAGGCAACCGTGGATGATATCATTAGACTAGAAGATGAATCTTCAAGTGAAGAAACTCCTAACTCGGCTGCAAGAACAAAATACTCATAGGAAAGAAACAAGCAAAAGCTAAAGGAAAGAAGACCGGGGATGATGATCTAAAGAACGATATGGACGCTATTGTGCAAGCAAGAAAGGAAGCCATGGAGGAGAGGAGGTTTTCTATAGAGAAAGAATCGCAAGCCGACCAAAGGAGGGCCACGGGCGAGGAGAGGGGGTAGCATTGGAGGAGAAGAAGGTTGACATGGAAGTGTTATCACCAGATTTTAACCGGATCAAGAGATGGGACGTAATGAAGATGGGCTTGAAGGATATACACGTGGAGTATTTCTGAATCGGCCTCGTGTATGAATTTGGGTTGAATTGCCCGTGTATCTGTATAGTAGATTGCATCTTAGTTTAGAATTAAGAGATAGAGTTTAGCTCGTACACGGTTAGGTGTACTTCCAAAGATAGAAAGTCCACGGACTATAAATATGTACCTAGGGTTATTGAGAAAGGAGGACGATCACGTTCACAACAAACAAAAACCAGGCGCATCGCCACCCCTTGTTTCGAGGGTTTCTTCCGGTAAGCATCATGCTGCCTATGCGATCTAGGCAGTATACGTTTATTCGTTATCCGGTATTGCTCGTCTGAAGCGTTGATGGCGAGTAGTACTGTTTATCTTAGGTGTTTTGGGGCTTGCATTGATGCTCTTATGATCTGCTTGCTTAGCTACGCTGCCCCTCAATATCTAGCTGCCCTTACACCTATCTTAGGTGTAAGAGCAACGCCTTGCTTTGTCTTTATTTAGTAGATTCGATCTGTTACGGTTGCTCCTTGTTCTTCAAGGATTAGTTTAATATCGCATAGTTAGGCCTTGCAAACGGGTTGAATGATCCAAGCGCGTAGGGTACGGTTTGCTGATCCTAGAAGGGACGTTCGGAATCGACACTATGTTGGTTTTAGGCCTCATCTAGGGTTCGTTTTCCGTTATCTTACGTATCTGCCAGCTCAATCACGTGTAGGATGTTCCGTTATGCGGTGAAAACCCTAAACTATCGTAGATCTGATTAGCTTAGTATTGATAAAGCAAGAAACCCATGTTATTGCATATCTAACATGAACCATGGGTTGATCGGCTCCTTGAGCCGATCTGCTGGTAACGAGCGATCGAGGCTCATTTAATGTTTACGTGTCTACCATGCAGAAACTAATCGAAGCGATCCAGCACCTTCCGACGGTATAGGTCAGGTGGCACGCCCATCCGCCGGACGTGTGCCGAGCACGCGGGCCGTTGACCGAGGGACCAGGGCCCACCGCCTTGGGAGCCTCCGGCTCTTCGTGTTGCTTATGCCGCCGGTGGGTTTTGGCAAACACATTGGCACGCCCGGGGACACTCTACAACAACGGCATCAACATCTGCAATCGAGATGGCCGGCACACTAGTCACGTACGACGAGCTAACCGAGGATCACAAGAAGAATTATGATGCAATCAAATCTCGAAGCCGATCTCATCGGCTCTTTCGAGAAAACCCGTTCACATGGCGTCGGTGGAAGGGATTCTCACCTAAAGGCATTCTCGACGGGGTAGACCTGTCTCTCCCTTCAGAGGAACGCACCAGAGCTGCGCCAAGAAGTCAATTACATGGTGGCTCATTCTATGCACCGTTTTTCCGAGAGCCTGCTGAACTCTTTGGAGCGCATCGCGGTGCGCGTGGTTCAGAAATCATGAAGCATCGTACTCTCCTTCAGGACCTACTCTAGGGACTCACCAGGAGAGATACCGCTCTACACCGCACCATTTGCCGTTCACGTTTGCCGCCTCGAACAACGGCTTCACCGGCATCGTCGTCTACAAGGTTGGAGGCGATCCGGAGATTGCCAATTCCTGTCTGAGCCGCCCAAAGAAATCCCGCATGGATATGTGTGCACATACGTGCCGACTGCAACAACTTCACACGTACAAACCAGGTTGCAGCAGGGATTTCAAGGAGGAGTTTCTGAGCAGATGCGATAAACGTAGCTAGCTAAATATGCCACGGAACGAGTCATGAAAGTTCGGCCCTGCAGACAAGTGGAACAGATCAGCACGATCTTGAGAGACCAATTTGGTATCCTGCCAAAGGAGGACAATCGGCTATTCCAAGCCGTACCCCAATGAGTATGATTTGATTCCACTGCCACCCAAATATCAGCTCCCTGAGTTCTCAAAGTTCTGGGTCAAGGATCTAGCTCGATTGAGCATGTGAGCCGATATTTGGCACAACGGGCATGATCTCGCATCGACCGGTTGTGAGATTTTCGCAGTCTCTCACTGGACCAGCCTTTGGGTGGTACACCTCGTTGCCACCAGATTCACCGGACTGGAAGCAACTCGAAGAGCGGTTCCACGTGCAATATCACTCGAGGCTACCGAGGCTGGCATTGCCGACACGAGGTACGGCAGAACCGAGGAGAAACGGTGTCGAGTACATTCGCGCTTCGGACGTCAGGAACCGATGTTATTCGGTTCGTTTGAGTGAAAAGGAAGTGGTCGAGCTGGCAGCGTTGGGCCGCCGCGCCGCTCAAGGATATGGCTTTACAAGCCGATTACAACTCACTGGCACACATGGTCCAGGCTAACTTTGTATGAGCAGCGCCATCCAGTTGTACCAAGACAAGTTCATCAAGCGCCGATCACCCTGGTCGAGAGCAGAGTTGAGGACCCCGAAGACCAGGAAGTTGCCGAAATGGGCTCGGGGGCAGTCCCTGTGTCCTGCAAATGGGTGAAGCCACAAGGGCCTGCAAGAGGGTTTGACTTCGATATAAGCAAAGTTGAGCAGATTTTCGATTTGTTGCTCAAGGAGAAACAGCTGAAGTTACCCGAAGGCCATAAAATCCCTACGCAAGAGATGAATGGGAGACCATATTGCAAGTGGCACCACTCGTTTCCCACACCACCAATGACTGCACAGAGCTGCGTAAGCAAATCCAATCGGCGATAGAACAAGGCCGTTTGATCTTCAGTCAGTTTGCTATGAAAGTGGACACGCACCCGTTTCCGAGCATCAACATGGTGGAGCTAGGTCACCCCGTCCAGCGTCAGCCAGGATTCTCATTTGGTATTACCATGGCAGGGCCTGTGCACCACCACGACAACGACAAGGAAGAAAACGGTCACTCCCGTGGCAAGGATAAAGAGGAGGCCGGTCCGCGCGACCGGCGCCGACGTGAAGACAAACGGTACATCACCGAGGAACAAGTGAGAAGCGTGCGATACCAACGACCACTTTCCGCGCACCTCCTCAACAAGTATGAGCATCAGTACGACCGACGTCGGCGATACGATACAGATGACGAAAGATATCGTCGGTCCGATGCATGAGAGTCTCGTCGGTATGATAGAGACGACGAAGAATGAACGCCGCTAATGGGAGGTCAAGGGAGCAAGAAGACCTGGACAGACTGGATTGTCCGTTCTTCGGGCATTGCTTGGGATTGGAATGAGCCGATTGACTACAATCGACAACTGCCCGAATGCAAACAGAGAAGAAGGACAAGGGAGACGTTTCAGTATTCAGGCGTCTAGGGCCTCTCCCGTCCCAAAGGAAAGCTGAGTCATCTCAAGGGAAGATTTCGAAGAATCGATGACGAAGAAGAAGATAGATATCACCGGCCAAGGTGGTGCCACGATGGACTCGTCACTCCAAGCGCAGGGTGCAACGGCTACGTAGCTTGGAGGAAGCCGAGACAGTACCTGTACACGTTGAGGAAAGCTCGGCCCGATCTGGCCGTGAAAATTCAGCAAACTTTGGAGGCGGATACACGACCACCAAAGAAGGAATGGCGCCCCAAGCAAGCAAAAGCCAATGCAAAGACATCGGCTGGCACAAACATGGTGTTCATACTTCCGTCAGAATTTTGTGCTCCATGGATCGAAGAAGCACCAGTAGCTCAGTTTGACTGCGGTCCACGACCAGTCATCTTTGAAAAACCACAAGAAAGGAGCTACAAACATCTGAAGGCCCTGTACCTAAGGGGTTACATCAACGGGCAGCCTGTCGGCAAGATGTTGGTTGACACGGGAGCGGCAGTCAATATAATGCCATACTCCATGCTACGACGTTTGGGACGCTCTACTGAAGATCTGATCAAAACCAACGTCACATTAAGCGACTTCAACGGCCAGGCATCGAGCGCGGCGTTGAACGTGGACTTAACCGTCGGCCGAAAAACCATCCCTACATCGTTCTTCATCGTCGACAGCAAAAGCACCTACGCTGTCCTGCTAGGGAGAGATTGGATTCACACCAACTGCTGCATTCCATCCATGATGCACCAATGCTTGATACAGTGGGATGGAGATGAAGTGGAGGTCAATCATGCAGATGACTCGATCGAGATCTCAACAGCTGACATGAGTATTTGGGACATAAACGACCAAGAGCCAATCTCTGGAGTTAGCTTGGACGGTTGTGAGCGCATTGAGGTGACAAAAAACGGGGTGAGGCTGGTCTTATCCACCGGCCGACCAGTAACACGACCAAAGTCGACGGACGTACGTGACAAGGCCGATCCTGCGATCGGCCCCAAAAATGGAAAGCAATGATCTCACCTCAAGCATGTCACGTAGTCGTGGAGTACGATAAGGTGTAAACCTTCATTCTGCAATGCAATTGCAAAGGAGGCCGATTCCAGCAATCGGCCAAAATTATCCTCACCATACGTCTTGCTGTGTTCAGCATCGATCCGCAGTGACAAAGCTAGGATATGGTTTTACATCGGCTGATGAGCTAGAAGAGATTGACATTGGTCCTGGGATAAGCCACGACCAACATTTATCAGCAAAAGTTAGAACCGCATCCGAGGGGCCCGATGATAGCTTTGTTGAAGGAGTACCCAGATTGCTTTGCACATTACACAGAGATGCCGGGGTTAGATCGGAGCATCATCGAGCATCGGCTCCCTCTGAAGAAAGGATTTCGGCCGTTCGAGCACGATGAAGGCCGAAATTTTAGAAGAAGTTAAGAAAGAGATCGAGAAAATGTTGAACGCGGGTTCATCAGGCCATGCATGTATGCTGAATGGATTTCTAATGTCGTACCTGTGGAGAAAAAGGATGGCCGATGGCGTGTTGCCATAGATTTTCGGAATCTCAATAGTGCCACTCCAAAGGATGAGTATCCAATGCTTGTAGCAGAGACGTTGATCAATGCGGCTTCTGGTCATAAGATCTTAAGTTTCATGGATGGCAATGCCGGTTACAACCAGATTTTCATGGCTCCAGAAGATATACACAAGACTGCATTCAGAGTGCCATGATCAGTGGGTTTGTTTGAATATGTAGTCATGACGTTTGGCCTGAAAAATGCCGGTGCAACATACCAACGAGCCATGAATTACATCTTTCATGATCTAATCGGCAAATTGGTGGAGATTTACATCGATGACGTGGTAGTTAAGTCTGTCTCGGTGGAAGGACACTTGGAGGATCTGCGACACGTCCTAGACCGAACTAGAAAATTCGGATTAAGGATGAATCCAAAGAAGTGTGCCTTTGGTGTCTCGGCCGGTCAGTTCTTGGGTTTCTTGGTCCATGAACACGGAATTGAAATTGGCCTGAAAAGTCAAGAGGCAGTGCGAACAATGAAGCCGCCTACCACAAAGAAAGAGCTCCAGCGCCTCATCGGCAAAATTAACTTCGTCAGAAGGTTCATCTCAACCTGTCGGACGAATTGAGCCGTTTATGGGGCTGGTGAAGATTAAATCTGATGACGAGTTTCAGGGGAGAACAACAGAGCGTTTGACGAGATCAAGGAGTATCGACGAAGCCACGTGTTAGTGCCACCCCAGCAAAGACAGCCATTCTACATTTACTTGTCGAGCCGACACTTACATTGCTTCGATGGTGGTGCAAGTTTATGATGGCCTGGAAAAGTCGTTTTCTATCTCAGCGAAGGATGTTGGATGCGAAACGAGGTACCGAAATCGAGAAGTTGTGACTTTGCTTATTTTTTACTGCACCAAACTTCACCACATCCTGTGGACTGCGGAGATTGTTGTCATCTGCAAATCTGATGTCATCAAGCATATGTTGTCGCTCGTTTTGAAAGGCCGACTCGGTAAATAGATGTTTGCCCTATCGGAATTTGATATCCGATATCAGCCTGCGAAATCAAGGGACAAGCGTTGGCCGATCTTATTGTTGAACGAATCAACACTGATATAGCTGCACTGTGTACGTGCATGGGCTATGTTTTTCGATGGATCGGTTTGTGATGGCGGTTGCGGCATCGGCATTTTCGTGTCGCCGGGGGCAACATACTCCTTCTCCATCAGGTTACCTACCCCTTGCACCAACAATGTTGCCGAGTATGAAGCCATATGCAAGGGAATGGAGTTGCTATTAGAAGCCGGGGCAGAAGGAGTGGAACTTTTTGGAGAAATTGGTGATTTCCCAGCTCACGGAGGAATACAAGTGTGAGAGCGAGTCGCTCTTCCCGTTATGGATGCAATGCCGTGATCTGATGGCACAATTTAAGTATATAAACTTCAATTGGATCCCAAGGTTGCAGAATGCCGAGGCCAATGATCTAGCACAGATGGCGGGCTACAAGGACGTAGCAGATGGAGCCGATGTCCGTACAGGCCTTGGAACCGGATGATTGGAGAGCCGATATCTTCAATTACTTGAAGGATTCGGCTCGGGGGCACCTAAACGGATAAGATATAAGGCCATGAAGTACGTCCTTATTGGAGATGACATGTTCTATAGGACTTTGGAAGGCTTACTTCAAATGTTTGGGACCAGCCGAGTCGAATCGGCTATTACATGAGGTACATGAAGGTGCTTGTGGGACTCACCAATCGTCTCATAAGATGAAATGGTTGATTAGGCGATCAGGGTTTTATTGGCCCACCATGCTTGAGGACTGTTTTAATTATTATAAGGGGTGTCAAGCATGTCGAAGTTTGGAAGCATTCAGATGGTACCTGCATCAAATGAATCCCATCATCAAGCCGTGGCCGTTCCGAGGTGGGGCATGGATATGATCGGCAAGATACATCCCCTTCGAGCAAAGGCCATGCGTGGGTGTTGGCCATTACAGATTATTTTACTAAATGGGTGGAGGCCGTCCCTATGAAGGCGGCATCATCGATGTTATCAATTTCGTGAAAGAACATGTCATTCACAGATTCGGGATGCCCCAGACTATCACGACCGATGGAGGTTCGGTCTTTGTTAATTTAGAAAGTTTTGCGAGAATATGGGAATCAAGCTGATCCGATCGTCTCCATACTATGCTCAAGCAAATGGGGAAGCTGAAGCATCCAACAAGAGTGATCAAGCTGATTAAGAGGAAAATCGGCAGTACCCTAGACGCTGGCACGAGGTATTGTCGAGGCTTTGTGGGCTTACCGTGTGTCATGTCATGGAGCGATCAAAACCTCGCCATATCATCTGGTCTATGGACAGGAAGCTGTATTACCCTGGAAATCACGGCTGGATCGAGACGTGTTGCGTTTCAATAACTTAACATCTAAGAATATGCAGCCCGATGAGCGATAGCATTGAGGATGTGACGGAGCTCGACTATGGTCGCTTGAGAAGATTAAGGAGAACAAAGCTAAGGTGGCTCGTGCATATAATAAGAAGGTGAGACCGAAGGAGTTCCACGTTGATGATCTGGTATGGGAAGTGCGCCATTGGGAACCAAGGATGCGGTATATGGTAAATGGTCTCCAAATTGGCACGGCCGTACAGAGTCGATCAAGTTTTAAAGGGTAATGCATACATGCTCGAGCAGTGGATGGTGTGAAATTCCCAGTTGTCAATGGCCGCATCTCTCAAGAAGTACTTCCCAAGTATGTGGGATGATGGACGTAAAATGTATTCATGAAATCGGCAGTAAATTTTTTAAAACTTTAAACAGCCGATGCTCAGACATCGACTTTAGATTTTAAAAAACAGCCGATGCACGGCCATCGACTACTGTACAAAAGATTATGAGCAGGTATCAAGTTATCTCAAATTTGGAAATGTCTGCTTAAACCTGTCCAATTTGGTTTCGGGTTGGCCTTATGAGCGTGTGATGGTGAAAGACCGATACGCTGCTATCGGTTCTTGGGGCGTTGACCTGCTTTGACCATTGGAAGATTCGAAATCGGACAATTGGGAAATCAAATTGGAAGAACATTTTCATTGATTCAAAGGGGGATTTTACAATGAAGAGCTAATTGCTCTCAAAAGGGATCATCTAGTGCCTAATGCACTATTACTAGCCCTGTTCTAGGCCCTAATCTACGGGCCGTCACTGCCCTCGTCGTCGCCGTCGTGGCTGCCATCGGCTGCCGGCGAGCTCCTCGTCGTGCCGTAGCCGCGGCAGGGCGTCTCCTCCTCGTCGTCGTCGTCCGACCGGATGCGCTTCACCGGCGGCTCGTCGGAGGAGGTGTCACTCTCCTCTTCTTCTTCTTCGTCGGAGGAGGTGAAGTCGTCCCAGAGAACGAGTCATCCTCGCTCTCCGCCTCCGCCTCCCCATCAACGAGGCGGAAGTCATCTTCTCGTCGGTCAAGGACTTGTCGTCCTCGGACCAGACGGAGGAATCATGGTCTTCCTCGTCCCACTTCGTTGGGGCGAGGATGTTGTACGCCCTCATCGGGTCCCACTCTGGCGTCGGCTCTCGGAGGGGAGAGGATCCGCAGGAAAGCTCGGAGGAAGCAGAGGAGGAGGAGGAAGAAGACATGAATGAAGAAGGGGTTTTTTTGGGCCGGTGGCTAGTGCTGAATAGGGGGATGAAGAGGCGAACTTTTCAATGCGGTTAAATAAGGGGATATAGTGGAGATTTAATGTTGCGGTGGTTTCCGAGGACGTGGTGCCAAAACTGTCGAATCGTGAAGAGAAGTTGGGAAGGCAAGGCATCATGATGAAGGATACTGCGACGGTTCTCTTGACGTGACCCTACGAAGAAAAACAGTGGTTTTGAATATCATTATCAAAACCAGGGGGGCATGTGTTATCACCAGATTTTAACCAGATCAAGAGATGGGCCATAATGAAGATGGGCTTGAAGGATATACACGTGGAGTATTTCTGAATCGGCCTCGTGTATAAATTTGGGCTGAATTGCCCGTGTATCTGTATAGTAGATTGCATCTTAGTTTAGAATTAAGAGATAGAGTTTAGCTCGTACACGGTTAGGTGTACTTTCAAAGATAGAAAGTCCACGGACTATAAATATGTACCTAGGGTTATTGAGAAAGGAGGACGATCACGTTCACAACAAACACAAACCAGCGCATCGCCACCCCTTGTTTGGGGTTTCTTCCGGTAAAGCATCATGCTGCCTATGCGATCTAGGCGATACGTTTATTCGTTATCTGGTATTGCTCGTAAGCGTTGTTGATGGCGAGTAGTCCTTTATCTTAGGTGTTTTGGGGCTTGCATTGATGCTCTTATGATCTGCTTGCTTAGCTACGCTGCCCCTCAATATCTAGCTGCCCTTACACCTATCTTAGGTGTAAGGGCAGCGCCTTGCTTTGTCTTTATTTAGTAGATTCGATCGTTACGGTTGCTCCTTGTTCTTCAAGGATTAGTTTAATATCTGCATAGTTAGGCCTTGCAAACGGGTTGAATGATCCAGTAGCGCGTAGGGTACGGTTTGCTGATCCTAGAAGGGACGTTCCGGAAATCGACACTATTTTGGTTTTTAGGCCTCATCTAGGTTTCGTTTTCCGTTATCTTACGTATCTGCCAGGCTCAATCACGTGTAGGATGTTCCGGTTATGCGGTGAAAACCCTAAACTGTCGTAGATCTGATTAGCTTAGTATTGATAAAGCAAGAAACCCATGTTATTGCATATCTAACATGAACCATGGGTTGATCGGCTCCTTGAGCCGATCTACAAGGTAACCTGAGAGCGATCGAGGCTCATTTAATGTTTACGTGTCTACCATGCAGAAACTAATCGAAGCGATCAGCACCTTCCGACCGATAGGTCGTGGCACGCCCTGCATCCGCCAGGACGTGTGCCAGAGCACTGCGGGCCGTTGACCGAGGGACCAGGGCCCACCAGCAGTCTTGGGAGCCTCCCGGCTCTTCGTGTTGCTTAACCGCTGCCCGCCGGTGGGTTTTGGTAGGCAACAGGAAGAAAATAAATGACTCATGGAGTATGAGAGGATTACCCAACCTAGATGACAAAGCTATAGGAGTACATCAACCTCATGCGAGATCAAGTCTTGGCTCAAAACGGATGATGACCTATGGAGGCATTGGAGGCAATGGAAGCATGGGCAACATGGGAGGAATGGGAGCCCCAATGGGTGGCTACGGGGGCTATGGAGGCATTGGCGGAATAGAAGGAATAAGTTTCATGGGAGGGATGACTTCTATGGGAGGCATTGGTGGCTATGGAGCCATGGGCAGAGTTGGAGCAACGGGTGGCATCGGAGCTTCTATGGGTGGATTCATGACTTCCATGGGAGATCCTCCTATGTCTTCACTACAACATTTTTGGTTTTCGCTGACGATTTGAGTTCGTCAGCGAATGTCAAAAGACCATCACAGACACGTCACATTGGCGATTTGGAAACCGTGGGCAACCTCGAGTCACAGATAGACCAGCTGACGGTTTGAGCATCCCGTCATGGATCCGTGGCGATACGAGGAAGCCCGAAGCCCACCCGGCCCATATCGTCATGGTGTCGGTTCTCCCGTTCGGCGACTGCTGTGTCAGGTGTTCCAGGACAATGAATGAGGTGTCAGTTCAGTCGGGTGACATCACGTTTGTGGTTTACAATGACGTCATCTGACATGTGTCAGCACAAGGGTGACGTCCTCTGTAGTCGCCACGTGGCCATATAGTGGGTGCCACGTGGAAAAATTTATGCACCTAGTTGACCAATAAGAGGTGCGTTGTTGGGCCAATAAAAAAACATGTGGCCTTTTCCGATCCTGCCATTTGGACCAATAAGAGGGTGGCAGCTGGGCCAATGAGACAGCGACAAGTTGTATGAATCAACACGTGCCGCGTGGCCAACTTACTCGTGTCCATAGGGCCACGTTCGAGCACAGGAATTGCCATGTGGAATTACGAAATCCGGCCCAATTAAGATCCCTTATATGATGCCCATAGAAATAAATGAAAGAAGTGGCCCAGTTAAGATCCCTGTTATTGGGCTCATAGATAATAATGGTAAATGCGGCCCAATTAAGATTCTTCTATTAGGCCGACATATATTTATATCGTAACAACATTTAACCAACTTGGAGGATCCACATTGTCATTTCAGCCACTCGGTGGGATCTTTAGTGGCCCAATTCGGAGAAACTTTTGAATTGGCCCATTAAGTCGTAAAGTCCAAGAGAGTGACGACAAATCATAGAAAAAACAACATCGATTATTAATTATTATAGTTTCTTAAGTTCTCAAGAAATTACAGTATCATAATACAATCTCATACAACATGCACCATCAGAACAATAGTCCAACTAGCACAAAACAGTAGAGGAAATATAACAGTTAGACCGCTCTATATCACACATGACATTATCTGGCTCAAAATTTTAATATTTGATTCCATATTATGTCGCCTAACTTATCAATCCTTACCTCCATGTTAGCCTGATGTTTTTCTCCTTCTTGTACAATGTTGGTCAGTTCATCCATTTGATCACGGTGGGCACTGACCAACATCCACGAGCTCTGCGCTAGCCCTTTTCTCCATCATCATATCTGCAGCAAGGTCGTTCATTGTTGATCTAGTGGGGCGCACGAACCCCTCATTTCGAAAAAATTTAGAGGCCTTATTCTTTGAGAGGATCTCGGACATAGCCGAGGCTTCACTCTTTTGTCCGTCAAATACCATAGGTACAGAGCTGTTCTTTCATTTTGGCCCTAATTTGCAATAAACAAACAAGGTTATCAGATGCAGCAAGATACATTCGTGTTAGTGAGCACTCTTTGACAGCGTGTTCAATGAGTGGGTATTATGCTTTCAAATCTATACTTCTCATACATATCTACACAAAGTTTCGTTTGAGCAGCTTTGGAACGGGACACTCATGACTGCGGCTTCAAAAAATTAGGAAAGCATCTTGCTAATTCTGGAACTAGAAAAATAATTGCAACCCTATTGGTAAGTCCGAAATCTCAATTGCAACTCACCAATAACTACAAAATACTTAGTTATACTATAAAATCTTTGTTGCAATCTCACTTGCAGCAAAAATAACTGGAGAAAATCTGGGTTGCAAACCTACTTGCAACTAAACAAAGTCTCACTTGCAACCTCAACTGTAACGGGAGAAAATCTTAGTTATAATCCCATTTGCAACTGTACAAAATTTCACTTTCAACCCCACTTTTAGCTGGATAAAATCTCAGTTGCAACTTCACTTGCATCTGGATAAAATCCCAGTTGCAGTTTCACTTGTATCTGGAAAAAATCTTAATTGTAATCCAACTTCTTACTGAAGAAAATATGAGTTACAACTTCACAATTGCAGTTCGAGAAAATCTTTTTTTCAACCCCACTTGCAACTTGAAAAACATTTCAATTGCAACTCCAATTACAACTGGAAAAAAACTCAGTTACAACCTAATTAATCTCAGTTGCAACTCCATTTGTAACAAAAAAAAAAGTTGTAACGTGACTTGCAACTGAAAAAAATTGGTTCCAAACCAACATACGTCTGAAAACAAATATCTCACTTATAAGCTAATTTTCAAATAGAAATATTACATGGCAAGACTCATATAAGTGCATCACAAAAATTAACAAGAATTTTTTTAAAAAAGAGCCCATCATGCAACCACACAAAGGCTGCTAGCTTAAATGCTCATGAGACAAATAAGCCCATGCAACCACAACGGACAAGAAAATGAAAAACAACACGACGCTCGTTCCAGAATCAGCGACACATAGTTACACGTATCTTCATGTTGTTAAATTTAACGGCTGATGCACTGACTGAGCAGTAAACTTGCTGAGAACTAGCAAATTCCATATTTTACTTCATACGTTCATACTATGTTCTTGTCAATTATTGGGAAAAGTAGACTTTCTATATAGTGCATCAAAACCTAGTTCTAAACAGTGATAATCTATTCAAGCAATTATAATAACCTTTGGAAAGCCTAGTTCTTTGGATATTTTTTGATAGTGGACTAGTAGTGGCACGATAGCCACGTTTGCCGTTAATAAATTCTGCATAAACCCATCAAAATGCGTCTCTCTCAGTCCTATATACTATCGTCTGGTTTTGCGGGCACAAAGATAACAGTGATCAGCGCCACAGCCGTGTGAACTGGTGGGAGTGGTTAAGTGTAGTGGTTATCTTTTGACTAATTTGCCTGATCATACGTCTATAATTACTTGAGCACCTCCTTTCCCCACCTTCCCCCGCCGGTTCGATCTGCAGCACTGGCCTTGATCTAAATTGGAGCCGAGCCTGGTGGATGCTTCTCTGAATTCACAGGTAAAAACCTGTCCTCCCATAGCTAATTCATGTCCTCCTGCTAGCTAGCTGTTGTTCTGATCATTTCGTACTAAATTGCTAGGTGAAATTGGCCATAACCATGGTAGCAGAACTTCTAGTTATATTGATCCAAAGTGTGTTCGTTCCGATCATTACCGGGCTTGTCAAGACGGCACTTAAGAAGCTCTCGTCCAGCAAAGAGTTGAAAGAACTGAAAGCAGGTTTCGATGAAATCCAGAGCATGGTGGATCTAAAAATGGGGCCGCTCCAAACAGACCCCAAGGTCGTCATGGAGAGTCTGCGGCGGCTCAAGGGCGCCGCCGAGGCCACCGAGAGTATCTTGGGCGACAGCCGTGCCATCGGGATAGTTATGGGATGCTCGATTAACTATTTGAGCTCGAAGACGCAGCTCCTCCCCCAAGGTTCAGAGAGTATTCATACTTCCCTTCGCTTGATCGTGCAGGGAATGGAATCCGATCTGCAGAAGGCAAATGTAGAAGTTAAGGACCCAGTGCGCCAGACCCTACGGAGAGTGGTAGAATCGGCCGCGTCTCCGGCGGAGGAGCATCGGAAAGGGTACGCTGTCCTTAGGAAAGTGCCACGCGAGCCAGCGGAGGAGCCTCAGAAGGGGGATGCAGAGGAGCCTGAGAGGGAGAAGGCTCTGCGTAGGGAAGTGAGGCAAGGGCCACGGATGGAGAAGGTCCTCCCTCGGCCCGCTGAGGAGCTTTGGAAGGAGAACATTTTTCATAGGACAGCCTCAGAGCCTCAGGAGAAGTGTGTTTGCATGCCAGTGAAGGAGTCTCCAGAGGGGGACCAGTCTGATGAGGGCAAGTCTCTCCGTAAACATGATTTGAGCAAGCCAGCAGTGGAGAATTCTCTCCGCAAGCCAGCGAAGGAGCCTCTACCTTCAGTGGGGAATTCTCTCCGCAAGCCAGCGAAGGAGCCTCTACCTTCAGTGGGGAATTCTCTCCGCAAGCCAGCGAAGGAGCCTCTACCTTCAGTGGGGAATTCTCTCCGCAAGCCAGCGAAGGAGCCTCTACCTTCAGTGGGGAATTCTCTCCGCAAGCCAGCGAAGGAGCCTCTACCTTCAGTGGGGAATTCTCTCCGCAAGCCAGCGAAGGAGCCTCTACCTTCAGTGGGGAATTCTCTCCGCAAGCCAGCGAAGGAGCCTCTACCTTCAGTGGGGAAGTCTCTCCGCAAGCCGGCGAAGGAGCCTCTACCTTCAGTGGGGAAGTGTCTCCGCAAGGCAGCGAAGGAGCCTCTACCTTCAGTGGGAAAGTCTCTCCGCAAGCCAGAGGAAGAGCCACTGCAGGAGAAGTCTCTCGATGAGAGGAAATCTCACCACTAGGCTGTTTCGAGCAAGCCAGCGACTGGACCATCTCTCCGCAGGGAGCCGAATTGATCCAGGTTCGCCATGGTACGTAAGTTTAACATGGACGCCTCTTCTTTTGATGTTTTTGCTTCTCATAAGTGCGGTTGCTGGTCGGCCTCAATGTTTTTTCCTTCCATTATTGAGTCCTTTGGCTTGATGAAGATTTGTAGTATTTCAATAATGTGTTCTCTCCTCATCCACCGGAACACTACTTGTAATTTGTAATGTCGTCTTGTAATCAGCTCAACTGGTTGGTCATTTCTGAACTTAAGTATTTGTGTATGCTTGCTCATTTGTGATTATTACTTCCAAAGGCTCAATATAGAACGATGTTATACATGAGTGTCAACATGCCGGTGTAATGGAATTATAGACTACAATCTGTTATTCTCATCCAAGTACGCCGGCCCCTCAGCCGGACTAAGTCTCTGACACCCTGTTTTGATCGAAGTTTCACTAAAGCAAAAAAGTGATCCTGCTCTTTATTTCCACAGTTGCGAGGGATGGAAAATCTGCAATCTAGCGAACTTAGAAAAGATGCTTCCCATGGCGCTCATGTAAATTGCATGTTGTTCGTATCTATTTCGGACATGCTCACGTGTGTCGGGTGTTTGAACAATTGCGGTAGCGGCCTTGGCAAGTGAGCACTACGGGAACCCGCCAAGGTGCCGACGGCCAGATCTTGGGTCGATGGCAGCCGTTGGCACAGAAGGCCTCGACGCTAAGCCACGAAGAACGCCGTCGGCACAGACTTGCCGTCGGCACAACTTCAGCTGGGCCAACGGGCACAACCTAGCCGTCAGCACACTCCTCTTCTATGCCGAGGGCGGCCGTCGGCACAGTTTCTGACCGTTGGCACAAAACCAGGTGGTGGGGCACCGACAACGCCGTCATGGGGGAGAAAACGGTGGTCAGCTGTGCCGACGGCCTGGCCGTCGGCATAGTTTTATATTATATGTGCCGACGGCATGCCATCGGCACAGTTATGTATCCAGTTTTTCCCACCAACCCTTTTCCGCTCCTTCTCTCCCGCTCTTTCTTTCCCGCCATGATTTCCCGCCATTGTTCTCACGTCCATTCTCTCCCGCCAAGTATTCTTGCCGTTTCAGCTCCTCATCGGCCTCTATATAGCCATGTCTTCTCCACTAACAGCATCAGCAACATTTCTCTCCTCATCACTTCTCTCCTCCAACACCACCACAGAATCCTCTGAGCTCGGCTGCCATTGAAATGGCTCTTGGTCGCCGTAGCAACACGGGCTTCATCGGCATTCGCAAGCGGCCTGCGGGCCATTTCGCGGCTGAAATCACCGCCGGTGGTGCGCGTGTGTGGCTCGGCACCTTCTACACGAAGGAGACTGTTGCCCGTGCATATGACGTTGCGGCTTGGAGGTTTGGCCGGTCGCACCACGAAATGAACTTCCTGGAGGTCACATCTCTGACGGAAGCCCAGAGTCTCGCTACTGAGCCGCTACTTCGCTCAGAGGGTGAAGCGCGGCGGTACAGTGATGGTCAGCGGCGGATTGATACCACCGAGGTGGACGAGCAGTTCATGGCGCAGTGGCGTAGATACCATTCCGGAGACGTCCAGGCATTCTGTAAGGAGAAGCAGTCGTACAAGAGAGAGATGAGGGCGGGAAAGCGACAGAGGAGGGCCGAATATGAAGCAGAGTGCGCCAAAGGAGAGGCGTCGTCATGGGGGCCTAATGATGAATGGTGGTTTTTAGTACTGCTCCTTAAGTGTCGAGTAACGGTTTTCAGGACGAAAACCCAAGGTCTAGCCTTAACTGATTGTACATGGAAACTATCTTTGTGGAGTCATTGTTTTGGGAACTCGGGTTTTCTCCAAGCACTACTAGGAAAACAGCTATAGGTCTAGGCATACCGTCGACACGCCGAAAAAAGTGCATGCCGGTGCTATTTGCTGCCGGCGCACCGAAATTTAGGGGCGTCGGTGGTGGCTAAATACCGCCGGCGCAGCGAAAAATTGGCGCGCCGGGGATAAGGGTTGACCAAGTTGGTGGTAGGGAAAAATTCTAAGGCCCTTTACCGCCGGCACACCATTATAGTGGAACACCGGTGGTAAATTGATTACCACCAGCACCACACTATAGTGTTGCGCAGGAGGTAAGAGGCCTCAGAATTTTGATCCATACACACACACACACACACAACCCCCTTCCCTCGATTTTGTTTGAAAACATAAAAGAAAATGGTAGAAATTTTAGAAATTAAAATCCTTCGAGATGTCCATGTGTTATGTCATCTAGTTGCAAGGAAAATTAACAAATTTTGGTTTTCTTTTTTCAAAATGGTGTCATGTATCGGTAAGACGGTCTTTCTGGTTGCATACGACCTACAATAAAAAAATCTTTTATATGAAAATGTACCTACAGAAAATTTTACATGCGATTTCAACGGCCTACGGCCCTTTACCTATTGTTTAGACTCCTCAAAATAAAAAAGTTAAACAGAGTTTTCGAAGGTTGGGGCGTGATTGGTTGCTCACAATACTATTTCTCGCTTCCATCGGGCCAAAATGGTCGTTTGGTAGGCGGGCCCGTTTTAAAACCTTGGCCCACACCCTCCTCACACGCGGAGAAATGCTCGATTCCACCGTTTTCCTTGAGCCAAGCTCCGGGTGGCCCAAAAGGGAAAACGTTGCGCACGCTCCTCAAAGGAGTATTTATTATACAATACTATATAGAGAAGTGATTAATCCTTTATGAAAATTTGCACGACCGTAAATTTAGATATTGTTCTTGAAAAGAAACTACATAAAAACGTTCTGCCGGGTGCCTCTTTTAAACTATCTTGTTCATCTGAGAAACGAAGGTACACAAAGCAAAGAGAGCAGGCAGAGAGTGTTCCAACTTTCCATGTTGATCCTCGTCGGGGGCCGCATCTGCTTGCGCATCATACGAGAAAGTGGATATATAGAACCGATTCAAACCAAGCGAGCAGTTCCATCACACAACCATTCATGCAAAGCACTCCTAAAAAACCATTCATGCAAAGCAAAAGCAAAAGAAAAAGAAAAAAAACAACAAGGACTGTGCTAATACTCCTCTTCTTTTTCGAAATAAAGGATACCATGCATCCTTGTACATAATACTGCTATATAGGACGAAATTTATCTGAAAATTCATTATAGGTTCGTAGGTATAGTGCCCTAGTGCACGTACTCGCACAATATTGCCCATTGTGGAGACACCCTTATGCAAAAGGAAGATATACTTTGAAATAATTGGAACTTTGAAATAACAATCACAAGAGAGTAAAGCCCTCGAATTATACGCCGAATCCTGTAACTACTCCCTTTTTTCAGTTCCACTAATAGCGCACGGTATATCAGACATGCATGCATCTGTTTCTCTACACCTTCTCTTTTGTTTACTCCATGCATGGTATGTGGCTAATCGATGAGTTATGCATGACTGTGCATGTATCGTGTCCGCAGGTTCCATTGGATTCTGCTAGTAATTCAAATTCAGAACTCCAGTTCTCGTCCACGACTCTCTGAATATGGATCCGAAGCATTGGGCCGACATGAGAAAAATGATGCAAAAGTAATTACTTTCATTCGTTTGCGCTCTATATCGATCGGCCTATTTCGTTCATCATTTCCTAATATCAAGTAACTAATTAATAACTCTCTTGTTCATTTAATTTGCCCCAGTGCACGTACTCGCACAATATTGCCCATTGTGGAGACACCCTTATGCAAAAGGAAGATACTTTGAAATAATTGGAACTTTGAAATAACAACCACAAGAGAGTAAAGCCCTCGAATTATACGCCGAATCCTGTAACTACTCCCTTTTTTCAGTTCCACTGATGGCGCACGGTATATCAGACATGCATGCATCTGTTTTTCTACACCTTCTCCACCTCCCGGTAGCCTGCGTGCCGTGGTCTTCGGCCGTTTGCACCGGCGGGGAATACGGCCACGGCGCCGCCGCAAATCTTCACGGCGTGCTTCCCCAGCTGAAGTCCCGCCCCGCCGCCTGAGAGCTTCTTAGCCGAAGGTGCTGACGACGGCGCCGGCGCACGGTTAGTTTTATTGGCGCCGGTTGTCTTCTTGCTGCCGTGGCGGCAGCGTCGGAGGCCGAGTATTTCCGCTGCGGCGTCATCCCTCCCGCTGGCGGTTTCCGCGCCGCCCTCGCCGGCGTTCTGCTTGAGGAGGAGGCTCTCCAGTTCCCGCCTGATGCACTCCACCTCGTACGCGTCGAGGAGCGTCGACGGCCGCTTCTCCGGTGACGGGGCTGCGGCGGGCTGCTGCTTCTTGTGCGGGTCCATGACGGCGTACGGGCAGAGCTCGGCGATCGATCAAAGCGGGGGTGTTTACGTGTGTAAGTTTTGGCCGCGCGGTGGCAGACGACTGTAACTCGTAGGCTCGTATCGGCTTCGGTGGCTCCACTATAAGAAGGGGAAAACAGATGATGTTCCTGACAAGGTGGGCCCATAAATTTGTTAACGTTATTTCCCCTGCGAAAAGCTCAATCTTGTTGAAAGGTTATCATTTTCGAATAATTAAAAGTTTTATACTGGCATGCTCAATGGGAGATTTAAAAGGTTGTGAACTTGTGGATATAGACGTACTATTGATTCTGAATCGGGACAGGTAAAGCATTCTTTTTTAATTATGCTAGTGCATGTATCCTCGAAGAAACAGAGACAAAAAAGTTTCAAAATTTCTGGAGAGAAAAACACCCAACTCTGAAAATAATTTCAGGCTCTGCTAATGCTAGTTCAATGCTTATTTTTTTTGTTTTCTTTTTTTCAGATGAATCTTTTTTCTTTCTAATAGAAATGCATGATTTACTAGGCCCATGAAGCCTATCTTCATACTTGAATACCAAACAGAAGCCCAAGTACAGAGACCGGCCCACTCGAATGTGTACATTTCAGCGGGCGAAGGAAGATGTTATGATCAGACCAAGAATTCGAGAGGTTGTTGGTCTCTTCTACCTTTGCCTTCTTCAGATCAGCGCTAACTGCAACACTGCATTCGATCTGCATGCCTCACCCATTTATTTATCGCATGAACTAATTTAAACCAACGGACTAATGGAGGACGTGAGCAATCCATCGATTAAGGATTAGAGTGTAGTCGTTCATTCGGTCACACATTTTTTTCTTCTCCCATTTCCCCCAAAATTGTCATGTTTTCCCCCTGTTGATTAATCGGTCTAGTAGCCTCCCATAAAGTGATGGGATCCAACGATTCAACACCTCAATGCTCCTCAACCCTCTCTACAAACACACTGTGCATAGTAGTCAAGGACGTTAACATCCTCTGCACTATGAGAACTTTTATCAACAACTTGCCGATTAAGCAACGGTGAGATATTGGAGAAAACCAAGTGCTAGTGGTGCTGCACTATCAAGGGCATGAGTAGAAGTAAATCCATGCACCCCAAAGCAAAATAGAAGGGACCGCGGAAGTGTAGTTGTAACTGCCTCTGGCCGCATCTTCATCAACTCCTCTCATGTATCCATGATGAGTAGGGAGTAATCCACCGCCAGACTATGAGTTCGCGGTAGCAGCTTGATCAAATCCTTGTATGTGGTATCATCATAATCTAATCTTGATGCTAGACATGATCAATCTAGAGGATACCACAATAGTGGGAATAGGGAAGAAAATGGAGCGAAAAATTCCAATTTTCCACGGAAAAACGGAATAGAAATATGGAAACGGATATTTGCGGAACAGAAAGGGAAATGGATCTTTTTAGCAAAAACGGAACATCATTTTCGGTGGAATAGAAGCAGAAACGGTATTTCAATTTACGAGTAATACATAATTTTTGTTTCAGGGTTGTTGTAGTTGGCCCAATCCAGCACCCCAATCTGAGATAAGTCGAAATGCCCGAAGTAGTCCATCCCAAAACTAGTGGGTGACGACCACATAATCACTTCCTACCTTCGAGGAATAAAACTTTGAAGGTTCTTACTATATCATCATATTTTATCTCATGTTAGGAAGAAAACTTTGAAAGTTCTTACTATATTATCATGATATATCATCATATTCGATTTCATGTTTCGCACAAACACAAATTTGTTAGTTTGATGGAATTTCCTCGAAAAACAGAAAGTGAATTGAAATGTGGAAACGGAAACAGAATTTTGCGAATGCAAATGGAATTTTACGGAAAGGAAACCGAACTTTTTTTAGCGGGAAAGGAAATGGAAAAGGAATGGGCTTTTCCGGCAAATGGAAGCGGGAACTGATCCGTTTCCAACTGGAAATTCTGCTTTAGGGTTGGTACAGATGGCCCAGTCTAAGGTAATAAGTAAAATTTCTCAAAGTAGCCCATCCTGAAACTAGTGGGGACAACCATACAACCCTTTCTGTGTTCGAGGAAGCTTGGGCGGTATGAGGCTTCCCCTATTCCCTTGTCAATGTGTGATAACTTACGGTCTTATATATCATCATGATATATCATCATATTTGATTTCATCTTAGGAACTAACATAAGTTTGGTTGTCTGCTCGAGTTTTCCTGCGTGATCTAAGGGTTTCTTGGTACCGACAAACGTCTGCTTTCCCTCATGTGTTTCGTGATGTATTTTTTCTATATCAATTTTTGGATAGCATCTGTTTTTGTACTTCTTTTCGTGTTTTCTTTATTTATTTCCGCTTTCACAAAAAAAATGAAAATAAATGTGACAACATTCAGTTAAGTCTGTATTCGCTCCCTTTTCATCCCTATCCTCACACACGTGTCCTATAACCGCAAAGAAGAATAACATTTTGTTTATGGAAAGGAGGAAAAACACATGAAACCAGGGAGATATAAAATATGAAAAAGAAATCAGCTAGGCCTCCTGCTCACCCATGTCAGCATGGAGTTACAAAGCAGAGCTACGGTGGAACGAGAAAGATGTGGGGTCCTGGCCATTAAATCATACTTACGTGATATGGTAAATTCATAGTTCTATGTAATACCACTATCTGACTCACGCTCTTTGCGCCTTTCCCCTTGCTCCAAATTCTTGTCACGCGTTTTCCTCTTTAGAGCCCAAGCAACCTCTTATAAAATGATTGGATCCAACTTATGATTTGAGTGCCCCCTATCACTGCAAACACAGTTTCCGTCACAACAATCGATACTGTGAAAAATCCTGTTTTCATTTCTACAAAATGAAAAAAAAAGAGCTTTGGCCATGTCTGCTTCGAAGGTTGCACATAGCTACACGCGATAAATTAATTTATACTGTCAGCTAAACGATGGTGAGACATTGGAGAAAACCAAGTGGCCGAAATTTCTGATTTCTGAGAGTACAGGCTGGAGCCAAGTTATCTCCCGCCAAGCATGGCCATTTTAGCTACTCTGGCGCCGTTGATGAAGCATACCGGAATAACAATTCTTGGCATACTCTCGAGGCCGGTCATAGAGCATAGAGCAGCCCATCATCTATATTAACGAGGGTCGAACATAGAGCAGCCCATCATCTGTATTAACATACAAGCGGAGAGTCCTCCTCTATCATGTGCTTGACGATCGAACACGTTGTTGATGAACTCTGAGCTTCCTACTGATGAGAACCTCACGCTGGAGTTTGTAAACAGGTAAAATGAAAGATGTACGTAGGATCCTTATTTTGTATAGCCAAGAAAGCATTTACACCAACCAGCCAATAAGGTTGCTTCTACTATTAAATCCTCACAGTGGATGATGCTGATTGTGCCATGCTGATTTATATAAGCCACTAGTTTTTTCTCTCTGAAAAAATTAGGTGCTCTGCTCATTTCGTTGCCAAGAAAATGCATATCGCTTTGGCCACTACTAGAAAAAGGCCTAGCCGTAGATTGCTAGCAGTGACACATGACTATCTGGTACGCCACTGCTATGTGCGCACTGCTATATAGTCCACTGGTAGGCTAGTAGTGCCGCACCTTGAGTAGGGCGACACCACTAAAGATCTGCTAGAGCCCACCTCTCGCCCAAGCTTACCAATGAGGGTGCGTCACTTAAGCTTGGGAGGGGTGAGCCTGGCCTATTATAGGTAGGAATATTACTAGTGGCGCACTACTACTAGGTGCGCCACTACTAGCAGTGGCGCACCCAGTAATAGTGTGCCACTGGCCGGTAAGTCACTTTCTGTGGTGGGTCCGTTGCAGAAAATGGTAGCAGGTTAGCAGTGGCGTACCCCTGCTGGCGCACCAAGTAGTGGTGCGCCAATTTTCTCGCATTTTCCCTCCTCCACATGCTACACATAATTTACCCCACACTTTTTCACCTCTCACCAAAATCTAGATCTGGTTGTGTTGCTCCTCCTCACCTCATTACCACCCTTCATTCACCCAAATTAAGTTGTTCAACCTAATTTTCTTGATAGGTAAGTAAGGGAAAGCTCTCTCAATCCTAGATCTACTTAATCTCAACTTTCTTTCTCATCCAACACCCTCTCTCGGTCTCGTATCGGTAATTTTATGTAATGGGCGAGGGTGAAAACTCCCCCAGCCTCCCGCTCCTCGCCCTAACCGCCGCCGCCGCCGCCGGTAGCGCCGCCAGGGCAAAGACCCACGGGGCATGGCGGCGGCGGGGGCCCTTCCTCGTCGACGCGTGGTGGACGGCGGCCGGATCTCTCCTCCTCGACGCATGGCGGACGCGCGGATTGGATGGGCGGCGGCGGCCTGCGCCCCTTCTCCCACGGCTCTCCCAGGATCAGCGGCGCGATGGGATGGCGGCGGCGGCCATGCGTCTCCTCCTCCGTCGTCTCCGCAGCCTCCGGCAGGGGCTGGTGGTGGGCGCGGCCAGGCCATGGCTGCGCCAATTTCCCCGCCTCTCGCCGGTGAGTGGAGCGATCTCGGGCTTCACCCGCGACACGAGGTCGCCGGGGCAGCAGCCTTGGGTACGACGGTGGAGGTGGCCCTCTTCTTCGCCGGAGAGGGTCGGCTGCGGTTGGTGGTGGTGGATCTATCGATCTATCACCGCGTTCCGGCGGCGAGATGGAGATGCATGGAAGCGGCGACGGAGTCGCCATGGAGGGTTGGAGTGGCCCGGGATGGTCGCCGACGTGGGGTCCGACCTGAAAAGGCGGTGGTCCTAGGGTCTCTCTTGCGTGAAGAGGAAGACCTGGAGGCTGGACTCGTGATCTAGCAGTGTTGAGTTTGGAAGCTCGAGATATATGTGCTTTTTGCAGGTTCTTTGGATCGGTGGTATTCGGTCGTGCGCACCATGCTTTTATTCCGACCGATTGGTTCTGGAGGGAGCTCTTTTGTGTTGACATCAAGTGACTATGGATCCATGATGAAAGTTGGAAGAAGAGAAGTTCATGAAGGCCGGAGGGAGGACTAGCTAAGGGAGGTTCAAGTCTCCGCGCTTGAGGGACTTGCTTGGTGTTCGGGCTTCACAGGTATGAAAGTGGGGCGACAACACGGTGAAGTTCGAGTCCTACCTTTGGGTGAAACCCAAGGTCTGCCTTAGCGGTTGTGGCAATGACCTTGTTGGAGGCATTGTTTTGAGAGCGGGGACTATCTTCGGGTGAAAACCTAAGATCGTTGATCGGGCGACAATGGTGTTAGAGCACTGTTCCCTTCTTGGAGGCGTCGTTTTGGAGAGTCTGTTTCGGTGTTGTCTTGGCGGTGGATGTATTGTTGTTGTTAGGCCGAGATACGTAGCGGGACTTTGTTTCTTAGTTTTCTTTTCCTTTTTTTGGCTGTGTGCATCCGTAGTGCCATTAGGGTGGTGCGTTGTTGCAGAGGCTGGGTGTAATTGGTATCTTTTTGATATTAATATATTCCCTTTATCGAAAAAAATGTAATTTGGGTGAGTCACTGATGACCATGTTGGGTGCGCCACTGATTAGGGATTTTCTGTAGTGGGCACTGTTTTTTATGGGTCTTCCGTTCCAAAGTTCCAAAATTTGAACTAACATTAGCCTATAGAGAGCAAGAGTAGAAAGCAAAGCACGTCTAATTCTTGGAGCGGATGGGCTGGTCATACACCCAAAAAGCCTGAAGTCATAGCATATCTGGCTATGGACAGCCCGACCCAACCAGCCCGGGGCGACCCAAAATTGCTACGCATGGACCCAAAAATGTTGGTTTTACTGCTAGGCCGGGCCTGGTCTGGGTAGTGAAAAACAATGATAACGAAGAAGCCTGGCCCAACGGGCTTTCTAGGCTTTTGGTTGGACCAGGCGGGTCTAGATTTTGGCTGCTCTCCTCGCCCCGGCCCTATGTATGACCAGGTATACATCACAGGCATTAATGCCTTTCTGAAAATTCAGTTCGCCAGTAAAAAGAAATAGCATGTTTTTTCTACTCATTGTCTCATCCGCCACTCCTACTAAAACAGTCAAAATATTTGATAGCTCCTATGTTACGCAATATTGTTAATCTTGCACTCATGTTCAGTATCGCTTTCTTACAAGTTAGAACCATAATGTTGTGACTATCAACAAAATTTAGATGTGGCTAGGCCTTCATAGACTATACCCTCTCCTCCTGACCATCAAATCATACTCACGCGATATGCCAAATGCATTAGTTCTATGTACCAGTCTGTCTCACACACTTTGAGCCTTTCCCCTTGCTCAAAATTGTTGTCACGCGTTTTCCTCTTTAGAGCCCAAGTAGCCTCTTATAAAATGATTGGATCCAACCTATGATTTGAGTGCCCCCTATCACTGCACACATAGTTTCCCTCATAATAATCTATACTATAAAACGGCATTATATCCTCCGTGACATTAGAATTTCCGGTCATCGTCCATGAAAAATCCTGTTTTCGTTTCTACACAATTGAAAAAAAAAAGCTTTGGCTATGTCTGCTTCCAAGGATGCACATAGCTACACGCGACAAATTCAGTTATATTGTCAGCTAAGCGATGGTGAGATATTGGAGAAAACCAAGTGGCTGAATTTTCTTATTTCTGAGAGTAAAGGCTGGAGCCAATTTACCTCCCGCCAGGCATGGTCATTCTAGCTACTCTGGCGCCGTTGATGAAGCATATTACTATATTAAACCTTAACAAACATCTTTTTTCTCCTAATTTTGAGACTCCTTGAGAATTAACACAGTTGTGACGCGTGTGTATCTAGACTGTTTTACTTCTCCATGGTACTTTTCTGGGGTCGTTTTGGTGCTCTGTAGTGTTTTTTGGAAGACAAGAAACTTATTTGCTGCCAACAGGTGTGTAGTTATCGTTGCTTCTCTTCGCGCTGCTTTGGTGTGGGCTGCTCTAGATATCTCCGCGTGTGGTTGTAGCTTTAGCGGTCAAAGCGGTCTCCAATCAATCCAAAACTCCACCTCTCTGCATCGGGCTCAGAACCAACAGCCCGATTTGTCCCTCCTCCCCCATCTCTTCCTCCCGACGCATCCACGGGCGTGACAAGCCAGCCTCTTCTTCCTTCCCAGGTCGCTGGCGGCAAAGACGGATCTCGGCGTATTTTTGTTCCCGAGGAGTATGGTAGCGGAGGAGGACCTCGGCGTGTGCTTCCTCCTCTCCCTCAGGTGAGTCCTCTCTTTCTCTCTCTGTGTGGGACGCGGCGTCGACCACGACGTCCAGGACGAGAGAAAATTGTGCCTTCATTTCCTCCATGCCCTAGCCTAGATCTTCTGCCTATTGGACCTCCTCCCACGAGCTCCACTGCCACCACCGGCCTCCATGGCCGCTGCCGCCCACCTCCTTGCCCTCCTGCAAATCTGGCTCTGATTCATCCGTACTCAAAAAGGGGATTTCGCCTCCAGAGTTGACGGTGGGAGCATGACCATTGGGCACTAAGCCGGCGTTGCTACATGTTTCCTCGTGTCCTCCTTCTCCGTCTCTCCCTCCCTCCCTGCCCCTCCATCTCTAGATCTGGAACCCCCAAGTAGGGAGGACTCCAATGATTCCAGGAGAGTTTTTATTTGGTCAAAAATCATCTACGACTAGGTGAGGATTAAGGGTTTGCTCTGAAATTTTCGTCTCCGTTCCATGTTTCTTTCAGCTGTGAGTGTTGGGATTATGAGGCTGTTGGTTGTTGCTGATCCAGGCACACAAAAAATCAAGAAGAACAAGAAGAGATAAAAATGCAAAGGTATATTTCTTCCTTGGCTCATTTTCTTGCCATAAGCAATACAATGCGATAAGTTCTCTGATCTTTTGGTTGCATAACACCTTGTTTTTTTATACATGATAGGTAGATTTTGCAAGGAAAAGGGATGACCACAACATATTGGATCCCGTATGTTGTCTCCTTCCTCTGGACTAGCAGCATATCTTACTACTTTGTGTATGTTTCCTGGTTTTGTTCCAACGAGGAGAGCAAGATCATGGCAATGAGGGCGGCTTGAATTTTCGGCTGCGGAGTCACGTCCTACAGGTATGTCTTCTTCCTTTCAATTTCGTTGCTTGGATTGCAGTATGTTGCTTGGATTGCAGTATGTTTCTTGACTTGCAATTCGTTTCTTTTGGGCTGAGGTCTCTGAGTATAATATGTTTCTTTTTGATCGAGAGCAGAGTGGTGAGTGCTCGATTGCGAGACGCTCTCTGTCACAACAGCGACTCCTGTAATGGAGATGGTGGTGCTCGCCACCGGATACCAATTTCTGCTTAGGGTGCAGGCTTCAGCTGGCATTGGTATGCCTGGTACCAGCGAAGCACGGCTGCCTCTGCCTGCCCTACCTCTTCAAACCTTCGGGCAGGCCACTCGAGGAGTTCTACAATGCCCCTGCACCATGCGCTGTTGATCCCGCGAAGAAGATTCAAGTTTATAGCGCCACTGGCCATCCATATGCAGAGTAAGGAGTTAAGCAATTTGCCCGTTGTGGAGTTGATACTATCGTACTACGGCTTATGAAACTATAGGTTTTGTGGACTTATTGGTCTCACTTCTGAATCCCCTGATGTGTTCATCGATTATGAAATGTTCGGTTCATAAGAGAAATTTTTCTTCCTTCTCTGTTAATATTGGAAATGCAAGTGTTTCGCTGCATATTAATTTCCAGTCAGCCTGTGAACTTAAGTTTAGGCATGTAATTATTGCAAATTTTAGTGATTTTTGTTTTGGTTAATACCATGGAATTTAATACTCCCTCCGATCCATATTAATTGACTTCAATATGGATGTATCTAGAACTAAAATGTGTCTAGATACATCCATATTAGAGTCAATTAATATGAACCGGAGGGAGTACATTTTTTTGCAATTATACTATTTGTGTTTACCAATTGAAGTTTCATTCAGTTTCCATTTACTATCATTGCTCCTGGTTTCACCCATTACATGCCAACACTCCTCTGAAATATTCTGTTTCCTCCAGCGTAATGGCCTATCTACTCCTTTCTCTCTGTAATCTTGATCTATGTTTTCCCATTTTTATATAGATGTATGCTCAATGACACACGCCAAACTGGAGGGGTAAATTAGTGTCCTGCACTTGCATAACACCAGGAGCAACAACAAAGTACAACAAGGGGGAGTAGTATCAGTGTATATATCTGAAAATTGCAATATTGTCGGTGATGTGTGTTGTTTGGGTTCTTCGTGGTGCCTCCTACAGCAAAATTTGCATCAGTATCTCAGAGAAGTTGGTGCAATGTCTAAAACAAGCATGAAGGTTGTTTTTGAAGAAGCTGATTTCTTAGAAACTCTCAACAGGAGATGACCAAAGGACTAAACAACATATACGAATGACAATGTTGGACCATAGATGGTAAGAATTTTGGATTAGAAATTGGTGGCGTTATATCACTTCCAAGCTGACATTTATATCAGATGTATTCATTTTTTGTTGTTGTTGTTGTTGTTGTTGTTGTTGTTGTTGTTGTTGTTGTTGTTGTTGTTGTTGCTGTTGTTGTTGTTGTTGTTGTTGTTGTTGTTGTTGTTGTTGTATGCATCTTTAATTTTCTACTACTGTGTTTTTTTCTTGAGCCTACAGGGCAAGTTGTCTGCTTCTAAAATGTGCAAGAAATCTGAGCTTAGCATGGTAAGTTGGGTTTTCTGCCTATTTCTCATTACCATTTCTAAGCCGATGCTTATCTCGGATGTTCATTCCTGTTTTTTATATGCGTCCTTTTAATTTCTATAGGTTTTTTCTTGAGGCTACATGGCAAGTTGCCTGCTTCTAAAAGGTGCTGGAAATCTGAGATTAACACGGTAAGTTGGATTATCTGGTAAGTTGCATTATCTGCCTTTTCCTCATTGCTTAGCTAGCTATGGGTGGCGTACTCTTACACTATTACCATTCTACCAGTTGCAGTCCTAGAGTGTTCCTTCGGCAGTAGGAGAAAACGGATCTAGACTGGGAGGTCTAGCATTATGTCAGTAAATTATACGGTAATGAAAACCAAGTACTAGAACTGTACCATTTACTTAGTATTTATAATTCAGGTGTTAGTTTGTATAGTAGGGATTTCTTTTTGATGCTTTCCGTACATCGCACACTACATTGTCTCGAGATTTCGACTGCCAAGTAGAATTGAACTTACTAGAAAACGAGGATAGGAATTGGACTGGAAACAAGATGTTCAGCTTGGTGTGTAGGAAAAAATTGAATCGGGAATGTATGTTCGTTAGAGGGCTGTTGTGATGTCGTCTACGTGTTCCTGGTTTTAGAGTTTCAGAGTACAGATATTATTTTCCCTTATTCGTATGATCAAGGGAACACTAGCTTCCTTTTGAGAACACTAAATGAAAACAACTAGCGCCGCACTTTCAGTCCAGTTTTTTCTCCTTCTTCAGCTTTTCTCAGCCATTTTATATGGTAGCACATGTTACATTAATTTTATTGTTTATGTAGGCAGGCAATCCTACAAGCAGGCTTGGACAGGAGTGTTGATGGCCTTGATCTGAACACAAACTAACGAAATAGAAGACGGCATGATCCACCAGACTCATGACCTTACTGCAGTTCCCATGACAGCAAACGCTGACTCCGAGTTGCTCTGTAGCCGTCGAGTCCCAAACAAGATCAAAATCTTCTGATGGCTTCGCCACATCGACAAGTTAAACATCAGGGCTAATCTACACCACAAGAGCATCATCGACTCAGCACACTGCCCCAGATGCGCCAACATTGTCGAGGATCGCAATCACCTCATCTTCACCTGCCCTACCACAACAGAGATCTGTTACCAGGCTGGACTAACTCCACAGCTGCCAGTGTTAAATGACATATATATGGAGCCACCCTCTACCCTGCCCTCATTGGTAAGGACTTCGGTCGCTCTCACGATCGTACGGAAGATTTGGGACTCATGCAACACTTCGAGATTTAGAAATGAGACATATTCAGCTGCACAAACCCTAGCCAATACAACCTCTTTTCGATATGCCGATTTAAGAATCAATCGAACTCAAAAAGAGGCCGCCCTATGCTGGCTTGACCACCTCTCCTCATGTGTCTCTGAAACTTGATTACTTGAAATGAATGAAATTCAGGTGGAAATCCTCACCCCTGGTGAACGTTTAAGAAAACCTCAGTGCAATTCCTTTAATTAAAGTATGAAGAACATGAAAAACAAAATCGTCTAACTTATAATCCCGTGTTTCTGTTTGTTAGAATATTGGTGAAAACCTACAAAGTGGTATTGTTAGTTCTCGACATGATCCCTGGGCACGCGTTTCTTTCTTTTCGTACCACTTTATTATCGAGGCTTTTAACATCTGAAGTCGGCGAGCTCATAATTTGTGTAGCCAACATATTAGTATATGTTTGTTTTAAGGGCTGTCATTCTCTTGCAGCAGAAGTGTAAAAGTGTTGTCTTGATATATATTGCCCCTGGGTGATATCTTATCAACGTTAACAGTTAGAAACTAGACATGTGTACAGAGGAAAACTGTGAAAATGTAGACCTGATACCTACGTACCTTGATATGTTTGTATTGCAGGAGTGTTGCTTCCAAACGAATTAATATATCTGGTTGATGTAGTATTGCCAACCATATCTATAGTACACGTGCAAACAAAAACTGTTGATTTTTTTAATCAAATATTTGTCAGTGTGAAGTCCAGAGTTATTGTGTCGAGTCTTTGTTAGAAGAAAAAAAGAGCAATCACGGGTCCACCAACCTCCCTTCAACTTCCTCAAGCCATACAAGTTACTTCCTTAAGAACTAGAATATGTGTATGTTCAGTTTTAGTGCCCTGTAACATTTGACATTATGTAAAACAATACAAAATGTTTTCTGGTCTAATTCACTTCTAAATAATGCAAAGTATACGGAAATATATATACTTTAGAAATAGTATAAAGTATACAGAAATATACTTTAAAGTACTACAATCTAAGTGGTATAACTCTCCATGTTATTCCACCAACTTTCTTCAGCCAGCCACCATATTGGCACGGCGTGCCGCCGTGCCGATCATTTGCTAGTACCATTATAACAAATCCTCACATCCTCCGGAGGCCGGTCAGCTTCTCCAAATCGATGAGGGTCGAACATAGAGCAGACCATCATATGTGTTAACATACACGCCGAGAGTCCGCCTCGGCCGTGTTCTTGACTATCGAACAAGACGTTGATGAACTATAAGCTTTCTACTGATGAGGACCTCATATCTCGCATAGCCAGGAAACATTACCAGCAACCAGCCAATTAAGCTGGCTTGTCCTATTAAATCCTCAGTGGATGATGCTGATCGTGCCATGCTGATTAAGCATAGCCATGATAAAAATGTCTAAATAACGGAACCCTAAACCTCCCTCTTCTTTAGATCGAGATAAATTCTCCCAACTAATTCAATGGCATTTATTTTTTTCGTCTTGACTATTCCACCACAGTAGCGACATATCATTCCACTTATCTCTTCACATAGCGACTTTGTAAGATCAAAACAGGACATTGCATAAGTGGGAATAGCTTGTGCAATTGCTTTGATTAAAATTTCCTTTCCTGCCTTTGACAACAATCTCTCCTTCCATCCCTGTATCTGCAACCAGATCTTTGCTTTTAAATACTGAATTCTCTACTCTTTGAAGCACCAAGATATACTTGCAAGCCAAGATAGCGTTCATTACGCGACTCCCTTGGTATACCAAGAACACTTAGTACCGCTTGCTTCACTCCATTCTTAGTACCTTTACTAAACATATCTGCTGATTTCTCTTTATTTATCATTTGACCTAACTGTCCTTCATACAATGCAAGAATTTGCTGCAGTTCCCGCGCATTCGTCACATTCGCCTTCATAACAATCAAAGAGTCATCAGCGAAAAAAAGATGATTAATCTTTGGCACACCCTGACATGGCTCTATCCCTTGTAAAGAGTCCTCAACTTCTGCTTGCCCAAATAAAATACTTGATAGCGCCTAAAGGGAACGAAAAAAAAGTCTACCAGGAAAGGGTCCGAGTTAGCAGTTAGACTTTCTCGTTTCATAATATATAATCAACAATTTCTGGTAATATGTGGATTACGTTACAGAATATTGTTAATCTTGCACTCATGTTCAAACCATAAGTTTGGGACCGTCAACAAAATTTAGAAACAAGTTCAAACTGAACAGTCCAAATACGCCATAAATTTCTAAACAGAGTTATCTCAACATTAAAACTTTCATGTTAGAACTAATAAAGACCGTGATGCCCCAAAACAAAATAAAATGCATTTGAAGGGGGTAGTTGGCAAGAAATTCTATAATCCCAAACACAATTTATAATATGCTGTATTGATCATCATCCAACCATCCTTGTCCCAAGGCCACCCTATACATAACTTACAAACAAGAAATTACAATAATATATCGCACAAAGTCAATGGAGTTTTTGACTTAACGGTGCATGATTTCAGATGATAGAGTTCTTTTAAAAAAAGCAACTAAGAATCAGCAAATGCATTACAGGTCAAGATTTGCCACAACTAAATGGAGAGGTATACCTAGATTAGCAATGAGGCGGTCAGACCAGAGACAATTAATTCCAGAAGACAGGTGAAGACCCACTTAAAAAGTGGCAGGACAAGGAAATCAAATGTTTCATCCAGAAGACCAGAACACCTGCTAACAACACCACCAAAACTTGAAGTCCAACTAGTATCACCCATTGCTGTTTATCCCTCTTCCACTGTAAGTGCTGGTTCACCAATCAATGGATGTCCTCATCTCTGCAATTGTAGGTGACCTCGTCAGCAGGTCGGCATGGTTCGTACTCAACAAATACTTCCAGAAGCAACCTGGAAGCGACAAGATTCTCCAGAGGCTAGAGAGAGTTGTACTGAGAATCGACATCGTCATCGAGGAGGCAAAGAGGCAGCACATCACTAACCAGGGGATGCTCCATCAGCTCCGAGTGTTCAGGCAGGGAATGTACAGAGGACGCTACATGCTAGCTTGATGCCTTGAGATTCCAAGCTGCCCTTGACGAGGAGGTAAGCCACTCATCGTCTGTATTGTCCAAATCCAGTCCAGCCAAATGGCTTTGTTTCTCTCGGACGTGCAGTGGTAGCAACAACAGCAAAGCATTATTGTTTGATATAAACAACAGCATAAGAGAAGAGCTGCAACAGATGCTCGACACCCTTGAAGGCACCATGGCTGGTATCAAGGAATTTCTTTTATTCTTGGAGTTGTATCCTCGGATACTCCGTCAACCTTATGGAACATATTTGATCCTGGACAATTGCATGTTTGGATGCCAAACAGAACGGGAACAGATCCTGGATTTCTTGATGTGTCCCAATGCTACGCCTGACTTGGCTGTACTTCCGATTGTTGGTCCAATAAGAGTAGTGAAGAGCACTTTTATTGAGTATGTCTGTAGGGATCAGAGTGTGCACGGCCTCTTCTCGATGATTGTCTTCTTTCCAGAAGGCAGTCTCAAGGACGAAGGAGTGATCGACTTGAAAGGGAACAATATTAATGGTCTAGTCAGACATCAAATTGTGCTTCTCAAAACAGGTTGCTGATTATTGTTGAAATAACTGAGGGCATTAACGAGGCAGCATGGACAAGGCTGAAATCTTCTGTAACAAGCATGGCACCATGCGGTGAGCAAAATCATAATTACCAGTCAGTCGGATATAATTGTGAATCTGGGAACAATAGAAGCACTTCGACTGGACTTTCTCCCTCCAGAAGCTTATTGGCATTTTTTTCAAGTCCCTTGCATTCGGAAGCACAAACCCAGATGAGCAACCAAAACTGGCAACCATGGCCATGGAGATTGCTTTGGAACAGACACGGTGTTTCAAGAGCGCGCTTAACATTGCTGGTTTACTGCAAGGTAACCTTAATGCTCAGTTCTGGCACACAGTTCTTCAATGTGTGAGAGCATATAAGCAGACACGCTTCCTTATGTCTGAGAGGCACCCAAACCTTTGCTTAAGGGATAATGAACCGGTATATTATTGGATATTGGCGAGGAGCAGCAAATACTTCTTGGTTTGCAACCATCATCAGTTAGATTCCAGTGAGGAAGTCCCCAAGATCAGAGTGCATGACATCATCTTAGGATGTGGTAGTAGACTACCACGTGGGAAATTTGAGGCTCTTGCTTGGAGGTCTCGCATACCACCTTATTACAACTACACAATAAGCTGTAAGGTGCAAGCACCACAACTTATGGTGGAAAGAAAGAAGCGTGTGTCTTGGGACGAGAGACATTTTATTTGAGCAACACATTATTTGTGATTCTATAACTAGCATCATCTATATCGCTACCGTATTGTCGTGTGAATTAGGAAATGTTATAACACTGTCTTAATTTAGAAGTCTTGCCAAGTTAGTTAGCATATATGTCTGTTAATGTGTAGGAGGAGCCCTATCCTAGTAGTATAAGTATGCATGTAGAGTACACCGAGCTTGTGTGCGGGTAAGTATTTTGAGAGTCCAGGCAATGTTCAAGTTGCCTGTTTAAATCAGAGACCAAGACAGTTGTACTCCCTCCGTCCCATGAAACATGTCTTAAATTTGTCTAAACTTAGATGTATCTAGACACTAAATCGTGTGTAGATATATCCAAATTTGGACAAAGTGAAGACAAGTTTCATGGGTACTATTAAGTATTAACCCAAGCCTTGTAATATATCTTGAACATGAAGAAAAGAGTAGAGAAACTTGCCCCAAAATTTATGTGTTTCTCATGTATGTATAGCTCAGTTTCAATTCACTGGCAAACGTATTTTCTGACAAATTCCATTGTGCTGTTGTGTCACCTGGGCTCAGGTCAGGCTTGTTTTTATTCCGAGAATTACATGGTCAGGCGCTTGTAAATACACTCTTTTCTATCAATAAACCACACAGCTTTTGTTTTTCATGAAAAGAAAAACATACCTTCCAGAATTAAGCATGTGGTCATACAGAGCGCTCACCCTCTACAGCCATGATCTCGTGTGTCGTGGAGACAAGGTATAGTACCCTGTTTCTCCCAAGCAGAGCATTCAAGTACAGACCTGCATAAGAATGAACACCATCCTCATTACCAACCACACCAAAGCACCTTGTTAATGCTCATTTTAGCCATACTCAATGAAATGGCCATTATAGAAGTTGGACCGCAAACAGATTATTGGTCAAAGGCAACATCCGATCTGCATTTACACGAAAATGGAATGAACACTATACTTCCTGACAAATGTTGGGAATAGGGTGTCAAGGTGGGATCCCGGTGGGATGTCATTTTGTACTATGTAGTTCAAATTTTGATGTCAAAATTTGTACTAAAAAATTCAAGTTATACTACAAGTGGGACAAAAGTGGGATCCCACTTGACACCCTTAGTTGGGAACAATGAAGCTATTTTCTGCAGGAGGAACAGGGAAGCTATTTTCTGCAGGAGGAACAGAGAAGCTATTGATAGAATATATAAATACTAATCTTGCACACTTTTTAACTTAACATTGGAATTAGACAAATTAATGGATTGGCATGCTGGGTTGAGTGGCACCCAAAAATAAGCTAGTTACAGACTTACAATCAGTCCGGTTCATAGATCTATATGGGAAGCATGCAATGATGCAAGTTTCAGGAATAAAATTCCTGACTAAATGAATATTTGCACCTCAATGCAAACATAGGACCCACAAACGAGAAACTCTGCCCTAGGATCCCAGGTTAGTCGAGCAAGCGGTCACTTGAAGTTGTGGACACAAGCAGGATAAAGACTTAAAGTGATGAGGATCCAGGAGAATTGATGAATTGAGATGGAACAATCTTTCTATGTATCTGTAGGCTATCCTTCCTAACCTGTATGATCTAAATCAGTATTTTGTCCGTGTGATCGAATTACCAAGTTCCATGCCTGGATCTGGAAAAACACACAATACTGCGAAAGGCAGTAATGACAAACAACCTATATTTTAGAATCAATAGAAATATATTATGAAGTGAGAGATTTATACAAGTACACCATATTCTAGAGACAACATTGGAGAAAGGTGGGAATTGTGTCCCTAAAAAAAGATGAGCTAGATGGTGCCACAAGGTGATTCTATGTAAATTTACCAATAATTTCACTGCAGCAGCCAGTGTACAAAGGAGTTTAGTTCCTAGGCGGGCTAGCTAGGAGATGCAGACCCAGACGCCGAGGACAATGAGCGCGGTGCCAAGCGCGGCGGGCGCGGCGCGTGTGTCCTCCCCGAGGAGCGCGGCTGCGACGGCGGTGGTGGCGAAGGTGGTGGCGTTGGTGACGGGCACGGCGACGGAGATGGGGGCGTCGCCGAGGAGCCGGAAGAAGGTGGCGGACGCGGAGAGGTTGGCGAGGAACGGCGCCGAGTACTGCCACGTCAGGAGGAGGTCCGCCCACCGCCGGACGGCGCCGGAGCCGGCGGGGAGGGAGCGGGAGCGGCGGTCCCAGACGAGCGCGCCCCGGCGCATCAGGGCGTTGGTAACGCCCCACACCAGGCCCACCGCCACCATGCTGGCCGCGTCCCCGCCCAACGCCGCCGTGGCCATGTTCGCTCGGGTGGATCTGGGTCTTTTGGCAATGAGCTCTTTGTGCTCTCCTAATTGTCACTTGGCAGTGGCACCGGCACATCAATATCAGTTTATTTATTTTGCATTAGACAAGAAATTCACTGAATGATATTTATGGTACTCCATTTTTTTACATGATATTTTTCAAGGGCACAAGTGCAGAACTATCATTTGTCCTTTTTTTTCCACCTTCATAACTTGCTCCTTTTCTAATAGGTTGGCAGGAATGCCCGGCAAGCATCTCTGTCACATGCCGTAAATTTTAGACTTCTAAAATCGTTATACACTCTTTTAAAAGTTTGGAAAATTTTGCCACATGACATCCTTATTTTTCGGGTTTTGCCAAATCACACTGTTATAAGGGCACCTACAACAACAGGCGGTAGAACCAAATTCCCAGCAGTTAAGCCTAAATCCCAGTCGATGCCAGGAACTCGTCTTGCATCGCCGCTAAGCATTCGTCTATCGTTGTGATTCAGGACTCTTAGATGTAAATTTCCTGGGTTGATTTATTTTGGATACCAGGGTGTGTTTGGCGGTCTGTGTCAACCCAGAATTTTCCATTCCAACCGAGATTTTTAGCCATAATTATGTTTGTTAGCCCGGGTGAACATAGATGAGCTATTCCCACCTCATACAGAAATTGCCTCTTAGCCTGGCCTGTTGTGAAGCTCAAATCAAGCTTCACAACCCAACCAAGCTGAGTCCATCCCGCAAACCTTCTCGAGGGCCCACCAGCGAACCCCCCAGACCACAGTCCGGCCTCCTCATTTGCTCCGGAAGGAAACGAACAGGGAAAATGCTCCCTCCCGTCCTACTCCCGTACCCCCTGCCTGCCATTGCCGCGCCGTCCGCCGGCGGCCACGGCACCCCCTCCCCTGGCCGCCTTGGACGCTGCTCGCTGCTCGCCGACCCAGGACGCCGCCCGCCACTGCCCGCCCCGCCGCCGTTGGACCATCACGCTCCCCGCAACTCGGTGCCCGGCTAGACGCGCCTCAGCTCCAGACTGGCGGCCAGACGCGCCTCAGCTCCGGAAAGGCGTGCGTCGGCCCTTCCTCCTCCCACGAGCAGCAGGCCCCGCCGCCAAGAACCAGCGCCCCACGGCCCTCCTCCCGTCGCCGATGAGCCCCAAGGCCCTCCTGATGGGATTCGTAGCATAGAAAATAAAAAAATCCTACCGCAAGAACGAATAACAAGCCAAGATCTAATTTAGTAGATGGTAGCAACGAGAAGATCAAGAGACTAACCCTCGAAGATCGCAAAGCGTTAACGAGATTAGATCTCATGGTGGATGTAGTCGATCACTTGCCGCTTGCAAAAGCGCGTAGAAGATATTGACGGTGCCACAGTTGGGCATCACCTCCGTACTCGGTCACACGTTCGGTGTTGATGACGACGTCCTTCTCCCTGTTCCGGGCAGTGGAAGTAGTAGATCCTCCTCGGAATCCCGGCAGCACGACGGTGTGGTGGCGGTGGTGGTGGAGAACTCCGGCAGGGCTTCGCCTATTGATACGTCTCATACGTATCTATAATTTCTTATGTTCCATGCTAGTTTTATGACGATACCTACATGTTTTGTTCACACTTTATGATGTTTTTATGCATTTTCCGACACTAACCTATTAACAAGATGCCGAAGCGCTAGTTCCTGTTTTCTGCTGTTTTTGGTTTCAGAAATCCTACACAGAAATATTCTCGGAATTGGACGAAACAAAAGCCCACGGTCTTATTTTCCACGGAGCCTTCCAGAACACCGAAGAGATACGGAGAGGGGCCACGAGGCGGCCACACCATGTGGCGGCGCGGCCAAGGTGGGGGGCGCGCCGCCCTATGGTGTGGGCCCCTCGGGCACCCCCCTGCGCTGCCCCTTCGCATATATATTCTCTCTGTCGCGAAAACCCTAGTACCGAGAGCCACGATACGGAAAAGTTCCAGAGACGCCGCCGCCGTCAATCCCATCTCGGGGGATTCGGAGATCGCCTCGGCACCTGCCGGAGGGGAATCATCACCCAGGGCTCTACATCACCATGCCCGCCTCCGGAATGATGCGTGAGTAGTTCATCCTTGGACTATGGATCCATAGCAGTAGCTAGATGGTTGTCTTCTCCTCTTGTGCTATCATGTTTAGATCTTGTGAGCTGCCTATCATGATCAAGATCATCTATTTGTAATGCTACATGTTGTGTTTGGTGGGATCCGATGAATATGGAATACTATGTCAAGTTGATTAATTGATCTATCATATATGTGTTGTTTATGTTCTTGCATGCTCTCCGTTGCTAGTAGAGGCTCTGGCCAAGTTGATACTTGTGACTCCAAGAGGTATTTATGCTCGATAGTGGGTTCATGCCTCCATTGAATCTGGGACAGTGACAGAAAGTTCTAAGGTTGTGGATGTGCTGTTGCCACTAGGGATAAAACATCGATGCTTTGTATAAGGATATTTGTCTTGATTACATTACGCACCATACTTAATGCAATTGTCTGTTGTTTGCAACTTAATGGGGGGGTGCGGATGCTAACCTGAAGGTGGATTTTTTTTTAGGCATAGATGCATGCTGGATGGCGGTCTATGTTCTTTGTCGTAATTCCCTAATTAAATCCCATAGTAGTCATCATGATATGTATGAATCTCTATTCTATCAATTGCCCAACTGTAATTTGTTCACCCAACATGCTATTTATCTTATTGGAGAGACACCACTAGTGAACTGTGGACCCCGGTCCATTCTTTTACATCTGAAATACAATCTACTGCAATCTCTTTCTTGTTCTTTGCAAACAAACATCATTCTCCACACCATACGTTTAATCCTTTGTTTTCAGCAAGCCGGTGAGATTGACAACCTCAGTTAAGTTGGGGCAAAGTATTCTGATTGTGTTGTGCAGGTTCCACGTTGGCGCCGGAATCCCTGGTGCGCCGCACTACACTCCTCCACCAACAACCTTCACGTGGCCTTCATCTCCTACTGGTTCGATAACCTTGGTTTCTTTCTGAGGGAAAACTTACTGATGTGCGCATCACACCTTCCTCTTGGGGTTCCCAACGGACGTGTGCATCACGCGCCATCACCTATGCGCTGCGGGAGTTGTATGTGGAGGAGGGGCGGCTAGGGTTTGGGGAGAGGGGTGCTTGGGCGCCGGCCTCTATGGGGTGCGGCCAAGGTGGTGGCTTGAAGTGGCCGGCCCCCTCCCCTTGCCCCTCATTATATAGGTGGAACACATCTAGGGTTGCCCAAGTCTTTGAATAAGACCCCAATTCAAAAACTGCTAAATAGATGAAACCTATTTGGGGTGGGACTCTCCCTTTCCCTTTGGTGGGGTGGCCGGCCACCTTTGGTGGAGTCCACCTGGGACTCCTCCCCCCTTTGGCTGGCCGGCCAAGCTAGGTGGAGTCCCGGAGGGACTCCACCTTCCATGATGATTTCTTCCTTACTTTTCTAGAACCTTCTAGAACCTTCCATAAATTCACCGGATCATTTCCAAACTTGGAAAGTGACTTCCTATATATGAATCTTATTCTCCAGACCATTCCGGACCTCCTCGTGATGTCCTGGATCCCATCCGAGACTCCGAACAAAATTTCAAACTCCATTCCAAATTATATATCTACTTAAACGACATCAAACCTTAAGTGTGTCACCCTACGGTTCGTGAACTATGCAGACATGGTTGAGACTTCTCTCCGACCAATAACCAATAGCGGGATCTGGAGATCCATAATGGCTCCCACATATTCAACGATGACTTAGTGATCGATTGAACCATTTACATACGATACCGATTCCATTTGTCACGCGATATTTTACTTGTCCGAGGTTTGATCATCGGTATCTCTATACCTTGTTCAACCTCGTCTCCAACAAGTACTCTTTACTCGTACCGTGGTATGTCATCTCTTATGAACCATTCATATGCTTGCAAGCTAATCGGACGACATTCCACCGAGAGGGCCCCGAGTATATCTATCCGTCATCGGGATGGACAATATCCCACTCTTGATCCATATGCCTCAACTCATACTTTATGAATACTTAATCCCACCTTTATAACCACCCATTTACGCAGTGGCGTTTGATGTAATCAAAGTACCCTTTCGGTATAAGTGATTTACATGATCTCATGGTCGAAGGACTAGGTAACTATGTATCGGAAGCTAATAGCAAATAGAACTTAATGACGTGATCATATGCTACGCTTAATTGGGTGTGTCCATTACATCATTCATTTAATGACATAACCTTGTTATTAATAACATCCAATGTTCATGATCATGAAACTATGATCATCTATTAATCAACAAGCTAGTTATACAAGAGGCTTACTAGGGACTCCTTGTTGTTTACATAACATACATGTATCAATGTTTCGGTTAATACAATTATAGCATGGTATGCAAATATTTATCATAAACATAAAGATATATAATAACCACTTTATTATTGCCTCTTGGGCATATCTCCAACACCTCCTCCCGCCGCCGACGAGCCACACGGCCCTCCTCACGCCACCGCCGGCACCCCACGGCCCTCCTCCCACCACCGCTGGCGCCCCCACGGCCCGCCATCGCCGGCGATCTGCTCCCAGCACGGCTGAGGGCCTGATTGCTTTTTAGTTGTTTTGTTTAAGGTCCTTTATGCATATTTGTACATATACTGTCATTTCGATGAAACCCCGACAAAACCAATAACTAGAACAAGCACAAGTTAAAACATAACGTACATTTTCCATTAATTACGGTCCGTGAAGCTTCCTAAACAGCAAAGTAAACAAACAGACAGATTCTAATTCTCAGATCCCACAGCAGGGTAAACAACCAGAGAGCTTCTGATTCTCGAAAATCAAGAATCACAGTTGATTCTCAGGAATTAGGATTGACAGCAGAATCTCAGAATCCAAAACCTAAACAAAGGGGGCCTGAGTACCATTAAAATTTGACGACACATTTGCCCAAACACACCGTAACGACCAAAACAAAAAGTTTGATGCTTTTGCTCAGAATAATCATACTAGGTCTGGTTTTGAACAAGTTTTTTTGTATGTACGGACCAATTTTTAAACAGGTATTTTATGTACGTATTAATTTTGACTGTTTTTTTTTTTGCCCCAATACGGAGGGTTAGTTCACAACTAGGCCAGAAAGTTCAGGCACCCATGCCATGTAGTCTGTCACGGTCAGCTTGTGGTCCAGCGGGAGGGCGCCGATGAGTGCGGCTGAGGAGTCGGTGAGAGTGGCCAAGAGCGTCGGTGAAGGGCCTGGACTCCTCCCGAGCGGAGCAGCGCCTTGCGTCCCTGTAGCCGGTCATAGAAAATGTGGACGCGAGAGGGGGGCAACGTAGGGAGGGAGGTGATGTTGGGGACGAGGGAGGTGGGCTCGCCGGTTGAGAGAAGCGGAACAAGGGTGATAGGCGAGATGGAGCCATGGAGTACAGTGATAGCCGCTAGGGCTTGTCGCTGATAGGTGCATGATTCGTCCCCTTATGGATGTATAGCATACACGTGAAAACCAGTTTGATTCTGGGAACATTTACCAAAAGCTAATCTAGTGATTTCGCGAAATAAAAGTAAATCTTGGCATCAATATGTATTGGCAAATGCACCTAATCTATAATGGAACTGGACAAAGACATTATTCTATTGGTGTGTTTCGCTAAAAATTTAAAAATAATGATGTCTTGTAGCAGATTTTTCCTAATAGTTTCGCAGTTTTTATAGGCTCTGCAATCACTCGTAAAGTCACACGCCTTAAATCGAGCCTCTATATTTCAGTTTTCTATTTTTCTTAAGATTTATTTCGTAAGTGTGCAAATCATTTGACATTTTGTACTAGATCCTCTCCTAGTGATCGTCAAATCATGTTTGTTGGGTGATATGCAAGATGGAAATGCATTAGTTCTATGTACCAGTGTGCCTCACGTTCTTTGAGCTTTTCCGTTGCTCTAATTTTTTGTCATCCTTTTCCTCTTTAGAGCCTACTAGACTTGTATAAAATGGTTTGATCCAACCTATGCTTTGAGTGCTCCCTGTCAAGTGTCAACAACAATCTATAGTAGGCAACGACAATTTACATCCTCTATGGCACATCTCCATATTCCATTAGAGATTTCGATGTAATTTCTGGATAACAAAGAACAAAAGCTTTGCCATTCTCCGCAGTCAAGGATGTGCGTAGCCACACTCGAACAAGTTGAGTTATATTATCAATTAAGCTATGTTGAGATGTTGGAGAAAACCAAGTGTAGGGATTATCTTGTTTCAAACAGTATGTTTGTCAGTGTAGCTACTCTGGTGAGGTTGGCCAAGTATACTGAAAAAGTAAACCTAGGTATGATCGATCGGTATTGTAGTCCCACGTAGAACTGCCCATTATGTGTTAACATACATGCGGGGGTCCTCCACTGCCGTGTGCTTGGCGATCGATTGAGGAGCCAATCATCTCTACGTCATCCACTGAGGAGCCCATGAGCGCCCACAAGAAAGGTCACTTTGCAAGTTCAGCCCTTTCGGCATCATTCCTACGTGTTTATTTGTGAAACCTTACTTGCAACCAAAGAAGTTCTTGTCGTATTTTCTCGGGTGTCCGACCAGGCATTCATTGAGGTGGGTGGCCTTCTATCTACTTAGAAAATGTGCTAGCCACCTTGGTGAGGAGGGTGATGCTACCGAGGAGTTCTTCAAAATCTATATTTTTTCGCTCATAACTAAGAAGGCAAAGAACTAAATAGGTCAAGCCATTCATTGGATAAAACTACAATCGGAAGGAGGCATCTTAAAGGGAATACACGGGGCTAGCTAAAACGAAATCAATGTGGGGTTTTAGAGAACGAAAGGAGGAGAAATAGCGGGAACTCGTGGGCAGGAAGATTTTGGCGGGAATAATTCTAGAGAGTAAATTTAGGAGGGAACTCATGGAAGGAAGATTTTGGCGGGAATAATTCTGGCGGGTAAATTTGGGCAGAAACTCATGGGCAGGAGACAACTGGCGGGAATAATTTTCGGGAACAATTGGGGGCCGGGAAGAGTCTTGCTAGATACAGCTAGCGGGAAAACACAATCTTTACTGCAACATTAACTTAAGATACAATACATCTGAAATTAAGATACATCGCTACACTTACACCTAAAATTAAGATACCGTAACGAAAACTACAACTGAAATTAAGAGAAATTAAGATATAGCGCTACACTATAATGTAAATTAAGGTACGTGGCTAATATGACACAAATCTAGTGATCCTGAGTCCACCGTGGCCATTTTCCAACCTCTCCGCCTGATGGAGTTATTTCCGCACCCGTTCGTCCTTCTTCACCTTTGCATCCAGCCCATGTAGTTTCTCGCCCCACTCCACTCATCAAGCCAACGGCGTTGCTCTTCTCGATGTTCTTTCGGCTCTTTCTCTTGCGCTGATTTCGCCCACGCAGCAGCATCTCTCCCAAGCTCCTTCGCGTACAGGTCCTCCCATGCACGACGACCCGGTCATCAATCTCTTTCAGCGTCCACCCCGGTTGCTCCGGTCAATCCAATGGTACCATATGCAGAGGGGCGCAGGACAATGCAACACAAATAACTACATCAATTATGAAAATGATAGAAAAATAAACAATATGTCTATTCATCATTCTTACAACATACTGGAGGCCTCGGGTACGACGAACTTGTCGGCTCATCATGATCATATTTGGCACACATGAAAAACATCATGCTCAACTTATCAGAGAAATCTTCCAACTCTTTCACCTTTGCAAGATCTCCACACCAACATCGCACCGCTATGACACCCGGAGGCAAGCTTGCATCCTTCATCTTCCTCGGCCTAAAGCCTTGGTCCTAGCAAGGCACGCTCATGGTGGTTAAGAGTTGGCGGGAGGAAGAAGAGGGTAGGAGCACTTGTTCATTAAAACATGTTGCTGGCTACTTTTGAAATGGTGGCGGGACAATAGATGAAGGGAGGAAGTGGTGGAATCTGTTGAGGCAGTTTTTTAGGGCCCAAACTACTAATTAAATATGGGTAGCCACGGATGTACTAGATCATGCAGCTTCGGACTTGCCCATGTTAATAGCATCTTGTCGGCCACAGCCAAGCCAAAAACCATAGTCAGCCACACTGAAGCAGGTAGGTTTTTATCGGCTACAACGACACCAACTTGTCAGTCGACCCGACTGCTCTGACGGCTGACCAGCCCGGCAGTCGGCTTCAACGCATACAAGGGCCTATCGGTGTGGACGAAGATGAGGCCGTATTATTTTCTTAATTTCTCCGATTTGCGTATTATTTGTGGAAATGAATAAATAAATGAATTATTTAAGCATCTCTATGACATGCCCTAGATTTTTGGACTACTATAAAATTGTTTTACCCTCCTTTTAACAATTTCAGACAGTTTAACAGGCTCTGTAACTGCGTGTGAAGTCAGACGCCTTAAAGTCGAGCCTTGATATTTTAATTTTGTATTTTTCATAAGATTTGTTTCATAAGAGTACAAGCGATCATTTGACACTTTGTACTAGATCCTCTCCTAGTGGTCGTCAAATCATGTTTGTTTGGTGATATGAAAAATGGAAATGCATTAGTTCTTTGTACCAGGTGTACCTCACGCTCTTTGAGCTTTTTCCCTTGCTCTAATTTGTTGACACGCCTTTTCCTCTTCAAAGCCTACTAGACTTGTGTATAAAATGGTTTGATCCTATCTTTGGTCTGAGTGCCCTCTATCGCTGCGAGCACAGTTTCACTGACAACAATCTATAGCAGGCAACGACATTCACATCCTCTATGGCATATCTTCATATATTTTATTAGAAATTCCGATGTTAGTTCTAGATAACAAAGAACAAAAGCTTTGCCAATCTCAGTTAGGGATGCCCGTAGCCACACACGAACAGACTGAGTTATATTGTCGACTAAGCTATAGTGAGATATCGGAGAAAACCAAAAGTCGGGATTATCTTGTTTCAAAGAGTACGTTCTGTAGCCGCGTCATGGGCGGCGAAGATTGGTCAGTGTAGCTACTCTGGTGAGGCTAGCCAAGCATACTGAAAAAGTAAACCTTGGTATGATCGGTATTGCAGTCAAACGTAGAATTGTTTTGCCGATCACCTCCACGTCGGTGCACTGAGGTGCCGATGAGCGCCTCGTGGTCCAAGAATGGAATCATATGTGGTAGGTTCTTTTGTAAAGAGAGAAATATGAATAATATATAGCTATAAGAAGGAGCCCTGTTTGGCATTGATATGAAAACATCTCTACTAATAAAAGCCCCCGAGGGGCTGATCCGGAGGATCTTGGCCGTCAACCTTGTCTATCCAACGACCCAAAGCCATTCCGTGTTTGATGGGCGAACAACACCGTCAGTTCTAATCCCCCACTAACCCACCCAGATCAAATAAAATTACCCGTGACGTCGCCATCCCATCGCCGCCGCAGCCCTGTCGCCGTCGCCGCCCTACAGCCCCTCCTCCTCATCCCTCCCAGGCGACCATAGAAGCCCTCTGAGGTGTACGCCGCCATCTGAGGTCCTTGCGTGGTGCCTTCAACCGCTGCAGGAGCAGTTCATCATTCACGAGTTCGAGCTCTAGATGATCTACGTCGTCGGCGAACCTCCATGTTTTATCTTTCATCCTTCCCTTCCACCCGGCGAAGTATCTCTACTAATAAAAGCCCCAGAGGGGCTGATCCGGAGGATCTTGGCCGTCAACCTTGTCTATCCAACGACCCAAAGCCATTCCGTGTTTGATGGACGAACAACACCGTCAGTTCTAATCCCCCACTAACCCACCCAGAATAAAATTACCCGTGACGTCGCCATCCCATCGCCGCCGCAGCCCTGTCGCCGTCGCCGCCCTACAGCCCCTCCTCCTCATCCCTCCCAGGCGACCATAGAAGCCCTCTGAGGTGTACGCCGCCATCTGAGGTCCTCGCGTGGTGCCTTCAACCGCTGCAGGAGCAGTTCATCATTCACGAGTTCGAGCTCTAGATGATCTGCGTCGTCGGCGAACCTCCATGTTTTATCTTTCATCCTTCCCTTCCACCCGGCAAAGTAGTGCTGCTCAATCCCCAGTTCCCCACCCGTCCCCCCTCCATCCCAGTGCTGGACCTATCCGTAAAAGACAGACCCGCGGAGATTGCCGAGACGGTTGCATGTGAGACATCCGCAACCATTTGATTCATGTTGATAGATCCTAAGTTTTTTTTTGGATCATTTGGTTGATTTAATTTTCCCCTCTCCTGAAGATGCGGGCTTTGGAGATAGATCAACACTGCATATTTGCTGTCTGGATGAAGATGCTCCGGCCGTAAAATTGCGGGAAGCTTAGACATAAGAGATTCGTTTCAATTATACTACGAGACTACCATCCAGAAATCGGAAACTCCATCTTTTATTTGAACAACACAACCATATTTTATTTGAACAACAGAGTCATTACTCATCCATGCATTTTTCATGTTTTGCAGCTTAGGCTTCAGCTATTTCGATCAACAGATGTTGAGGCGTGTCCTGCTGTGTGCTCTGGAGTCGCAAGGTTCAGGCTCATCTCACTGATGTTCTATTCTTCTTTCAACAGAGAGATTCCCCAGCTTAATTTATCCCTTCAGGTAGATTATGTGCTCACTATACCTGAGAACACTTCTATATTAGGTATCCAGGATGAACTCACCCAAATCCGTTTAGACTAGATGATTCAGTGGTTATGAATTTCCGCAAAGCATAGTTTAATCTGGCTCTAATGCATATTGTTTTTGAAAGACATTGTTTCTATGTTCATATTCTGGCAAATTAGTGGTTCACGTGGATATGTCACTACCTTGGTACTATTGCTTGGTTGGAGCATACTTCAAATTTCACATAGCACTATAAAGTGACAGTTTTTGATGTTCTCATTCATTTGATAATTGTTTCAGGTTTGTTGTATAGCATATCCACACGCCACTGAGGCCAGACTAGCATCGGCCACTGTCCTGCGGTCCTGAAGGTATGTGTTAATAAACTCCTAAGCAATGTTGTATGAATGCACCTCAACAATATGTGAATTTGACAATCACATCGGTCATACATGTGTTACAAATAGATGATATACCACATGGAGGTTGTTATGTTTTCCCCACGTGAAGACATGAATCCTCTTGCCACACAATTAAAGTAGATTTTGCCTGAATCAATCTACTTTTGGAAATCACAACATTTATTAGATTGTTTTTGGGTTGGTTTCATGTTGGATGAATGTGTTTACATTGTGACACAACAGATAAGTAAGCGTTGGCGATGAGGAGAGGCGTATGTGGAGAATAGCACATATTAATGCTCACATCCTACTAGGCAGCACATTACATCAATGGCAGCAGTGGCGGTGGAAAGGAGGAGTTCAATGTGTTTAATAAGATGGTTGTGTAGTTCGTACAAAAAAGTTACATATGGTAGTTAGTTTCTTCATTCTATTCATCGTATTGAATACTGAAATTATTTATTTATTTTTCTCGATGCAATTTCACACATTTGTATCTGATACCATCTATCTCTATCTGCAATTTATATCTACCTTAATGCTAATTTCTTGCATGCTACATATGCTTGTTGGGGAATTAAGCATTGGTTGTTCCAGGGTTAGTTTACTATACTTGTGAACCTTCTGTCCCGCACAGGAATCCACAAGTTTATTGACGGTGTATCAGCGCTGGGCAACTCTAGGTTTATTGCTTGCAGACTTACCTAGAGCTACCATCTTGGCTGCTGGCCATTCTTGGTGCCGCCATGGAGTTTCAGCCACACCTATATTATTCTCATCAACCACCTGATCACCTTCCGAAGCCACTAACACTAAGTATTACTCCATCTGCTGCCACCTGATATCTGATGGGCTGCTGCAAGGTCTAGCCCTAATGCAATATTGAAACAAGATATACAGTGTAAGTGTGAGACACATTTAACACAAAACGTTTGTTACAGGTGATTTTCAAATAATGGAGGATTAACAATAATTTATAAAAGAAGAAAATTTTCAATTTCGCAGGTAGTAGTGAACGTGAGATGCTAGCTTGTGTAAATTGCTCAGTTGATTTGATGATCCAGTTTTTAGGAGTTCTTATTCCTTGTTAAAAAAGGTTTACTTCTTCAACGCCTCCTGATGCTTTTAATGCTTTTGTTTGAACAACTTAGTTTTTTGAATTTGGCTTATATGCATATGGAGACTAGCTGAATTCAGCCTGAATGAGAAGGAATTAGTTCATATTTGGAAGCTAGCTGATGTAACCGAGTATAGTCATCAGCGTTATGTTTCCAGCGAAGAAATGGTAGACCTTATTTACCTTCTCCGTGGAGATCTCACCATATTTCAGGACTGTAGGAGGTGTTACCTCAACTGAACCGATTCATTCTTTAACTTTTTTGGAAATGCTTTTAGGTCACACGATTTTTTGTGACTTCTCTTTGGTACTTGATTCTTCTGTAGGATGCCATTAATTTTTAAGCTGAATCAAATAGCCATAATTTTGTTGTGCTTCTGCATCTCTGTCCTTTTGAACTACCGGTCAAAAGCTTTTATGTTCATGCCATTCAAGCAACATGTTCTACTATTTTTTTTTGTCTTCACTGCTGTTACCATGTACTTGGAGTTCTTTTCGGCATGTACCTCTGGCAGGGGTTCTCCATATTAAAGATGTACGTTGGGTGTTGTGACCTTGTTCATGTCAAGATGCCATTCCTAATTCCTTCTATTGTTGGACCATCTAACCATTCATTATGAGTTTTATTTCCTCTTTTATGCCAGGTGGGACATGTATGGTAGCAAGCTTTGAGAGTACTGATCATCAACCTGAAGTAAATATTGTGGGAAAGCAAAAAAGTAGTGGACATGAGTGTTGTGCCAGACTATTTGATGGGTACATGCCACTTAATTCCTATGCTGGTTATTTATGTCCGCTTAATAAATGTATCTTGCCAATTGATAATTCTTATATTTGTATATTCTTATGCAATATCACCATATCAATTGAGTACATTGCATTGATGATAAAGTCCTTTACAAACCAAGGTAATACTTGGGAGTTTTTTTACACTCGGTTGCGAAATATAACCCATTACTTGTTGGATTAATAAACTCCACCTTTCTTTTATTATCAATCTTTAACTTCTAATGTACTTTTTGTACAATTGATCCAATAATAACTCATGCACATAATACGGTTCATTTTGCATACTAGGTTTGGAAAAAACAATATATTTGGTGAACTCTTATGGTTAATCACTCTTCCGTTTCTTGGACCAGAGGGAGAAGAGACCTGATTATCCATACCTTCGTTATTGTTGCTAACTAACATCATTTGATATTACGAGGGCATCATTTGAGGCATTGTTATAAAAAATAATCAGATGCTTGTATATTGACCGCTAGGCCATTTTCTCCAGCTTCACTAGGAACAACCATGAAAATGCTTTACGTCTCCACACGATATAGAGTATTATTAGATGTATTTGAAATTATATATTGTCCTACTACTAGCCATTATCGTTTCTGTACAAGGCACATGTTCACTGAGAATAAACTCACACATGCTAGGTTGAGAGAACTTCAGTCTTCGATAAACAAATGAAGAAGCTGCACCATTACAACATTGAGGATGGACTATTGACCACCATTTGTACTAAATACTCTATTTAAGTGAATGATAAATAGTTCTTGACATTTTGTACTTGTATATACCACTAATTTAGTATTAATTAAAACGTGCATTGCACGTGCACTTTTACTAGTAACCACTAATCAGCCAATTAGGTGACTTCTGGCTTTCAGGGTTGGCCGGCTGGGATGCCCATGCCACAGGTGGCGCCGACCCAGAGTTTGGTTGCACCTCCTCAGAGACCAGCACCTGGGTTCCGACCGCCAGCTCGCTTGCCGATACCTCAGATGCATTTTTTGCCGCAGCAGCCCTTTCAGCAGTACCAAAGTCAGTTTCAGTATCCGGTGCCTGGGCATCAGAGTATGGTGCAGCCAACTGTTCAGCAACCCGCGCATCAACAACCTCCGCCGCAGCCTGGACAAGTGAAGAAGAGGAGGAAGAAGAAGAATGCCACTACTACAGGACAGTCTACTACTGCCTTGGGGCAGCCTGAGCTACCTTTGGGGCAGCCAGTGCAGCCTATGGGACAGTCTGCGCCGATGACCATGGGTCAGCCGTCTTTGGTGGCGAACTCTGATGCTTCTATGATTCCCATACAGGCTACTTCTGATGTCCCGGTTCCTATTGCCCCTGCGGCGAAGCAAAAGAAGATAGGACGCTGTTGGAAGTGCGCTGTTAACACCCATGCAGCAAAGGACTGTAAGGCTATCCATTACTGTTTGGTTTGTGATTCTGGGGCACACCCGACAATTCGGTGTCCAATCCTAAAGTTGCCGAGGCCTATGAGTTTCTTTGTTGGTTGCGGTAATGATGCCACGCTTGATCTTCAGTTACCGGACTCAGTATATAAGCCTCAGCTGCGTTCTTCTGGTTCACCTACTGCTTTGGTGCAAGTGTCAGGGGAGGGGGTTGTCGCTGCAGAGGATATTCAGAGTCTTATGGCACGCATGTGTCCTGGGAATCCCACTTGGAAGTGGGAGGCGGTGCCCCATGGTGCTAATGCTTTTCTTATTGGTTTACCTACAGCTGATGATTTATCCAGGATAGAGGGTATGCAGATGAGTGTGCCCAAGTTTAAAGCTCAGGCTCTTGTTTCTTCATGGGTGTACCAGGATGTTCAGCCTCTATTCGTTATGAAGCCGGTTTGGGTGCACGTCGACGGTGTTCCTGACTCTGTCCGACACTTCTTGGGTCTTTGGGCTGTGGGTTCTCTTATTGGTACCACCCTCGATGTTGATTTGTTTTCCCTTCGGAGCCTGGGGATTATTCGTATTCTTGTGGCTATGCGTGATCCTAAAGCTCTTGAGAAAGATAATGGTTGCATGGAGGTGATTGCACTTTTACAGCTTAATGGTTACAGGTTTCACTTTCGTCGTGAGACAGCGGAGTTTCTTCCAGATCCTCGTTTCCGCCCTTTCTTCTGGAAGGACGGAGGTGATGATGATGGGTCTCATAGTTTGGAGGAGGAGAGGTTTGAGGATGGTTCTGCGGACGCTGCGCCGGGGGCAGCCAGTATGGATGTGGACGGTCAGGCACCGACTCATGCTGCTGGCACGTCATCGGTGCCGGCTACGGAGGTGGCTTTGACTCCGTTCAACCATTCACCGTTGACGGACAGAGGGCGTGAGATTGTGGCTCGTGCTAGGGCGGAGTACCCTCACTTGGTCGCTTCACCTCCGTCGGCTGCTCGGGCTTCCTCACCGTCCAGAGTTCGGACTTTTATGCAGGGTCGCACTCGCCCCACTTCTTCGACTAGTTCACGGGCCGCTTCTCCGAGCACGCAGCGACCGACACCGCCTCCGTCTTCTACCTCGACACAGACGGATGCGGTGCCGCAGCCGCACACCGCCTCCGTCTTCTACCTCGACACAGACGGATGCGGTGCCGCAGCGACCGACACCGCCTCCGTCTTCTACCTCGACACAGACGGATGCGGTGCCGCAGCCGCCGAGTCTGCAGCCACCGCTCTCGTCCACGCCTAGGCCGGACGTGTTTGCGCGGCAGCCAGCCGCGGGGCCAGCGTGCGCGCACCAGCCGGTCTTCGAGCGGACGGTCACGTCGCCGCGTCAGGATGCGTCGCCAACACCTGTGCTGCGGCTGACCTCACAGCAGCCGGCCTCGTCGACCACTGCGCTGCAGCAGGAGGCTACGGCGCCGCCGACGGTGCAGCTGCTGACCTTGCAGCAGCCGGCCTCGCAGCCAGCTTCTGTGCTGCAGCCGGCCTCGGGTCAGCCGGCCATGGAGGGCGATGGGCTGGTACGTCGTGTGGAGGAGGAGTCGCACGCGCCTCCTCAAGCTCAGCCACGTCCGAGTGTGGCGAGTTTGGAGGAGGGGGACGTCGACTCGCAGCTACGCCAGCCTAGCGTGGTACTCGAGGAGGGGCAGGCTTCGACTCTTCAGGGGATTGTGCACGCTCCTTCTTCGTCGACGCCTTGTCCGTCGAAGCAGGGATCGTCAGGGGCTGGTTCGATTCAGGGGGCTACACCGACGTCTACCCCTGGAACGCCGGCCGTATCTCCGTCCACGGTTGGGTCTTCACGGCTTTCGTCTTCACCTTCGCCGGTCCCCATCCTGCAGATGCCACCTCCCGCTAGTCCTCCTCCTGTCGTTCAGCCGACGGTGAGACGGAGTGGGAGGTACGCGCTTGCGGAGGATGGGTCGGGGGCGACGGACGAGGACGTCATGCAGCGGGCCATGCGACGAAAGGCGGAGAAGAACCTCGACACGGCTGGTATGAAACAACCATCCAAGTCTTTTACTTCTTTTTCAGATTCTCGCATTTCTTCTAATTTGAGTAGTCTAGGGGTCTCGTTGGGTACTACGTCTGATGAGATCTCGGTTTCGGCTAATGTGTTGAGACAAACAGAACTTGACCGTTTAACGGTTGTTCCGAATGACTCCACGGTGCTTGAAACTTCCGTGATAGATGATGATGAAGAGGATGACATCCTAGATGGTCAGCTTCTCTCAGCTATCATTGGTAATATTTCAGAAGTCGACTTAGAACACTCGGAGCTTAGTTCAGTTTATGATCTAAATGCTTCAACACGAGGTTCTCGGTCGTCTGCTGGAAAGAAGTCTCGTCGATATAGCAAGGGTTCTAAATCTAAAACAGTCTCTCGATGAATGGCATGTTTCGGAATAGCAGAGGTCTTGGAGACTTGGCTAAGCATTCTCATATTGCCGATGGTTGTAGAGACTATGATTTAGATTTTATTGCCATATCAGAGACGGGTAGGCGACATTTCTCACAAAGTTTCCTAGACCGGTTATCTGGTGGGATTAACTTTCAGTGGTTTTCTCGCCCGCCTCGTGGTAGGTCTGGGGGCATTTTACTTGGCGTCCGCATTGACACCATGACTGTTCTAGCTAGTTCTGATGGAGAGTATCACATTAAGCTCGACATCCAGAATAAAGCCGACGGTTTCACTTGGAGTCTGGTTGCTGTGTATGGTGCCGCCCAAGATGCTTTTAAGGCTGACTTTTTACGTGAGTTGGTAAATCTTTCTAAAGATAATCCCTACCCGATTTTGATTGGAGGGGATTTTAATTTACTAAGATTTCCTCATGAGAAAAGTAAAGGTCTTTTTGATGGACATTGGCCTTTCTTGTTTAATGCTGTCATTGATAGCCTTGACTTAAGAGAGGTGTTTATGTCCGGTCGACAGTTTACTTGGGCCAACAGCTTGCCTGAGCCCACATACGAAAAGCTAGATCGCGTGTTGATGGATACCGAATGGGAAGATAAATACCCTATGGTGTCTGTCCGTGCACTAGAACGTATTGAAAAATTGTCTGACCATGCTCCTATCCTCTTAACTACTGGGAATCCCCGACCTGTTTGTAAGCAGCCTTTCAAATTTGAACTTGGCTGGTTACATAGAGAAGGGTTCCATGAGATGGTTAAGACGGTTTGGGAGAGGCCAGTTGGGGGTACCACTGCAATCTTGAGATGGAATAATAAAATGCGGGCAATGCGCAAACATCTCTCTGGTTGGGCTGCCCATACAGCTGGTCTCCTCAAAAAAGAGAAGGCTCGCTTATCATCTGTGATTGATGAGCTAGAGGCGGTTGCTGAGGTAAGACCGTTGTCTACGCATGAGATTGAACTTAAGAACCAGTCCAATGTGCAGATGGCGAGTCTTCTTCGCGAAGAGGAACTCAAATGGTAACAACGTTCCAAAGCCCAATTCATTTTGGAAGGAGACTCAGATACGCGATATTTCCATGGCATAGCCAATGGGAGACATCGGAAAAAACGTATTCACTCTCTTATTCAAGATGAAGGGTTGATTGAAGGCCATGAGCAACTCAAATCTTACATTACTAATTATTATAAAGGCTTGTTTGGTCCTCCGGATGAAAGTTCCTTCTCTCTAAATGAGGACTTAACAGCTGATATACCCCAAGTTTCTATAGAAGAAAATGGCTTACTAACTGCACCGTACTCTGAGGAAGAAGTGCAGAAGGCGATTTTCCAAATGGAATGCAACAAAGCACCGGGTCCCGATGGCTTTCCAGCGGAGTTTTATCAAACTTTCTGGGATACTATTAAAGCGGATCTTCTAGATTTGTTCAGTGCTCTGCATATAGGACAACTAGAACTATTTCGTCTAAATTTTGGTGAAGTAATCTTGTTACCGAAAGTTAATGAGGCAGAAAGGATTCAACAATATAGACCTATTTGCCTCTTAAACGTAAGTTTCAAGATTTTCACGAAAGTGGCCACCATTAGACTTAATACGGTTGCGGATCATGTCGTTCAACCATCACAAACTGCTTTCATGCAAGGAAGAAATATCCTTGATGAAGTGGCGGTTTTGCATGAGACGGTACATGAGATGCATTCTAAGAAATTAAATGGGGTCATTTTAAAATTAGATTTTGAAAAGGCCTATGACAAGGTCAAGTGGTCTTTCTTACAACAGACACTCAGGATGAAAGGTTTTTCTCCTGAATGGCGCGCTTTAATAAATGATTTCGTGTATGGAGGTAGTGTGGCAATTCGGGTTAATGATGACACCGGCCATTATTTCCAAACATGAAAAGGGTTACGCCAAGGAGATCCGTTATCACCAATGTTATTCAACATTGTGGCGGATATGCTGGCTATACTCATAGAGCGGGCCAAGTCTGATGGTCAGATTGAAGGTGTGATTCCACATCTTGTTGATGGTGGTTTATCTATCCTTCAATACGCCGACGATACAATCCTGTTTATGGATCATGATCTCGAAAAAGCTCACAACCTGAAATTAATTTTGGCGGCTTTTGAGCAATTGTCGGGATTGAAAATCAATTTCCATAAAAGTGAATTGTTCTGCTTCGGTGATGCCCAAGATGATACAGCTCTATATACAGAGTTGTTTGGTTGCGGGCAAGGCCAATTTCCTATTCGCTATTTGGGTATTCCGATTCATTATCGGAGACTTACGATTGCTGAATGGAAAATAGTGGAAGAAAGATTACAGAAGCGTCTTAGTAGTTGGAAAGGTAAATTGCTGTCCCTGGGAGGAAGATTGGTACTCATTAATTCGGTACTGACAAATATGGTACTGTATATGTTATCATTCTTCCTATTACCAAAAGGAATTCTGCACAAACTCGATTATTATCGATCCAGATTCTTTTGGCAAGGGGACAGTGAGAAAAAGAAATATCGGTTAAATGGAGTATAGTTTGTAGTCCCAAAGATCAAGGCGGGCTTGGAGTTCATGACCTCGAGGTCAAGAATTCAGCTCTGGGTAAATGGCTTTTTAAGCTCCTTACCGAGGATGGGATCGGCAAACTATTCTTCGGAGAAAATATATCGGTTCTAAGACGTTATCCCAAGTGGTTTGGAAACCTGGGGATTCACACTTCTGGGCTGGTCTAATGGCGACAAAGAATGTCTTTTTCCGCCATGGAACTTTCTCAATTAAGAATGGAGCACAAATACGGTTCTGGGAGGATGCTTGGTTAGACAATGCACCCCTAAGTGAACAGTATCCTGCGTTGTATAGTATCGTTCGTCGCAAAGGAGATACCATTGCCACAGTAATGGCTACCTCTCCCCCGAATGTGACGTTCAGACGAGTTTTGCTAGGACAAAGGCTTTTGGCATGGAATGCCTTAATTCAAAGGTTGGGGCATATTAATCTATCACCTGAACCAGATGAATTTAGGTGGAATTTACATGTAGATGGCTCCTTCTCCGTCAAATCTTTATACAACGCCATACTTCATTCTGATTTACCAGTTGATAATAATAAGAAAATTTGGAAGATGAAGATACCATTAAAAATAAAAATATTTGGATGGTATCTTCGTCGAGGTGTCATCCTCACCAAAGACAATCTTGTTAAGCGGAATTGGCATGGAAGTACTCAATGTGTTTTTTGTCATCACGATGAAACTATTAAACACCTTTTCTTCCAGTGCCAATTCGCGAGATCTATTTGGTCTGTCATCCAAGTAGCGTCTACCCTGTATCCTCCTACTAGTGTGGCCAATGTCTTTGGCAATTGGCTTCATGGTATAGATCCAAGGTTCAAGTTGCTTCTTAGGGTGGGGGCTAGCAGTTATCTGGGCGCTTTGGCTGAGTAGAAATGACAAGATTTTTAATGATAAAAATTGCTCTTTATTGCAGGTCATCTACAGATGTACAGGTATTCTCCGTTTGTGGTTACCTCTTCAGCGCATGGAGAACCGAAACCTATTTACGGAGGTCTGTACACGGTTGGAGGCTACGGCGAGGGATACTTTTTCCCTACATGGGTGGCAGCATAGTCTACGGATTGAAGCTCCACCCACACCTTAGGCGTTATATACTTCATCGTTCCGATATGTATTCCGCCTAGTTCTTTTAGTTTGGCATCTTTTTAGACTTAAGACTCATAAACGGCTGTGTGCATCCTGGTTATGCAGAGGCTGGATGTAATTGCTTCTAAAAAGTAATAAAGCATCCTTTATCGAAAAAAGGTGACTTCTGTTGTTAAATTAATTACCTTGCGAAGGTGCATACTGAAGTATACAAGCCGCTTTATTTTATTTCTCTCGGATAAAACAGGCGAGCTGCTCATTTCCTTGCGAGGGAAAAAAGTGTGGGACGCAGTGTATTTATTATGGGTGTCGCCCGTGTCTTAATGAGATACGATTGTTTCATATTTTAAAAAAATCCATGGATCCATCCGAGGCAGTTGAACAGCTCACTGTATGGACCGTGCAAGGCCATGAGCTCGTGGCCGCACTTCGCCTCGAAGACGTGCCACCACATCACGCTATCCTCCACCCAGTCAGGGTTCACCTGCTCCAACGGCGGCAGGTGTACGGGACGAGGCGATGTCCTCCGGGATCGGGGGGAATGACGTATCCCCCAAGCTCACCTTCCAACTGCCAGGGAGGCGCCAATCTGATGGCACGTGTATCGCCTCATTGATGTTGAGGTTGCGCGGGAGAGGAGGCGTGCCGCCGCGGCTCCCCTCCGAGTTCATGGTTGTTGTGTCCCATGGCTCGGCGGCGCTTTCGGGGTAGGGTTTTCGGAGCGGTTGTGGTCTTGGCAATGGGTGTGGCCGCTGCGAGTGGCCGGTTTGTAACGGTGAAAAGTAGGTGGGCGGGATGGTTACACCATTAATCTCCAGTGCCTCGGAAGTCAAACTGGCTCGCTGTGAGCGTGTGTTTAACCCACCTGGCCGATGCGCCCAGGCGGCTTGTCATTAAATAATATTCTCATCGTTTCAGTGACTGTCAAACGGGCCCGAGGTGAGCCGTCGGATGTGGTGTCGGGTTGTTGGATGTTGTATTGGGATCCAAATCATGCCGGCACATTGATAAACGCATTGGTGTGAGCCTAAAATGCCGCCGTCGTCCCAATAAATTTATTAATATGATGTATTTTATATAGTACAGAAAAATTGAAAAGAGTAAAGTTAAAACCCTATGGCGCCTACTCGTCCTCCTCGGTGTCAACGAGGTCCACGAAGACCTAAGGCGCCCACGGCCAATGCGAATACAACATAGGCTATGGTGCCGGCGGAGGCGGCATTGATGCGGGAGCACGTGCGGGTGCGGGCGGAGCTAGAGGAGGTAGCACGAGTAGGAGTGACCAGCAGCATCATCGGCCTGCCTTGCGTCGGCGAGGAGTCCCGTAGCTGGGTGGGAAGGCCATGCCACTGGCCGAGTTCCTCGAGATCGCTTTGGGCGATTGCCAGCTCTAGGGCTTCTTGCTCGGTCAGCTTCATCAGTTCGATCTTCGGGTTAACGATGGGCGGATCGAGAGGGGGAGGCGCCCCACCGTTGTCGAAGAGGGCATCCTCGTGGTCGTGGTTGTGGTCCCCGTCTTCGTCCTTCTCTTCGTCACCATCCAGACATACGCCTCATTCCTAGTTGAAGAAGCCTAGCCGAGTTAGCTCGCTCGGAGGTCCAGGTCAAACTCCCACGACCCGAAGGTGTGCCAGTTGAAGGATTTCATGGCGAAGGTCGGATCCTCGCGTAGATCCGGCAGGAGGATAAAGCGGCGACGGTGGATCTCGTCAGACCGCTCTCATCCGTCGCGTGGAATTTGAGGCAACGACACCCATCGTGATTTGAGGAGCCAACCCACCGGCAGGTTGACTTCCAACCACGACACTTCGCGGCCCTCGTCGAACAGCCGTCGCACCATATTCCATAGGGACATAGCGGTGGTCCCGCTACTTCCTCTCATCGGCACGAGATGAGCCAGCCTCGGCCATCCCTTTCCCATGGCGCCGACGTGGTTGGAGGATGTTGCCACGGGCAATGGAAATGTCATGGCTGATGAAGTGGCTGTGGTGTGGTTCCTTCCCTTAAAAGGACGGGCACATTGCATTTGGCTTGAATCCTGGAGGGGAGACACAACGATGTCCACGCGAGCACTAGCGTGGGCAAGGTGAGACAATGCCATTAATCCGCCGCAGAAACCATTATCGAAGCTGCCCCTGCCACGCGGGTGGCAAAGCGGTCGCTGGCAAACGGGCCTGAGAGAGAAGGGCACAGACACGCATGCCGATCGTGCTACGTTTGTGTTGGCGCATTGGCGACCCAAATTTGGGTCGTGAATGGATCGACGGGGACGCGGTGGTCACTACACATCAGGCCGCTGGTCTGGAGGACAGGTTTGGTATGTTTGGGTCGGATCACTGGAGATGCATGCTCTAGCAGATGTGGTACCCAATACCTATACTTCATCTGTTTTTATCTAGAGATAATCTCTAATTTGGTCTATAAAGTTGCCTCGGATGTGCACTTTGATCACAAACTTGCAAATCACTAACTGTAGGTTAAGAAGTTGCTCCGCGCGAGCGTTTTGGTCATTATATCACGGCCACGGTTAGTTTGCTGACGTGGCCAATTGATTTTTGCAAATTGAGCAATTTGCAAAAACATCAATTGGCCACGTTATCAAACTATCTGTCGCAGTGATAGAGTGACCAAAACACTCGTGCGGGACAATTTCGTGACGCAAAATTCACGATTTGCAAGTTCGTGACTAAAACACACATCCAGGACAACTTTATAGATCAAATTGGGGTTTTTTCTCTTTTATATATGTAGTTTGTGTTTTGGATTTTGTTAAAGTAAAGTTTTCTTAACTTTTTGCGCAGTTTCATAATATTCGTTACCAACAATCTAATCCTATGATATAGTTGGGGTTGAATCTAAAGTTAGCAATTTTATGAAGTTGTTCCAAGGTTGCCTAAAACACGATATGCATGCAAATCCACACAAAGGTATAACTTGCCGGAAAAATAGATAGCATAGCTGTTCGTGTTCCGGATTTAGTTAAAGTTAAACTTTATCGAGTTAATTTGTGTGTGGCGCTGTGTCTGATCGGCCACTGTCACGAGCGGGAAAGGAGGTTTGGCTCAAGTCGGTCGTTCAGCTCATCTCTGTGACAAGATGAAGTTAAATATTGCTAACCACTGGCGGAGATTCAAAGGCAGCCTTAAGAACATGCATTGGCGATCTTATTGACGATCTTGAGAGTGGTTAACCTCACCGAAATCGTTAGGCCGTTAGAGAGACTTGTTACCGAGCCTCCGTATCTGTATGCAAGAGTTTTGAAAGGTTGCTATTAGCCCGACGCACATTTCCTTGCGGTTGTCTAACCGTGTCCCTCCTCATTTTTTTCGATGATGGAAGTCAAACAACACCCAACCGCTAGGATGTATACAGCTGTGTCCAAATCTCAAGTATCATGAAAGTAAATAAACAAAAGACGAATTACATATCAATTTTGAGCAATTATAAAACGCCTAAGACGAAAGAGGTGGCTCAATCCGTAGATTATATTGTCAACCATATTGGGAAAAAGTATATCTCGTCGTAGCCTTCAACCGTGTACAGACATAAAGAGGTCGCGGTCCTCCACCTTTTGCAGCGCATGCCACGAACGGAGAATACCGATATATCTGTATATAACCTGCAAAAGAGAACCATTTTGATCATTAAAAACTTTATTATTTCTACATAGCCATAGCGACCATACAACGGCAAGTGCTCCCAAACTAATAAGCATTCTAAACCTGCGATAAATACCATGAAGCCAGTTACCAAAGATATTGGCTACACTAGTCGGAGGATACAGATCAGAAGCGCTCCCAAAGTGCACTAGAAGAATAAGGGTTTAATCGTCTTATTGTGATGACAGAGCACACACTGACTACTACTTCCAGACCAATTACGTTTAACAAGATTGTGTTTGGTTAGGATCACCCCTCGACGTAAATACCAACAAAAAATCTTAATTTTTAGTGGTATTTTCATCTTCCAAATCTTTTTGTTCTTATCAACTGGTATATCAGGTTGGATAATTGCTTGTATAGTGAACTTACAGAAAATTTTCCATTGGGATGTAAGTTCCAACGAAATTCATCAGATCCTACCGAAAGTTGAATGGATTCCAAACGATGAAATAAGGCGGTCCACACAACTAGCCTGGGACCATATAAATCTCGTCTAAACGTCACTGACGGGGGTGAGGTCGTCATTACTAAAGCAATGGTATCACTTTTGTGAGAACAATACTATATAATGTCGGGTATTGTTCAGAAAGAGGTCTATTCACTAGCCAAGAATCCTCCCAGAACCGTACCTGCGATCCATCGTTAATCTAAAAAGTACCATATTGGAAGAAAAAATTCCTTGTAGCCATTATGCCGGCCCAGAAATACGAGTCCCCAGGTTTCCAGAGGATTTGGGATAATGCTTTCTCGCCGATATACTTTCTCTTAATGAGAGTCTATCATACGCCATCCTCAGTAAGTAGATTGAACAGCCATTTACCTAGTAAGGCTGAGTTTTTGACCTCAAGATCATGAACATCCAATCCACCTAAATCTTTGAGACGGAATATAACACTCCATTTAACCAGTAGATATTTCTTTTTCTCGCTATCCCCTTGCTAAAAAATTATCGATCGATGATAATCGAGCTTGTGTAGGACACATTTGGGCATAAGGAAGAAGGATATCATGTGCAGTACCATATTAGTAAATACTGAATTAATGAGTATCAGTCTTCCTCCTAGGAATAATAATTTACATTTCTAACTACTAAGCCGTTTCTGAAATCTTTCCTCCACCAGTTTCCATTCGGTAATTGTTAGTCACCGATAATAAATCGGGATTCCCAAATAGATAATAGGAAACTGGCCTTGTCCACAACCAACCAAATCAACATATGTGGATGCTGAATCCTAGGCTTCACCGAAGCAGAACAATTTACTTTTATTTAAATTTGTTTTGAGTCCCGACAATTGCTCAAATGCAGCCAAAATTAACTTGAGATTTCGAGCTTTATCAAGATCATGGTCCACAAATAGAATTGTACCATCGGGCGTATTGAAGGATCGATAGGCCACCATCCACGAGATGTGGAATCACACCTTCAATCGGACCATCATACTTAGCACGTTCGATCAAAATAGCGAGCATATCAGCCACAATGTTAAATAACAGTGGTGATAGAGGGTCGCCTTGGCGTAAGCCTTCTCCTGTCTAGAAATATCGATCCGTGTCATCATTAACACGGATCGCTACACTTCCTCCAGACACGAAATCTTAGATCAAAGCACACCCCACTGATTTTTCACCCCGAGCGTCCGTTGAAAAAACACTGGTAAGAAAAGCCTTATAGATGAGATCTTATTTCTATGGCGCACTAGCTACATATGCGCCACAGAAACAATTCGCCACAAAAATCGCTAATTTTCGTGGCGCACCACAAGCCCATGCGCCACAGAAATAAGGTGGGGCCCACACCCTGTCAGCCCCAATCATTGGTTTCGCTATTTCGTGGCGCACTGTACCATGTGCGCCACAGAAATAAGACAATTTGTGGCGCACCAGGACCAGTGCGCCACAGAATTCAGGCATTCTGTGGCGCATGTGGGATGGTGCGCCACGAAACTACATTTTTTGGAGCACATGAGCTCCATGCGCCACGAAGATTTTTTCTCCCCACGCAACTCCACCACCCCGGATCGCCTTTTTGACTACTAAAATATAAAAGAAATAGATAGAAATTACACAAAATAAAATCCTTTGAGATGTACATGTATTATGTCATCTAGCACCATTGAAAATTAACAAACATGAATGTCGACTTTTTTTACAAAATTGCGTTAGAAAATCATCAAACTGGATTCCTGGTTGCATACGAACTCGAAAAAAACGCACAATATATCAAAATGGCCAGGAGAAAATTCTACATCCGAATTCACCTGGGCTTGCCCGGTTGGACAATTTTTAAAATCCCTAAATTCGAAAAGAGTAAAAAATTACGGCAAAATAAAGATTTTTTGCTGCAAAATAGAAAATTCGAAAAAAAAATCTGTGACGCACCAAGTGCCCATGCACCACAGAATTAAGGTCCAAATTTTGAATTTTCTAGCGCCCACTTCTCCACTTCTCCTTCTCTCCTCCACTTCTCCACTTCTTCACTTCTCCTCCACTCCTCCACTTCTCCACTTCTCCTCCCTCCTCTCCTAAACCCGGCGACCTCCTCCGACGATCACCACCACCTCCTCCACCACCACCTTCTCCTCCTCCTCCGGCGACAACCACCACCTCCTCCTCCTCCTCCTCCTCCACCACCACCACCTCCTCCTCTACCACCACCACCTCCACCACCACCACCACCTCCTCCTCTTCCTTCGGCCGGCCTCATCCTCAACCCACCCACCCCACCCAACCCACCCACGCAACCAACCCACCCACCTCCGGTGACCTTCCGGCGAAATTTCAAAAACAAACAAAAAAAAATCGGCGGCCCCAGATCTAGATCTGGCCGCCATTTTTAAAAAAATTCAAAAAAAAATTCTATGGCGCACCGGCGGTGGTGCGCCACAGAAATAAGACTTTCTGTTTCTGTGGCGCACGGTGCCTGGTGCGCCACGGAAATAAGACTTTATGTGGCGCATTGGCAGGTGCGCCACGGAATTTTTATTTTTGTGGCGAGAATTATGTGGCGCACCACCCATGCGCCACAGAATGTCCTTTTTTGGTGCACCACAGATGAGGCTTTTACTAGTAGTGAAAGGACTATTTAACTTTGTCATAAGACTTCTCAAAATCTAGTTTTAAAATAACCCCATTCATCTTCTTGGTGTGCAATTCATGTACCGGCCTCATGTAAGACAACTACCCATCAAGGATAGTACGTCCTTGCATGAAAGCGGTCTATGACGGCAGCACCACATGATCAGTGATGACCCACAAGTATAGGGGATCGCAACAGTCTTCGAGGGAAGTAAAACCCAATTTATTGATTCGACACAAGGGGAGCCAAAGAATATTTGTAAGTCTTAACAGCGGAGTTGTCAATTCAGCAGCACTGGAAATAGACTTGCTCGCAAGAGTTTATCAGTAGCAACAGTTTTATAGCAGTAGGAGTAGTGGAATATAAGTAGCAGTGTAATAAAGACAGCAGTAGTGATTATAGTAAACAACAGGATTAAAATACTGTAGGCATAGGGATGGATGAACGGGCGTTGCATGGATAAGAGAACTCATGTAACAATCAAGACAGGGCATTTGCAGATAATAATAAAACGGTATCCAAATACTAAACAATCCATAGGCATGTGTTCCGTATATAGTTGTACGTGCTCGCAATGAGAAACTTGCACAACATCTTTTGTCCTACCAGCCGGTGGCAGCCGGGCCTCTAGGGAAACTACTGGCAATTAAGGTACTCCTTTTAATAGAGTACCGGAGCAAAGTATTAACACTCCGTGAACACATGTGATCCTCACATCACAGCCTTCCCCTCCAGTTGTCCCAATTTTGTCACTTTGGGGCCTCGGGTTCGGACAGCAACATGTGTATACAACTTGCAGTAAGATCATAAAACAATGAATATCAACATGAATCAATAACATGTTCAGATCTGAAATCATGGCACTCGGGCCCTAGTGACAAGCATTAAGCATAACAAGTTGCAACAATATCATAAAAGTACCAACTACGGATACTAGGCACTATGCCCTAACAATCTTATGACTATTACATGATCAATCTCATCCAATCCCTACCATCCCCTTCAGCCTAAGCGGGGGAATTACTCACACATGGATGGGGGAATCATAGATGGTCGATGGAGAGGCGTCGGTGGTGATGATGGCGATGATCTCCTCCAATTCCCAATCCCGGCGGAGTGCATGGAGTTTCCCCGAGATGGAGTTTCGCGATGGCGGCGGAGTTTTGGACGTCTTCGGAAATATGGTCGAACCCCCTGGCGTTTTAGGTCGAAACCCTTAAGTATTCGAAAGGGGGCGTCGGAGGCCCACCGCGCCGCCTTGTGGGGTGGGCGCCTCGTGGCCCCCTCCTTCTGGTCTTCTGGCTCCGTCCATCTTCTGTGAAAATAGGCCCATTGGAATTAATCCCGGGGATTTTCCTGAAAGTTGAGTTTCTGCACAAAAACAAGACACCGGTGCAATTCTGCTGAAAAAGCGTTAGTCCGTGTTAGTTGTATCTAAAATACACAAATTAGAGGCAAAACAATAGCAAAAGTGTTCGGGAAAGTAGATACGTTTTGGACGTATCAACTCCCCCAAGCTTAGCTTATTGCTTGTCCTCAAGCAATTCAGTTAACAACTGAGTGCGATAAAAGAACTTTCACGAACACATTTGCTCATATGATGTAAATATTCTCATGATATGGACGAGTACTTAGGCAATTCATAACAAGATACATGCAAATAAAGTCATCTAATAGCTGTGTCAATCATGAAAGAGATACCAACAAACTAATAACAAGCATCATGAAACACTTCCATAAGGAGGATTGCAATGTTCATAGAAAGATATGATAAAGTGGTATCTCGCTTGCCTGTATTTGTACAGCAAAACATAAATGCCCAGGCACCTCTAAATTTCATGGAAAGACTAGAAGTAAAGATTATCAAAGATAAAAGCATCAAAGTTATACCACAGCTGATCATATTTTGTGACAAGCATATTATACTAAGAATGACAGTTATGCTCTCAAGCAGGTGCTCAAAGAAAGGATGGTGACTCAATATAAAAGTAAAAGATTGACCCTTCGCAGAGGGAAGCGGGGATTAACATGTGCTAGAGCTTTTCATTTTTTTAAAGACAGAAGTAAAATTGTTTTGAGGGGTGTTTGTTGTTGTCAACGAATGATAGTGAGCACTCTAACTACCTCGTCAACCAGACCTTCAAGAGCGGCTCCCATGAAGGACGTTATCTCTACCAGCAAGGTAGATCATCCCTCTTCCCTTTTGTTTACACATGTATTTTAGTTTCACTATGGATGACACCCCCAACCTTTGCTTACACAAGCCATGGCTAACCGAATCCTCGGGTGCCTTCCAACATTCACATACCATGGAGGAGTGTCTATTTGCAAATTAAGTTGCTTACTGATAAATCAGGGCAAAACATGTGAAGAGAATTATTGATGAAAGTTAATTAATTGGGGCTGGGAACCCCGTTGCCAGCTCTTTTTGCAAAATAATTGGATAAGCGGATATGCCACTAGTCCATTGGTGAAAGTCTGTCAGAAGTAAATGACAATGTTGAAAGATAAAACACCACATACTTCCTCATGAGCTATAAAACATCGACACAAATTGAGAAGTATTTTGAAGGTTTAAAGGTAGCACATGAGAATTTACTTGGAATGGTTTGAAATGCCATGCATAGGTATTTATGGTGGACACTTTGGAATAACTTGATTTTCAGGGGTTTGGAGGCACGAGCAGCGTTCCCGCTCAGTACAAGTGAAGGCTAGCAATAGACTGAGAAGCGACAATCAAGAGAGCAATAACTGTCATAATCATGCTTGCGACAAAATAAAATTAACGGAGGCATAAAAGTGATACAAGAACTCTGAAGAAAAGTAAATCATCGAGGCTTAATTGACTTTTGGTCAGTCATATGCATGCGTGAGCATGTGCCAAGTCGATTCAAATGAATTATTCAGAGGAGGATACCACAATGTCATACCTATCTATGAATAAAACAATGCAAGCAGATATTCATGACATGCTACTCATTATTAATAAATTGGAACTAAACATGAGAGATCATGAACTACTAGACTTTCATTAAATGAAATATACCTCATATGAACCAACTAAGCATGCTCACATGGATGAGTATATGTACAAAAATGAAAACAAATAGAGTTCATACCAGCCTCTCACCACAGTCGATTGTCGTAGATCGTCATTATTGCCTTTCACTTGTGTAGCTTGAATAATATGGAATGAAAACCAAGCTCCAACCACCGGAGACCGCTGAACTCCCTAATAAACTTTACAAAACCAAAGAAGAACAACAAATATTTTTGGTGTTTTCGGGTTAGAAACAAGAACAAAAGGAAACAAGCAAACAAAGCAAAATCTTTTTGGATTTTCTCATAGCAAACTAACGATAGCAAATAAGGTAAAATAGGAACAAAGAACCAAATAAACAAATGGTGAAGAGAAACAACAACAATATTTTTTGGTCTTTTTGTGTTTTAGGAAAGAAACAAAGCAAAAACAAGAGAATGAAAACTGAACAAACACAGAAAAGCAAGGTGGCAGAAATCTGCCAAAACTTGACAGCAGTACAGTAATCTATTTTTACGAAAATCTTCCGCTGCTCAACTCGAAAAGTGTTCAACTAATGAAAGTTAGATAACAACCTGGGGAACATGCACAAAAATTGGCAGCTCAAAATAACGTTCTGGCTACGCACAGGAATTTTTTTAGTATCAGCCCAGAATCTGTTTTCAAACAGCACTTCCCCCAAATATCATCTCCCTCTTATTAGAAACCACCTTAAGAAGCTAAATAAGTATGTACAAGTATCCGGCAATTGTAATATGCAATGAATGAGTGATGCCGGTATACCTCCCCCCAAGCTTAGGCTTTTGGCCTAAGTGGAGATCAATCCCATGGTGCCCAGAAGTGGCACCTCCGTAGTATGACGAAGAAGGATCCTGTTCGGGTATGTGCTGGAAGACGCACCAGGATACGTGACGGTGTACCGTAGGAGGGCTCGGCGTCCTCGGAGTCATGCTGCTGGTGGAAACCATGTATCCTCAGCTGCTCATCCACCTCCTCCTTAGAGCGCGACCACGGTTTCCTGTGAACACTGAACAAATCGGCCTGCGGCAAAGGGATTTCCCTCTCATCCCCGTCAATAAACAACATTTTATAGACAATATTTTCTAAACTAGAGTCAGTTGTGACAAATTGGTGACTCTTCATAGCAGCAATATCAAGCCTTATAGGAGTTAATTTCTCATCAGTAGGATCAAGAGGAAGATCTAGATATGCCATAATACGCGACGCAATAATTCCTCCATAGATAGGTCCCCTACTAGATAGGCGACGAGCAATAAGAGCACCAAGATGATAAGGTGTGCTACCAGTCAATGCAGCAACAAGAAAAGCAAGATGATAACTAGAAATGTTGCTAGTGTTCTCCCTACCAAGAATGCTAGTAGCAAGATAGTAAGCGAAATATCTAATGGCGGGAAGTTGAATGTTTCTTATCTTGCCGCGCTGAATGGTGCGGCTATCATCATTGGTAACTTCTCGATAGAGCTCCGTCAAAGCCTTGGGGCTTTTCTCGATCTTCTTCGCTGTACCTTGATGACCCACAAGTATAGGGGGTGTATCGTAGTACTTTCGATAAATAAGAGTGTCGAACCCAACGAGGAGCAGAAGGTGTTGACAAGCAGTTTGATGAAGGATTCACTGTAAATGCTCACAGACAAGTATTCAGGGGGTTTTGATATTGCCGATAAATAAAGTACGAGTAAGTAAAATGCGAGAGAAATAATTGCAGCGAGTGGCCCAATCCTTTTTAGCACAAAGGACAAGCCGGTTTGATTACTTATAATGACCAAATGTTCCTGAGGACACACGGGGATTTTAGTCTAGTACTTTCGCTTCATGTGGCTAAATAATCTTCATTGTTTTGATAAGTGTTGTGTGGGTGAACCTATGCTAATGCACCGCCCTTCCTAGGACTAATACATACTTGTGATTATACCCCTTGCAAGCATCCGCAACTACAAGAAAGTAATTAAGATAAATCTAACCACGGCCTTAAACTCTGAGATCCTGCGATCCCTCCTGCATCGATATACTAACGGGGGCTTAGGTTTCTGTCACTCCGGCAACCCCGCAATTAGCAACCGAATACAAGATGCACTCCCCTAGGCCCATAAATGGTGAAGTGTCGTGTAGTCGACGTTCACACGACACCACTAGAAGAATGACACCACAACTTAAATATCATAACATTGAATATTACTCAACCATAATTCACTACTAGCATTTAGACTTCACCCATGTCCTCAAGAACTAAACGAACTACTCACGAGACATCATATGGAATACAATCAGAGGTGATATGATGATGAATAACAATCTGAACATAAACCTTGGTTCAATGGTTTCACTCAATAGCATCTACAACAAGTATAGAATAACACCGGGAGAGTTTCCCCTATCAAACAATCAAGATTTAACCCGAATTGCTACAGCGATGACGAGGTGCAGCGGTGGTGATGGCGGTGTAGATGGTGGAGATGATGATGATGATGGGAGATGATGTCCCGCTCGATGACGATGGCGATGGCGTCGATTTCCCCCTCCGGGAGGGAATTTCCCCGGCGGATTCCTGCCCGCCGGAGAGCTCTTTTCTCTCTGGTGTTCTCCGCCCGCGGAGGCGTGTAACCCTTCGTGAGGTCCTCTCTGTGGCTTAGGTTTTCGGGACGAAGGAGTACGCGAAGAAAAGGAGGCGAAAGAGGCGTGGGGCCCCCAGCATAGGGTGGCGCGGCCGGGCCATGGGCCGCGCCGCCCTATGGTCTGGGCCACAGTGGCTCCTCTCTTCCCCTTGGCTCCCTCCGTCATCTGGAAAAATAGGAATTTACGTGAAATTCCCTTCCACAGTTGATCTTCCGAAATATTGCGTTCTGCTTTTTCCAGCAGAATCCTGGCTCCGGTGCTTGATCCTCCAATGATGATGAAACATGCAAAATAGATGAAATAACATAAGTATTGTGTCCCAATATGAAATATATCAATGAATAACAGCAAATTATGATACAAAATAGTGATGCAAATTGGACGTATCAACTCCCCCCAAGCTTAGACCTCGCTTGTCCCCAAGCGAAACTGAGCTCGATAAACAAGACCACATGTTTATGGAGTGAAGAGTCGATAAATAAAATACGGACAAGAAGCATCATATTCATTCACACAAGACATTCTAGTAAACAACTTCCTCATATAACTCATCTTGAAATAGGTAAAGAGAAATCACAAGTAAAGGTGCATAAGAAATCATGGTTGGTGATGGCAAACTTCGTTCTTGGTCAGAGAACTACTAACGGATTGTACTTCTAAGCAAAGCTTTCATATTAGAATTTATAGCTGAGCCTTCATATTTAAGCATAACAATCTCTTCATAATCATTGATAACTTCAAAGTCATATTCATTCAAATAAAATTGGTACTAAACAAGAAAGTATAAGAAACATGATTAACTGAATCATAGCATAAATGATTGGTTCACAACAACTCAATTGCTTGCTTGAGATAGAGAGAAATAGGTTTACTGACTCAACATAAAAGTAAAAGACAGGCCCTTCGCAGAGGGAAGCAGGGATTAAATCATGTGCTAGAGCTTTTCAAGTTTTGAAATCATATAAAGAGCATAAAAGTAAGATTTTGAGAGGTGTTTGTTGTTGTCAACGAATGGTAGCGGGCACTCTAACCCCTTGCCAAACGAACCTTCCAAGAGCGGCTCCCATGAGGGACGGCATCTCTACCAGCAAGGTAGATCATCCCCTTCTCTTTTGTTTACACATGTATTTTAGTTTTATTAAGGATGACACTCCCCCAACCTTGGCTTTCTCAATCCATGGCTAACCGAATCCTCGGGTGCCTTCCAACATTCACATACCATGGAGGAGTGTCTATTGCAAAATTAAGTTGCTTACTGATAAATCAGAGCAAAACATGTGAAGAGAATTATTAATGAAAGTTATTAATTTGGGGCTGGGAACCCCGCCAGCTCTTATTGCAAAATTATTGGATAAGCGGATGTGCCGCTAGTCCATTGGTGAAAGTCCGCCCAACAAGATTGAAAGATAAAACACCACATACTTCCTCATGAGCTATAAAACATTGACACAAATAAGGAGTAGTAGTTTGAATAATTTAAAGGTAGCACATGAAGTATTTACTTGGAATGGCAGAAAATACCATGTAGTAGGTAGGTATGGTGGACACAAATGGCATATGTTTGGTCTAAGGTTATGGATGTATGAGAAGCATTCCCTCTCGATACAGATCTTTGGCTAGCAAGGTTTGATAGCAAGCATAAAGGTTGAAGGAAACAAACAAATATACATATGATAGAACAATCATGCATCTTTCTCATAAGCACAAGCAATTTTAACTTAAGAATACTAAGCTCATAAGCATAGAGATAATAGAGTAATGTATCTAAGTGTATTTCTCTCTTTTATTAAACATCAGGATGTTGTTGCTATTGACCAATGCTAAGTTTGCCAAAACCAAATAGATTTACTCGATGCTCCCAAAGTGATATCAATACTCATGTCAAGAGTAATCATATAATGGAGATTGCAAACTAAAATAAGGTGTGCAAAAAGTAAATGATAAGACTTCTCATTAATATTCCATAACGATAACTCACACCAACGGATACATAGATAACTAACTAAGAGAGATACTTCCACATTGCATACTATTTCATATGATAACTTCCCTATTCATGATATGACACTACTTGATAGTAAAAGATAAAGGTGGTGGTGATGTGATACCGCGGCACTCCCCAAGCTTGGAACAAACCAAGGGGATGCCAATACCGATGATGAATTACTCCTTCGGTGATGATGGTGATGGATTCTTCTCGCGCTTCATAAGGATCTCCTTCAGCTTCAGCTTCTCAATTTTGCAATTCTGCACCAAAACCTGAAGAGACTCATTGTTACCCGAGTGTGGCGGTGACGGCCTTGTGCTGGGATTTGAGTAATATTCCAGCATTCTGCGAAGTCGCTCCTCCTGAAGTATCTCCACTTCCCTTCTTAAAGCACGATATTGATCACAAAACTCATCAGCAACCCGTATGGCTTCCTCCACACAAGGGAAAGAGTCGAGGTCCAGAGCAGGCGGAAGAGCTCCCTGCAAGTTATGAGAAAAAGAACGTCCAGTGTTAACCGATCCCACCAAGATTGGCTTACTCCTCGTAGTTCCCCACTCTCCTTTTGCTGATGCTATCTTCTCCTTCTCCTCATTGATCCTTTCATCCATCTCTTCCCTCCAAGGCCCCTTGTCTTTGTTGTTGGAGACCATGGTGCTTCTAGATCAAAACAAATCTGCAGAAAACAGCTCGAAACAAAACACGACGAAAACGATATTACGGACCTCCAGTCCGGGATTATATAGCAAAAATTTTCGACAAAAGGAAGGTTCCAGGATCGAACCAGTCGGAAAGGGGCAACGAGGCGGACCATAGTCGGCGCGGCCAGTGGGGCCGCGCCGGCCTATGGTGGCACGCCCTCGTGCGTCCTTTCCACTCCGTTTCGAACTCGTAATTTTTCATATTTTCTAAAAACAGCAGAAATAATATTCGGAAAGGTAAACGCGGACTTTTTACCTATACTGTTACCTATTCAAAGTCCTTCTGGCGGACTGTCAATTTGTCCTTTGATGAAAGCCTCGGTGTTTCCACTTGAATAATATCAACATCAACATTATAAGAATCGCGAGATATAATGCTTGAGTCTTTGTCCATTCACCACTTGTGTGGCATTGCCTTGGAGAGAGCTAATTTTGATTGCTCCTGAACGATACACCTCCTCAACAACATATGGTCCTTCCCACTTCGAGAGTAATTTCCCTGCAAAGAATCTGAGACGAGACCGATATAATAGAACTTGATCTCCAACATTAAATTCTCTTTTGATGATCCTTCTATCATGCCATTTCTTAACTTTTTATTTAAAGAGTTTAGCATTTTCATAAGCTTCACTTCTCCATTCATCTAGAGAACTTAATTGCAACAACCTCTTATTACCGGCTAATTTAGGATCTTTATTTAGTTCTCTAACAGCCCAATAAGCTTTGTGCTCTAGTTCTAAAGGTAAATGACAAGCTTTTCCATAAACCATTTTATAAGGTGACATTCCCATAGGATTTTTATAAGCAGTTCTATAAGCCCATAGTGCTTCTTTCAATTTGCTAGCCCAATTCTTTCTAGATTTATTAACAGTCTTTCCCAAAATAGATTTAATCTCTCTATTTGATAATTCTACTTGACCACTAGTTTGAGGGTGATAAGCAGAAGCAATTCTATGATTAATACCATACTTAGCAAGAGTTTTTCTAAAACCTCCATGAATAAAATGAGAACCTCCATCAGTCATAATATATCTAGGTACTCCAAATCTAGGAAATATAATATCTACAAGCATTTTTATAGAGGTCTCACCATCAGCACTTTTTGTAGGTATAGCTTCTACCCATTTAGTAACATAATCAACAGCGACAAGTATATGAGTGTTACCTTCTGAAGAAGGGAAAGGTCCCATGAAGTCGAATCCCCAACAATCGAATGGTTCAATAACAAGAGTATAATTCATAGGCATTTCATTGCGTCTAGAGATATTACCAACTCTTTGACATTCATCACAAGATAAAATAAATTTCCTTGCATCTTTGAAGAGTGTTGGCCAATAAAAACCTGATTGTAGAACCTTTTGCGCGGTTCTATCTCCAGCGTGATGTCCTCCATAAACACTTCCATGACATTTATTCAATATCTCCTGTTGTTCATATTCAGGAACACATCTTCGCATAATACCATCTACTCCTTCTTTATATAAGTGTGGGTCATCCCAAAAATAATGCCTCAAGTCATAAAAGAATTTCCTCCTTTGCTGAGCTGAAAAGGTTGGAGGCAAATACTTCGAAACAATAAAGTTAGCATAATCTGCATACCAAGGGCTCTCTCGCGAGCTCACCTTTATCACAGCCAATTGTTCATTTGGAAAACTATCATTAACAGGAACAGGATCATAAGCAATATTTTCCAATCTAGACAAATTATCAGCAACAGGATTATCAGCACCTTTCCTATCTATAATATGTAAATCAAATTCTTGCAACAGAAGTACCCATCTAATAAGCCTTGGCTTAGCATCTTTCTTTGTCATAAGGTATCTAATTGCAGCATGATCAGTATGAATTGTAACTTTTGAATCAACAATATAGGGTCTAAACTTATCACAAGCAAAGACTACAGCTAACAATTCCTTTTCAGTTGTAGCATAATTTCTTTGAGCAGCATCAAGAGTCTTACTAGCATAATGAATAACATTTAATTTTTTATCTACCCGCTGTCCAAGAACAGCGCCTACAGCAAAATCAATAGCATCACACATAATTTCAAAAGGCAAATTCCAATCAGGAGGTTCGACTACAGGAGCAGTTGTTAAGGCTTTCTTTAAAGTTTCAAAAGCTTCCTTACAATCATCATCAAAAACAAAAGGTACATCTTTTTGAAGATGATTAGTAAGAGGCTTTGAAATTTTAGAGAAATCTTTAATAAATCTCCTATAAAACCCAGCATGACCAAGAACACTACGAATACCTTTAACATCCCTCGGATAGGGCATCTTCTCAATTGCTTCAACTTTAGCTCTATCAACTTCAATACCTCTCTCGGAAATTTTATGTCCCAATACAATTCCTTCATTAACCATAAAGTGGCATTTCTCCCAATTAAGAACAAGGTTAGTTTCTTCACATCTCTGCAAAACTTTATCGAGGTTTCGCAAGCAATTATCAAAAGAATTCCCATAGACAAAAATCATCCATGAACACCTCTACAATACTTTAAAACCATGAAAAATAGCAGACATGCATCTTTGAAAAGTAGCAGGAGCATTACATAAACCAAAAGGCATACGCCTATAAGCATAAGTTCCATAAGGACAAGTAAACATGGTTTTCTCTTGATCTTTAGCTTTAACAGCAATTTGTGAAAACCCAGAATAACCATCAAGAAAGCAAAAATGAGTATTTTTAGATAACCTTTCTAGCATTTGATCAATAAAGGGTAAAGGGTAATGATCTTTCTTAGTAACTTTATTAACTTTTCGAAAATCAATGCACATTCTATAACCTACAACTATTCTTTGAGGAATAAGCTCATCATTATCATTAGGCACAACAGTCATTCCTCCTTTCTTAGGAACACAATGCACAGGACTAACCCATCTACTATCAGCAATAGGATATATAATACCAGCTTCAAGGAGTTTTAATACCTCGTTCCTTACCACTTCCTTCATCTTCGGAATTAGACGACGTTGATGTTCAACAACAGGCTTTGCATCATCTTCCATATTAATAGCATGTTGGCAAATAGAAGGAGAAATCCCTTTCAAATCATCAAGAGTATAGCCAATAGCTCCTCGGTGTTTCTTCAATATTTCCAATAACCTTTCTTCCTCAATCTCTGAAAGCTTAGAACTAATAATAACAGGATATATTTTCTTATCATCAATATGAGCATATTTAAGATTATCAGGTAAAGGCTTTAAATCAAAAACAGGATCTTCCTTTGGTGGCGGTGTTGTACCCAAATCTTCCACCGGTAAATCATGCTTGAGAATAGGTTGGCGAAGAAAAATTTCCTCAAGCTCATCTCTTTCTTTCCTAAAAGCTTCACTTTCACTATTCTCCAAATGTTGCTGCAAAGGATTATTAGGAACAAGAACAATAGATGCACACTGCTCCATTTTAAAATCATTACTAGGCAAGTCGGTTTTATAAGGAGTTTTGGTAAATTTAGAAAAGTTAAATTCATAAGGTTCACCAGCAAATCTAGTCAAAATTTTCTCTTTCTTACAATCTATAATAGCTCCACAAGTATTTAGAAAGGTCTACCAAAAATGATAGGACAATGATCACTAGCAGCAGAACCAAGTACCAAAAAGTCAGCAGGATATTTAATCTTACCACATAGAACTTCCACATCTCGAACAATACCAATTGGAGAAATAGTTTCTCTATTGGCCAGATGAATAACCACATCAATATCTTCAAGTTCACAAGAACCAATTTCGTGCATAATCTCCGTGTAAAGCTCATAAGGAATAGCACTAACACTTGCACCAATATCACATAAACCATAATAGCAATGATCACCAATTCTAACAGATAGCATAGGAACACTAACTTGTTTGGATTTATTAGGATGTGAAACAATATTAGAAGCATCTTCACAGAAAATAATATGACCATCCTCCACATTTTCAGTCACAAGATCTTTAACTATAGCAACAGCAGGTTCAATTTTAATTTGTTCTTCAGGTTCTTTAGGTTTCTTTTCACTTTTATTAACCGCACTAGATATGACAGAGTACTCCTTCATTTTAGCAGGGAAAGGGTTTTTTCAATATAAGCTTCAGGAATAACATTATCAACAGTTTCAACCACTACACATTTGTTTACAGATGAATCAATTTTATCTTTATACGGTTCATGATACTTGTCAAAATTCTTCTTAGGCAATTCATAATGAGAGGCAAAAGCTTTATAAAGATTCGCAACAACTTGGGAATCAAGACCATATGTAGCACACATATTACGAAATTTATCAGTATCCATAAAAACCTCAATGCATTCATAATCATAAATTATACCTGATTCTCTATCTTTGTCGTTCTCCCATCCTTCAGTATTTTCTTGGATCCGATCAAGAAGGTCCCTTTTAAACTCTTCATTCTTGCGTGTAAATGATCCAGAACAAGAAGTATCCAGCAAGGTCTTGTCTTGAAAAGAAAGTCTTGCATAGAAATTATCAATAATAACATTACCAGGAAGCTCATGAATGGGACATTTGAGCATTAAAGACTTCAATCTCCCCCAAGCTTGGGCAATACTCTCTCCATCATGAGGCCAGAAATTATATATGCGGTTCCGATCTTTGTGAATTTCACTTGGAGGATAAAATTTGGAATAAAATAAAGGCACAATGTCCTCCCAATCAATAGAATCACCATTCTTCAGCAATTTATACCAGTGCGCCGCTTTACCAGACAGCGATATAGTGAATAGTTTCTTCCTAACTTCATTCATAGAAATACCTGCACATTTGAATAACCCGCATAATTCATGCAAAAACAGTAAATGATCACCAGGATGAACAGTTCCATCCCCTTCATAGCGGTTATCCATAACACGTTCAATAATTTTCATAGGTATTTTATATGGTACTACTTCCTCACCTGGCGCTTCATCCACTACCGTTGCAGTAGTAGTAGATTTCCCAAATAGAAATTGAAGAGAAGATCTCTCCATAATGATTTATAGCAGCAGGCAGAAATAAAATCAGCACAAACAGTAAAAGTTTTCCTTACCAATTCCACTTACCAATAGCGCTTCACTCCCCGGCGCCAGAAAATAGTCTTGATGACCCACAAGTATAGGGGGTGTATCGTAGTACTTTCGATAAATAAGAGTGTCGAACCCAACGAGGAGCAGAAGGTGTTGACAAGCAGTTTCGATGAAGGATTCATGTAAATGCTCACAGACAAGTATTCAGGGGTTTTGATATTGCAGATAAATAAAGTACGAGTAAGTAAAATGCGAGAGAAATAATTGCAGCGTGGCCCAATCCTTTTTAGCACAAAGGACAAGCCGGTTTGATTACTTATAATGACCAAACGTTCCTGAGGACACACGGGGATTTTAGTCTAGTACTTTCGCTTCATGTGGCTAAATAATCTTCATTGTTTTGATAAGTGTTGTGTGGGTGAACCTATGCTAATGCACCGCCCTTCCTAGGACTAATACATACTTGTGATTATACCCCTTGCAAGCATCCGCAACTACAAGAAAGTAATTAAGATAAATCTAACCACAGCCTTAAACTCTGAGATCCTGCGATCCCTCCTGCATCGATATACTAACGGGGGCTTAGGTTTCTGTCACTCAACCCCGCAATTAGCAACCGAATACAAGATGCACTCCCCTAGGCCCATAAATGGTGAAGTGTCGTGTAGTCGACGTTCACACGACACCACTAGAAGAATGACACCACAACTTAAATATCATAACATTGAATATTACTCAACCATAATTCACTACTAGCATTTAGACTTCACCCATGTCCTCAAGAACTAAACGAACTACTCACGAGACATCATATGGAATACAATCAGAGGTGATATGATGATGAATAACAATCTGAACATAAACCTTGGTTCAATGGTTTCACTCAATAGCATCTACAACAAGTATAGAATAACACCGGGAGAGTTTCCCCTATCAAACAATCAAGATTTAACCCGAATTGCTACAGCGATGACGAGGTGCAGCGGTGGTGATGGCGGTGTAGATGGTGGAGATGATGATGATGATGATGGAGATGATGTCCCGCTCGATGACGATGGCGATGGCGTCGATTTCCCCCTCCGGGAGGGAATTTCCCCGGCGGATTCCTGCTCGATACGTCCAATTTGCATCACTATTTTGTATCATAATTTGCTGTTATTCATTGATATATTTCATATTGGGACACAATACTTATGTTATTTCATCTATTTTGCATGTTTCATCATCATTGGAGGATCAAGCACCGGAGCCAGGATTCTGCTGGAAAAAGCACCGTCGAACGCAATATTTCGGAAGATCAACTGTGGAAGGGAATTTCACGTAAATTCCTATTTTTCCAGATGACGGAGGGAGCCAAAAGGGAGCAGAGAGGAGCCACTGTGGGCCCAGACCACAGGGCGGCGCGGCCCAAGGCCTGGCCGCGCCACCCTGTGCTCTGGGGCCCCACAGCCCCTTTCGCCTCCTTTTCTTCGCGTACTCCTTCGTCCCGAAAACCTAAGCCACATAGAGGACCTCACGAGGGGTTACAGCCGCCTCTGCGGGGCGGAGAACACCAGAGAGAAAAGAGCTCTCCGGCGGGCAGGAATCCGCCGGGGAAATTCCCTCCCGGAGGGGGAAATCGACGCCATCGCCATCGTCATCGAGCGGGACATCATCTCCATCATCATCATCATCATCTCCACCATCTACACCGCCATCACCACCGCTGCACCTCGTCATCGCTGTAGCAATTCGGGTTAAATCTTGATTGTTTGATAGGGGAAACTCTCCCGGTGTTATTCTATACTTGTTGTAGATGCTATTGAGTGAAACCATTGAACCAAGGTTTATGTTCAGATTGTTATTCATCATCATATCACCTCTGATTGTATTCCATATGATGTCTCGTGAGTAGTTCGTTTAGTTCTTGAGGACATGGGTGAAGTCTAAATGCTAGTAGTGAATTATGGTTGAGTAATATTCAATGTTATGATATTTAAGTTGTGGTGTCATTCTTCTAGTGGTGTCGTGTGAACGTCGACTACACGACACTTCACCATTTATGGGCCTAGGGGAGTGCATCTTGTATTCGGTTGCTAATTGCGGGGTTGCCGGAGTGACAGAAACCTGAGCCCCGTTAGTATATCGATGCAGGAGGGATCGCAGGATCTCAGAGTTTAAGGCGTGGTTAGATTTATCTTAATTACTTTCTTGTAGTTGCGGATGCTTGCAAGGGTTATAATCACAAGTATGTATTAGTCCTAGGAAGGGCGGTGCATTAGCATAGGTTCACCCACACAACACTTATCAAAACAATGAAGATTATTAAACCACATGAAGCGAAAGTACTAGACTAAAATCCCCGTGTGTCCTCAGGAACGTTTGGTCATTATAAGTAATCAAACCGGCTTGTCCTTTGTGCTAAAAAGGATTGGGCCACTCGCTGCAATTATTTCTCTCGCATTTTATTTACTTGTACTTTATTTATCTGCAATATCAAAACCCCATGAATACTTGTCTGTGAGCATTTACAGTGAATCCTTCATCGAAACTGCTGCCAACACCTTCTGCTCCTCGTTGGGATCGACATTCTTACTTATCGAAGATACTACGATACACCCCTATACTTGTGGGTCATCAAGACTATTTTCTGGCGCCGTTGCCGGGGAGTGAAGCGCTATTGGTAAGCGGAATTGGTAAGGAAATTTACTGTTTGTGCTGATTTTATTTCTGCCTGCTGCTATAAATCATTATGGAGAGATCCTCTCTTCAATTTCTATTTGGGAAATCTACTACTACTGCAACGGTAGTGGATGAAGCGCCAGGTGAGGAAGTAGTACCATATAAAATACCTATGAAAATTATTGAACGTGTTTTGGATAACCGCTATGAAGGGGATGGAACTGTCCATCCTGGTGATCATTTATTGTTTTTGCATGAATTATGCGGGTTATTCAAATGTGCAGGTATTTCTATGAATGAAGTTAGGAAGAAACTATTCACTATATCGCTGTCTGGTAAAGCGGCGCACTGGTATAAATTGCTGAAGAATGGTGATTCTATTGATTGGGAGGACATTGTGCCTTTATTCTATTCCAAATTTTATCCTCCAAGTGAAATTCACAAAGATCGGAACCGCATATATAATTTCTGGCCTCATGATGGAGAGAGTATTGCCCAAGCTTGGGGGAGATTGAAGTCTTTAATGCTCAAATGCCCCATTCATGAGCTTCCTGGTAATGTTATTATTGATAATTTCTATGCAAGACTTTCTTTTCAAGACAAGACCTTGCTGGATACTTCTTGTTCTGGATCATTTACACGCAAGAATGAAGAGTTTAAAAGGGACCTTCTTGATCGGATCCAAGAAAATACTGAAGGATGGGAGAACGACAAAGATAGAGAATCAGGTATAATTTATGATTATAAATGCATTGAAGCTTTTATGGATACTGATAAATTTTGTAATATGAGTGCTACATATGGTCTTGATTCCCAAGTTGTTGCAAATCTTTATAAAGCTTTTGCCTCTCATTATGAACTGCCTAAGAAGAATTTTGACAAGTATCATGAACCGTATAAAGATAAAATTGATTCATCTGTAAACAAATGTGTAGTGGTTGAAACTGTTGATAATGTTATTCCTGAAGCTTATATTGAAAAAACTCCTTTCCCTGCTAAAATGAAGGAGTACTCTGTCATATCTAGTGCGGTTAATAAAAGTGAAAAGAAACCTAAAGAACCTGAAGAACAAATTAAAATTGAACCTGCTGTTGCAATAGTTAAAGATCTTGTGACTGAAAATGTGGAGGATGGTCATATTATTTTCTGTGAAGATGCATCTAATATTGTTTCACATCCTAATAAATCCAAACAAGTTAGTGTTCCTATGCTATCTGTTAGAATTGGTGATCATTGCTATTATGGTTTATGTGATATTGGTGCAAGTGTTAGTGCTATTCCTTATGAGCTTTACACGGAGATTATGCACGAAATTGGTTCTTGTGAACTTGAAGATATTGATGTGGTTATTCATTTGGCTAATAGAGAAACTATTTCTCCAATTGGTATTGTTCGAGATGTGGAAGTTCTATGTGGTAAGATTAAATATCCTGCTGACTTTTTGGTACTTGGTTCTGCTGCTAGTGATCATTGTCCTATCATTTTTGGTAGACCTTTTCTAAATACTTGTGGAGCTATTATAGATTGTAAGAAAGAGAAAATTTTGACTAGATTTGCTGGTGAACCTTATGAATTTAACTTTTCTAAATTTACCAAAACTCCTTATAAAGCTGACTTGCCTAGTAATGATTTTAAAATGGAGCAGTGTGCATCTATTGTTCTTGTTCCTAATAATCCTTTGCAGCAACATTTGGAGAATAGTGAAAGTGAAGCTTTTAGGAAAGAAAGAGATGAGCTTGAGGAAATTTTTCTTCGCCAACCTATTCTCAAGCATGATTTACCGGTGGAAGATTTGGGTACAACACCGCCACCAAAGGAAGATCCTGTTTTTGATTTAAAGCCTTTACCTGATAATCTTAAATATGCTCATATTGATGATAAGAAAATATATCCTGTTATTATTAGTTCTAAGCTTTCAGAGATTGAGGAAGAAAGGTTATTGGAAATATTGAAGAAACACCGAGGAGCTATTGGCTATACTTGATGATTTGAAAGGGATTTCTCCTTCTATTTGCCAACATGCTATTAATATGGAAGATGATGCAAAGCCTGTTGTTGAACATCAACGTCGTCTAATTCCGAAGATGAAAGAAGTGGTAAGGAATGAGGTATTAAAACTCCTTGAAGCTGGTATTATATATCCTATTGCTGATAGTAGATGGGTTAGCCTGTGCATTGTGTTCCTAAGAAGGAGGAATGACTGTTGTGCCTAATGATAATGATGAGCTTATTCCTCAAAGAATAGTTGTAGGTTATAGAATGTGCATTGATTTTCGAAAAGTTAATAAAGTTACTAAGAAAGATCATTACCCTTTACCCTTTATTGATCAAATGCTAGAAAGGTTATCTAAAAATACTCATTTTTGCTTTCTTGATGGTTATTCTGGGTTTTCACAAATTGTTGTTAAAGCTAAAGATCAAGAGAAAACCACTTTTACTTGTCCTTATGGAACTTATGCTTATAGGCGTATGCCTTTTGGTTTATGTAATGCTCCTGCTACTTTTCAAAGATGCATGTCTGCTATTTTTCATGGTTTTTGCGAAAGTATTGTAGAGGTGTTCATGGATGATTTTTCTGTCTATGGGAATTCTTTTGATAATTGCTTGCGAAACCTCGATAAAGTTTTGCAGAGATGTGAAGAAACTAACCTTGTTCTTAATTGGGAGAAATGCCACTTTATGGTTAATGAAGGAATTGTATTGGGACATAAAATTTCCGAGAGAGGTATTGAAGTTGATAGAGCTAAAGTTGAAGCAATTGAGAAGATGCCCTATCCGAGGGATGTTAAAGGTATTCGTAGTGTTCTTGGTCATGCTGGGTTTTATAGGAGATTTATTAAAGATTTCTCTAAAATTTCAAAGCCTCTTACTAATCTTCTTCAAAAAGATGTACCTTTTGTTTTTGATGATGATTGTAAGGAAGCTTTTGAAACTCTAAAGAAAGCCTTAACAACTGCTCCTGTAGTTGAACCTCCTGATTGGAATTTGCCTTTTGAAATTATGTGTGATGCTAGTGATTTTGCTGTAGGCGCTGTTCTTGGACAGCGGGTAGATAAGAAATTAAATGTTATTCATTATGCTAGTAAGACTCTTGATGCTGCTCAAAGAAATTATGCTACAACTGAAAAGGAATTGTTAGCTGTAGTCTTTGCTTGTGATAAGTTTAGACCCTATATTGTTGATTCGAAAGTTACAATTCATACTGATCATGCTGCAATTAGATACCTTATGACAAAGAAAGATGCTAAGCCAAGGCTTATTAGATGGGTACTTCTGTTGCAAGAATTTGATTTACATATTATAGATAGGAAAGGTGCTGATAATCCTGTTGCTGATAATTTGTCTAGATTGGAAAATATTGCTTATGATCCTGTTCCTGTTAATGATAGTTTTCCAAATGAACAATTGGCTGTAATAAAGGTGAGCTCGCGAGAGAGCCCTTGGTATGCAGATTATGCTAACTTTATTGTTTCGAAGTATTTGCCTCCAACCTTTTCAGCTCAGCAAAGGAGGAAATTCTTTTATGACTTGAGGCATTATTTTTGGGATGACCCACACTTATATAAAGAAGGAGTAGATGGTATTATGCGAAGATGTGTTCCTGAATATGAACAACAGGAGATATTGAATAAATGTCATGGTAGTGTTTATGGAGGACATCACGCTGGAGATAGAACCGCGCAAAAGGTTCTACAATCAGGTTTTTATTGGCCAACACTCTTCAAAGATGCAAGGAAATTTATTTTATCTTGTGATGAATGTCAAAGAGTTGGTAATATCTCCAGACGCAATGAAATGCCTATGAATTATACTCTTGTTATTGAACCATTCGATTGTTGGGGATTCGACTTCATGGGTCCTTTCCCTTCTTCAGACGGTAACACTCATATACTTGTCGCTGTTGATTATGTTACTAAATGGGTAGAAGCTATACCTACAAAAAGTGCTGATGGTGAGACCTCTATAAAAATGCTTGTAGATATTATATTTCCTAGATTTGGAGTACCTAGATATATTATGACTGATGGAGGTTCTCATTTCATTCATGGAGGTTTTAGAAAAACTCTTGCTAAGTATGGTATTAATCATAGAATTGCTTCTGCTTATCACCCTCAAACTAGTGGTCAAGTAGAATTATCAAATAGAGAGATTAAAGCTATTTTAGGAAAGACTGTTAATAAATCTAGGAAGAATTGGGCTAGCAAATTGAAAGAAGCACTATGGGCTTATAGAACTGCTTATAAAAATCCTATGGGAATGTCACCTTATAAAATGGTTTATGGAAAAGCTTGTCATTTACCTTTAGAACTAGAGCACAAAGCTTATTGGGCTGTTAGAGAACTAAATAAAGATCCTAAATTAGCCGGTAATAAGAGGTTGTTGCAATTAAGTTCTCTAGATGAATGGAGAAGTGAAGCTTATGAAAATGCTAAACTCTTTAAAGAAAAAGTTAAGAAGTGGCATGATAGAAGGATCATTAAAAGAGAATTTAATGTTGGAGATCAAGTTCTATTGTATCGGTCTCGTCTCAGATTCTTTGCAGGGAAATTACTCTCGAAGTGGGAAGGACCATATGTTGTTGAGGAGGTGTATCGTTCAGGAGCAATTAAAATTAGCTCTCTCCAAGGCAATGCCACACAAGTGGTGAATGGACAAAGACTCAAGCATTATATCTCGGGCGATTCTTATAATGTTGATGTTGATATTATTCAAGTGGAAACACCGGAGGCTTTCATCAAAGGACAAATTGACAGTCCGCCAGAACTGGACTTTGAATAGGTAACAGTACAGTAATAAAAAGTCCGCGTTTACCTTTCCGAACATTATTTCTGCTGTTTTTGGAAAATATGAAAAATTACGGAATCGAAAACGAGTGGAAAAGACGCGCGAGGGCCCGTCACCACAGGCGGCCCGGGCCTGGCCGCGCCGACCTATGGTGACAGCCCCTCGGCGTCCCGTTTCGTTTTCGGCCTGGAACCTTCCTTTTGTCGTAAAAATATTTGCTATATAATCCCCCGGACCCCTGGAGGTCCGTAATATCGTTTTCTCGTCGTGTTTTGTTTCGAGCTGTTTTCTGCCAGATTTGTTTTGATCTAGAAGCACCATGGTCTCCAACAACAAGGACAAGGAGCCTTTGAAGGAAAATATTCAAGACCCGGAGCTGAAGAAAGAAGACACAAGAGAGGATGAGGAAGAAGTGGAGGAAGCTCCGCAGGAACACCAGCAGGCCACCGTTGCAAGTATTGGCGTGATATCAAATCCATCCAACATCAAGAGGAGTGCACGAATCGCTACCGGAGGAGCGGTTCCACGTCATTACTTGGCTCCAAGGACATCTTCTCCGAGCAATTACAACCCTTACCGCAATCTAATCTACGATCGTCAAACTGAAAGGACCCCCAAGGTAGTGTTGCCAAGTAATTGGGATATAAATCGTTCTGACAATGCAGGAGAGATGAAATCTGAAGCTGAAGGATGGGGAAACAATTCTAAGAGTTGGGATTCACCACCGGACATGATTATGAGCCGTGTTGAGCACAACTCGGAGATGATTCGCAACCTCACCTATGAGATTGAAGGTTTACAGGAGCTTGTCAGGAAGCTTGTCGAGAAGAATCCATCACCATCATCACCGAAGGAGTAATTCATCATCGGTATTGGCATCTCCTTGGTTTGTTCCAAGCTTGGGGGAGTGCCGCGGTATCACATCATCATTACCTTTATCTTTTACTATCAAGTAGTGTCATATCATGAGTAGGGAAGTTATCATATGGAATAGTATGCAATGTGGAAGTATCTCTCTTAGTTAGTTATCTATGTATCCGTTGGTGTGAGTTATCGTTATGGAATATTAATGAGAAGTCTTATCATTTAATTTTTGCACACCTTATTTTAGTTTGCAATCTCCATTATATGATTACTCTTGACATGAGTATTGATATCACTTTGGGAGCATCGAGTAAATCTATTTGGTTTTGGCAAACTTAGCATTGGTCAATAGCAACAACATCTTGATGTTTAATGAAAGAGAGAAATACACTTAGATACATTATTCTATTATCTCTATGCTTAGTATTCTAAAGTTAAAATTGCTTGTGCTTATGAGAAAGATGCATGATTGTTTCTATCATATGTATATTTGTTTGTTTCCCTCAACCTTTATGCTTGCTATCAAACCTTGCTAGCCAAAGACCTGTATCGAGAGGGAATGCTTCTCATACATCCATAACCTTAGACCAAACCTATGCCATTTGTGTCCACCATACCTACCTACTACATGGTATTTTCTGCCATTCCAAGTAAATACTTCATGTGCTACCTTTAAATAATTCAAACTATACTACTCCTTATTTGTGTCAATGTTCTATAGCTCATGAGGAAGTATGTGGTGTTATATCTTTCAATCTTGTTGGGGGGACTTTCACCAATGGACTAGCGGCACATCCGCTTATCCAATAACTTTGCAATAAGAGCTGGCAACGGGGTTCCCAGCCCCAATTAATAACTTTCATTAATAATTCTCTTCACATGTTTTGCTCTGATTTATCAGTAAGCAACTTAATTTTGCAATAGACACTCCTCCATGGTATGTGAATGTTGGAAGGCACCCGAGGATTCGGTTAGCCATGGATTGAGAAAGCCAAGGTTGGGGGAGTGTCATCCTTAATAAAACTAAAATACATGTGTAAACAAAAGAGAAGGGGGATGATCTACCTTGCTGGTAGAGATGCCGTCCCTCATGGGAGCCGCTCTTTGAAGGTTCGCTGGCAAGGGGGTTAGAGTGCCCGCTACCATTCGTTGACAACAACAAACACCGCTCAAAATCTTACTTTTATGCTCTTTATATGATTTCAAAACTTGAAAAGCTCTAGCACATGATTTAATCCCTGCTTCCCTCTGCGAAGGGCCTGTCTTTTACTTTTATGTTGAGTCAGTAAACCTATTTCTCTCTATCTCAAGCAAGCAATTGAGTTGTTGTGAACCAATCATTTATGCTATGATTCAGTTGATCATGTCTTTTATACTTTCTTGTTTAGTACCAATTTTATCCGAATGAATATGACTTTGAAGTTATCAATGATTATGAAGAGATTGTCATGCTTAAATATGAAGGCTCAGCTATAAAATCTAATATGAAAGCTTTGCTTAGAAGTACAATCCGTTAGTAGTTCTCTGACCAAGAACAAAGTTTGCCATCACCAACTATGATTTCTTATGCACCTTTACTTGTGATTTCTCTTTACCTATTTCAAGATGAGTTATATGAGGAAGTTGTTTACTAGAATGTCTTGTGTGAATGAATATGATGCTTCTTGTCCGTATTTTATTTATCGACTCTTCACTCCATAAACATGTGGTCTTGTTTATCGAGCTCAGTTTCGCTTGGGGACAAGCGAGGTCTAAGCTTGGGGGGAGTTGATACGTCCAATTTGCATCACTATTTTGTATCATAATTTGCTGTTATTCATTGATATATTTCATATTGGGACACAATACTTATGTTATTTCATCTATTTTGCATGTTTCATCATCATTGGAGGATCAAGCACCGGAGCCAGGATTCTGCTGGAAAAAGCACCGTCGAACGCAATATTTCGGAAGATCAACTGTGGAAGGGAATTTCACGTAAATTCCTATTTTTCCAGATGACGGAGGGAGCCAAAAGGGGGAGCAGAGAGGAGCCACTGTGGGCCCAGACCACGGGCGGCGCGGCCCAAGGCTGGCCGCGCCACCTGTGCTCTGGGGCCCCACAGCCTTTCGCCTCCTTTTCTTCGCGTACTCCTTCGTCCCGAAAACCTAAGCCACATAGAGGACCTCACGAGGGGTTACAGCCGCCTCTGCGGGGCGGAGAACACCAGAGAGAAAAGAGCTCTCCGGCGGGCAGGAATCCGGGAAATTCCCTCCCGGGGAATCGACGCCATCGCCATCGTCATCGAGCGGGACATCATCTCCATCATCATCATCATCATCTCCACCATCTACACCGCCATCACCACCGCTGCACCTCGTCATCGCTGTAGCAATTCGGGTTAAATCTTGATTGTTTGATAGGGGAAACTCTCCCGGTGTTATTCTATACTTGTTGTAGATGCTATTGAGTGAAACCATTGAACCAAGGTTTATGTTCAGATTGTTATTCATCATCATATCACCTCTGATTGTATTCCATATGATGTCTCGTGAGTAGTTCGTTTAGTTCTTGAGGACATGGGTGAAGTCTAAATGCTAGTAGTGAATTATGGTTGAGTAATATTCAATGTTATGATATTTAAGTTGTGGTGTCATTCTTCTAGTGGTGTCGTGTGAACGTCGACTACACGACACTTCACCATTTATGGGCCTAGGGGAGTGCATCTTGTATTCGGTTGCTAATTGCGGGGTTGCCGGAGTGACAGAAACCTAGCCCCCGTTAGTATATCGATGCAGGAGGGATCGCAGGATCTCAGAGTTTAAGGCTGTGGTTAGATTTATCTTAATTACTTTCTTGTAGTTGCGGATGCTTGCAAGGGGTATAATCACAAGTATGTATTAGTCCTAGGAAGGGCGGTGCATTAGCATAGGTTCACCCACACAACACTTATCAAAACAATGAAGATTATTAAACCACATGAAGCGAAAGTACTAGACTAAAATCCCCGTGTGTCCTCAGGAACGTTTGGTCATTATAAGTAATCAAACCGGCTTGTCCTTTGTGCTAAAAAGGATTGGGCCACTCGCTGCAATTATTTCTCTCGCATTTTATTTACTTGTACTTTATTTATCTGCAATATCAAAACCCCCTAAATACTTGTCTGTGAGCATTTACAGTGAATCCTTCTGCTGCCAACACCTTCTGCTCCTCGTTGGGATCGACATTCTTACTTATCGAAGATACTACGATACACCCCCTATACTTGTGGGTCATCACCCGCCGGAGAGCTCTTTTCTCTCTGGTGTTCTCCGCCCCGCAGAGGCGGCTGTAACCCTTCGTGAGGTCCTCTCTGTGGCTTAGGTTTTCGGGACGAAGGAGTACGCGAAGAAAAGGAGGCGAAAGAGGCTGTGGGGCCCCCCAGAGCATAGGGTGGCGCGGCCAGGCCATGGGCCGCGCCGCCCTATGGTCTGGCCCACAGTGGCTCCTCTCTTCTTCCCCTTCTGGCTCCCTCCGTCATCTGGAAAAATAGGAATTTACGTGAAATTCCCTTCCACAGTTGATCTTCCGAAATATTGCGTTCTGACGGTGCTTTTTCCAGCAGAATCCTGGCTCCGGTGCTTGATCCTCCAATGATGATGAAACATGCAAAATAGATGAAATAACATAAGTATTGTGTCCCAATATGAAATATATCAATGAATAACAGCAAATTATGATACAAAATAGTGATGCAAATTGGACGTATCATACCTACAAGAGTAATATCCAATGCAACACAAAAATCCTTCAACTTCATAGTAATAGGCCTATCATAAATCCTGAATGTAACTGATGGTGTGAAGTGTGTGTTGTTGAACTTAAAGCTTTCAACAAAGATTTTAGTTAGCATGTAGTATTGACTCCTCTCATCTTCCATATAGGTAGATAAGCCCACATTATTGATGAGGAATAAGAAGTCATCAAGCAGCCCTGCATTACGCAAAAAGTCATAGCATGGAAATGATGAAGCATTAGGAACTCCATTATCCTCTTCAACTTCGAAGCTCGGTGCGATGACATCCTCATTATAGGATCGTCTAATTCGAGTGGCTGCCCTTGAGGGCCTCCCCGTGCTTGTCGTCTCTCTTTCGAACACTTCTCCAAAGTGTGATTGTCCATTTTCCTTTTCTTATATTGAATTGATACGGATCCAATCACAAGAGTTTGATATTCTTCTTTAGGCTCATATATTGGACAATCAATATCTCCAACTTTGATAGATCCCAAATTAGAAATTATATTAACTCCATATACTTTATCAATCCTCTTGGGAAAATAAACAGTATGTTCCTTGTCATCAACATTGAAGGTGACTTTTCCTTTATTGCAATCAATAACAGCCCCTGCAGTATTAAGAAAGGGTCTTCCAAGAATAATAGACATATTATCATCTTCAGGCATTTCCAACACAACAAAATCAGTTAATATTAAGCAATTTTGAGTAACTTGAACAGGAACATCTTCACATACACCAACAGGAACAACAGTAGATTTATCAGCCATTTGCAAAGATATATCAGTTGGTATCAACTTATCTAAATCAAGTCTCTTGTAAAGGGAAAAAGGCATAACACTAACTCCTGCTCCCAAATCACATAGAGCAGTTCTAACATAATTATTCTTGATGGAACAAGGAATAGTCGGTATACCTGGGTCTCCCAGCTTCTTTGGAACCTTACCATTGAAAGAGTAATTAGCGAGCATAGTGGAAATTTCCTCATTAGGAATTTTCCTTTTGTTAGAGACAATATCTTTCATATACTTTGAATAAGGAGGCAATTTAATAGCATCAGTCAAAGGGATTTGCAAAAACAAAGGTTTCATCCAATCACAAAATTTATTATAGTGTTCCTCCTCCTTTGATTTTAATTTCTTAGCAGGAAAAGGCATTTGCTTTTGAACCCAAGGTTCTCTTTCATTACCATGTTTCTTAGCAATAAAATCTTCTTTAGTGTACTTTTTATTTTTAGCATGCTTTTCAGGTTCATTTTCAATCTCTTCTTTATCAGAAGCATCATTCTTATCATTATCTTTATCATGTTCATTACCACTTTCAGTTTCAGCATCAGAAATAGAAATACTATTAGGATCATTAACAGGTTCAGAGGATTCTACAACAGTTTTATGTTTCTTCTTCTTTTTCTTAGAAGGAGCACTAGTTTCTTTAGTTTGTTGAGAATCTTGTTCAACTCTTTTGGGATGCCCTTCAGGATATAGAGGATCCTGGGTAGAAACACCACCTCTAGTTGTTACTTCATAAGCATGTTCTTTATGAGTATTTTTTAACAAGTCATTTTGCACTTTAGTAAGTTGATCAATTTGAGTTTGAATCATATGAAAATATTTAACAAGCATCTTAACATCATTGGAGGTTCTCTCCACAATATCATTCAATTTACTAATAGCTTGAGAGTTTTCCATTAGATGATTCTCTACTCTCATATTAAAGTTATTTTGCTTAACAACATAATTATCAAATTCATCTAAACATTGATCAGGAGGTTTTGAGTAAGGAATATCTCCTTTATCAAAGCGTTGAAGAGAATGTACCTCAATCGTGGATGAAGGGGGAATTATCTTACATAGATCTTCTATAGGAGGTAAATTCTTCACATCTTCAGATTTAATACCTTTCTCCATAAGAGATTTCTTGGCTTCCCTCATATCTTCATCATTTAATTCAATCATACCCCTCTTCTTCAATATTGGCGTTTTGGTTGGTTCAGGTGTAGTCCAATCATCATGATTTTGGCTTATTTTAGCCAATAATTCTTCAGCTTCGTCCGGAGTTCTTTTCCTGAAAACACAATCAGCACAACTATCCAGGTATGCCCTAGACTCAATGGTTAGTCCACTATAAAATATATCAAGTAAATCATGCTTTTCCAAATCATGTCCAGGCCGAGCTCTAATGAGAGAGCAAAATCTTGCCCAAGCTTCAGGCAATTTCTCTCCATCTTCTTGATCAAAACTATAAATTTTCTGCAAAGCAATATGTTGAGCACTAGCAGGAAAATATTTTCGAAAGAAAACATCAAGCAAACAACTTGGACTATCAATAGAATCAGGAGGCAAACTATTATACCAAATCTTAGCATCATCTTTAAATGAGAAAGGAAAAATTTTAGCAACAAAATAAGTACGCATCTTAACATCATCAGAAAACAAACTACTTAAAGTAGAAAGCTCATTCATGTGCTCTACATCACTTTCTTTTTCAGTACCACAGAAGGGTGTTTTCTCAACAATAGATATATGAGATAAATCAAGAGAAAAATCATAATCCTTATCCTTAATGTTTATAGGAGATGTGGCAAATTTAGGATCAGGAGACAGTTTATATCTAACAGCATGTTGTGCAATAAGCTTTTTAAGGTTACTTGTACTAGTAGTAGCATTGCATTTATCAATAAAATCATAATAGTCTTGATGACCCACAAGTATAGGGGATCGCAACAGTCTTCAAGGGAAGTAAAACCCAATTTATTGATTCGACACAAGGGGAGCCAAAGAATATTTGTAAGTCTTAACAGCGGAGTTGTCAATTCAGCTGCACTTGGAAATAGACTTGCTCACAAGAGTTTATCAGTAGCAACAGTTTTATAGCAGTAGGAGTAGTGGAATATAAGTAGCAGTGTAATAAAGACAGCAGTAGTGATTATAGTAAACAGCAGGATTAAAATACTGTAGGCATAGGGATGGATGAACGGGCGTTGCATGGATAAGAGAACTCATGTAACAATCAAGGCAGGGCATTTGCAGATAATAATAAAACGGTATCCAAATACTAAACAATCCATAGGCAAGTGTTCCGTATATAGTTGTACGTGCTCGCAATGAGAAACTTGCACAACATCTTTTGTCCTACCAGCCGGTGGCAGCCGGGCCTCTAGGGAAACTACTGGCAATTAAGGTACTCCTTTTAATAGAGTATGGGAGCAAAGCATTAACACTCCGTGAACACATGTGATCCTCACATCACAGCCTTCCCCTCCGGTTGTCCCAATTTCTGTCACTTTGGGGCCTCGGGTTCCGGACAACAACATGTGTATACAACTTGCAGGTAAGATCATAAAACAATGAATATCAACATGAATCAATAACATGTTCAGATCTGAAATCATGGCACTCAGGCCCTAGTGACAAGCATTAAGCATAACAAGTTGCAACAATATCATAAAAGTACCAACTACGGATACTAGGCACTATGCCCTAACAATCTTATGACTATTACATGATTAATCTCATCCAATCCCTACCATCCCCTTCAGCCTACAGCGGGGGAATTACTCACACATGGATGGGGGAATCATGGATGGTCGATGGAGAGGCGTCGGTGGTGATGATGGCGATGATCTCCTCCAATTCCCCGTCCCGGCAGGGTGCCAGAACGGAGTTTCTGGTCCCGAGATGGAGTTTCGCGATGGCGGCGGAGTTTTGGACGTCTTCTGGAAATATGGTCGAACCCCCTGGCGTTTTTAGGTCGAAACCCTTAAGTATTCGAAAGGGGGGCGTCGGAGGCTGGCCGAGGCGCCGCCTTGTGGGGTGGGCGCCTCGTGGCCCCCCTCCTTCTGGTCTTCTGGCTCCGTCCATCTTCTGTGAAAATAGGCCCATTGGAATTAATCCCGGGGATTTTCCTGAAAGTTGAGTTTCTGCACAAAAACAAGACACCAGTGCAATTCTGCTGAAAACAGCGTTAGTCCGTGTTAGTTGTATCTAAAATACAAAAATTAGAGGCAAAACAATAGCAAAAGTGTTCGGGAAAGTAGATATGTTTTGGACGTATCAACTCCCCCAAGCTTAGCTTATTGCTTGTCCTCAAGCAATTCAGTTAACAACTGAGTGCGATAAAAGAACTTTCACGAACACATTTGCTCATATGATGTAAATATTCTCATGATATGGACAAGTACTTAGGCAATTCATAACAAGATACATGCAAATAAAGTCATCTAATAGCTGTGTCAATCATGAAAGAGATACCAACAAACTAATAACAAGCATCATGAAACACTTCCATAAGCAGGATTGCAATGTTCATAGAAAGATATGATAAAGTGGTATCTCGCTTGCCTGTATTTGTACAGCAAAACATAAATGCCCAGGCACCTCTGAATTTCATGGAAAGACTAGAAGTAAAGATTATCAAAGATAAAAGCATCAAAGTTATACCACAGCTGATCATATTTTGAGACAAGCATATTATACTAAGAATGACAGTTATGCTCTCAAGAAGGTGCTCAAAGAAAGGATGGTGACTCAACATAAAAGTAAAAGATTGACCCTTCGCAGAGGGAAGCGGGGATTAACATGTGCTAGCTTTTCATTTTTTTAAAGACAGAAGTAAAATTGTTTTGAGGGGTGTTTGTTGTTGTCAACGAATGATAGTGGGCACTCTAACTACCTCGTCAACCAGACTTTCAAGAGCGGCTCCCATGAAGGACGTTATCTCTACCAGCAAGGTAGATCATCCCTCTTCCCTTTTGTTTACACATGTATTTTAGTTTCATTATGGATGACACTCCCCCCAACCTTTGCTTACACAAGCCATGGCTAACCGAATCCTCGGGTGCCTTCCAACATTCACATACCATGGAGGAGTGTCTATTTGCAAATTAAGTTGCTTACTGATAAATCAGGGCAATGTGAAGAGAATTATTGACGAATGCTAATCATTATAGGAATTTCGACAAAGCAAATTTATTCATTACTAAAGCCGAAGTCAGTAGGAGTACTATTATGAAAAAATTCAGACCTCGGGCTCGAGGACGTAGTTTCCCCATAAAAAAAAACATGTGTCATATAACAATTATGAAAGTCTGTCAGAAGTAAATGACAATGTTGAAAGATAAAACACCACATACTTCCTCATGAGCTATAAAACATCGACACAAATTGAGAAGTATTTTGAAGGTTTAAAGGTAGCATATGAGAATTTACTTGGAATGGTTTGAAATGCCATGCATAGGTATTTATGGTGGACACTTTGGAATAACTTGATTTTCAGGGGTTTGGAAGCACGAGCAGCGTTCCCGCTCAGTACAAGTGAAGGCTAGCAATAGACTGGGAAGCGACAATCAAGAGAGCAATAACTGTCATAATCATGCTTGCGACAAAATAAAATTAACGGAGGCATAAAAGTGATACAAGAACTCTGAAGAAAAGTAAATCATCGAGGCTTAATTGACTTTTGGTCAGTCATATGCATGCGTGAGCATGTGCCAAGTCGATTCAAATGAATTATTCAGAGGAGGATACCACAATGTCATACCTATCTATGAATAAAACAATGCAAGCAGATATTCATGACATGCTACTCATTATTAATAAATTGGAACTAAACATGAGAGATCATGAACTACTAGACTTTCATTAAATGACATATACCTCATATGAACCAACTAAGCATGCTCACATGGATGAGTATATGTACAAAAATGAAAACAAATAGAGTTCATACCAGCCTCTCACCACAGTCGAGTTGTCGTAGATCGTCATTATTGCCTTTCACTTGTGTAGCTTGAATAATATGGAATGAAAACCAAGCTCCAACCACCGGAGACCGCTGAACTCCCTAATAAACTTTACAAAACCAAAGAAGAACAACAAATATTTTTGGTGTTTTCGGGTTAGAAACAAGAACAAAAGGAAACAAGCAAACAAAGCAAAATCTTTTTGGATTTTCTCATAGCAAACTAACGATAGCAAATAAGGTAAAATAGGAACAAAGAACCAAATAAACAAATGGTGAAGAGAAACAACAGCAATATTTTTGGTCTTTTTGTGTTTTAGGAAAGAAACAAAGCAAAAACAAGAGAATGAAAACTGAAAGAAACACAGAAAAGCAAGGTGGCAGAAATCTGCCAAAACTTGACAGCAGTACAGTAATCTATTTTTACGAAAATCTTCCGCTGCTCAAATCGAAAAGTGTTCAACTAATGAAAGTTATATAACAACCTGGGGAACATGCACAAAAATTGGCAGCTCAAAATAACGTTCTGGCTACGCACAGGAATTTTTTTAGTATCAGCCCAGAATCTGTTTTCAAACAGCACTTCCCCCAAATATCATCTCCCTCTTATTAGAAACCACCTTAAGAAGCTAAACAAGTATGTACAAGTATCCAGCAATTGTAATATGCAATGAATGAGTGATGCCGGTATACCTCCCCCCAAGCTTAGGCTTTTGGCCTAAGTGGAGATCAATCCCATGGTGCCCATGAAGTGGCACCTCCGTAGTATGACGAAGAAGGATCCTGTTCGGGTATGTGCTGGAAGACGCACCAGGATACGTGACGGTGTACCCGTAGGAGGGCTCGGCGTCCTCGGAGTCATGCTGCTGGTGGAAACCATGTATCCTCAGCTGCTCATCCACCTCCTCCTTAGAGCGCGACCACGGTTTCCTGTGAACACTGAACAAATCGGCCTGCGGCAAAGGGATTTCCCTCTCATCCCCGTCAATAAACAACATTTTATAGACAATATTTTCTAAACTAGAGTCAGTTGTGACAAATTGGTGACTCTTCATAGCAGCAATATCAAGCCTTATAGGAGTTAATTTCTCATCAGTAGGATCAAGAGGAAGATCTAGATATGCCATAATACGCGACGCAATAATTCCTCCATAGATAGGTCCCCTACTAGATAGGCGACGAGCAATAAGAGCACCAAGATGATAAGGTGTGCTACCAGTCAATGCAGCAACAAGAAAAGCAAGATGATAACTAGAAATGTTGCTAGTGTTCTCCCTACCAAGAATGCTAGTAGCAAGATAGTAAGCGAAATATCTAATGGCGGGAAGTTGAATGTTTCTTATCTTGCCGCGCTGAATGGTGCGGCTATCATCATTGGTAACTTCTCGATAGAGCTCCGTCAAAGCCTTGGGGCTTTTCTCGATCTTCTTCGCTGTACCTACAGGAGTAATATCCAATGCAACACAAAAATCCTTCAACTTCATAGTAATAGGCCTATCATAAATCCTGAATGTAACTGATGGTGTGAAGTGTGTGTTGTTGAACTTAAAGCTTTCAACAAAGATTTTAGTTAGCATGTAGTATTGACTCCTCTCATCTTCCATATAGGTAGATAAGCCCACATTATTGATGAGGAATAAGAAGTCATCAAGCAGCCCTGCATTACGCAAAAAGTCATAGCATGGAAATGATGAAGCATTAGGAACTCCATTATCCTCTTCAACTTCGAAGCTCGGTGCGATGACATCCTCATTATAGGATCGTCTAATTCGAGTGGCTGCCCTTGAGGGCCTCCCCGTGCTTGTCGTCTCTCTTTCGAACACTTCTCCAAATGTGTGATTGTCCATTTTCCTTTTCTTATATTGAATTGATACGGATCCAATCACAAGAGTTTGATATTCTTCTTTAGGCTCATATATTGGACAATCAATATCTCCCACTTTGATAGATCTCAAATTAGAAATTGTATTAACTCCATATACTTTATCAATCCTCTTGGGAAAATAAACAGTATGTTCCTTGTCATCAACATTGAAGGTTACTTTTCCTTTATAGCAATCAATAACAGCCCCTGCAGTATTAAGAAAGGGTCTTCCAAGAATAATAGACATATTATCATCTTCGGGCATTTCCAACACAACAAAATCAGTTAATATTAAGCAATTTTGAGTAACTTGAACAGGAACATCTTCACATACACCAACAGGAACAGCAGTAGATTTATCAGCCATTTGCAAAGATATATCAGTTGGTATCAACTTATCTAAATCAAGTCTCTTGTAAAGGGAAAAAGGCATAACACTAACTCCTGCTCCCAAATCACATAGAGCAGTTCTAACATAATTATTCTTGATGGAACAAGGAATAGTCGGTATACCTGGGTCTCCCAAGCTTCTTTGGAACCTTACCATTGAAAGAGTAATTAGCGAGCATAGTGGAAATTTCCTCATTAGGAATTTTCCTTTTGTTAGAGACAATATCTTTCATATACTTTGAATAAGGAGGCAATTTAATAGCATCAGTCAAAGGGATTTGCAAAAACAAAGGTTTCATCCAATCACAAAATTTATTATAGTGTTCCTCCTCCTTTGATTTTAATTTCTTAGCAGGAAAAGGCATTTGCTTTTGAACCCAAGGTTCTCTTTCATTACCATGTTTCTTAGCAATAAAATCTTCTTTAGTGTACTTTTTATTTTTAGCATGCTTTTCAGGTTCATTTTCAATCTCTTCTTTATCAGAAGCATCATTCTTATCATTATCTTTATCATGTTCATTACCACTTTCAGTTTCAGCATCAGAAATAGAAATACTATTAGGATCAATAACAGGTTCAGAGGATTCTACAACAGTTTTATGTTTCTTCTTCTTTTTCTTAGAAGGAGCACTAGTTTCTTTAGTTCGTTGAGAATCTTGTTCAACTCTTTTGGGATGCCCTTCAGGATATAGAGGATCCTGGGTAGAAACACCACCTCTAGTTGTTACTTCATAAGCATGTTTTTCTTTATGAGTATTTTTTAACAAGTCATTTTGCACTTTAGTAAGTTGATCAATTTGAGTTTGAATCATATGAAAATATTTAACAAGCATCTTAACATCATTGGAGGTTCTCTCCACAATATCATGCAATTTACTAATAGCTTGAGAGTTTTCCATTAGATGATTCTCTACTCTCATATTAAAGTTATTTTGCTTAACAACATAATTATCAAATTCATCTAAACATTGATCAGGAGGTTTTGAGTAAGGAATATCTCCTTTATCAAAGCGTTGAAGAGAATGTACCTCAATCGTGGATGAAGGGGGAATTATCTTACATAGATCTTCTATAGGAGGTAAATTCTTCACATCTTCAGATTTAATACCTTTCTCCATAAGAGATTTCTTGGCTTCCCTCATATCTTCATCATTTAATTCAATCATACCCCTCTTCTTCAATATTGGCGTTTTGGTTGGTTCAGGTGTAGTCCAATCATCATGATTTTGGCTTATTTTAGCCAATAATTCTTCAGCTTCGTCCGGAGTTCTTTTCCTGAAAACACAATCAGCACAACTATCCAGGTATGCCCTAGACTCAATGGTTAGTCCACTATAACATATATCAAGTAAATCATGCTTTTCCAAATCATGTCCAGGTCGAGCTCTAATGAGAGAGCAAAATCTTGCCCAAGCTTCAGGCAATTTCTCTCCATCTTCTTGATCAAAACTATAAATTTTCTGCAAAGCAATATGTTGAGCACTAGCAGGAAAATATTTTCGAAAGAAAACATCAAGCAAACAACTTGGACTATCAATAGAATCAGGAGGCAAACTATTATACCAAATCTTAGCATCATCCTTTAATGAGAAAGGAAAAATTTTAGCAACAAAATAAGTACGCATCTTAACATCATCAGAAAACAAACTACTTAAAGTAGAAAGCTCATTCATGTGCTCTACAACACTTTCTTTTTCAGTACCACAAAAGGGTGTTTTCTCAACAATAGATATATGAGATAAATCAAGAGAAAAATCATAATCCTTATCCTTAATGTTTATAGGAGATGTGGCAAATTTAGGATCAGGAGACAGTTTATATCTAACAGCATGTTGTGCAATAAGCTTTTTAAGGTTACTTGTACTAGTAGTAGCATTGCATTTATCAATAAAATCATAATAGTCTTGATGACCTCAAGGGAAGTAAAACCCAATTTATTGATTCGACACAAGGGGAGCCAAAGAATATTTGTAAGTCTTAACAGCGGAGTTGTCAATTCAGCTGCACCTGGAAATAGACTTGCTCACAAGAGTTTATCAGTAGCAACAGTTTTATAGCAGTAGGAGTAGTGGAATATAAGTAGCAGTGTAATAAAGACAGCAGTAGTGATTATAGTAAACAGCAGGATTAAAATACTGTAGGCATAGGGATGGATGAACGGGCGTTGCATGGATAAGAGAACTCATGTAACAATCAAGGAAAGGCATTTGCAGATAATAATAAAACGGTATCCAAATACTAATCAATCCATAGGCAAGTGTTCCGTATATAGTTGTACATGATCGCAATGAGAAACTTGCACAACATCTTTTGTCCTACCAGCTGGTGGCAGCCGGGCCTCTAGGGAAACTACTGGCAATTAAGGTACTCCTTTTAATAGAGTACTAGAGCAAAGCATTAACACTCCGTGAACACATGTGAGCCTCACATCACAGCCTTCCCCTCCGGTTGTCCCAATTTCTGTCACTTTGGGGCCTCGGGTTCCGGACAGCAACATGTGTATACAACTTGCAGGTAAGATCATAAAACAATGAATATCAACATGAATCAATAACATGTTCAGATCTGAAATCATGGCACTTTGTCCCTAGTGACAAGCATTAAGCATAACAAGTTGCAACAATATCATAAAAGTACCAACTACGGATACTAGGCACTATGCCCTAACAATCTTATGACTATTACATGATCAATCTCATCCAATCCCTACCATCCCCTTCAGCCTACAGCGGGGGAATTACTCACACATGGATGGGGGAATCATGGATGGTCGATGGAGAGGCGTCGGTGGTGATGATGGCGATGATCTCCTCCAATTTCCCATCCCGGCAGGGTGCCAGAACGGAGTTTCTGGTCCCGAGATGGAGTTTCGCGATGGCGGCGGAGTTTTGGACGTCTTCTGAAATATGGTCGAACCCCCTGGCGTTTTTAGGTCGAAACCCTTAAGTAGTCGAAAGGGGGCGTCGGAGGCTGGCCGAGGCGCCACCACCATAGGCCGGCGCGGCCCAGGGGCCCACCGCGCCGGGTGGGCGCCTCGTGGCCCCCTCCTTCGGTCTTCTGGCTCCGTCCATCTTCTGTGAAAATAGGCCCATTGGAATTAATCCCGGGGATTTTCCTGAAAGTTGAGTTTCTGCACAAAAACAAGGCACCAGTGCAATTCTGCTTAAAACAACGTTAGTCCGTGTTAGTTGTATCCAAAATACACAAATTAGAGGCAAAACAATAGCAAAAGTGTTCGGGAAAGTAGATACGTTTTGGACGTATCAATCAGCCACTATCATTCAAAAGATAGATAGGTCTATATTTTTGAATCCTTTCTGCCTCCTTAACCTTAGTAACAAGATAACCTCACCGAAATTTAGACGAAAAAATTCCAACTGTCCTGCATGTAAAACACTAAACATTTGTAGAAGGTATGCCTTAATAGAGTCCCAAACAGACTGATAAAATTCAGCAGGGAAACCATCTGGGCCCGAGGCTTTGTCGTGTTTGCTGGCGTGTAGTTGACGTGGGAGTTAGAAATCTCTGTGGTGTAGCTTTTCTTCAGTTCCCCGGCATCGGCGCCGAAAAATCTTGATGCGCGTAGATGTACACGTCCGTTGGGAACCCCAAGAGGAAGGTGTGATGCACACAGCAGCAAGTTTTCCCTCAAGAAACCAAGGTTATCGAACCAGTAGGAGCCAAGAAGCACGTGAAGGTTGTTGGTGGAGGAATGTAGTGCGGCGCAACACCGTGAAACCGGCACCAACGTGGAACCTGCACAACACAATCAAAGTACTTTGCCCCAACGTAACAGTGAGGTTGTCAATCTCACCGGCTTGCTGAAAACAAAGGATTAAACGTATCGAGTGGAAGATGGTGTTTGTTTGCAAAGAACAAAAACAGAGATTGCGGTAGAATGTATTCAGATGTAAAAGAATGGACCGGGGTCCACAGTTCACTAGAGGTGTCTCTCCAATAAGATAACTAACATGCTGGGTGAACAAATTACAGGCGGGCAATTGACAAATAAAGATTCAATACATATCAATGATGATTACTATGTGATTTAATCAGGGCATTACGACAAAGTACATAGACCGCTATCCAGCATGCATCTATGCCTAAATAATCCACCTTCAGGTTATCATCCGAACCCCTTCCGGTATTAAGTTGTAAACAACAGATAATTGCATTAAGTATGGTGCGTAATGTAATCAACACAAATATCCTTAGACAAAGCATCGATGTTTCATCCCTAGTAGCAACAACACATCCACAACCTTAGAACTTTCTGTCACTGTCCCAGATTCAATGGAGGCATGAACCCACTATCGAGCATAAATACTCCCTCTTGGAGTTACAAGTATCAACTTGGCCAGAGCCTCTACTAGCAACGGAGAGCATGCAAGAACATAAACAACACATATATGATAGATTGATAATCAACTTAACATAATATTCTATATTCATCGGATCCCGCCAAACACAACATGTAGCATTACAAATAGATGATCTTGATCATGTTAGGCAGCTCACAAGATCTATAACAATGATAGCACAAGCGGAGAAGACAACCATCTAGCTACTGCTATGGACCCATAGTCCAAGGATGAACTACTCACGCATCAATCTGGAGGCGGGCATGATGATGTAGAGCCCCTCCGGTGATGATTCCCCTCTCCGCAGGGTGCCGGAGGCGATCTCCTGAATCCCCGAGATGGGATTCACGACGGCGGCGTCTGGAAGGTTTTCCGTATCGTGGCTCTCGGTACAGGGGTTTCGCGACGAAGGCTATTTGTAGGCGGAAGGGTAGGTCAAGGGCGTCACGAGGCCCACACAACGGGGGCCGCGCGGCCGGGGCCTGGGCCGCGCCGCCTGGTGTGTCGCCACCTCGTGGCCCCACTTCGTCTCCTTTCGGTCTTCTGGAAGCTTCGTGTAAAAATAGGCCCCTGGGCGTTGATTTCGTCCAATTCGGAGAATATTTCCTTACTAGGATTTCTGAAACCAAAAACAGCAGAAAACAGAAACTGGCACTTCGGCATCTTGTTAATAGGTTAGTGCCGGAAAATGTATAATAATGCTGTAAAGTATGTATAAAACATTCAAGTATTGTAATAAAAGTAGCATGGAACATAAGAAATTATAGATACGTTTGAGACGTATCAAGCATCCCCAAGCTTAGTTCCTACTCGTCCTCGAGTAGGTAAACGATAACACAAATAATTTCTGAAGTGACATGCTACCAACATAATCTTGATCAACATTATTGTAAAGCATATGAGATGAATGGAGTGATCTGAACAAAAGATTGCTAACAAAGATAATGACTAAGCAAATGAATCATATAGCAAAACTTTTCATGAATAGTACTTTCAAACAAGTATCAATAAGACTTGCATAAGAGCTAACTCATAAGCAATAAATTCTAAGTAGAATGAATTGAAGCAACACAAAGGATGATTAAGTTTCAGCGATTGCTTTCAACTTGTAACATGTATATCTCATGGATATTTGTCAACATAGAGTAATATAACAAGTGCAATAAGTAAACATGTAAGAATCAATGCACACAGTTAACACAAGTGTTTGCTTCTAAGATAGAAAGAAGTGGGTAAACTGAGTCAACAATGAAGTAAAAGAATGGCCCTTCGCAGAGGGAAGCATGGATTAATATTTTTGTGCTAGAGATTTTATTTTGAAAACATAGAAACAATTTTGTCAACGGTAGTAATAATTCATATGTGCTATGCATAATACTTCCTACAAGTTGCATGTCTCATGCATAGAGTACTAATAGTGCTCGCACCTTGTCCTACTTAGCTCGGAAGACACGGATTATCATCGCATAACATATGTTTCAACCAAGTGTCACAAAGGGGTACCTCTATGCCGCCTGTACAAGTGTCTAAGGAGAAAGCACGCATTGGATTTCTCGCTTTTGATTATTCTCAACTTAGACATCCATACCGGGACAACATAGACAACAGATAATGGACTCCTCTTTTAATGCTTAAGCATTCAACAACAGTTAGTATTCTCATAAGAGATTGAGGTTGTATATTGATACGCGTAGATGCACACGTCCGTTGGGAACCCCAAGTGGAAGGTATGATGCGTATAGAAGCAAGTTTCCCTCAGTATGAAACCAAGGTTTAATCGAACCAGTAGGAGCCAAGAAGCACGTTGAAGGTTGATGGTGGCGAAATGTGATGCGGCGCAACAACAGGGATTCCGGCGCCAACGTGGAACCTGCACAACACAACCCAAGTACTTTGCCCCAACGAAGCAGTGAGGTTGTCAATCTCACCGGCTTGCTGTAACAAAGGATTAACCGTATTGTGTGGAAGATGATTGTTTGCAAGAAAACAGTAAAACAAGTATTGCAGTAGATTGTATGCGATGTAAAGAATAGGACCGGGGTCCACAGTTCACTAGAGGTGTCTCTCCCATAAGATAAAAGCATGTTGGGTGAACAAATTACAGTCGGGCAATTGACAAATAGAGAAGGGCATAACAATGCATATACATGATATGATAAATATAGTGAGATTTAATCCGGGCATTACGACAAAGTACATAGACCGCCATCCAACTGCATCTATGCCTAAAAAGTCCACCTTCAGGTTATCATCCGAACCCCATTCAGTATTAAGTTGCAAAGCAACAGACAATTGCATTAAGTATGGTGCGTAATGTAATCGACAACTACATCCTTAGACATAGAATCAATGTTTTATCCCTAGTGGCAACAGCACATCACAACCTTAGAACTTTATGTCACTTCCCACTGTCAATGAAGGCATGAACCCACTATCGAGCATAAATACTCCCTCTTGGAGTTAAGAGCAAAAACTTGGCCAGAGCCTCTACTAATAACGGAGAGCATGCAAGATCATAAACAACACATAAACAATAGATTGATAATCACCATAACATAGTATTCTCTATCCATCGGATCCCGACAAACACAACATATAGTATTACAGATAGATGATCTTGATCATGTTAGGCAGCTCACAAGATCCAACAATGAAGCACAATTAGGAGAAGACGACCATCTAGCTACTGCTATGGACCCATAGTCCAGGGTGAACTACTCACTCATCACTCCGGAGGCGACCATGGCGGTGTAGAGTCCTCCGGGAGATGAATCCCCTCTCCGGCAGGGTGCCGGAGGCGATCTCCGAATCCCCGAGATGGGATTCGCGGCGGCGTCTCTGGTAGGTTTTCCGTATCGTGGCTCTCGGCTGGGGGTTTCGCGACGGAGGCTATTTGTAGGAGGAAGGGCAGGTCAAGAGGCGGCACGAGGGCCAGGGGACAGCCGGCGCGGCCGGGGCCTGGGCCGCGCCGCCTGTCACTGGCCACCTCGTGGCCCCACTTCGACTCCCCTTCGGTCTTCGGAAGCTTCGTGCAAAAATAGGACCCTGGGCGGTGATTTCGTCCAATTCCGAGAATATTTCCTTACTAGGATTTCTGAAACCAAAAACAGCAGAAAACAACTGGCTCTTCGGCATCTTGTTAATAGGTTAGTTCCAGAAAATGCGTAAATACGACATATAATGTGCATAAAACATGTAGGTATCATCAATAAAGTAGCATGGAACATAAGAAATTATCGATACGTTGGTGACGTATCAGCATCCCCAAGCTTAGTTCTGCTCGTCCCGAGCAGGTAAAACGATAACAAAGATAATTTCTGAAGTGACATGCCATCATAATCTTGATCATACTATTTGTAAACATATGTAATGAATGCAGCGATCAAAACAATGGTAATGACATGAGTAAACAACTGAATCATAAAGCAAAGACTTTTCATGAATAGTACTTCAAGACAAGCATCAATAAGTCTTGCATAAGAGTTAACTCGTAAAGCAATAAATCAAAGTAAAGGTGTTGAAGCAACACAAAGGAAGATTAAGTTTCAGCGGTTGCTTTCAACTTATAACATGTATATCTCATGGATATTGTCAACATAAAGTAATATAACAAGTGCAATATGCAAGTATGTAGGAATCAATGCACAGTTCACACAAGTGTTTGCTTCTTAAGGTGGAGGGAGATAGGTAAACTGACTCAACAATAAAAGTAAAAGAATGGTCCTTCAAAGAGGAAAGCATCGATTGCTGTATTTGTGCTAGAGCTTTTATTTTGAAAACATGAAACAATTTTGTCAACGGTAGTAATAAAGCATATGAGTTATGTAAATTATATCTTACAAGTTGCAAGCCTCATGCATAGTATACTAATAGTGCCCGCACCTTGTCCTACTTAGCTTGGACTACCGGATCTTTGCAATGCTATGTTTCAACCAAGTGTCACAAAGGGGTACCTCCATGCCGCCTGTACAAAGGTCTAAGGAGAAAGCTCGCATTTTGGATTTCTCGCTTTTGATTATTCTCAACTTAGACATCCATACCGGGACAACATGGACAACAGATAATGGACTCCTCTTAAATGCATAAGCATGTAGCAATTATTATTCTCATATGAGATTGAGGATATATGTCCAAAACTGAAACTTCAACCATGATTCATGGCTTTAGTTAGCGGCCCAATGTTCTTCTCTAACAATTTGCATGCTCCAATCATTAAGGTGATAGATCCTTCAGACAAGACGGACATGCATAGCAACTCACATGATATTCAACAATAGTTGATGGCGTTTCCCAGAAGCATGGTTATCGCACAACAAGCAACTTAATAAAAGATAAAGTGCATAAGTACATATTCGATACTACGATAGTTTTTAAGGCTATTTTGTCCCATGAGCTATATATTGCAAAGGTGAATGATGGAATTTTAAAGGTAGCACTCAAGCAATTTACTTTGGAATGGCGGAGAAATACCATGTAGTAGGTAGGTATGGTGGACACAAATGGCATAGTGGTTGGCTCAAGGGTTTTGGATGTATGAGAAGTATTCCCTCTCGATACAAGGTTTAGGCTAGCAAGGTTATTTGAAGCAAACTCAAGGATGAACCGGTGCAGCCAAACTCACATAAAAGACATATTGTAAACATTATAAGACTCTACACCGTCTTCCTTGTTGTTCAAAACTCAATACTAGATATTATCTAGACCTTAGAGAGACCAAATATGCAAATCAAATTTTAGCAAGCTCTATGTATTTCTTCATTAATGGGTGCAAAGTATATGATGCAAGAGCTTAAACATGAGCACAACAATTGCCAAGTATCACATTATCCAAGACATTTTAGAATTACTACATGTAGCATTTTCCAATTCCAACCATATAACAATTTAACGAAGAAGAAACTTCGCCTTGAACATTATGAGTAAAGCCTAAGGACATATTTGTCCATATGCAACAGCGGAGGGTGTCTCTCTCCCACAAAGTGAATGCTAGGATCCATTTTATTCAAACAAAAACAAAAACAAAAACAAACCGACGCTCCAAGTAAAGAACACAAGATGTGACTGAATAAAAATATAGTTTCAGGGAGGAACCTGATGTTGATGAAGAAGGGATGCCTTGGGCATCCCCAAGCTTAGACGCTTGAGTCTTCTTAAAATATGCAGGGATGAACCACGGGGCATCCCCAAGCTTAGAGCTTTCACTCCTCTTGATCATAGTATATCATACTCCTCTCTTGACCCTTGAAAACTTCCTTCACACCAAACTTCAAGCAAACTCATTAGAGGGTTAGTGCACAATTAATAATTCTCATATTCAGAGGTGACACAAACATTCTTTACACTTCTGGACATTGCACAAAGCTACTGGACATTAATGGATCAAAGAAATTCATCCAACATAGCAAAAGAGGCAATGCGAAATAAAAGGCAGAATCTGTCAAAAACAGAACCGTAAAGACGAATTTTAAAGTGGCACCAGACTTGCTCAAATGGAAAAACTCAAAACTAATGAAAGTTGCGTACATATCTGAGGATCACGCTCGTAAATTGGCAGATTTTTTCGAATTTTCTACAGAGACTTGTGCCCAGATTCGTGACAGACAGCAATGCTGTTTCTGCGCAGCGATCCCAAATATAACATCAACTTTGACATAGAAACTTTACTTGGCACAAAAACATGATAAGGAGAGGTTGCTACAGTAGTAAACAACTTCCAAGACTCAAATATAAAACAAAGTACTGTAGTAAAAACATGGGTTGTCTCCCATAAGCGCTTTTCTTTAACGCCTTTCAGCTAGGCGCAGAAAGTGCAAATCAAGTATTATCAAGAGATGAAACATCTTCAGCGGGGTTTGGAGTTTTCTCAACCAAGCATAGTATATTGGATACATAAGTTTCAGCGTCTCCCTTTTCATTAGTCTTGGGCTTGCTATTCTCATCGAACAAATTTTTAGGAACAAGCCAAGCATAGTTATTTTCTAGTGCATCATTCATAGCTAGGAGTTTACATGGTATTGGTGCTTTGATCTCCCCACCATCATTAATATTATTAGTGTACCTTATTCTATCCATGTCCATTTTTTCAAGGAGACCAACAAAATTAGTATGAGAACCTAGCATATTAAATTTAGCAAAGACCTTTCTAGCCTCTCTTGCTAGACCACCAAATTCTCTAAGAAGAGTTTCTAAAACAAAATCTTTCTTTTCCCCTTCTTCCATATCACCAAGTGTAAGAAACATGTGTTGGATTATAGGATTGAGATTAACAAATTTAGTTTCCAACATGCGAACTAAAGCAGCAGCAGCAATTTCATAGGTAGGTGCAAGTTCTACCAAGTGTCTATCTTCAAAATCTTCAGTAATACTAACATGATTGAAAAATTCTTCTATATTACTTCTCCCAACTATGGACCCACGTCCTACCGGTATGTCTTTTGTGGTAAAATTAAAAGGAAACATGATGAATCAAGAAAAGTAAATGCAAGTAACTAATTTTTTTGTGTTTTTGATATAGTGAGCAAGACAGTAAATAAAGTAAAACTAGCAACTAATTTTTTTGTGTTTTGTTTAGGTGCAGCAAACAAAGTAGTAAATAAAATAAAGCAAGACAAAAACAAAGTAAAGAGATTGAGAAGTGGAGACTCCCCTTGCAGCGTGTCTTGATCTCCCCGGCAACGGCGCCAGAAATTTAGCTTGATACGCGTAGATGCACACGTCCGTTGGGAACCCCAAGTGGAAGGTATGATGCGTATAGAAGCAAGTTTCCCTCAGTATGAAACCAAGGTTTAATCGAACCAGTAGGAGCCAAGAAGCACGTTGAAGGTTGATGGTGGCGAAATGTGATGCGGCGCAACAACAGGGATTCCGGCGCCAACGTGGAACCTGCACAACACAACCCAAGTACTTTGCCCCAATGAAACAGTGAGGTTGTCAATCTCACCGGCTTGCTGTAACAAAGGATTAACCGTATTGTGTGGAAGATGATTGTTTGCAAGAAAACAGTAAAACAAGTATTGCAGTAGATTGTATGCGATGTAAAGAATAGAACCGGGGTCCACAGTTCACTAGAGGTGTCTCTCCCATAAGATAAAAGCATGTTGGGTGAACAAATTACAGTCGGGCAATTGACAAATAGAGAAGGGCATAACAATGCATATACATGATATGATAAATATAGTGAGATTTAATGGCATTACGACAAAGTACATAGACCGCCATCCAACCTGCATCTATGCCTAAAAAGTCCACCTTCAGGTTATCATCCGAACCCCATTCAGTATTAAGTTGCAAAGCAGACAATTGCATTAAGTATGGTGTGTAATGTAATCGACAACTACATCCTTAGACATAGAATCAATGTTTTATCCCTAGTGGCAACAGCACATCACAACCTTAGAACTTTCTGTCACTGTCCCAGGTGTCAATGAAGGCATGAACCCACTATCGAGCATAAATACTCCCTCTTGGAGTTAAGAGCAAAAACTTGGCCAGAGCCTCTACTAATAACGGAGAGCATGCAAGATCATAAACAACACATAAACAATAGATTGATAATCACCATAACATAGTATTCTCTATCCATCGGATCCCGACAAACACAACATATAGTATTACAGATAGATGATCTTGATCATGTTAGGCAGCTCACAAGATCCAACAATGAAGCACAATTAGGAGAAGACGACCATCTAGCTACTGCTATGGACCCATAGTCCAGGGGTGAACTACTCACTCATCACTCCGGAGGCGACCATGGCGGTGTAGAGTCCTCCGGGAGATGAATCCCCTCTCCGGCAGGGTGCCGGAGTCTCCTGAATCCCCGAGATGGGATTCGCGGCGGCGTCTCGGAAGGTTTTCCGTATCGTGGCTCTCGGTACTGGGGGTTTCGCGACGGAGGCTATTTGTAGGCGGAAGGGCAGGTCAAGAGGCGGCACGAGGGGCCCAGGACAGGCCGGCGCGGCCAGGGCTGGGCGCGCCGCCTGTCACTGGCCACCTCGTGGCCGACCCCTTCGGTCTTCTGGAAGCTTCGTGCAAAAATAGGACCCTGGGCGGTGATTTCGTCCAATTCCGAGAATATTTCCTTACTAGGATTTATGAAACCAAAAACAGCAGAAAACAGCAACTGGCTCTTCGGCATCTTGTTAATAGGTTAGTTCCAGAAAATGCGTAAATACGACATATAATGTGCATACAACATGTAGGTATCATCAATAAAGTAGCATGGAACATAAGAAATTATCGATACGTTGGAGACGTATCATATATCCAAACTGAAACTTCCACCATGATACATGGCTATAGTTAGCGGCCCAATGTTCTTCTCTAACATATGCATACTCAAACCATTTGATCATGAAATCGCACTTACTTCAAACAAGACGAACATGCATAGCATCTCACATGATATCCAACAAAGATAAAGTTGATGGCGTCCCCAGAAACATGGTTACCGCTCAACAAGCAACTTATAAGAATTAAGACACATAACTACATATTCATCACCACAATAGTTTTTAAGATATTTGTCCCATGAGCTATATATTGTAAAGGTAAATGAATGAAATTTTAAAGGTAGCACTCAAGTAATTTACTTTGGAATGGCAGAAAAATACCACATAGTTGGTAGATATGGTGGACACAAATGGCATGGGTTTTTGCTCAAGGTGTTTGGATGCACGAGAAGCATTTCCTCTCAGTACAAGGTTTGGGCTAGCAAGGTTGTTTGAAGCAAACACAAGTATGAACAGGTATAGCAAAACTCACACAAGAACATATTGCAAGCATTATAAGGCTCTACACTGTCTTCCTTGTTGTTCAAACACTTTACCCGAAAATATCTAGACTTAGAGAGACCAATCATGCAAACCAAATTAAACAAGCTCTACGGTAGTTCTTCATTAATAGATTAAACTACATGATGCAAGAGCTTAAACATGATCTATGAGAGCTCAAACAATTGCCAAGTTGCCAAACCATATGCAGCATTTTCCGATTCCAACCAAATAGCAATTTAACGAAGCAATTTAGCCTTCGCCATGAACATTAAAGCATAATTAAGAACACAAGTGTTTCATATGAAAAAGCGGAGCGTAATATCTCCAATATAAGAATGATGGGATCCAACTTTATTCAAACCAAAACGAAAATAAAAGCAAACCGACGCTCCAAGTAAAGAACATAAAATGTGATGGAATAAAAATATAGTTTCACTAGAAGTGACCTGATAATGTTGTCGATGAAGAAGGGGATGCCTTGGGCATCCCCAAGCTTAGATGCTTGAGTCTTCTTAAAATATGCAGGGATGAACCACCGGGCATCCCCAAGCTTAGACCTTTCACTCTTCTTGATCATAGTATATCATTCTCTTCTCTTGACCCTTGAAAACTTCCTTCACACAAACTTCAAGCAAACTTATTAGAGGGTTAGTGTATAACCAAAATTCACACATTCAGAGGTGACACAATCATTTTTAACACTTCTGGACATTGCACAAAGCTTCTGAAAGTTAATGGAACAAAGAAACTCATTCAACATAGTAAAAGCGGCAATGCGAAATAAAAGACAGAATCTGTCAAAAACAGAACAGTCCGTAAAGATGAATCTGTCAGGGGAACTTAACTTGCTCAAATGGAAAAACTCAAAACTAATGAAAGTTGCGTACATATATGAGGATCACGCTCGTAAATTTTCAGATTTTTTCGATTTTTTTACAGAGACTTCTGCGAGAATTCGTGACAGACAGCAATGCTGTTTCTGCGCAGCGATCCAAATCTATCATCAACTTTAACATGGAAACTTTACTTGGCACAAAAACATGATAAGGAGAGGTTGCTACAGTAGTAAACAACTTCCAAGACTCAACAATACAGTAAATAAAATGAAACATGGGTTATCTCCCAAGAAGTGCTTTTCTTTAACGCCTTTCAGCTAGGCGCAGAAAGTGCAAATCAAGTAACATCAAGAGAAGAAGCATCAACATTATTACTTTTCTTACAAACACAACTTGTTGCAGAGGGTACCTTAGATGCTCCATTATCTAAATTTTCTATGGTGGTGCTAGGGGTTTTATCAATTTTAGGCCTATAATAATTCTTTGGTTTAGGCACCTTAGAGGCATACATGAATTTTTGCTCTTTACCCACATAAGCTTTCTCCTTATACTTGAGAGAAGAAAAAGTTGAACCCAAGGTTCCCATAGCTTTCTCAAGTTCATCAATTCTATTGGTTTGATTATCATGGACAACACAAGTTCCTAGGACACTAATTCTTTCATCAATTCCTCCTAGGGATTTATCAAGTTTATCAGTTTTATCAAATAACATTTCCAATTTGGTTTCAATACTTGGAAAAATTTCTCTATGGTTTCCAATTTTTTCATAACATCCTCAAGAGAGATTTCAATTTTAACTTCATTAACAGGTGGTATTCCAACTAGACTCTCAATGATGCAACTAGCTTCTAAAGCGGGAGTACCTAGGAAATTACCTCCCGAAAGAGTATCAAGAACATACCTATTCCAACTAGATAAGCCAACATAAAAGTTCCTAAGAAGGATAATAGTGGAGTGTTTCTTAATGCACCTATGATGAGCATTACTAATTATGTACCAAGCATCTTTAAAACTTTCTCCACCTTGTTGCTTAAAAGAACGAACTTCAACTTCAGGATTACTCATTATAACAGTAATAAAAGTAAACTAAGAAAATAGAATAAAGACAAGTAACTAATTTTTTTGTGTTTTCGATATAGAGCTAGTAAATAAGACAGTAAGTAAAGTAACTAATTTTTTTGTGTTTAATATGAAGAAAACAAGACAGTAAATAAAATAAAGTAAAGCAAGACAAAAACAAAGTAAAGAGATTGGAAGTGGAGACTCCCTTGCAGCGTGTCTTGATCTCCCGCAACGGCGCCAGAAAAACAGTTGCTGGCGTGTAGTTGACGTGGGAGTTAGAAATCTCTGTGGTGTAGCTTTTCTTCAGTTCCCCGGCAACGGCGCCAGAAAAACAGTCTTGATGCGCGTAGATGTACACGTCCGTTGGGAACCCCAAGAGGAAGGTGTGATGCACACAGCAGCAAGTTTTCCCTCAAGAAACCAAGGTTATCGAACCAGTAGGAGCCAAGAAACACGTGAAGGTTGTTGGTGGAGGAATGTAGTGCGGCGCAACACCAGTGAAACCGGCGCCAACGTGGAACCTGCACAACACAATCAAAGTACTTTGCCCCAACGTAACAGTGAGGTTGTCAATCTCACCGGCTTGCTGAAAACAAAGGATTAAACGTATCGAGTGGAAGATGGTGTTTGTTTGCAAATAACAGTAAAAATAGAGATTGCAGTAGAATGTATTCAGATGTAAAAGAATGGACCGGGGTCCACAGTTCACTAGAGGTGTCTCTCCAATAAGATAACTAACATGCTGGGTGAACAAATTACAGGCGGGCAATTGACAAATAAAGATTCAATACATATCAATGATGATTACTATGTGATTTAATCAGGGCATTACGACAAAGTACATAGACCGCTATCCAGCATGCATCTATGCCTAAATAATCCACCTTCAGGTTATCATCCGAACCCCTTCCGGTATTAAGTTGTAAATAACAGATAATTGCATTAAGTATGGTGCGTAATGTAATCAACACAAATATCCTTAGACAAAGCATCGATGTTTTATCCCTAGTAGCAACAGCACATCCACAACCTTAGAACTTTCTGTCACTGTCCCAGATTCAATGGAGGCATGAACCCACTATCGAGCATAAATACTCCCTCTTGGAGTTACAAGTATCAACTTGGCCAGAGCCTCTACTAGCAACGGAGAGCATGCAAGAACATAAACAACACATATATGATAGATTGATAATCAACTTAACATAATATTCTATATTCATCGGATCCCGCCAAACACAACATGTAGCATTACAAATAGATGATCTTGATCATGTTAGGCAGCTCACAAGATCTATAACAATGATAGCACAAGCGGAGAAGACAACCATCTAGCTATTGCTATGGACCCATAGTCCAAGGATGAACTACTCATGCATCAATCCGGAGGCGGGCATGATGATGTAGAGCCCCTCCGGTGATGATTCCCCTCTCCGGCAGGGTGCCGGAGATCTCCTGAATCCCCGAGATGGGATTCGCGACGGCGGCGTCTCTGGAAGGTTTTCCGTATCGTGGCTCTCGGTACAGGGGGTTTCGCGACGAAGGCTATTTGTAGGCGGAAGGGTAGGTCTAAGGGCGTCACGAGGGGCCCACACAACAGGGTCGCGCGGCTAGGGCCTGGGTCGTGCCGCCCTGGTGTGTCGCCACCTCGTGGCCCCACTTCGTCTCCCTTTCGGTCTTCTGGAAGCTTCGTGTAAAAATAGGCCCCTAGGCGTTGATTTCGTCCAATTCCGAGAATATTTCCTTACTAGGATTTCTGAAACCAAAAACAGCAGAAAACAGCAACTGGCACTTCGGCATCTTGTTAATAGGTTAGTGCCGGAAAATGTATAATAATGCTGTAAAGTATGTATAAAACATTCAAGTATTGTAATAAAAGTAGCATGGAACATAATAAATTATAGATACGTTTGAGACGTATCAGTGTTCCATTTGGAAAATAACTTTATTGACTTCCTCCTCTGAATAGGGAGCCGTTAGTAAATCATTCTCCTCAATTGACACTTGAGGTATGTTGACCGTCTGAGATTCATCAAGAGAGAAGGAACTCTCCTCCGGTGGCCCAAATAGACCTTTATAATAATTTTAATATAGGATTTGAGATGATCATGACCTTCAATTAACCCCTCATCCTATACTAGATATGGAATACGTTTTTTTTCTGTGACAACCATTGGAATCCCATGGAAATATCTAGTATTCGAGTCTCCTTCCATAATGAATTGAGCTTTTGAATGTTGATACCATTTCAGCTGCTCCTCCCGAAGAAGGCCCGCTAATTGAGCATTGTATTGACTCTTTAAATCAATCTCCCGACTCAATAGCGGTCTTACTTCAGCGAAAGCCTATAACTCATCAATACTGGCTGATAAGGCGAAGCTTCTCTTTTTTGAGAATACCAGTTGTGTGGATAGCCTATCCAAAAAGGTGTTTTCATTCAAGTTTAAACTTGGATGGTGACAAGATATGGTTAAAAATGTTTCTCACATTTTTAACCATATCTTGAAATTTATCCTGTTGTAGCCGTCCAAGTTCAAACTTGAATGGACCTTTACAAGGTGGTCTTGAATTTCCAGTAGTCAAAAGTAAGGGAGCATGGTCGGACAATCGTTCAATACGCTCCAGAGCGTGTACAGACACCATATGATATTTATCTTCCCAAGAAGTGTCGATTAGCACGCGGTCTGGTTTTTCGTATGTTGGGTCAGGTAGACTGTTAGCCTAAGTGAACGGTCGACCATCCATAGCGACCTCTCTCAAGTCTAAGCTATCAATGACAACATTAAACACGAAAGGCCAATGACTATAAACTGGCATTTTCTTTTCTCATGTCTGAATCTAAGCAAATTGAAATACCCACCAATAAGAATATGATGGGGATCTTCCTTCGCAACATTAACCAGCTCACGTAAAAAGTCGGCCTTAAACTCATCATGGGCTGCCCCGTAAACGGAGACCGGACTCCAAATGAAACCATCAGCCTCGTTCCAGATAGTGAGCTTGATGTGATACTCACCATCAGAACTAGCCAATACTTTCATGGTGTCCGACCGAACTCCGAGAAGCAAACCACCAGACCTACCACGAGTAGGGCGAGAAAACAACTCAAAGTCTAAATCCCTGGATAACCGAGTTAAAAGACTTTTAGAGTAATCTCGCTTACCCGTCTCAGAAATAGCAATAAAATCTAAATTATAGTCCTTACAAAAGTTGGCAATATGAGAATGCTTTGCCAAGTCCCGAAGGCCTCTGCTATTTCTAAACATGCCATTCATCTTGCAACTATTTTAGATTTTGTATCTATCTCAGACCTACGCTTACTCTTTTTCTTAGCGGAGGACTTAGAATTACGTTGAGAAGCTTTTAGATCATTAAATGAATCTAGCCCCGACTGTTCCTAAGTCCACCTCTGAAATATTACCTACTAGATCTGAAAGAAGACGACCATCTGAGATGACATCAACCTCATCCCCCTCTAAAGTAGGTGTTTCAACCCCCGTCAAAGCCTTTGGAATGACCGTTAAACGGTCATATTCCAAATGGCTCAAGATGTTAGCCGAAACAGAAATTTCCTCAGGACAACGACCCAAGGAGACACCTACACTACTCAAGCTGGATGAAATTAGAATATGAAAATTTAATAAAAGAAATGGAGGAACTATGCATACCAGACGAGTCGAGGTTCTTGGCCGCTTTACGACGCATCGCTTTCTGCATCATATCTTCGTTCGTGACCCTCGACCCATCCTTTGCCAACGTGTGCCTCCCACTCCGCCTAATCTTCGGCTGACGAGTATGGGGGACATGCTGACCTCGGTTGGGGACGAAGATACTCCACCGCAGGAAGATACTATTTCAGCGTGGAGAACTTGCGGGTTGTTGCACTATCTCTCTTCACGCTATTGCTGCATCCATGACGCCAATTCCTGCCATAGCCGTCTGATACACCGATGCTCGAGGATCTCCTTGAGGTGGTCTGGTTGCCATCAAATATGTGTGTGTTGCCATGTATCCTGTCTCTGGCGTTTTCGGGATTATATGCCCTCTCGTATATATCGACATGAAGGACATGTCGAGATTTTGGACCAGATTTTCTCGCTCGGCTTCGGGTATGCCTGCCATCCGAGATCTTGCTCTTCCGCGGCTATCTCTGTGGTTATCTGCTGAATTCCTCGAGTGTGCACTCAAGTTAGCTATGCGCTCGCTAAAAGCGTCTGCTGCAGCTTTTCTCTCGTCAAGTTTCCGCTGCAGCTTCTCCAACTCGTGTCTTGCATGGCTGAGTTTGTATTGATATGCCTATAGCGCTGCTGCCGAGGCTTGTGTGGTCATCGGCTTTGTGCCGTTTACCGCTCTTGTAGCTCTGTCCCACGCCTCTTGCGGTAGCTGCACCTTTTCTCTTGGTTCAGCTCCCACATACTTGTTTCCTATTCCTCTTGTGAGATCTGCAAGATCGACAAAGAGGTTGCCTAAATCGTCGAAAGCCATAGATTCTTCATTGACCTCACGACCTGATGCCGTGATTATGCAAACCTGATCGTATGTTGTATTTGCGCTCTCACCGAGCTCAGGATAGGTGACACCGTCGTATAGATCGGCGAAGACCTCCCTGCTGGCAGTGTAATTGGTTGTGTTGGTGAAGTCGAAGTTGATGAAGCTTTCCGAGTCGCTATCTTGAGACAGATCGGTTCCCGTGACCGACCCGAACGTCATCTCACCGAATAGATCGGCGAGTTTTCCGTTATCCGCGGGCTTGGTGAAGCATAGCGGCGAAACCTCCTCGTCGCCTGACTCAACAGATGACGCTGGTGATCCCGAGTAATCGGGCTCGGCCGCCAACGGTCCCGAAAAAATGGTGCCGAAAAACAGTGTGATCCCTCTTTCCCGACGAGGAAGCGGAAGCTCTCAAACGTCATCTCCATTGATTCCTTTAGATTGGCATATGCATGCAAACGGGCGGGAGGGTGAGGAACAAAATCACTGAGATCAGATTGGATTTGTTTACCTCCTTCCATCTCATTGCTTGCTGCCGATGATGATGTTGACGATGTCATTGAGATCAGAACCTTGCGTCCTCCAATCCCCACATACGGCGCCAATTGATGAGGGATTAACTCGTTAATGCCTACGGATTTTAGACTTAGAGTTTCGTAGAAAGTAGAGGGCAAATAGATCTCGAAGGTTTCAGCCAAACAAAGATGCTCAACTTAATATTACGGTGGGTAGGGTTACAATTATTCGGTCCCTCTTTCGACCTCAACGTCCCCTTTATATAGGAGGAGAAACCGAGGGTTACAACGTGTCGCACAAGTATAATCTTTCGGGCCGCACTGGGCTTTTCCCGGTGTTAATACAAACTTCTACAATGACTATAACTTTCCTAATCCGAACATCTCCCATCTCCTGGGCCTCCAAAGCTTCGAGTCCATAGGCCTTCGGCTATAATAATAAACCAGAGATATATAGAGATATATATACGACATACCCCTTGAGTATGCCTATGTCACGGAGAGATCAAATCTTTTTAAACGTGATCTGGTAGTGAAGGGGCTCAGATGGGTATTGGAAATGGTGCACGTGTTTCAATCACCAAGGATAACTGGATTCAAGATTTCCCTGCTGGTACGTTGGACCAGATTACGGATTATATTACTTGAAGTTTTTTTTTAGAGATTTATGCTTATCGAATCCACAAAAGATTATTTTTGGCGTAAGATCACTAGAACAAGACTTCTAATTTTCGCTTAAAGTTTGCTTTGTCAGACCAACAATTTTCTTGTGTTGTTGTGTATCAATGGCGTGAAGATATGCCAGAACTTAAGGTTTAACCTGCGGCTATGCATTAATAGATGAGATTCAAAGATAAAATGAAACTCGCATGTTTTAATATACTAAAATAAAGATGCAACATATAATGTGGACGGTGCATCCTAAAAACACCATAATGCCGCATGTCGTGGTCTTCACGGGTCGATTATCCACCTCGAGTTCTTACGCAGCATACGGAGTCTTGGTATTAAGATAAATCTGACAATAGCATTAGAATCAATGAAGTAGTCGTTACTCCCTTGAAGACAACCACACCATCTATCCATGAATGTTGTCACTTGAGCATGGCACCAAATCATGCAACTATTTCTACCCAAACCATAATACCTTTATTGGTATTTTTAGTTCAGGTACCTAACGAACCTTAATATCAAGATAAAGATATCGGAGACTAGAAATGAATCTATATAAGTAAATATATTCACAATATCTCTATTACCATACTATACAATGTGTCGTTGAAAGTTGGGCCATGCCGTCACTTAGGCCACCGCATCAATGACCCTTGGTAAGGGCATGCAGACACCCGCACGAGCAACGCTTCCCATGTTGGATGGGGCCTGTCGGGGCTCTCCTCAACATGGCATACGCGGGTTCTCGCGGCCCAGTCACTTCGAGGGTCTCTGAAACATGTGAATCCCCACATTCTTACACCGTACCCACGTGAGAACTTTTCATAGTTCTCGGGTCTCAGGACAGGGATCCCTCTGAGTGTGGCGATGTGCTATGCTCGCCTCGCGGGAGAGGCCACGCGTCGTGTGGCTTTTGACATGAATCTTCGCGTGCCCTCCTACTGTGAAAAGACTGTCTACGTCGACTAGATGGTTGTACGCATAGTTCTCAAAAATATTAACAAAAGTTAGCAATTTTATCAAGTTGTTTTCTACGGTTACTTAAAATACCATGTGCATGCAAATCCGCAAATATATAACTTGTGGAAAACATAGATTGCATGAAGTAAAGGAGCAAGATAGAGAGGATCGCAAACACAAAGATGTGTCCTTAGGGTCGAATTATTTGCGTTGATCATATTTCCTCGTTGGAGAAGACTAGAACACAAAGTCCAAAAAAACACCGAGTTCTTGGTTATAAAAACCAATCATATGTCTTCTCAAGCTAGAACACTTAGTTCATGCCCAACCACTAAGAGGCATCTTCAAACGAAATATGCGAGCGGGCCTTCAAATAAAATTATCATGAGTGAACAAAATCTAGTGAAATAGGCCTTGTGAAACCTATATTCTATTTAGGATTTGCGTAAAAATTGTGTAGGAATTGGATGCTATGAGAAAATTTTCTACACTTTATTTGATTCATAGGAACATATCCTATATGAACTAATTCTGTAGAGATATTGTAGTGTAAATTCTGTAGGAAAAAAACATTATATTATACCTCATAGAATTTTTTTTTGCTACAATCAAACACACTTCACAAGAAATTCATACTGACGAAGACAATTTAATAAAACGTCACTGGCAGGATGATGAAAGGTGTTGTTTTTGGAGATCAAAAGGAGACAATCCAACACCTTTTCATATGTCTTTCATATACCTCCTCCTTTTAATATTACAATTTTTTTTTGGAAATTGGTTGAAAGGAGTGCCCAAAAAAGATAAAGCTCACATTAAAGTTGGTGTTTGTGCTGTTCTATGGGAGATATGAAAAGTTTGCAATGATTGCATCTTTAACAAACAAAAAAAGGCCTTCATTTTTGCAGGTTATTCTGTTGGCTACCCACTGGATCCGTACATGGTCCTATCTACAGTTGGAGAACGATCGACCGGCTATATTGGGTGCATCCGATTGGAAATGGTGGATCGGGATTTCTACAACCGGTGCGGATAGTCTGCTGACTGGCATTTGACATGACGATGCAATGGCGCTTCATGTCTATGCTTTGTTTCAAGTGGCTCATTTTTGTTGAGACTCTTTATGATACATGTTTTGTGATAATTTTTGAGACATTTATATATAAGATTGGATACTTTCGTTTAATAAAAGCGGCCGTATGCATCTTTTTGATGCAGAGGCTGGGGCAACCTATTTCGAAAAGAAAAAAAAATCAAACACACTTCATCTTCTCGTAGAATTAAAGTAGACATGACATCTGAATCTTATGATTTTTCTGTTCCTATATTTTTCCTATTCTATAAATCAAAAGAGCCCCGTAAAAAGGGGAGGCAAAAGACATGAAAAAATCATCTAGGTTTCCTTCTCACCCAAGTACTCAACGCGGAATTAACAGAAGTGATGCGCGGAGGAATGACAAAGATGCGGCTAGGCTTCCGTGGACTAGATCCTCTCCTCGTCGCCGTCAAATCATATTTGGTGCGTGATATGCAAAATGCATTGGTTCTATGTACCAGTCCGCCTCACACTCTTTGAGCTTTTCCCCCTTGCTCTAATTTGCTCTCACGCGTTTTCCTCTTTAGAGCCCACCTAGACTCGTATAAAATGGTTGGATCCAAGGTATGCTTTGAGTGACCCCCTATCACTGCAAACAATATTTCCCCCATGACAATCTATAGTAGTAGGAAACGACATTTACATCCGCTACGGCCATTACAGATACGGTTTCCGTTTCTAGATACTGAAGAACGAAAACCTTTGCAAATCTTTGCATCAAAGGATGCACATTGCCACAAGCAGGAGATACAGATATAGGTAGTGTCGATTATAAGCCATGGTGAGATGTTGGAGAGAACCAAGTGTCTGAATTATTTTGTTTCAAAGAGTACAACCTGGAGCCTAGCTATCACGGGCAAAAGTTGGCTTGTGTAGCTACTCTGGCCGCGTTCATGAAGTATACTGAAACTACAAAACTGGGGAAGCATTGTGGTGTAGCCAGGTTCTCCAAATCTACGAGGGTCAAACATAGAGTAGCCCGTCGTCAGTGTTTAGATACCAGCTGACAGTCCTTCACGGCCGTGTGCTTCACCACGAAGGGCACTCTTGATGCACTTTAGGCTTTCCACTGATTTGCCCCTAATCCCCTCCTGGTCTGGGTGGCAAGCCGCACGGGATGCAGGCAAACGTTTTGGCTAGGCATATTCTAATTTCAATCTATTCTGTAACAACTTTTGCACTGATTTCTCTTTTGCGGAACTGAATGCGGGCGCCGCTTGCTGCCCTACTCCTGGTCCAAGAATGGAGCCACGGGAAGTTCTCTTGTTGAGAGGAAAAAATAAACTATTAGTAGGAACCATCTTTCGCATTATCAGCAAAACATTACCAGCAGCAACCAACAAAGGCTCCCTGCATATTGAAGTATAGCCACTTATTTTCCTTTTTCTCAGAAAAAGAAAACAGTTGCTGTGCTCATTTGTCATTTCGTTGTGAAGGAAAAAAAAAGCATGGGACTTTAGCAGTGCGCTTATTATGGGCCTTTCATTTCAATGTGGCTTTGGTGAGCCGATGCCATCACAGGCCAGGCAGAAACGCAGACATCCAGCCCACATGTCATGCGTCAACTTCCATTTGGCCACCCAGAAACGGCCTCCCGATTCCTGCCGTAAGCGCCGCCATTAGCGTCAAAATCGGAACCCTGAGCGGGCTGGTGCGAGACATTACGGAGACGCAAATAATAGAACTGGAGAAACATCATAAATCGAACGTGTGCTCGAACGCGCTAAAATTGGGTGGCGGATCCTCTTCATCTTTGATCGATCCGATCAGCTATATATTGCATGTTCTTGAAACGGAGACATGACTTCAATTCAGGGCCGCGCCACTGACGCGACTTCCTAGCTGTCGTTAACGTACCATGAACTTGTGTAGGAAAACGCGAGAATCTATCTGGACTTAACCGGTGCGTTTACCACTTACCAATATAGTAGTTCTGCTTCAAGATCAGTGCAAACTTAAGTTTCACAACTTATGCCTCAACTTCAGACCTTTTTACACATACTACTAAAATATTTTCTTAGTTTTGTACAGATCGCAAGTGGTTCCAAATTTCACCCGCATACATGCATGCATCTTTTTTGAGAACGCATACATGCATGCATACATCTATCTGTGTGATTCTTTTTTTTAAAAAGCTTTTTTGTGAAAAAACAAAAAATAACTTGAAAATATAATTTTCTTGCGCTGTAAGAAAGCTTATTTTTCCTTGTAGGTTCTGCATCACTAGTAGAAAAAGAGCCTATAATCCCGGTTTATAAGGGCCTTTAGTCTCGGTTTTGGAACCGGGACTAACCATCCGGGACTAAAGGCCATCCCTTTAATTCCGGTTGTAAAATAAACCGGGACTAAAGGTCCCGCCACTGCTGGCGCGAAAAAGTCCCGGTTTGGTTTTTTGTTAATTTTTTAAATCCATTTTGTTATGCCCAATTATTTTTCGCTCCTCCTTTTTTTCTATTTTTTTTCAGAATTTCTAGTATTTCAGTTATTTAACTAGTTTAGTCTCTAACTACACTTAATCTCTAACTACGCTTATAATCTCTAGTCAAATTACTTACTCTTGGTCTAACTTCCCGCTCGGTCACTCATCCTCCCACTACTCCAGCACTAGCACGCTTAACCTCCAAGTTCCTTTCCCATCCCGCTTCCAAGTGCTTCACGCGCATGTTGTGATAATAGTATCATATCAATCATATTAACATGTTGGTTGATGTCACACTTATTTATTGTTTGAATTCCAAATAATTATTTTAATAAACAAAACTAATGACGTAATAACATGTTGTGATAATTATATTATAATTATTTTTTATAAATATTATTTTTTAATTTGTATTATAATTGTTTTTTAATATTAAATTTTTTAATAAATTTTTTGCAAACTTTGAAAATCTAAAAATTCTTTATGGTTAAGTAATAGTAATCTTTATGCATGATGAAATTATTAATTTATAAAATTTAAAAATATAAAATCCTGAATTTCTGGCAAAAACTAAAATCTTCCTGCTTTCATATTTTCATTTGGAATTTTGAGAATCTAAAAATTGGCTAACCGGGTAAACCCCGGTGAATTCGGATGTAACTTTTTCCCACGATCATTTTGATATATTATACGCTTTTTTCCGACATCGTATGCAAAAGTTAATGCGATTTTACCATTTTTTAAACCTTTTCTGCAAAAAAATGAAAATTTAAATTTGTTAATTTTCCCTAATAGTAGGTTGCATAACCAAGGTTTAAAATAGCGTGCTAAATGAAATAGCGTCAGCCTCCTTCAAACGCTATGGACGCTATATCGTGCTAATTGCGTGCTATATTTCAAATAGCATTTTGAAAAAAATACCAAATATAGCCTAAAAATAAAGGATTTCGCTAAAAAAGTTGGATATTTAGTCCAAAAATGACTGAATCATACATACATAACCACATATAATAAATAGATCTCCAATTTTTAGAAGGCTAACATTAGTATTTCACAAGGCAACAACATAGTATAAATTATTTATTCAGAATCATCAGCATTAGCGATATTATGTTCTAATCTAGAAGAGGAACCAACAGATTGCAGTTCATCACCACGAAAAAGTGAAAACAACTTAGCTTGAGAAAATAGCGCACTAACGCTATGAAGTTTTAGCGCGATATAGCATGCTATTCCACAAATAGCGGCATAGCGAGCAAAATTACTAAAATTTAGCGTGGACCCTCCAAATATGCTATAGCGTGCTATTAGCGGAGAAATAACGTGCTATTTTAAACCTTGTGCATAACATACAAGAGTCTCAAAACATTATATTTTTTGAATTTTCTATCATTTTGTTTTCTATTTTGCAGTGTTAAAAAAGGCGATCCAGGGGGGGTGGAGGTGCGTGAGGAGCCAAAAAAACCCTTTAGTCCCGGTTCAAATTACGAACCGGGACTAAAGGCTTCTGCCCCAGAGACCACCCTTTATTAGTATTACGAACCGGGACTAAAGACCCCAAACGGACCGGGACCAAAGGGTTTCCACGATGAACCGGGACCAGTACTCCTCATTAGACCCGGTTTGGTTCAAAACCGGGACTGTTGCTCCCAGGGGCTTGGGACGAAAGGCCTGTTCTCCACTAGTGCATCCTCACTTCCTATTGGCTTGCGAGTTGGGGTTAAACTAAACTCTGCTCCAAATATTCCCTCTAAGGAAAATGGAAGATACCCAGGGACACCTTGATTTGCATGATTTTAAGAACGCGGGAGTAGAAAAAACGGAGAACTGCCATGACATGCCCATTTTAATCATATAGGATTGATTGTGCACCAAAGTTTATTTGATTTCACCATAGAAAACAAAGGATTCTTGAAAAGAGCTTTAAATGGATGTTAGATTTCCTATAAAATCTACTGCGAAGGATTCCTTTGGAAAAAAGTTATAACTATTTGAATCCTTCAAATTTTCTATGAAAATTTTCTTTTTGCAGAAAAGTGTGAGCTTTACTATTAAGAAGAATCGTCTTACAATCGTTTGCAACCTGATTTGAGACACAGGTCTGGGTTGCATTATATAAACTACCACTAACATTGGATTTGCCTAATCAAGCTAGGGTATGTGTAGCTCCATTGCTCCACATTTTCTTTTATCGTAATCTCCTAAGAGCTCTAAGAGCATCCCCACTCGTTGGCGCTCCCCACGCCCAAATCCGGCGAAATTTTCGTCCGGATTGGAGGAAGATTTGGCGTGGGGAGCGCCGAAGTTCCAGCCGTCCCCCCGGCAGGAAACCCCCAACCTCGACCATTTGACATATTTCAAACAAATTTAACATAAAATTTAACAAGTTCGGCGACCAAGAGTACGAAAATTGCTGAAACAAATTCGGCGATAATCAGTACAATGTTTAACAAGTGCTGAAATAAATGAAGCACACAATTTCACAATTTTTCAAACAAATTAAGACAGACTAGTTGGCGTCGGCGTTGGCGTTGCCTCGGAGCCTCCATATGTGCTCCACCAGATCATCTTGCAGCAGCTGATGCATTGTAGAGTCTCGAATCTCCTGGCGCATAGCAATGAAGGCGGCCCATGATGGAGGCACCTGGTGATTAGGCTGTGCAAGAGGACCCTCTCTCTCATATGGTGCTTCTTGCTCAGCCAGAGGAACCGGATGCTTTCGCTCATTTTCAATAATCATATTGTGTAGGCACACACAACAGTTCATCACCTCCCACATCTGATCTTTGGACCAAGTCATAGCGGGGAACCGGACGACAGCAAATCTCTGCTGGAGGACACCAAATGCACGCTCGACGTCTTTTCGGCAAGCTTCTTGTTTCTTGACAAACTCGCAAAGTTTGGGGGTGCTAGGGTTTGAGATAGTCTTCACAAATGTTGCCCCACTTTGGATAGATACTGCCACTACAAGAAAAGTTCTGATAGACAACGTCCCAAAATCGTCCACTAAGGGATATTTTTCGTCGCCTATGGGCCTAACCCGACGATATGGGTTCTGTTGTCGAAACTGCGTCAGGCAAAGTCCAACGACGATTTTTTCGGTCCGTCGCGCTTGGGCGCCCTTCCGCCACGGAAAATCGGACCGTTGCCCAAGTGTTTCCGGGAGCCCGTTGACTGCGACGTCATGCAAACGACACGTGGCGGACGCCGTTAACGCGTTAACGGCGTTAACCGGCTGAAACCCCGTGGTAGATGGTAGGCCCACACGAGGCCTGCCACGTCTTAAGCGGGCCGGGCCAGATGTCATAGTTTGACCGGTCAACTATATAGCTGGGCTGGTCCATTAGTTACGTGGGCCGGGCCTAACCTCTAATGTTGACTGGTCAAAACTTAAATGGGGCCCATTTAACATGTGGGGTCCACCAACTTGGGCCAAAAACACGAGGTGGGTCCCACTTTCTGTTAAAAGGCCGGCCCATTTAGTGTGTGGGGTCCACCATATAGCAAGTGGGCGGCCCAACAAGCTAGTGGTTTAACAGGAAGGTGGGTCCCACTTTCCGTTAGGGTCGGCCCATTTAGTATGTGTGGTCCACCATATAGCAAGTGGGCGGCCCAACAAGATAGTGGGCCGGGCCAAAACAGGTGGGTCCCACCTTCCTGTTAAAGGGGCCCATTTAGTATGTGGGGTCCACCATATAGCAAGTGGGTGGCCCACCAAGATAGTGGGCCGGGCCAAAAACACAGGTGGGTCCCACATTCCTATTAATGGGCCGGCCCATTTGGTATGTGGGGTCCACCATATAGAAAGTGGGCCGGCCCAACAAGATAGTGGGCCCCAAAAACACAGTGGGTCCCACCTTCCTATTAAAGGGCCCATTTACCATGTGGGACCACCATATAGCAAGTGGGCTGGCCCAACAAGATAGTGGGCCGGCCCAATAAGCATGTGGAGCCCATTATCGTGTAACCGGGCCGGCCTACTAAAGAAGTGGGCCGGCCCAAAATGAAAGTGGGTCCCACACTACTGTAAGTGGGCCGGCCCAATCTGTTGTAGGGCCCTACTTGTTTGACTAGTCAACTTGCATTAAATTTCATGAGCCTAAAATCTGATTTCAATGATACACACAATTACATACACAAATAAAACAAATAGGAAAATTACAAGGCAATTAATGTGCCCAAATAAAAAAATTACATAGAATCATTGAGGACTTCTATTAGCATCATCAATAACACGTTGACATTTGGCAATCGCCTTGATTGAATCTTGTGTACTCTTTGTCAACATATCAGCTACAGATCTTAAAGCAGCAATACCATGTCTTTTATAAAGTACAGCCTTGAGATATTTACTGTTTGATGAAAGAAATGGTCTAGGTTGACGGCTATGAGAAGATGCATCAGAAGAAAGATCAGAACTTTTTGTGGGCCTCACTTCTAATGAAGATTGCTTCATCACAACTGCATTCTGATAATAATGCAAAAAGAGTTAAACGATGAACTATGCAAACATTTATTATGCAATGTAGATATAAGATAATAACAAGTTGCATAAATAAGACATGTATGGAACTTGTACTAAGCACAAACTTACATCATAATGTTGCACAGGGTCGCTACAGATCCTTTTTTGGCGACTATCTTCTAATGATGACTGCTTCATTAAAACTGCATTCTGGTAACATTGTAAACATAGTTACAACAATTAACTATTCAAACATGTATTACGCAATGTAGAGATCAGATAACAGCATGTAGCAGAAATAAGCACAAGATAAGATAAGATGCATGTACTAAGCACATACTGGCTCACTGCAGGTCCTTCTCTTGCGTGCACTAGTCGTGGTCAACATGCCTATCATTTTAGGTTCAGCCATCAAGTGAAATGCTAATCCTCCTGCTCCATTGTCCTTAATCTGTGTTTAGATATCACATTTAAGACCAAGTCAGCTGGTTTCAAATAACAAAAAACTTGAGCTGCCAAATGAATAAGCCAATATTTACCAGATATCAGATTAAAACCAACTAGATGTTGCTTTGCATGAGATACGAATTTCAGACATTCAGATTTAGAGTAGGGTAATGCCAAGGTTTTACACATAAAGTAAACTGGCATTAAGAATGACCAAATGTCAGGTTCAAATCACCTTCGCAGTTTCTCCAAGACAAGCATATCAAATAGGCAGAAACATAGTAAAGCATGAATGGCATTGCTATGGCAGGGTTCCAAGTGTTAATCTCTTGCATAAGGAACAATGCATATAGGTTATAGATAATAACGGAAGTAAACTGCCAAAATTACCAACCAAGAACTCAGATTCCAACCTTCCCTAGCGTCCCCGCTGTTAATGTTGGATGTTCTAATAAGTGGTTCGCATGATCAATCCCTAGGAAAAATAACATTGACAAGTCAGTCTACGATAATACAAAGACCAGACATGCACGCAGCAATAACTATATAAGCTAAAGACGAGGTATAAGAGCAAGCAGATTGGAAATGCACATAGCATGATTATAAAAGCAGTGTGAGAATAGCAGACACGAGAAAACAGCTAGCGGTGAGCTAATGACGTGGTATAAGAACAAGCAGATTGGAAATGCCCATAGCATGACTATAAAAGCAGTGCGACAATAGCATGCAGTACAAAAACAGTTGGCAGCAAATGAATGGGTACAAGGCTATAAATATGTGGATGCACACAGGTGTCAGTAGAATGAACAGGATGGTAGCGACCGGATAATGCTTTTGTACTGTACAATATTTAAACAAACTTCATGCGAAGCAACACATCAAGAAAGTTAACGGCATATGAGATCTGCAAATAACTACACAAAACATGGCTAAAGAAACACCGCGATCTAACGGGCCAGCGTACTAACCAAGCTGCGGCGGGGTGGACGGGGGCGGCAACTTGCATTCCAGCGGCGGCGAACGCGGGAGACGATGAATCGACCCTGTTTCAGTAGAAGCGGGCGTTAGTGAAGCAGATCTGGTTGGCTGGCAAGGTATTCGGTGAAGTTGATACAGCCGCTGCGGCGAGGTAGTCGGTGGCGAGGTCGGCGGTGAAGCAGATCCGTCGGTGACGAGGGCGGCGGGGGAGCGGATCAGGTGGGTGGACAGCCAACACGATCAAGGCTACGCTGTGGAGGAGTATGCCGGCGGCGAAGCAGATCTAGTACTGTAGAGAGTCAGAGCTTTGGCGTGTGAGAGTATTTTTGAGCTAATGGGGCGAATGGTTGGTGGGTGGGTGTGGGCCTGTGGGGAGGGTTCGGGATCTAGGCAAGATATTTCATTGTTACCGAATGAGCCCTCCATGGTCGGTGGGTTGTAGCTTCCGGACCAGGGTTAAAAGGGTAAAACTGGTCACGGGATTTTCGAATGGATGCGGCGGGATGATTTGGCGCGCGGCCGAAATTTTCAGTTTCAAGCTACGAGCAGAACGACAAAAATAATGTTCTTCCCCAGGGAGCTCTCATTTCTTCCTCTTCTCTTTCTCTCTCGAGTCTCTCCCACTCCCCCGGCTCCTCTCCCCCTTCTCTCCGGCGGCCTCGCCGGCCGGAGACGAGGCCGACTTCTCTCTGTATATTGTACACCCTCCGAACTAAATTAATTGATTCAACTTTCCTTAGACGTGTATGTATCTAGAGTAAAAACATGTGTGGATACATCCATATTTAGATAAGCAAAGTTGAGTCAGCTAATTTGGATCCGAGGGAGTTAGTGTTGTTGTAAGCTTAGATCCAGTGTTTCCCATGAGCAGAATGGCGCAATGGAGTCGGGGATCTCGTCATCGGCTTCAGATCTGGCCTATGGTGAATCTGGCGGATCTTGCCGGCCAAACCCCGATCTGGTGCCATCAATGTGATGGCGCTAACGGTGAGGCTTGCTTTGGTCAGTGCTTCAGATCTGGCCAATGGGGAAGTCAAGCTGCTAAAGTTCACAAGCTCGGGGCATACGACGGCGTCATCCGTCTTGCCCGTGCACATCTTGGCCTTTCAGCGGCCCTTCTCAGAGCCAATATGCCGTTGCTGAGGCCCTTCTTCTCCTTCGTCCTGGCGACTACCGGCGACACCGTCCCAAGTGGTGCGTCCCCGGCGACGGAGTTGCTGGAAAGGATGCGGAGCAGAGATCTGATGTGCGGTCGAGAAGGACTCGATTGATTTTCTTCTATATGTTTTGGGGTCCTTTTTGTAAAGTTGCAGGTTCTATTAGTTATTGTCTAGTACTTTTGGTCCTCTATGTAATTTTTTGGACTAGTTTCCATTGGCACTGATAAACTTGAATTTTGACAAGTTCACGGGGAAAAAAATTCCTTTGCACATATGGCCTATCATGTATAAACATTCTTGAGATTTAAACTATATGTAATGTGCCATGCATTAACCCTAAACCATATATATGTAACTAACCCTAGCTGATCAAACCCTACTTAATTAAAACAAATAACCCTAAACTATACGCATGCACTTTATGCGCAAAGGCGCGGGTGCCTCTAATAATGTGTGTGCGCACTCGATCGATGATCCCTAAACCTTATACAACCCTGAAACCCTAATCCCTAATCCCTAAACCCTAAACACCCTAAACACTAAACCCTAGACCCTAAACCCTAACCCTAAACCCTAATTAAACCCTATATATAGGCCAACGACACTTAATTGTGCATCAAGCAGGCCAGGGGTGCCTCGCGGTCCTCTAATTAAATTAAATGTGCCATGCATTAACCCTAAACCATATATATGTAACTAACCATAGCTAATCAACCCTACTTAATGAAAACACATAACCCTAAACTATACTAGCTATAACCCGATCTAATAAAAACATGCTCTATATATAGCAGCTAGCTAGCAAACCGTAGATTAACACCAATTAATATATACATGGCCTATATCGATCATGTTGTATAACATATCCCTGAGATTCATTAATTAATTATATAATTATCGTGATAAATTAATTAACTTTAATTTTGACAAGTTCTCTCGAATGAAAACACATTTGATTAAGTTGCCTCATAATATATATATAATTAGTGTGCATGCATGGCCTACCATGCATTCGTGCATATATTTTAATGTATATTTGAACATATTCTTGGGGATTTCAATCTCTCTCTCGATCATCTATATATCGTTGGTGGCCAAAAAACACACATATATATGCATGCAATTTATGCGTAAAGGCGCGGGTGCCTCTAATAATGTGTGTGCGCACTCGATCGATGATCCCTAAACCTTAAATCCCTAATCCCTAAACCCTAAACCCTAAACACCCTAAACACTAAACCCTAAACCCTAGACCCTAAACGTACCCTAACCCTAACCCTAACCCTAACCCTAAACCCTAGCTAACCCTAAACCCCAATTAAACCCTATGTATAGGCCAACGACACTTAATTGTGCATCGATCGAGCGGGTCAGGGGTGCCTCGCGATCCTCTAATAAAATTAAATGTGCCATGCATTAACCCTAAACCATATATATGTAACTAACCCTAGCTAATCAACCCTACTTAATTAAAACACATAACCCTAAACTATACTAGCTATAAACCCGATCTAATAAAAACATGCTCTATATATAGCAGCTAGCTAGCAAACCGTAGATTAACACCAATTAAAATATATACATGGCCTATATCGATCATGTTGTATAACATATCCCTGAGATTCATTAATTAATTATATAATTATCGTGATAAATTAATTAACTTGAACTTTGACAAGTTCTCTCGAATGAAAACACATTTGATTAAGTTGCCTCATAATATATATATAATTAGTGTGCATGCATGGCCTACAATGCATTCGTGCATATATTTTAATGTATATTTGAACATATTCTTGGGGATTTCAATCTCTCTCTCTCGATCATCTATATATCGTTGGTGGCCCAAAAAACACACATATATACGCATGCACTTTATGCGTAAAGGCGCGGGTGCCTCTAATAATGTGTGTGCGCACTCGATCGATGATCCCTAAACCTTAAACAACCCTAAAACCCCTAAATCCCTAAACCCTAAACACCCTAAACACCCTAAACCCTAAACCCTAAACCCTAAACCCTAACCCTAACCCTCTACCCTAGCTAACCCTAAACCCTAATTAAACCCTATGTATAGGCCAACGTCACTTAATTGTGCATCGAGCAGCCAGGGGTGCCTCGCGGTCCTCTAATTAAATTAATTGTGCCATGCATTAACCCTAAACCATATATATGTAACTAACCCTAGCTAATTAACCCTACTTAATTAAAACACATAACCCTAAACTATACTAGATATAACCCGATCTAATAAAAACATGCTCTATATATAGCAGCTAGCTAGCAAACCGTAGATTAACACCAATTAAAATATACATGGCCTATATATCGATCATGTTGTATAACATATCCCTCAGATTCATTAATTAATTATATAATTATCGTGATAAATTAATTAACTTGAATTTTGACAAGTTCTCTCGAATGAAAACACATTTGATTAAGTTGCCTCATAATATATATATAATTAATTAGTGTGCATGCATGGCCTACCATGCATTCGTGCATATATTTTAATGTATATTTGAACATATTCTTAGGGATTTCAATCTCTCTCTCTCGATCATCAATATATCGTTGGTGGCCAAAAAACACACACATATATATATACGCATGCAATTTATGCGTAAAGGCGCGGGTGCCTCTAATAATGTGTGTGCGCACTCGATCGATGATCCCTAAACCTTAAACAACCCCTAAAACCTTAAATCCCTAATCCCTAAACCCTAAACACCCTAAACACTAAACCCTAAACCCTAGACCCTAAACCCTAACCCTAACCCTAACCCTAACCCTAACCCTAAACCCTAGCTAACCCTAAACCCTAATTAAACCCTATGTATAGGCCAACGACACTTAATTGTGCATCGAGCAGGCCAGGGGTGCCTCGCGGTCCTCTAATTAAATTAAATGTGACATGCATTAACCCTAAACCATATATATGTAACTAACCCTAGCTAATCAACCCTACTTAATTAAAACACATAACCCTAAACTATACTAGATATAACCCGATCTAATAAAAGCATGCTCTATATATAACAGCTAGCTAGCAAACCGTAGATTAACACCAATTAAAATATACATGGCCTATATCGATCATGTTGTATAACATATCCCTCAGATTCATTAATTAATTATATAATTATCGTGATAAATTAATTAACTTGAATTTTGACAAGTTCTCTCGAATGAAAACACATTTGATTAACTTGCCTCATAATATATATATAATTAATTAGTGTGCATGCATGGCCTACCATGCATTCGTGCATATATTTTAATGTATATTTGAACATATTCTTGGGGATTTCAATCTCTCTCTCTCTCGATCATCTATATATCGTTGGTGGCCCAAAAAACACACATATATACGCATGCACTTTATGCGTAAAGGCGCGGGTGCCTCTAATAATGTGTGTGCGCACTCGATCGATGATCCCTAAACCTTAAACAACCCTAAAACCCCTAAATCCCTAATCCCTAATCCCTAAACCCTAAACACCCTAAACACCCTAAACCCTAAACCCTAACCCTAACCCTCTACCCTAGCTAACCCTAAACCCTAATTAAACCCTATGTATAGGCCAACGTCACTTAATTGTGCATCGAGCAGCCCAGGGGTGCCTCGCGGTCCTCTAATTAAATTAATTGTGCCATGCATTAACCCTAAACCATATATATGTAACTAACCCTAGCTAATTAACCCTACTTAATTAAAACACATAACCCTAAACTATACTAGATATAACCCGATCTAATAAAAACATGCTCTATATATAGCAGCTAGCTAGCAAACCGTAGATTAACACCAATTAAAATATACATGGCCTATATATCGATCATGTTGTATAACATATCCCTCAGATTCATTAATTAATTAATATAATTATCGTGATAAATTAATTAACTTGAATTTTGACAAGTTCTCTCGAATGAAAACACATTTGATTAAGTTGCCTCATAATATATATATATAATTAATTAGTGTGCATGCATGGCCTACCATGCATTCGTGCATATATTTTAATGTATATTTGAACATATTCTTAGGGATTTCAATCTCTCTCTCGATCATCAATATATCGTTGGTGGCCAAAAAACACACACATATATATATACGCATGCAATTTATGCGTAAAGGCGCGGGTGCCTCTAATAATGTGTGTGCGCACTCGATCGATGATCCCTAAACCTTAAACAACCCTAAAACCTTAAATCCCTAATCCCTAATCCCTAAACCCTAAACACCCTAAACACTAAACCCTAGACCCTAGACCCTAACCCTAACCCTAACCCTAACCCTAAACCCTAGCTAACCCTAAACCCTAATTAAACCCTATGTATAGGCCAACGACACTTAATTGTGCATCGAGCAGGCCAGGGGTGCCTCGCGGTCCTCTAATTAAATTAAATGTGACATGCATTAACCCTAAACCATATATATGTAACTAACCCTAGCTAATCAACCCTACTTAATTAAAACACATAACCCTAAACTATACTAGATATAACCCGATCTAATAAAAGCATGCTCTATATATAACAGCTAGCTAGCAAACCATAGATTAACACCAATTAAAATATACATGGCCTATATCGATCATGTTGTATAACATATCCCTCAGATTCATTAATTAATTATATAATTATCGTGATAAATTAATTAACTTGAATTTTGACAAGTTCTCTCGAATGAAAACACATTTGATTAACTTGCCTCATAATATATATATAATTAATTAGTGTGCATGCATGGCCTACCATGCATTCGTGCATATATTTTAATGTATATTTGAACATATTCTTGGGGATTTCAATCTCTCTCTCGATCATCTATATATCGTTGGTGGCCAAAAAACACACACACATATATATACGCATGCAATTTATGCGTAAAGGCGCGGGTGCCTCTAATAATGTGTGTGCGCACTCGATCGATGATCCCTAAACCTTAAACAACCCCTAAAACCTTAAATCCCTAATCCCTAATCCCTAAACCCTAAACACCCTAAACACTAAACCCTAAACCCTAGACCCTAAACCCTAACCCTAACCCTAACCCTAACCCTAAACCCTAGCTAACCCTAAACCCTAATTAAACCCTATGTATAGGCCAACGACACTTAATTGTGCATCGAGCAGGCCAGGGGTGCCTCGCGGTCCTCTAATTAAATTAAATGTGCCATGCATTAACCCTAAACCATATATATGTAACTAACCCTAGCTAATCAACCCTACTTAATTAAAACACATAACCCTAAACTATACTAGATATAACCCGATCTAATAAAAGCATGCTCTATATATATAACAGCTAGCTAGCAAACCGTAGATTAACACCAATTAAAATATACATGGCCTATATCGATCATGTTGTATAACATATCCCTCAGATTCATTAATTAATTATATAATTATCTTGATAAATTAATTAACTTTAATTTTGACAAGTTCTCTCGAATGAAAACACATTTGATTAACTTGCCTCATAATATATATATAATTTTAGTGTGCATGCATGGCCTACCATGCATTCGTGCATATATTTTAATGTATATTTGAACATATTCTTGGGGATTTCAATCTCTCTCTCTCGATCATCTATATATAACGTTGGTGGCAAAAAAACACACATATATACGCATGCACTTTATGCGTAAAGGCGCGGGTGCCTCTAATAATGTGTGTGCGCACTCGATCGATGATCCCTAAACCTTAAACAACCCTAAAACCCTAAATTAATTATCGATCTCCCTGTGATTCATTAATTAATTATATATATAATTATCGATGATAAATTAATTAACTTGAATTTTGACAAGTTCTCTCGTATGAAAACACATTTGATCAAGTTGCCTAGCTCATAATATATATATAATTAGTGTGCATGCATGGCCTACCATGCATTCGTGCATATATTTTGATATATATTTGAACATATTCTTGGGGATTTCAATCTCTCTCTCTCGATCATCTATATATCGTTGTTGGTGGCAAAAAAACACACATATATATACGCATGCACTTTATGCGCAAAGGCGCGGGTGCCTCTAATAATGTGTGTGCGCACTCGATCGATGATCCCTAAACCTTAAACAACCCTAAAACCCTAATCCCTAATCCCCTAAACCCTAAACACCCTAAACACACTAAACCCTAGACCCTAAACACCCTAAACACTAAACCCTAAACCCTAGACCCTAAACACCGTAAACACTAAACCCTAAACCCTAAACACCCTAAACACTAATTAAACCCTAAACCCTAGACCCTAAACACTAGACCCTAAACCCTAGACCCTAAACACCCTAAACACTAAACCCTAGACCCTAAACACCGTAAACACTAAACCCTAAACCCTAGACCCTAGCTAAACACCCTAAACACTAAACCCTAAACCCTAGCTAACCCTAAACCCTAATTAAACCCTATATATAGGCCAACGACACTTAATTGTGCATCAAGCAGGCCAGGGGTGCCTCGCGGTCCTCTAGTTAAATTAAATGTGCCATGCATTAACCCTAAACCATATATATATAACTAACCCCTAGCTAATCAAACCCTAGTTAATTAAAACACATAACCCTAAACTATACTAGCTATAACCCGATCTAATAAAAACATGCTCTATATATAGCAGCTAGCTAGCAAATTAAACGGTAGATTAACACCAATTAATATATACATGGCCTATATCGATCATATGTTGTATAACATCTCCCTGAGATTCATTAATTAATTATATAATTATCGATGATAAATTAATTAACTTGAATTTTGACAAGTTCTCTCGAATGAAAACACATTTGATTAAGTTTCCTCATAATATATATATATATAATTAGTGTGCATGCATGGCCTACCATGCATGCATTCGTGCATATATTTTAATATATATTTGAACATATTCTTGGGGATTTCAATCTCTCTCTCTCGATCATCTATATGTCGTTGGTGGCCAAAAAACACACACATATACGCATGCACTTTATGCGCAAAGGCGCGTGTGCCTCTAATAATGTGTGTGTGCGCACTCGATCGATGATCCCTAAACCTTAAACCCTAAATAAACCCTAATCCCTAATCCCTAAACCCTAAACACCATAAACATTAAACCCTAAACCCTAGACCCTAAACCCTAACCTCCTAACCCTAAACCCTAAACCCTAATTAAACCCTATATATAGGCCAATGACACTTAATTGTGCATCAAGCAGGCCAGGGGTGCCTCGCGGTCCTCTAATTAAATTAAATGTGCCATGCATATATATGTGTTTAATTTGGGGATTTCAATCGCTCTCTCGTATGTAGCTCTCTCTACCTCTCTCTCTTTCTCTGTCTCTCTCTCTCTCTCTCTCGTTGGTGGCCAACAACACACACATGCACTTTGTGCGCAAAGGCATGCGCCTCTAATAATGTGTGCGCAGTCGATCGATCTAGTTTTGATTAATCATAGCACACAAATAAAGAAGTTGTATTTGAATCCACACAACCTAATCTAAAACACATAACCCCTAACATGGCCTAATTAATTAACCCTTCTCGATCTCTACCTAATTAGTGGAAATTGCACAAAATCAAAAGGGGTCCCTCACTAATTATGCATATCTGCTAGATTGTGATAAACTTTTGCCCCATATATATTTGGTGGATGGGTGCATCTTGGCATGTAAAACAATTAGTGTTTGCAAATGGCGTTGTCAAAATTTATGTACAAATGATTTCTTTCCATCCAAAGTGCATAAAATGGGAGTTTTAATGAAGAAAGTACAAATAAAACAGCTCAACATGCTTCCACACCCCGATTTTCACACGAAGTAGAGCATATTTAAAGGATAATTCCAGAGTTTTACTATTTTTCAAGCAACTTTGCTAATTTTCCCCCACTCACATGACTTTATGTCGATTTAACGAAAATATGGCGAATTTAAACTACATGGGCGGGATAGTTTGAATTGTGCGCGCGGCAAAGGGAACCGCCTATTCCTCAACCTTGTGCACGGCAAATTACACACGCAACTCCATTAAACGCCACCTACCGACCTTAATTATCACCCCGGCGGCCCGGCCGCATGACCCCCCACCCACCCGTACACAACTTATCCCCGTCCGTGCGAAGAGCTTCCCCTCCCCGTCCCGTCCGTGCGAAGAAGAAGCTTCCCCTCCCCGTCGTTCTTCTCGAGACGCACCGGCGGTCAAGTTGATCCACGGTAGGGCTGCTATCTCTAGCTCAATCATGTATCGGGCAAGACAGCCTAACGATTTATATTTTCTTGATGCTGCTAAAAAAATTCGTCAGTATGCTCGAACTAATTGGCACTTTATAGTTTTCCGCTCGATTTGTCATCGATCAATTTGTTCATTTGTGTGGGCATATAGAGTCAGTTCTGCACTCGATCCGTTAATTTGCTGAAATGCCATGGCAGAGTTTTGTACACGATCTGTTTGCTAAAATGTCGATGGGCATTTTTTGTTTTGTACTCGACATGATTGCTGAAATGCATAATCATGTAGTATAGTTTTGTACTCGATGGATATACATTTCCTACTTCGCCTTAAATTAATCACCAACCACTGTATCTCATAATTAAACAGATGGACAGAACTTGGATACTGCATGGACACTTATGTTCCCCTTCATATATAAATGGTGTTCAACCCTTTATGGGGTTTATTAGAGCTCATGATGGTCACAACCTGGACGTGTATTGCCCGCGCTGCACATGTATGAATGGTGAGAAGAGGCCTCACCCTGTAGTGGCAGATCATTTACACATTTTTGGGATGGACCGCACATATGTTAGGCGGGTTTAGCATGGTGAACCATATAATGATCCTTTAGCAGGAGAAGCAGATCTTGCTCACACTGTATGTGTGCTGGCATATGTAGTTAATTATTTATATTGATGTTGCCGCTGTTTCAATCAATAGTTTGCATTGCTGTGCAAGGTTCTGTACTCAAATTTAACTTGTTGCAGATGGATGGACGGGAAGGAGAGAAAAAGCGCTTGCTTCAGGAAACGGGTTTCAGCTCTGGGACATGTGCTGTGCCAGATGAGAAGGTAAATATGTAAAACGGCATTTGTTCAGGTTGCATCCCTTAGATGTTTGTCTAATCGGTTGATGTACTAATTGCAGAAGCATAGAGTTGAAGAGGTCTCTCAGTTTGATGGGAGATTTGAAGATGAATCTCAGTTTGATGCACCTGTGGATGGTACTGATGACGAGCCTTTCATAGACGAAGGTCCTGCACCTGAGATTATCCAGCCTACAGAAGGAGGCCGTGGACCGAGTACACAGCTTTGCGTTGAAGTGGATGCACGCCCGGAGATCATCACGGGCGTCCGGGTAGTCTCAAGACCACCCAGCCCTGATGCACCTGTGGATGGTACTGATGACGAGCCTCTCATAGACGAAGGTCCTGCACCTGAGATTATCCAGCCTACAGAAGGAGGCCGTGGACCGAGTACACAGCTTTGCGTTGAAGAGGATGCACACCCGGAGATCATCAGGGGCGTCCCGGTAGTCTCAGGACCACCCAGCCCTGATGCAAAATGTTGAGCTACTTTATGATTCGTACTCTTATGTTCTGGTGCTGTAGTATGTTATGATTTGTACGCCTTTGGCGCTAGATTAAGCATTCAGTGGATGATCGCGTTGCAAAATTCGACACCCACACAATCAGTTCATCGTATGAGTAGTAGCACAATTACTTCTACAGCGATTCCTGCCAGCGCATTAGTTGGTAGCATGAAACACTTTCAGGTACTCCCCTCTGATTCATATTAATTGACTCAATTCTGTCTAGATATGGATGTATCTAGATGCATTTGTTAACTAGACTAACAAACTTGAGTCAGTTAATATGAATCCGTGTAAACCGCCCAAGTCCTCGAGCAGCTAGTTTATTGACTCTGGACTCCAAGCCTCTCGCGGCAAGCCATCGACGAAGCTTTGACCAGATCTTGGCCCGCAATTTTTTTTGTGTGGCGAATAGCAAAGCTTTGACCAGTTCCTCTCGGGATACAGCACGCCGGTGAGCTTGCACGGTTGCCATGAGCACTTTCCGGCGGAACTTCCTCTTCAGCGCCCTCAAGCCGCTGCTGCGAGACAGCACGCAGTGCCTCGAGGTGGACGGAATTCTGGATCTCAGGGCGGGTGGTCCGCATCGTCCGGGAACGATCTCCAGCGGGTTAACGAGGACATGCATGGCGGCCAGGGGATTTGTTTTTTTTTTGGTTTGAGCTTGGGATTTGGGGTTTTTTCGGATAGGGGAGGAGGAACCGAGGAAGAGGAAGGAACAGCCGCGTGCTTGGCGCGTGGCGGTGTGCTTGAATTTCGAATTTTTGTGAAATGTTTCATTTCCCCGCTACAATTCGGGGGTTTCTTGACGCGCCAATGCGTCCCGCCGGGCAGCTTCAAGTGAATTTGGGGTGCCACACTATGGGCCCTAGTTTCAGTGAGACATGTAATGACTAGTCACATCAGTAAGTTCACTGTGTAATAAAATATGTTACCCCTCCCCTTTATGTAGCACCCCTTCTCTCCCGATCGAGTGCCGATTGCCGACGGATGCAAGCCGCTAGCTCGATCCCCTCCTTTCGCCTCCACCGTCCAGGCATCCAGCTTGGAGGGGCAAGCTGCATCTAGCCCAAGCGGATTAGGTAGGACTAGTAATGTTCTCTCCTTTCTCGAGATCGGTTCTTTTTTCCTCTCCTCGATATCTTGCGCATCTCTTTCCTATTCTGGGCGAAGGGGTGTCTTTCTGGTCACCCTCGAGCTGGGAGTGATTGATGGGGGTGGGGGCGGGGGCTACCTTTGCTTGGATTGGGGTGTTCTTCCTTTATTTGTCGACATTTGCAACCTTTGTAGTTTCTGCTGATCCTCACTGTATCTTTTGTCAGCTTGTACAGGAAAGGTAAGACCTCGGCGGTGGGGGCAATGGAGCGTAAGGCCACCACGCATGTGGGCAGTTGGCTGAGCCTGAGCTGCGTCCCCAGCCCCGCGAAGCAGGTACTCCGTTTGCTTATCCACTCTTTACCTTTTAAGTGTCTCTCTGCATCCTTGATGCGCGTAGATGTACACGTCCGTTGGGAACCCCAAGAGGAAGGTATGATGCGCACAGTGGCAAGTTTTCCCTCAGTATGAAACCAAGGTTTAATCGAACCAGTAGGAGCCAAGAAGCACGTTGAAGGTTGATGGTCGCGAAATGTGATGCGGCGCAACACCAGGGATTCCGGCGCCAACGCGGAACCTGCACAACACAACCCAAGTACTTTGCCCCAACGAAACAGTGAGGTTGTCAATCTCACCGGCTTGCTGTAACAAAGGATTAAACGTATCGAGTGGAAGATGTTTGCAAAGAAAACAGTAAAACAAATTGCAGTAGATTGTATGCTATGTAAAGAATAGGACCGGGGTCCACAGTTCACTAGAGGTGTCTCTCCCATAAGATAAAAGCATGTTGGGTGAACAAATTACAGTCGGGCAATTGACAAATAGAGAAAGGCATAACAATGCATATACATGATATGATAAATATAGTGAGATTTAATTGGGCATTACGACAAAATACATAGACCGCCATCCAACTGCATCTATGCCTAAAAAGTCCACCTTCAGGTTATCATCCGAACCCCCTCCAGTATTAAGTTGCAAAGCAACAGACAATTGCATTAAGTATGGTGCGTAATGTAATCAACAACTACATCCTTAGACATAGCATCAATGTTTTATCCCTAGTGGCAACAGCACATCCACAACCTTAGAACTTTCTGTCACTGTCCCAGATTCAATGGAGGCATGAACCCACTATCGAGCATAAATACTCCCTCTTGGAGTTAAGAGTACAAACTTGGCCAGAGCCTCTACTAATAACGGAGAGCATGCAAGATCATAAACAACACATGAACAATAGATTGATAATCACCATAATCATAGTACTCTCTATCCATCGGATCCCGACAAACACAACATATAGAATTACAGATAGATGATCTTGATCATGTTAGGCAGCTCACAAGATCCAACAATGAAGCACAACAAGGAGAAGACGACCATCTAGCTACTGCTATGGACCCATGGTCCAGGGGTGGACTACTCACTCATCACTCCGGAGGCGACCATGGCGGTGTAGAGTCCTCCGGGAGATGAATCCCCTCTCCGGCAGGGTGCCGGAGGCGATCTCCAGAATCCCCCGAGATGGGATTCGCGGCGGCGGCGTCTCTGTAAGGTTTTCCGTATCGTGGCTCTCGGTCTGGGGGTTTCGCGACGGAAGCTTTAAGTAGGCGGAGGGTCAACGCGGGGGCCACACGAGGGGCCCAGAGGGCTAGGTCGGCGCGGCCAGGGCTTGGGCCGCGCCGGCCACCCCCTGGCTGCCTCGTGGCCCCACTTCGTTATCTCTTCGGTCTTCTGGAAGCTTCGTGCAAAAATAGGACCCTGGGCGAAAGTTTCGTCCAATTCCGAGAATATTTCTTTATTAGGATTTCTGAAACCAAAAACAGCAGAAAACAGCAACTGGCTCTTCGGCATCTTGTTAATAGGTTAGTTCCAGAAAATGCATAAATATGACATATAATGTGCATAAAACATGTAGGTATCATCAATAAAGTAGCATGGAACATAAGAAATTATCGATACGTTGGAGACGTATCAGCATCCCCAAGCTTAGTTCTGCTCGTCCCGAGCAGGTAAAACGATAACAAAGATAATTTCTGAAGTGACATGCCATCATAATCTTGATCATACTATTTGTAAACATATGTAATGAATGCAGCGATCAAAACAAAAGTAATGACATGAGTAAACAACTGAATCATAAAGCAAAGACTTTTCATGAATAGTACTTCAAGACAAGCATCAATAAGTCTTGCATAAGAGTTAACTCATAAAGCAATAAATCAAAGTAAAGGTGTTGAAGCAACACAAAGGAAGATGAAGTTTCAGCGGTTGCTTTCAACTTATAACATGTATATCTCATGGATATTGTCAACATAAAGTAATATAACAAGTGCAATATGCAAGTATGTAGGAATCAATGCATAGTTCACACAAGTGTTTGCTTCTTAAGGTGGAAGGAGATAGGTAAACTGACTCAACAATAAAAGTAAAAGAATGGTCCTTCAAAGAGGAAAGCATCGATTGCTGTATTTGTGCTAGAGCTTTTATTTTGAAAACATGAAACAATTTTGTCAACGGTAGTAATAAAGCATATGAGTTATGAAAATTATATCTTACAAGTTGCAAGCCTCATGCATAGTATACTAATAGTGCCCGCACCTCGTCCTACTTAGCTTGGACTACCGGATCTTTGCATGCCATGTTTCAACCAAGTGTCACAAAGGGGTACCTCCATGCCGCCTGTACAAAGGTCTAAGGAGAAAGCTCGCATTTTGGATTTCTCGCTTTTGATTATTCTCAACTTAGACATCCATACCGGGACAACATGGACAACAGATAATGGACTCCTCTTAAATGCATAAGCATGTAGCAAAGTTATTATTCTCATATGAGATTGAGGATATATGTCCAAAACTGAAACTTCAACCATGGTTCATGGCTTTAGTTAGCGGCCCAATGTTCTTCTCTAACAATTTTGCATGCTCCAACCACTAAAATGATAGATCCTTCAGACAAGACGGACATGCATAGCAACTCACATGATATTCAACAATAGTTGATGGCGTTCCCCAGAAGCATGGTTATCGCACAACAAGCAACTTAATAAAATATAAAGTGCATAAGTACATATTCAATACTACGATAGTTTTTAAGGCTATTTTGTCCCATGAGCTATATATTGCAAAGGTGAATGATGGAATTTTAAAGGTAGCACTCAAGCAATTTACTTTGGAATGGCGGAGAAATACCATGTAGTAGGTAGGTATGGTGGACACAAATGGCATAGTAGTTGGCTCAAGGATTTTGGATGCATGAGAAGTATTCCCTCTCGATACAAGGTTTAGGCTAGCAAGGTTATTTGAAGCAAACTCAAGGATGAACAAGTGCAGCAAAACTCACATAAAAGACATATTGTAAACATTATAAGGCTCTACACCGTCTTCCTTGTTGTTCAAAACTCAATACTAGATATTATCTAGACCTTAGAGAAACCAAATATGCAAATCAAATTTTAGCAAGCTCTATGTATTTCTTCATTAATGGGTGCAAAGCATATGATGCAAGAGCTTAAACATGAGCACAACAATTGCCAAGTATCACATTATCCAAGACATTTTAGAATTACTACATGTAGCATTTTCCAATTCCAACCATATAACAATTTAACGAAGAAGAAACTTCGCCATGAACATTATGAGTAAAGCCTAAGGACACATGTGTCCATATGCAACAGCGGAGCGTGTCTCTCTCCCACAAAGTGAATGCTAGGATCCATTTTATTCAAACAAAAACAAAAACAAAAACAAACCGACGCTCCAAGTAAAGAACACAAGATGTGATTGAATAAAAATATAGTTTCAGGGGAGGAACCTGATGATGTTGTCGATGAAGAAGGGGATGCCTTGGGCATCCCCAAGCTTAGACGCTTGAGTCTTCTTAAAATATGCAGGGGTGAACCACGGGGGCATCCCCAAGCTTAGAGCTTTCACTCCTCTTGATCATAGTATATCATTCTCCTCTCTTGACCCTTGAAAACTTCCTTCACACCAAACTTCAAGCAAACTCATTAGAGGGTTAGTGCACAATTAATAATTCACTCATTCAGAGGTGACACAATCATTATTTTCACTTCTGGACATTGCATAATGCTACTGGACATTAATGGATCAAAGAAATAAATCCAACATAGCAAAAGAGGCAATGCGAAATAAAAGGCAGAATCTGTCAAAAACAGAACAGTCCGTAAAGACGAATTTAGAGATGGCACCAGACTTGCTCAAATGGAAAAACTCAAAACTAATGAAAGTTGCGTACATATCTGAGGATCACGCTCGTAAATTGGCAGATTTTTTCGAATTTTCTACAGAGAACTGTGCCCAGATTCGTGACAGACAGCAATGCTGTTTCTGCGCAGCGATCCCAAATATAACATCAACTTTGACATAGAAACTTTACTTGGCACAAAAACATGATAAGGAGAGGTTGCTACAGTAGTAAACAACTTCCAAGACTCAACAAAACAAAAAATTGCTGTAGGTAAAAACATGGGTTGTCTCCCATAAGCGCTTTTCTTTAACGCCTTTCAGCTAGGCGCAGAAAGTGCAAATCAAGTAACATCGAGAGTAGAAGCATCAACATCATAGCTTGTTCTAATAATAGAATCAAAAGGCAACTTCATTCTCTTTCTAGGGAAGTGTTCCATACCTTTCTTGAGAGGAAATTGATATTTAATATTACCTTCCCTCATATCAATAACAGCACCAACAGTTCGAAGAAAAGGTCTTCCCAACACAATAGGACAAGATGCATTGCATTCGATATCCAAGACAACAAAATCAACGGGGACAAGGTTATTGTTAACCGTAATGTGCACATTATCAATCCTCCCCAAAGGTTTCTTTTTAACATTATCGGCAAGATTAACATCCAAATAACAATTCTTCAATGGTGGCAAGTCAAGCATATCATAAATCTTTTTAGGCATAACAGAAATACTTGCACCAAGATCACATAAAGCATTACATTCAAAGTCATTGAATTTCATTTTAATGATGGGCTCCCAACCATCTTCTAACTTTCTAGGAATAGAAGTTTCAAGTTTTAGTTTCTCTTCTCTAGCTTTTATGAGAGCATTTGTAATATGTTTTGTAAAGGCTAAATTTATAGCACTAGCATTAGGACTTTTAGCAAGTTTTTGTAAGAACTTTATAACTTCAGAGATGTGGCAATCATCAAAATCTAAATCATTATGAGCTACAGCAATGGGATCATTGTTCCCAAGGTTGGAAAAAATTTCAGCAGTTTTATCACAAGCAGTTTCAGCAGTTTTAGCAATTTCAGGCAGTTTTGTTCGCTTTGCACTAGGAGTAGAAACATTGCCAACACCAATTATATTACCATTGATAGTAGGAGGTGCAGCAACATGTGAAGAATTAGCATTACTAGTGGTGGTAATAGTCCAAACTTTAGCTACATTATTCTCTTTAGCTAGTTTTTCATTTTCTTCTCTATCCCACCTAGCACGCAGTTCAGCCATTAATCTTATATTCTCATTAATTCTAACTTGGATGGCATTTGCTGTAGTAGTAATCTTATTATCAATATCATCAGGTTTAGCAGCCATTTTATTAATTAAAGAAGATTGTGATGCAGACATGTATGAGATTCGGGTTTCAGCATTTGAAATTTTAGTTTGCAGACCAGAAATCTCCCTATTCAAGTTTTCAAGTTGATTTCCTATATTTCTTAACAAGGTAGATTGTTCATTTATGGTTTTAGTAAACAATTGATTTTGCTCATATTGTGATTGCATAAAGTTTTTAGTGGATCTTTCAATTCCTAGCATCCTTTCCTCATATCTACCATAATCATTACCACTAGCAGGATATGGCCTATAGTTATTACCAGAGTTGTTCCTATAAGCATTGTTGTTGAAATTATTATTTTTAATGAAATTCACATCAACATTTTCTTCTTGAGCAACCAATGAAGCTAAAGGAACATTATTAGGATCAACATTAGATCTACCATTCACAAGCATAGACATAATCACATCAATCTTATCACTCAAGGAAGAGGTTTCTTCAACAGAATTTACCTTCTTACCTTGTGGAGCTCTTTCCGTGTGCCATTCAGAGTAATTTATCATCATATCATCAAGAAGTTTTGTAGCCGCCCCCAATGTGATGGACATAAAGGTACCTCCAGCAGCTGAATCCAATAAATTCCGCGAAGAAAAATTTAGTCCTGCATAGAAGGTTTGGATGATCATCCAAGTAGTCAGTCCATGGGTTGGGCAATTCTTTACCAAAGTTTTCATTCTCTCCCATGCTTGAGCAACATGTTCAGTATCTAATTGCTTAAAATTCATTATGCTACTTCTCAAAGATATAATTTTAGCGGGAGGATAATATCTACCAATAAAAGCATCCTTGCATTTAGTCCATGAATCAATACTATTCTTAGGCAAAGATAGCAACCAATCTTTAGCTCTTCCTCTTAATGAGAAAGGAAACACTTTCAATTTAATAATATCACCATCTACATCTTTATACTTTTGCATTTCACAAAGTTCAACAAAATTATTGAGATGGGCAGCAGCATCATCAGAACTAGCACCAGAAAATTGATCTCTCATAACCAAGTTCAGTAAAGCAGGTTTAATTTCAAAGAATTCTGCTGTAGTAGCAGGTGGAGCAATAGGTGTGCATAGGAAATCATTATTATTTGCATTTGTGAAGTCACACAACTTAGTATTTTCAGGGGTATTCATTTTAGCAACAGTAAATAAAACAAACTAGATAAAGTAAATGCAAGTAACTAATTTTTTTTGTGTTTTCGATATAGAGAGCAAGACAGTAAATAAAGTAAAACTAGCAACTAATTTTTTTGTATTTTGATTTAGTGCAGCAAACAAAGTAGTAAATAAAATAAAGCAAGACAAAAACAAAGTAAAGAGATTGAGAAGTGGAGACTCCCCTTGCAGCGTGTCTTGATCTCCCCGGCAACGGCGCCAGAAAAAGTGCTTGATGCGCGTAGATGTACACGTCCGTTGGGAACCCCAAGAGGAAGGTATGATGCGCACGGTGGCAAGTTTCCCTCAGTATGAAACCAAGGTTTAATCGAACCAGTAGGAGCCAAGAAGCACGTTGAAGGTTGATGGTCGCGAAATGTGATGCGGCGCAACACCAGGGATTCCGGCGCCAACGCGGAACACAACACAACCCAAGTACTTTGCCCCAACGAAACAGTGAGGTTGTCAATCTCACCGGCTTGCTGTAACAAAGGATTAAACGTATCGAGTGGAAGATGTTTGCAAAGAAAACAGTAAAACACAATTGCAGTAGATTGTATGCTATGTAAAGAATAGGACCGGGGTCCACAGTTCACTAGAGGTGTCTCTCCCATAAGATAAAAGCATGTTGGGTGAACAAATTACAGTCGGGCAATTGACAAATAGAGAAAGGCATAACAATGCATATACATGATATGATAAATATAGTGAGATTTAATTGGGCATTACGACAAAATACATAGACCGCCATCCAACTGCATCTATGCCTAAAAAGTCCACCTTCAGGTTATCATCCGAACCCCCTCCAGTATTAAGTTGCAAAGCAAGACAATTGCATTAAGTATGGTGCGTAATGTAATCAACAACTACATCCTTAGACATAGCATCAATGTTTTATCCCTAGTGGCAACAGCACATCCACAACCTTAGAACTTTCTGTCACTGTCCCAGATTCAATGGAGGCATGAACCCACTATCGAGCATAAATACTCCCTCTTGGAGTTAAGAGTACAAACTTGGCCAGAGCCTCTACTAATAACGGAGAGCATGCAAGATCATAAACAACACATGAACAATAGATTGATAATCACCATAATCATAGTACTCTCTATCCATCGGATCCCGACAAACACAACATATAGAATTACAGATAGATGATCTTGATCATGTTAGGCAGCTCACAAGATCCAACAATGAAGCACAACAAGGAGAAGACGACCATCTAGCTACTGCTATGGACCCATGGTCCAGGGGTGGACTACTCACTCATCACTCCGGAGGCGACCATGGCGGTGTAGAGTCCTCCGGGAGATGAATCCCCTCCGGCGGTGCCGGAGGCGATCTCCGTCCCAGAGATGGGATTCGCGGCGGCGGCGTCTCTGTGGGTTTTCCGTATCGTGGCTCTCGGTGCTGGGGGTTTCGCGGAAGCTTTAAGTAGGCGGAGGGTCAACGCGGGGGCCACACGAGGGGCCCAGGAGGCTAGGTCGGCGCGGCCAGGGCTTGGGCCGCGCCAGCCACCTGGCTGCCTCGTGGCCCCACTTCGTTATCTCTTCGGTCTTCTGGAAGCTTCGTGCAAAAATAGGACCCTGGGCGAAAGTTTCGTCCAATTCCGAGAATATTTCTTTACTAGGATTTCTGAAACCAAAAACAGCAGAAAACAGCAACTGGCTCTTCGGCATCTTGTTAATAGGTTAGTTCCAGAAAATGCATAAATATGACATATAATGTGCATAAAACATGTAGGTATCATCAATAAAGTAGCATGGAACATAAGAAATTATCGATACGTTGGAGACGTATCAATCCTCAATCTGTTCCTGTTCTGGAATATGCTTAAAGTAGCACATGTCTTCAGCTGTTTGTGCGTAAAGCCTCTGTGACACCATGCTCTATATTCTCTGTATCAGGTTGGTACCTCCAGGTTCCGTGCTGAGGCTATGGGGAACGAGAATAGCGCCCCACCTGCTGCAGGAGCATGGCCCGATCTGCAGCACAAGAAGCGAAATGCCACTGCCGAGCTGGGCAGGGACCGCCCAGGGGTAATTTTTTTAACCAACTTACCATGATGTAGTCTGAATCTGATACTCCCTCAGATCCAAATTAATTGACTCAACTATCTGTAGATACGGATGTATCTAGATGTGTTTTAGCTCTAGATACTACTGCCTCCATCCCAAAGCTTTGGGCTTATATTATTTTTAGAAAGTCAAACTATACCATGTTTGACTAAGCTTTTACCAAAAATCAGTAACATGCAAAATACAAAATTAATATCATTAAATAGATAATAAAATATATTTTCCTACGGTATCTACACAGTATTATATTTGTTGATAGAATGTTCTAAAATTTTGGTCAAACTTTGCTTGTTTTGATTTCTCAAAAATAAATAAGGCTTAAGCTTTTGGATGGTGGTAGTACATTCATATCTAGACAAAGCTGAGTTAACTAGTTTTTTTGTGTCCATAGCTAGTGTTCACGCTGCAAAAGGCTAAGAGCATCCACTATATGCATCAGTCTATCTCATACAGTAATTCAATATCACTGCTGAGGTCTGCCTTTTGTTTTGCTATTCATATGCAGACTGAAACTTTAGGGCCTTTACTCAAAAGGAAGATCAAAACTGCGGCTGATCAGGCTGCCAGTATGTTGATGCCGCCCCCATCTTCTAAATGCCTCTACAAGCACAAGGCCACGCACCAGCTGGGTGGTGATCTTTTAATGAATATGGTATATTTTCTTAATCCACAAAACATGCCTTGATTTTTCTCTGTTTATTGTCGGTTTTTTCTATGCTTGCCAAAAGTTTACAACAACAACAACAACAACCAAGCCTTTCAGTCCCAAACAAGTTGGGGTAGGCTAGAGTTGAAACCCATAAGATCTCGAAGCCAAAAGTTTAGAAACACCAAATTCGTTTGCTTACAATCATCATACAGTAATGTTCATCTACTCCAGTTCCCCTAACCCAACAAAAAATGATGTTAATTACGATTTTTAGATTAAAAGAGCACCATTAGGCGCTGTTAATTACGACTTTGAGATTAAAATGTCATTTGCAATTGTTAATTACAATTTTGAGACAATTGGTTAGTTTAACCTCGATCTCTTCTGCTCTCCATTTTTCCCAACCGAACAAAAATGTAACCATTCCATTCCTCTGAAATGGAACCATTCCATTCCATTCCACGCTGTTTCAGAACCGAACACACCCTTGCATTGTTGTGAACTGTTGTCCATACACGGCCATACCCTTCCACTTACATCCAGCACTATATGCATCAGTCTGTCTCAGAGTCATTCAATATCACTGCTGAGATCTGTTCCCATTCTTATGCAGGCTGAAACTGCTGCGCCTTTACTCAAGTGGATGCAAAATGAGGCTAATGAGGCTGCTGTGAGGACGATGGTGCCGACACCATCTTCCGAAAACCTCTACAAGCACGAGGCCATGGGCCAGCTGGGTGGTGACCTTTTAATGAATCTGGTATATTTTCTTAATCCACATACATGATTTCATTATTATCTGTTTAATTACTGTTGGCTTTGTCTAATGCTTACCAAAAGTTCAGAAACACTGCGTTTGCTTACAATCATCATACACTAATTTTTCACTTTTCAGTCTGTCTCATCCAGTATATAAACTGTTGATTTCCATTGGCTTCTTTTGTAATCATTTGCATTGTTGTCAACTGTTCTCTATGCACAACCCTATTCTTCCACTTACACCCGCACTATTTGCATCAGTCTATCTCATAGATTTATTAAATATCAATGATGAGTTCTGTTGCTATTCATATGCAGGATGAAACTTCTGTGCCTCTACTCAAATGGATAAAAAATGATCCTGATGAGGCTGCTGTGAAGACGATGGTGCTGCCACCATCTTCTGAAAACCTCCTCAAGCACAAGGCCACGGGCCAGCTGGGTGGTACCCTTTTCAGTAAGCAGGTATATTTTCTTAATCCTCATACATGATTTGATTTTTGTCTGTTTATTGCCGGCTTTGTCTAATGCTTACCAATAGTTCAGAAACACACACACCTATTCTTCCACTTACATCCAGCACTATATGCATCAGTGTCTCATAGATTCATTTTATATATCACTGCTGATGTCTGTTGCTCTTCAATTTTCATATGCAGACTGAAACTGCTAAGCCTTCATTGGTCAAAAGGATTGCAACTGCTGCTGATGAGGCATCTGCAGAGGCTGCCACCAAGTTACTGTCAGCCCCACCTTCTGGATGCTTATATAAGCTCAAGTCCAAGGACCAGCCGGGCCGTAACCATCCAAGGGTTCGGGTATATTTTCTTAAGCCACATATACATGCCATGATTTATGTCTGATATTATCACCGGCTCTGTCTAATGCTTTTTGGAATTCGGAAACACCAAATTAGCATGCTTATATTCATCATACACTAATTTTTCACTGTTCAGTTTGTAACATAGTGTTATGCACTCGCTTGTCAACATTTGCATTGCTCTGAACTATGCACTTTACACAACCTAATTCTTCCACTTACGTTCAGCGCTACGCACCAGTAGTACCTCCCATGTTTCCTTCACCATCCCGATGCCGAGCTTGCGGGAATATGGCGGGCCCATGTACATACCCCGCATATAACACCTCCTATGGCTCTATCTACCTTTCTAGTAGCTCCTTCACAGAGTTACAGGTATGTATTCTCAGTGGTTTAGCATGAATTGGCATATAGTAAAGTCTTGTTTTTAGTCTTCCTGCTTCTTACATTTGTATCAATTTTCACATGCAGACTGTACCTTGTGAACTTCGTCCAATGATTAACCAGATGTGTCCGCATGAAGGATCTTTCACTATGCATGGCAATGGCAAATTGATGAACACCTACACGGTCTATGAGGTGTATGTCTACAAGACGCAGGCCATCACATATTTGTATGGACATGATTGGAGAAAGTTTGCTTTTGACTACGGTCTGAAGAAGGGCGACGAGCTGAGGATCAGAAACTCAAACGGGCAGATATACGTAACTGCTTACAGAGTTGGAGACACTTCCAAATATATAATATGTAACTTTTTCTACTCATATCTTTTGATAACTGCATTCTGAGCAGTTGTTCTAAACCATTCCCTCTGTTCTAGCTTGCTGGGTTTAACATGATCAAAGCTGCAGATCCCCTGATGGAACAGGAGCGGATGTCACAAAGGGCAACCACACCAGCACCGGCACCGGCTTCCCACTCTCCTGCATCAGCACCGGTTCCTGTACCAGCTCCGTTTACTGCATCTACCCAGCAGTCCCCTACATCAGCATTGGTTCCTGTAGAGGCCCCATATACTACACATGCCCAGCAGGCTCCTGCATCAGCACTGGTTCCTCTAGCTGCACCATTTACTGCACCTGCCCAACAGTCTCCTGCATCAGCACCGGTTCCTCTAGAGGCACCGTTTACTGCACCTGCCCAGCAGTCTCCTGCATCAGCACCAGCTCGTGTACCAGCCCAGGCTCATGCACCTGCCCCAGCCAGATCACCGAGGTCTCAGCTCATTGCTGTGGCCACCCGTGTGGTGACCAGGACGCATCTGAAGGCTATGTTCGTGAGTATATGACAGCATAACTGCTCTTATCTTGATGTCTTCTCTGCTCAAAGTCTCACATGGTTCAGTGCATTGGTGCCATTGACTAATTTTTGGTGGTATCTCTTGCTTTGAATCAGAAATTGCCTAAAAGTATCTCCAAGGATCTCAATGCTGGCCGAAGGGGCAAGATATCCCTCGTCATGGAGAGTGAAGGTCTCACCGTGGAGGGACGGTACTCTGTCAGTCCCACAGATGGCCGCTTGGCTGTTACTTCCAGGTGGAAAAAGTTCATTGACGGTGCCAAACTTCGCATTGGATCAAAGTTGAAGGTCAAGATCTTTCGATGCCGCTGTGACATGCTGGTCATAAAGTTCGCGGTTGTCTAGTTCTGTTGTCCCATGAGCCCTTAGCAAATGCATTTGTAGTTATACTTATATAAGGTTATCTTATCTGAACTGCTAATTAATTGTATGGGTGGTAAAACTCTGGCAAGCTTTTGCTCTTAGCAAGTATGTATGTATGATCAGCTATTATGATAACTAATGTTTGTGTTCATCTTAATTTGCATTTCCGTTTTAGAAAAAAACTTAATTTCTATTTTGGCTGACCTGTTAGAGAACTATCAGATTGAACCCACAACATGATTCATATAGATTCATTACACCGAGCCACATGTCTTGACCTTGCGATACACTACTTCCATTAATCAGTGCAAGAAGGCTTACCTGAGCTGCCTGAACCATGGCAGATTCGAATCCACCTTATCTATCTAGAAATACAACCTTTGCAGAAAGAGGATTTGCAGTATGGGGAGGCTGACATTGGGGACCCATGAGCCAGCAGCGTCGTCAACGTTTTAAAGGTGGCAGGAGATCGAAAGAAAAAATAAGCCAAAAATCAGTTGGTAAACAAATTCAAGAAAAGAAACATTTACCTTTCTGAGAGGATGATACGCGTAGATGCACACGTCCGTTGGGAACCCCAAGTGGAAGGTATGATGCGTATAGAAGCAAGTTTCCCTCGGTATGAAACCAAGGTTTAATCGAACCAGTAGGAGCCAAGAAGCACGTTGAAGGTTGATGGTCGCGAAATGTGATGCGGCGCAACACCGGGATTCCGCGCCAACGGAACCTGCACAACACAACCAAGTACTTTGTCCCAACGAAACAGTGAGGTTGTCAATCTCACCGGCTTGCTGTAACAAAGGATTAAACGTATCGAGTGGAAGATGTTTGCAAAGAAAACAGTAAACACAATTGCAGTAGATTGTATGCTATGTAAAGAATAGGACCGGGGTCCACAGTTCACTAGAGGTGTCTCTCCCATAAGATAAAAGCATGTTGGGTGAACAAATTACAGTCGGGCAATTGACAAATAGAGAAAGGCATAACAATGCATATACATGATATGATAAATATAGTGAGATTTAATTGGGCATTACGACAAAGTACATAGACCGCCATCCAACTGCATCTATGCCTAAAAAGTCCACCTTCAGGTTATCATCCGAACCCCCTCCAGTATTAAGTTGCAAAGCAACAGACAATTGCATTAAGTATGGTGCGTAATGTAATCAACAACTACATCCTTAGACATAGCATCAATGTTTTATCCCTAGTGGCAACAACACATCCACAACCTTAGAACTTTCTGTCACTGTCCCAGATTCAATGGAGGCATGAACCCACTATCGAGCATAAATACTCCCTCTTGGAGTTAAGAGTAAAAACTTGGCCAGAGCCTCTACTAATAACGGAGAGCATGCAAGATCATAAACAACACATGAACAATAGATTGATAATCACCATAATCATAGTACTCTCTATCCATCGGATCCCGACAAACACAACATATAGAATTACATATAGATGATCTTGATCATGTTAGGCAGCTCACAAGATCTAACAATGAAGCACAACAAGGAGAAGACGACCATCTAGCTACTGCTATGGACCCATGGTCCAGGGTGAACTACTCACTCATCACTCCGGAGGCGACCATGGCGGTGTAGAGTCCTCCGGGAGATGAATCCCCTCTCCGGGTGCCGGAGGCGATCTCCGAATCCCGAGATGGGATTCGCGGCGGCGGCGTCTCTGTAAGGTTTTCCGTATCGTGGCTCTCGGTCGGGGGTTTCGCGACGGAAGCTTTAAGTAGGCGGAGGGTCAACGCGGGGGCCACACGAGGGGCCGGGGGTAGGTCGGCGCGGCCGGGGCCGGGCGCGCCGGCCTCCCTCCTGGCCGCCTCGTGGCCCCACTTCGTTAGGTCTTCGGTCTTCTGGAAGCTTCGTGCAAAAATAGGACCCTGGGCGAAAGTTTCGTCCAATTCCGAGAATATTTCTTTACTAGGATTTCTGAAACCAAAAACAGCAGAAACAGCAACTGGCTCTTCGGCATCTTGTTAATAGGTTAGTTCCAGAAAATGCATAAATATGACATATAATGTGCATAAAACATGTAGGTATCATCAATAAAGTAGCATGGAACATAAGAAATTATCGATACGTTGGAGACGTATCAGCATCCCCAAGCTTAGTTCTGCTCGTCCCGAGCAGGTAAAACGATAACAAAGATAATTTCTGAAGTGACATGCCATCATAATCTTGATCATACTATTTGTAAACATATGTAATGAATGCAGCGATCAAAGCAAAGGTAATGACATGAGTAAACAACTGAATCATAAAGCAAAGACTTTTCATGAATAGTACTTCAAGACAAGCATCAATAAGTCTTGTAAGAGTTAACTCATAAAGCAATAAATCAAAGTAAAGGTGTTGAAGCAACACATAGGAAGATTAAGTTTCAGCGGTTGCTTTCAACTTATAACATGTATATCTCATGGATATTGTCAACATAAAGTAATATAACAAGTGCAATATGCAAGTATGTAGGAATCAATGCACAGTTCACACAAGTGTTTGCTTCTTAAGGTGGAAGGAGATAGGTAAACTGACTCAACAATAAAAGTAAAAGAAAGGTCCTTCAAAGAGGAAAGCATCGATTGCTGTATTTGTGCTAGAGCTTTTATTTTGAAAACATGAAACAATTTTGTCAACGGTAGTAATAAAGCATATGAGTTATGAAAATTATATCTTACAAGTTGCAAGCCTCACGCATAGTATACTAATAGTGCCCGCACCTCGTCCTACTTAACTTGGACTACCGGGTCTTCGCATGCCATGTTTCAACCAAGTGTCACAAAGGGGTACCTCCATGCCGCCTGTACAAAGGTCTAAGGAGAATGCTCGCATTTTGGATTTCTCGCTTTTGATTATTCTCAACTTAGACATCCATATCGGGACAACATGGACAACAGATAATGGACTCCTCTTAAATGCATAAGCATGTAGCAATGATTATTGTTCTCATATGAGATTGAGGATACATGTCCAAAACTGAAACTTCAACCATGGTTCATGGCTTTAGTTAGCGGCCCAATGTTCTTCTCTAACAATTTTGCATGCTCCAACCACTAAAATGATAGACCTTCAGACAAGACGGACATGCATAGCAACTCACATGATATTCAACAATAGTTGATGGCGTTCCCCAGAAACATGGTTATCGCACAACAAGCAACTTAATAAAATATAAAGTGCATAAGTACATATTCAATACTACGATAGTTTTTAAGGCTATTTTGTCCCATGAGCTATATATTGCAAAGGTGGATGATGGAATTTTAAAGGTAGCACTCAAGCAATTTACTTTGGAATGGCGGAGAAATACCATGTAGTAGGTAGGTATGGTGGACACAAATGGCATAGTAGTTAGCTCAAGGATTTTGGATGCATGAGAAGTATTCCCTCTCGATACAAGGTTTAGGCTAGCAAGGTTATTTGAAGCAAACTCAAGGATGAACAAGTGCAGCAAAACTCACATAAAAGACATATTGTAAACATTATAAGACTCTACACTGTCTTCCTTGTTGTTCAAAACTCAATACTAGATATTATCTAGACCTTAGAGAAACCAAATATGCAAATCAAATTTTAGCAAGCTCTATGTATTTCTTCATTAATGGGTGCAAAGCATATGATGCAAGAGCTTAAACATGAGCACAACAATTGCCAAGTATCACATTATCCAAGACATTTTAGAATTACTACATGTAGCATTTTCCAATTCCAACCATATAACAATTTAACGAAGAAGAAACTTCGCCATGAATATTATGAGTAAAGCCTAAGGACACATGTGTCCATATGCAACAGCGGAGCGTGTCTCTCTCCCACAAAGTGAATGCTAGGATCCATCTTATTCAAACAAAAACAAAAACGAAAACAAACCGACGCTCCAAGCAAAGAACAAAAGATGTGATTGAATAAAAATATAGTTTCAGGGGAGGAACCTGATGATGTTGTCGATGAAGAAGGGGATGCCTTGGGCATCCCCAAGCTTAGACGCTTGAGTTCTTAAAATATGCAGGGGTGAACCACGGGGCATCCCCAAGCTTAGAGCTTTCACTCCTCTTGATCATAGTATATCATTCTCCTCTCTTGACCCTTGAAAACTTCCTTCACACCAAACTTCAAGCAAACTCATTAGAGGGTTAGTGCACGATTAATAATTCACACATTCAGAGGTGACACAATCATTATTTTCACTTCTGGACATTGCATAATGCTACTGGACATTAGTGGATCAAAGAAATAAATCCAACATAGCAAAAGAGGCAATGCGAAATAAAAGGCAGAATCTGTCAAAAACAGAACAGTCCGTAAACACGAATTTAGAAATGGCACCAGACTTGCTCAAATGGAAAAACTCAAAACTAATGAAAGTTGCGTACATATCTGAGGATCACGCTCGTAAATTGGCAGATTTTTTCGAATTTTCTACAGAGAATTGTGCCCAGATTCGTGACAGACAGCAATGCTGTTTCTGCGCAGCAATCCCAAATATAACATCAACTTTGACATAGAAACTTTACTTGGCACAAAAACATGATAAGGATAGGTTGCTACAGTAGTAAACAACTTCCAAGACTCAACAAAACAAAAAATTGCTGTAGGTAAAAACATGGGTTGTCTCCCATAAGCGCTTTTCTTTAACGCCTTTCAGCTAGGCGCAGAAAGTGCAAATCAAGTAACATCGAGAGTAGAAGCATCAACATCATAGCTTGTTCTAATAATAGAATCAAAAGGCAACTTCATTCTCTTTCTAGGGAAGTGTTCCATACCTTTCTTGAGAGGAAATTGATATTTAATATTACCTTCCCTCATATCAATAACAGCACCAACAGTTCGAAGAAAAGGTCTTCCCAACACAATTGGACAAGATGCATTGCATTCGATATCCAAGACAACAAAATCAACGGGGACAAGGTTATTGTTAACCGTAATATGCACATTATCAATCCTCCCCAAAGGTTTCTTTTTAACATTATCGGCAAGATTAACATCCAAATAACAATTCTTCAATGGTGGCAAGTCAAGCATATCATAAATCTTTTTAGGCATAACAGAAATACTTGCACCAAGATCACATAAAGCATTACATTCAAAGTCATTGAATTTCATTTTAATGATGGGCTCCCAACCATCCTCTAACTTTCTAGGAATAGAAGTTTCAAGTTTTAGTTTCTCTTCTCTAGCTTTTATGAGAGCATTTGTAATATGTTTTGTAAAGGCTAAATTTATAGCACTAGCATTAGGACTTTTAGCAAGTTTTTGTAAGAACTTTATAACTTCAGAGATGTGGCAATCATCAAAATCTAAATCATTATGAGCTACAGCAATGGGATCATTGTTCCCAAGGTTGGAAAAAATTTCAGCAGTTTTATCACAAGCAGTTTCAGCAGTTTTAGCAATTTCAGGCAGTTTTGTACGCTTTGCACTAGGAGTAGAAACATTGCCAACACCAATTATTTTACCATTGATAGTAGGAGGTGCAGCAACATGTGGAGAATTAGCATTACTAGTGGTGGTAATAGTCCAAACTTTAGCTACATTATTCTCTTTAGCTAGTTTTTCATTTTCTTCTCTATCCCACCTAGCACGCAGTTCAGCCATTAATCTTATATTCTCATTAATTCTAACTTGGATGGCATTTGCTGTAGTAGTAATCTTATTATCAATATCATCATTAGGCATAACTTTCAATTTTAAAAGATTAACATCAGAGGCAAGTCTATCAACTCTAGAAGCAATTATATCAATTTTATCAAGCTTTTCCTCAACAGATTTGTTAAAAGCAGTTTGTGTACTAATAAATTCTTTAAGCATGGCTTCAAGACCAGAGGGTACATTCCTATTATTATTGTAAGAATTCCCATAAGAATTACCATAACCATTACCATTAGCAGAAGGATATGGCCTATAGTTATTACCAGAGTTGTTCCTATAAGCATTGTTGTTGAAATTATTATTTTTAATGAAATTCACATCAACATTTTCTTCTTGAGCAACCAATGAAGCTAAAGGAACATTATTTGGATCTACATTAGATCTACCATTCACAAGCATAGACATAATCACATCAATCTTATCACTCAAGGAAGAGGTTTCCTCAACAGAATTTACCTTCTTACCTTGTGGAGCTCTTTCCGTGTGCCATTCAGAGTAATTTATCATCATATCATCAAGAAGTTTTGTAGCCGCCCCCAATGTGATGGACATAAAGGTACCTCCAGCAGCTGAATCCAATAAATTCCGCGAAGAAAAATTTAGTCCTGCATAGAAGGTTTGGATAATCATCCAAGTAGTCAGTCCATGGGTTGGGCAATTCTTTACCAAAGTTTTCATTCTCTCCCATGCTTGAGCAACATGTTCAGTATCTAATTGTTTAAAATTCATTATGCTACTTCTCAAAGATATAATTTTAGCGGGAGGATAATATCTACCAATAAAAGCATCCTTGCATTTAGTCCATGAATCAATACTATTCTTAGGCAAAGATAGCAACCAATCTTTAGCTCTTCCTCTTAATGAGAAAGGAAACACTTTCAATTTAATAATATCACCATCTACATCTTTATACTTTTGCATTTCACAAAGTTCAACAAAATTATTGAGATGGGCAGCAGCATCATCAGAACTAGCACCAGAAAATTGTTCTCTCATGACAAGGTTTAGTAAAGCAGGTTTAATTTCAAAAAATTCTGCTGTAGTAGCAGGTGGAGCAATAGGTGTGCATAGGAAATCATTATTATTTGCATTTGTGAAGTCACACAACTTAGTATTTTCAGGGGTATTCATTTTAGCAACAGTAAATAAAACAAACTAGATAAAGTAAATGCAAGTAACTAATTTTTTTGTGTTTTTGATATAGAGAGCAAGACAATAAATAAAGTAAAACTAGCAACTAATTTTTTTGTGTTTTGTTTAGGTGCAGCAAACAAAGTAGTAAATAAAATAAAGCAAGACAAAAACAAAGTAAAGAGATTGAGAAGTGGAGACTCCCCTTGCAGCGTGTCTTGATCTCCCCGGCAACGGCGCCAGAAATTTAGCTTGATACGCGTAGATGCACACGTCCGTTGGGAACCCCAAGTGGAAGGTATGATGCGTATAGAAGCAAGTTTCCCTCAGTATGAAACCAAGGTTTAATCGAACCAGTAGGAGCCAAGAAGCACGTTGAAGGTTGATGGTCGCGAAATGTGATGCGGCGCAACACCAGGGATTCCGGCGCCAACGCGGAACCTGCACAACACAACCCAAGTACTTTGTCCCAACGAAACAGTGAGGTTGTCAATCTCACCGGCTTGCTGTAACAAAGGATTAAACGTATCGAGTGGAAGATGTTTGCAAAGAAAACAGTAAACACAATTGCAGTAGATTGTATGCTATGTAAAGAATAGGACCGGGGTCCACAGTTCACTAGAGGTGTCTCTCCCATAAGATAAAAGCATGTTGGGTGAACAAATTACAGTCGGGCAATTGACAAATAGAGAAAGGCATAACAATGCATATACATGATATGATAAATATAGTGAGATTTAATTGGGCATTACGACAAAGTACATAGACCGCCATCCAACTGCATCTATGCCTAAAAAGTCCACCTTCGGTTATCATCCGAACCCCCTCCAGTATTAAGTTGCAAAGCAACAGACAATTGCATTAAGTATGGTGCGTAATGTAATCAACAACTACATCCTTAGACATAGCATCAATGTTTTATCCCTAGTGGCAACACATCCACAACCTTAGAACTTTCTGTCACTGTCCCAGATTCAATGGAGGCATGAACCCACTATCGAGCATAAATACTCCCTCTTGGAGTTAAGAGTAAAAACTTGGCCAGAGCCTCTACTAATAACGGAGAGCATGCAAGATCATAAACAACACATGAACAATAGATTGATAATCACCATAATCATAGTACTCTCTATCCATCGGATCCCGACAAACACAACATATAGAATTACATATAGATGATCTTGATCATGTTAGGCAGCTCACAAGATCTAACAATGAAGCACAACAAGGAGAAGACGACCATCTAGCTACTGCTATGGACCCATGGTCCAGGGGTGAACTACTCACTCATCACTCCGGAGGCGACCATGGCGGTGTAGAGTCCTCGGAGATGAATCCCTCTCCCAGGCCGGAGGCGATCTCTGAATCCCCCGAGATGGGATTCGCGGCGGCGGCGTCGTAAGGTTTTCCGTATCGTGGCTCTCGGGGTTTCGCGACGGAAGCTTTAAGTAGGCGGAGGGTCAACGCGGGGGCCACACGAGGGGCCCAGGGTAGGTCGGCGCGGGGCCTGGGCCGCGCCGGCCTCCCTCCCTGCCGCCTCGTGGCCCCACTTCGTTAGGTCTTCGGTCTTCTGGAAGCTTCGTGCAAAAATAGGACCCTGGGCGAAAGTTTCGTCAATTCCGAGAATATTTCTTTACTAGGATTTCTGAAACCAAAAACAGCAGAAAACAGCAACCGGCTCTTCGGCATCTTGTTAATAGGTTAGTTCCGAAAATGCATAAATATGACATATAATGTGCATAAAACATGTAGGTATCATCAATAAAGTAGCATGGAACATAAGAAATTATCGATACGTTGGAGACGTATCAGGGACCCATGAGGCAGCAGCATCCTCAACTATTTCAAGGCGGCAGGGGATCAAAATAAAAAAGGAAATAGCCAGAAATTAATTAGGGTCAAAAATAAATCCATCAAAGGAAACTTTTATTGTTCATAGAGGATGACATGTGGGACCGACTTGCCAGCTGCGTCGTCATCATTTCAAAGGGGGCAGGGGATCAAAAGAAAAAGGCAAATAGCCAGAAATTAGGGGAAAAAATAAATCCAACAAAGAAAACTTTTATTGTTCATAGAGGATGACATGCGGGACCCATGAGCCAGCAGCTTCCTCAACGTTTCAAAGTCGGCATGAGATTGAAAGAAAAAGTCAAGTGACATAATATCAGGAGCCAAAAATAATCCAAGAAAAGAAAATTTATTGTACATAGAGGATGACATGCGGGTCCCATTTGTAGCAGCGGTCTCAACGCTTCCAAGGCGGCACAGACCGAAAGAAAAATGAAGTAGCCAGAAATCAGGGTGTGAAAAAAATCCAAGAAAAGAAAGATTTCAATTGGGCTGTATCTGGACATCTGGGCCTTCGAACTATCCTGCTGGGCCTTTTGACTCGTACAATTTCAGCCCACTCCAAAACAGGAAAGGTCGGATTTTTCTCAAAAAAAAACAGGAAAGTCCTATGCTTCGCAAAAACAAAAAACAAGGAGATTCAACATATAAGTTTGTTTATGTAGATATAAAGATTTAATTTATCCGTTTGCAATAGCTCAGAGCGAAATACAACGTTTATTGTCTGCAAAATAAAATATCACATGTTTCTTGTACGGGGAGGCTGACATCGGGGACCCATGAGCCAGCAGCGTCGTCAACGTTTCAAAGGCGGCAGGGGATCGAAAATAAAAAAAGCCAAAAATCAGTTGGTAAAAAAATACAAGAAAAGAAAACATTTATCGTTCTGAGAGGATGACATGCGGGACCCATGAGGCAGCAGCATCCTCAACGTTTCAAAGTCGGCATGAGATCGAAAGAAAAAGGCAAGTGACATAATATCAGGAGCCAAAAATAATCCAAGAAAAGAAACTTTATTGTACATAGAGGATGACATGCGGGTCCCATTTTGTAGCAGCGGTCTCAACGTTTCCAAGGCGGCACAGGACCAAAAGAAAAATGAGGCAGCAGCATTCTCAACAATTCCAAGGCGGCAGGGATCAAAAGAAAAATAAAGGAAATAGCCAGAAATTAATTAGGGTCAAAAATAAATCCACCAAAGGAAACTTTTATTGTTCATAGAGGATGACATGTGGGACCGACCTGCCAACAGTGTCCTCATCATTTCAGGGGATCAAAAGAAAAAGGCAAATAGCCAGAAATTAGGGGTAAAAATAACTCCAAGAAAGGAAACTTTTATTGTTCGTAGAGGATGACATGCGGGACCCATGAGCCAGCAGCTTACTCAACGTTTCAAAGGCGGCATGAGATCGAAAGAAAAAGGCAAGTGACCAAATATCAGAGCCAAAAATAATCCAAGATTTATTGTACATAGAGGATAACATGTGGGTCCCATTTTGCAGCAGCGGTCTCAATGTTTGTAATGCGGCTTGAGATCAAAAGAAAAAGAAAGTAGCTAGTAATTAGGGGGTGAAAAAAATCCAAGAAAAGAAAGTTGATGGACATAGAGGATGACATGCGGGTCCCTTGAACCAACAGCTTACTCAACGTTTCAAAGGGGGCAGGGGATCAAAAGAAAAAGGCAAGCCAAAAATCAGAGGGTGAAAAAAATCCAACAAAGGAAAATTTTATAGCACACAGAGGATGACATGCAGGTCCCATGAGCCAGCAGGTACCTCAACGTTTCAAACATGGCATGAGATCGAAAGAAAAAGGCAAGTGACCAAATATGAGGTGCCAAAAAACTCCAAGAAAAGAAAGTTGATTGCTCATAGAGGATGACATGCGGGTCCCATTTAGCAGCAGCGGTCTCACCGTTTGAGAGGCGGCAGGGATCGAAAGAAAAAGGCAAGTGACCAAATATCGGAGCCAAAAATAATTCAAGAAAAGAAAGTTTTATAGTCCATAGAGGATGACATGCGGGTCCCATTTAGTGCAGCGGTCTCACCGTTTGAGAGGCGGCAGGGGATCGAAAGAAAAAGGCAAGTGACCAAATATGAGGTGCCAAAAAAATCCAAGAAAAGAAAGTTTTATAGTACATAGAGGATGACATGCGGGTCCCATTTAGCAGCAGCGGTATCACCGTTTGAGAGGTGGCAGGGGATCAAAAGAAAAAGGCAAGTGACCAAATATGAGGTGCCAAAAAAACTCCAAGAAAAGAAAGTTGATTGCTCATAGAGGATGACATGCGGGTCCCATTTAGCTGCAGCGGTCTCAACGTTTCCAAGGCGGCACGGGATCAAAAGAAAAGGAAGTAGCCAGAAATCAGGGGGTCAAAAAAATCCAAGAAAAGAAGGAATTTTGGTTCATAGAGGATGACAAGCGGGACCCATGATCCTGCATCGTAAACGGCTCGATCGGAGAGCGTTGAACGAGATGGCGCGATCGAGAAAAAACAATGCTAGAGAGGCTGCCATGTGGGCCCTACATCCCTGGGCGGTGCGGATTTGCGTTGACTCGGCCGGCGAACCCGAGAATTCGCGATGCACCACGTCCCGGGCCACCATACGCGACGTTTTGGCCGCTTTCGTCGGGCTAGGTGGCCTCAAAAACGAGAAAAAAAAGTTTTGACATGCACCACGGAGGGACCAAAAATCGGATGGTACACCACAAACGTTGCCCACTTTCGATAGCAACCGTCTGCAAGGTAGTATCCTTTGTTGTAGTGCCGACCATTGATCACATAGTCCACCGGGGGAGCATGACCCTCAACAAGCTTGGAAAAGACCGGGGAGCAGTTTAGGACGTTGATGTCATTGTTGGATCCAGGCATACCAAAGAAAGAGTGCCAAATCCAGAGATCATGGGTAGCCACTGCTTCAAGTATCACAGTGCAGCCTTTTTTGTGACCCTTGTACATTCCCTGCCACGCAAACGGACAGTTCTTCCATTGCCAATGCATGCAGTCAATGCTTCCAAGCATCCCTGGAAAACCCCTAGCTTCATTTGTTGCAAGGATCCTCTGAGTGTCTTCGACAGTGGGTGATCTCAAGTAATAGTCCCCGAACACTGCTATGACGGCCCTGCAGAACCGGTAGAAACAATCAAGGGCGGTGGACTCCGCCATCCGAAGATAGTCATCTGCACTATCACCGGGAGCTCCATACGCCAGCATCCTCATAGCCACTGTGCACTTCTGCAGTGACGAAAATCCAACCAAACCAGTGCAATCCGCCTTGCATCTGAAGTAGGGATCAAAGTCTCGGATGGCATACACAATTTGCAGAAATAGCTTTCTGCTCATCCTGAAACGACGCCGGAAAACACTCTCACCGTGCAATGGATTGTCGGCGAAGTAGTCGGCGTACAACATGCAGTAGCCCTCCATTCGCTGTCTCGGCTTGCACTTCCGGCGACCTGGTGCCGACCCACCACGTCGACCAGTTGCCAGTCCGGCGTACATGCTTGCCAAGCAACCGAGGATCATCATGTGCTCGTCGTCTTGGGCGGCTGCTGCCATCTCTTCTTGCATAAGCTCGACGAACATCTGCTCCTCCTCTTCGTCCGAGTCCATGGCCGGCGAGGCAAATGGACGAACACCTGACGGGCGTGGTCGAGGCAACCCGAGCCGCGAGCGACGAGGAGCAAGCAGGCCGGAAAACAGGCCGGCGGAAGAGCAGCCAGATAGGCCGTCGTCGAAAGACGGCGGAATATAGGCAGGTGGGGAAGGAGGGGCGGCGGAATCTGGGCAACAAGCCGGCGGGGTGGTGCCGGCGGCGAGAGAGATACGAGGGGTGGGGGAGATTTTGAGCGAGGTGGCGGTGGGGTTCGTGTGTCGAGTCACCGACAGATCGGGCCCTTCCCCGCTTTTCACTCGTCCGGAGTCCCCGAGCGCTCCCCGGGGGGCCGGGGATGGCGTGGGCTCGCCGGATGGATGAAGGCCCAAATCCGGACGAAAACGAGGAACCGGGGGCGCGACTGGGCCGAATTTCGCCGTCCGGATGGGAAAAACGTCGCTCGGGGGCCTCGTCGGGGGGACGAGTGGAGATGCTCTAAGCTCCCAGGGTTGGGCGCTTCTCTGCGCGATCCGCCCATCGCTGTCGACGGCCCCACGTGTTGGGATTTTTTCCTGCATTTTCATGTCGGCCTGCAGGCTCCTCCTCTTTTCCTGTGCGGGCGCCCATAGCCATGGGCCGGGGCGGCCAATCTCAGGCGCGGCAGCGACTCCGACCCCTCTCCTACTCAGATGTGTCGGCCGCTGATGACCCACAAGTATAGGGGATCGCAACAGTCTTCGAGGGAAGTATTACCCAATTTATTGATTCGACACAAGGGGAGACAAAGAATACTTGTAAGCCTTAACAGCGGAGTTGTCAATTCAGCTGCACCTGGAAACAGACTTGCTCGCAAGAGTTTATCAGTAGCAACAGTTTTATAGCAGTAGGAATAGTGAAATAACAGCAGAAATAAAGACAGCAGTAGTGATTATAGTAAACAGCAGGATTAAAATACTGTAGGCACAGGGACGGATGAACGGCGTTGCATGGATGAGAGAATTCATATAACAATCATGGTAGGGCATTTGCAGGTAATAATAAAGCGGTATCCAAGTACTAATCAATCAATAGGCATGTGTTCCATATATAGTCGTACGTGCTCGCAATGAGAAACTTGCACAACATCTTTTGTCCTACCAGCCGGTGGCAGCCGGGCCTCTAGGGAAACTACTGGAAATTAAGGTACTCCTTTTAATAGAGTACCGGAGCAAAGCATTAACACTCCGTGAACACATGTGATCCTCACATCACCGCCTTCCCCTCCGGTTGTCCCAATTTCTGTCACTTTGGGGCCTCGGGTTCCGGACAGCAACGTGTGTATACAACTTGCAGGTAAGATCAATAAACAATGCATATCATGATGAAACAATAACATGTTCAGATATGAGATCATGGCACTCGGGCCCTAGTGACAAGCATTAAGCATAACAAGTTGCAACAATATCATAAAAGTAACATCTACGGATACTAGGCACCATGCCCTAACAATCTTGTGACTATTACATGATCAATCTCATCCAATCCCTACCATCCCCTTCAGCCTACAGTGGGGGAATTACTCACACATGGATGGGGAAACATGGCTGGTCGATGGAGAGGCGTCGGTGGTGATGGCGGTGAAGATCCCCTCAATTCCCCGTCCCGGCGGAGTGCCAGAACGGAGTTTCTGGTCCCGAGGCGGAGTTTCGCGATGGCGGTGGCGTACTGGATGGTCTCTGGAAATATGGTCGTACCCGGCGTTTTTAGGTCGAAAGGCGTATATAGTCCAGAGGAGAGCGTCGGGGGGCCGCCGAGGCGCCCACACAACAAGGCGGTGCCCCCCTGGGCCGCGCGGCCTAGTGTGTGGGGGCCTCGGGCCCCACCTGCTTGCCCTTCGGCTCCGTCAATATTCTGGGAAAATAGGGCCTTTCGCATAAATTCCGAGGATTTTCCTGAAAGTTGGATTTCTGCACAAAAACGAGACACCAGAGCAATTCTGCTGAAAACAGCGTTAGTCCGTGTTAGTTGTATCCAAAATACACAAATTAGAGGCAAAACAATAGCAAAAGTGTTCGGGAAAGTAGATACGTTTTGGACGTATCAACTCCCCCCAAGCTTAGCTTATTGCTTGTCCTCAAGCAATTCAGTTAACAACTGAGTGCGATAAAAGAACTTTCACAAACACATTTGTTCATATGATGTAAATATTCTCATGATATGGCAAGTGCTTAAGCAATTCATAATAAGGTACATGCAAATAAAGTCATCTAGTAATTGTGTCAATCATAAAAGAGATACCAACAAACTAATAACAAGCATCATGAAGCACTTCAATAAGCAGGATTGCAATGTTCATAGAAGGATATGATAAAGTGGTATCTCGCTTGCCTGTATTTGTAGCAAAACATAAATGCCCAGGCACCTCTGAAGTTCATAGAAAGACTAGAAGTAAATTTGTCAAAGATAAAAGCATCAAAGTTATACCACAACTGATCATATTTTGGGACAAGCATATTATACTAAGAATGACAGTCATGCTCTCAAGAAGGTGCTCAAAGAAAGGATGGTGACTCAACATAAAAGTAAAAGATTGACCCTTCGCAGAGGGAAGCAGGGATTAACATGTGCTAGAGCTTTTCATTTTCAAAAACAGAAGTAAAATTATTTTGAGAGGTGTTTGTTGTTGTCAACGAATGATAGTGGGTACTCTAACCACCTCGCCAACCAGACTCTCAAGAGCGGCTCCCATGAAGGACGTTATCTCTACCAGCAAGGTAGATCATCCCTCTTCTCTTTTGTTTACACATGTATTTTAGTTTCATTATGGATGACACTCCCCCCAACCTTTGCTTTCACAAGCCATGGCTAACCGAATCCTCGGGTGCCTTCCAACATTCACAAGCCATGGCTAACCGAATCCTCGGGTGCCTTCCAACATTCACATACCATGGGGAAGTGTCTATTTGCAGGTTAAGTTGCTTACTGATGAATCAGAGCAAAACACGTGAAGAGAATTATTAATGAAGGTTGATTAATTGGGGCTGGGAACCCCGTTGCCAGCTCTTTTTGCAAAATTATTGGATAAGCGGATGTGCCACTAGTCCATTGGTGAAAGTCTGTCCGGAGTAAATGACAAGGTTGAAAGATAAAACACCACATATTTCCTCATGAGCTATAAAACATTAACACAAATTGAGAAGTAGTTTGAAGGTTTAAAGGTAGCACATGAGAATTTACTTGGAATGGTTTGAAATGCCATGCATAGGTATTTATGGTGGACACTTTGGAATAACTTGGTTTTCAGGTGTTTGGAAGCACGAGCAGCGTTCCCGCTCAGTACAAGTGGAGGCTAGCAATAGACTGGGAAGCGACAATCAAGAGAGCAATAACTGTCATAATCATGCTTGCGACAAAATAAAATTAACGGAGGCATAAAAGTGATACAAGAACTCTGAAGCAAAGTAAATCATCGAGGCTTAATTGACTTTTGTTTAGTCATATGCATGCATGAGCATGTGCCAAGTCGATTCAAGTGAATTATTCAGAGGAGGATACCACAATGTCATACCGATCTATGAATAAAACAATGCAAGCAAATATCCATGACATGCTACTCATTATTAATAAATTGGAACTAATCATGAGAGATCATAAACTACTAGACTTTCATTAAATGACATATACCTCATATGAACCAACTAAGCATGCTCACATGGATGAGTATATGTACAAAAATGAAAACAAATAGAGTTCATACCAGCCTCTCACCACAGTCAAATTGCCGTAGATCATCATTATTGCCTTTCACTTGTGCAGCTTGAATAATAATATGAAATGAAACCAAGCTCCAACCACCGGAGACCTCTGAACTCCCTAATGAAATTTACAAAACCAAAGAAGAACAACAAATATTTTTGGTGTTTTCGGGTTAGAAACAAGAACAAAAGGAAACAAGAAAACAAAGCAAAATCTTTTTGGGTTTTCTCATAGCAAACCAACGATAGCAAATAAAGTGAAATAAGAGCAAAAAACCAAATAAACAAATGGTGAAGAGAAACAACAGAAATATTTTTGGTCTTTTTGTGTTTTAGGAAAGAAACAAAGCGAAAACAAGAGAATGCAAACTAACAGAAACACAGAAAAGCAGGATGGCAGAAATCTGCCAAAACCTGACAGCAGTACAGAAATCGAAATTAACAAAAATCTTCCATTGCTCAGCTCAAAAAGTGTTCAACTAATGAAAGTTAGATAACAACCTGGGGCACATGCTCAAAAATTTGCAACTCAAAATAACGTTCTGGCTGTGCGTACGAATTTTTTTGGTAACAGCCCAGAATCTGTTTTTGGACAGCACTTCCCCAAATATCATCTCCCTCTCATTAGAAAACCACTCTAAGAAACTAAACAAGTATGTACAAGTATCCAGCAACCATAATATGCAAAGAATGAGTGATGCCGGTATACCTCCCCCCAAGCTTAGGCTTTTGGCCTAAGTGGAGTTCATTCCCAACGAGGGTCGGGGTTCCACGCCGGTGGATCGTACATGGAGTGATAATAAGGCCCCTGCGCAGAAGAATGTCGTGGAGGTTCCACATGACCATAATGTTGATATGAGGAGCTCGCTGCATCGGATGAAGAGTCGGGGTGCTCCTCGGCCTCCTCCGTGCCGTCCCTTGCATGATGGCCTTCCCTTTCTATGTATGCATTTAGCTCATTTTCTGTGACCGACCACCCTTTCCTGGAATCAAGGTTAAGCAGAACAGGTGCAGGCAATCGTACTAGTTTTTCAATTTTCTTAGTTATTCTCCAATTTTTCTTATAAAATGTTATCCTATAATACAGGTTGTTCAAGTTAGATGCATCTGAAATAAACTCATGTTTAATCATGGAAACAACATCAAGTTTCTCCATGGAGAGCGGAATATCTAGGTGGTGAGGTTCTACACCATGCATAGCTAATAAGCGAGAGGCAATAAGACCTCCACAAATTCCTCCCTTCTCACGGTTAGTAGCAAGTCTACAAGCTATTAAAGCACCCAAATTATAAGTCCTATCCTGTTGCAAAGCGGCAGCTAAGAAAGCCATATCTTGGACAGACAACTTACTTGCATTCTTTCTAGCAAGAACGCACTTTGTAACGAAATAAGCAAAGTAGCGGATAGCTGGGAGTTGAATGCTACTGATCTTACCACCATCATCGGAGAAGCTTCTCCCATGACAAATCATTGTATAAAGATTCGAGAGCTCCCGCGGCGTTCCCCTGACCTTCTCACAGGATCCCCACTGCGGCACTCTAATTGCTGCACAAAAGTCACTAAAGGGCAAGTTGATAGTTTTGTTATAAATCTTGTATCGGACCATGGGGTTAGTTTGAGACCGATGAAATTCGAAATCCTGCACCACCGACATTGTTAGTTTCGCATATTGGTAAGGTTCACCAACAGTAAAACTTTCCAACCCTGCATTGGAAATCAGTGTTTGAACATCTTGCAGGATTCCTGCATTCCGCATAAAATCGCATGGGTAATAAGAGGGGTATACTCCCTCTTCGCGGTGAACTCTCATGACTTGCTGCACCTCCAATTCTTGTTGGTTTAGTTGGTGCCTACTTCCTTCCATTTTCTGAAATTTTTCAACAATCATTATAAAATTTGATTTCAAGGTATATAATTGAGGGGAACTACTATAGGAACTTGCTAGAGTACTAAACATGCATCAAAACTAGTTTCTACCACTTAGAACAAGCATGCAAGCTCACTAAACATGTTACCTACAGCAGCAAAATATTCAAGATATACTCAACCAAACAAAATTCTAATTGGATAATCAAAGGAGTCACATACCGGAGAGCAAATGTGCCAAATTTCAGACAGAAATCTGGGCTGAGCAAAGAGATCGAGAAATCGCGAGTTCTTGAGCAGAAACGCGAGTGAGAGAAAGTGAGTACGAGTTTTTTCGGGAGAGAGAAGAGAATGAGTGAAAGGGATGATGAAGTGGGGCAAGGAGGGGCCCACACACCAGGGTGGCGCGCCCCCCTTGCTGGCCGCGCCGGCCTGTGGGGTGCCACCCTGGGGTGCCCCACTGGTCATCCCCAGGTGCTCCCAGGTGCTTTCGAAAAATAAGACTACCAGTATAATTTTTGTAAATTTTTGAGAACTTCGAAAAATGCACATTTCTGGGTGTTAAATTAATTATTACTGCGCAGGAAAATGATTTCCAAAATCTTAAACAACTAAAGCATATTGCAAAACAAAAAGTGCTACAGCAAGTAAAACAAGTGGAGGAAGAAAGAAAGAAATGTTGTTTAGCTCTCTTATGCATTAAAATATACTTGTTAACAAGGTTGATCAAGTCTTGCTACCAAATAAATTTTATATGACATAAGAAGAAATAAACCTCAAATCAATCATGTTACCTTATATTGAATTGATATGGATCCAATCACAAGAGTTTGATATTCTTCTTTAGGCTCATATATAGGACAATCAATGGATCCCACCTTGATAGTTTTCACATTAAAAATTGTATTAACTCCATATACTTTATCAATCCTCTTGGGAAAATAGACAGTATGTTCCTTGTCATCAACATTGAAAGTAACCTTGCCTTTATTGCAATCAATAACAGCCCCTGCAGTATTAAGAAAGGGTCTTCCAAGAATAATGGACATATTATCATCTTCAGGCATTTCCAACACAACAAAATCAGTTAATATCAAGCAATGTTGAGTAACTTGAACAGGAACATTTTCACATACACCAACAGGAATAGCAGTAGATTTATCAGCCATTTGCAAAGATATATCAGTTGGTATCAACTTATCTAAATCAAGTCTCTTATAAAGAGAAAAAGGCATTACACTAACACCTGCTCCCAAATCACATAGAGCAGTTCTAACATAATTATTCTTGATGGAACAAGGAATAGTCGGTATACCTGGGTCTCCCAAGCTTTGGAACCTTACCATTGAAGGAGTAATTAGCGAGCATAGTGGAAATCTCCTCATTGGGAATTTTCCTTTTGTTAGAGACAATATCTTTCATATACTTTGAATAAGGAGGCAATTTAATAGCATCAGTCAAAGGGATTTGCAAAAATAAAGGTTTCATCCAATCACAAAATTTATTATAATGTTCCTCCTCCTTTGATTTTAGTTTCTTAGCAGGAAAAGGCATTGGCTTTTGAACCCAAGGTTCTCTTTCATTACCATGTTTCTTTGTAATAAAATCTTCTTTAGTGTACTTTTTATTTTTATCATGCTTTTCAGGTTCTTTTTCAATTTCTTCTTTATCAGGAATATCATTCTTATCATTATCTTCCTCATGTTCATTACCACTTTCAGTTTCAGCATCAGAAATAGAAATACTATTAGGATCATTAACAGGTTCAGAGGATTCTACAACAGTTTTATGTTTCTTCTTCTTTTTCTTAGAAGGACTACTAATTTCTTTAGTTCGTTGAGAATCTTGTTCAATTCTTTTGGGGTGCCCTTCAGGATATAGAGGATCCTGGGTAGAAACACCGCCTCTAGTTGTTACTTCATAAACTTGTTTCTCTTCATGATTATTTTTTAACAAGTCATTTTGCACTTTAGTAAGTTGATCAATTTGAGTTTGAATCATATTGAAATGTTTAACAAGCATCTTAACATCATTGGAGGTTCTCTCCACAATATCATGCAATTTACCAATAGCTTGAGAATTTTCCATTAGATGATTTTCTACTCTCATATTAAAATTATTTTGCTTAACAATGTAATTATCAAATTCATCTAAACATTGATCAGGAGGTTTTGAATATGGAATATCTCCTCTATCAAAGCGTTGAAGAGAATGTACCTCGATTGTGGATGAAGGGGGAATTATCTTACATAGGTCTTCTATAGGAGGTAAATTCTTCACATCTTCAGATTTAATACCCTTCTCCATAAGAGATTTCTTGGCTTCCCTCATATCTTCATCATTTAATTCAATCATACCCCTCTTCTTCAGTATTGGTGTCGGAGTTGGTTCAGGTGTAGACCAATCATCATGATTTTTGCTTATCTTTGCCAATAATTCTTCAGCTTCGTCCGGAGTTCTCTTCCTGAAAACACAACCAGCACAACTATCTAGGTATGCCCTAGACTCAATGGTTAGTCCACTATAAAATATATCAAGTAAATCATGCTTTTCCAAATCATGTCCAGGCCGAGCTCTAATAAGAGAGCAAAACCTTGCCCAAGCTTCAGGCAATTTCTCTCCATCTTCTTGATCAAAACTATAAATTCTCTGCAGAGCCATATGTTGAGCACTAGCGGGAAAGTATTTCTGAAAGAAAACATCAAGCAAACAACTTGGACTATTAATAGAATCAGGAGGCAAATTATTATACCAAATCTTAGCATCATCCTTTAATGAGAAAGGAAAAATCTTAGCAACAAAATAAGTACGCATCTTAACATCATCAGAAAACAAGCTACTTAAAGTAGAAAGCTCATTCATATGTTCTACAGCACTCTCTTTTTCAGTACCACAAAAGGGTGTTTTCTCAACAATAGATATATGAGATAAATCAAGAGAAAATCATAATCTTTATCCTTGATGTTTATAGGAGATGTGGCAAATTTAGGATCAGGAGACAGTTTATATCTAACAACATGTTGTGCAATAAGCTTTTTAAGGTTACTTGTACTAGTAGTAGCATTGCATTTATCAATAAAATCATCATCAAGTTCCACATAATCTTCATCAAGATCATCAATCTCAGGTGAATTAACAGGTGTAACAGTATTTTCATTAGGAGTTTCAGTATTTTCAATTTGTCTAGACCTAGCAATTGTAGCATCTAGAAAAGGACCTAATGAACCAGCATTATCAAGCACAGTAGAAGCATCATCAAAATTATCAGAGGAATTTTCAGATTCAGCAGAAATACCAACACGTGAAGTTTGTGGTGGTGAAACAAGTTGACTTATCACAGATGGTGAATCAAGAGCAGCAGAGGTACTCAGAGTTGTACCTTTTCTTGTAGTGGATGGTAATATGGCGACTTTAGTATTGCGAGGTTTACCCATGATGGAGAATTTGCAGCGAACAATATCAATCCAAGTGAACTTCCAAATAAAGCTATGCTCCCCGGCAACGGCGCCAGAAAATAGTCTTGATGACCCACAAGTATAGGGGATCGCAACAGTCTTCGAGGGAAGTATTACCCAATTTATTGATTCGACACAAGGGAGACAAAGAATACTTGTAAGCCTTAACAGCGGAGTTGTCAATTCAGCTGCACCTGGAAACAGACTTGCTCGCAAGAGTTTATCAGTAGTAACAGTTTTATAGCAGTAGGAATAGTGAAATAACAGCAAGTGAAATAAAGACAGCAGTAGTGATTATAGTAAACAGCAGGATTAAAATACTGTAGGCACAGTGGACGGATGAACGGCGTTGCATGGATGAGAGAATTCATATAACAATCATGGTAGGGCATTTGCAGGTAATAATAAAGCGGTATCCAAGTACTAATCAATCAATAGGCATGTGTTCCATATATAGTCGTACGTGCTCGCAATGAGAAACTTGCACAACATCTTTTGTCCTACCAGCCGGTGGCAGCCGGGCCTCTAGGGAAACTACTGGAAATTAAGGTACTCCTTTTAATAGAGTACCGGAGCAAAGCATTAACACTCCGTGAACACATGTGATCCTCACATCACCGCCTTCCCCTCCGGTTGTCCCAATTTCTGTCACTTTGGGGCATCGGGTTCCGGACAGCAACGTGTGTATACAACTTGCAGGTAAGATCAATAAACAATGCATATCATGATGAAACAATAACATGTTCAGATCTGAGATCATGGCACTTGGGCCCTAGTGACAAGCATTAAGCATAACAAGTTGCAACAATATCATAAAAGTAACATCTACGGATACTAGGCACCATGCCCTAATAATCTTGTGACTATTACATGATCAATCTCATCCAATCCCTACCATCCCCTTCAGCCTACAGCGGGGGAATTACTCACACATGGATGGGGGAAACATGGCTGGTCGATGGAGAGGCGTCGGTGGTGATGGCGGTGAAGATCCCTCCAATTCCCCGTCCCGCGGAGTGCCAGAACGGAGTTTCTGGTCCCGAGGCGGAGTTTCGCGATGGCGGCGGCGTACTGGATGGTCTCTGAAATATGGTCGTACCGGCGTTTTAGGTCGAAAGGCGATATAGTCCGAGGAGAGCGTCGGGGCCGCCGAGGCGCCCACGTAACGCGCCGGCCGCGCTGCCTAGTGTGGGGCCCTCGGCCCCCACCGGCTTGCCCTTCTCGCTCCGTCGCATTCTGGGAAAATAGGCCTTTCGCATAAATTCCGAGGATTTTCCCGAAAGTTGGATTTCTGCACAAAAACGAGACACCAGAGCAATTCTGCTGAAAACAGCGTTAGTCCGTGTTAGTTGTATCCAAAATACACAAATTAGAGGCAAAACAATAGCAAAAGTGTTCGGGAAAGTAGATACATTTTGGACGTATCAGCCGCCGACCTCGCCTGCCCAATCCCGTTCCATCCCTATCTGCTTTTGATGCCCTATCTAGATGCGGCGGCGGAACGAGCTCTAGAAGGGAAAGGAGGGGGAGAGGGGCATGGAGCCGCGTCTGGTGGTGGCCGGCGACACAAAGGAGGCAGGGCTGAAATCAGAGGAAGGAGGTGGTGGCCGGCCACTGCGACGAGCTCCGCTTTCTTCCACTACTGTTAAGTTCGTCCTTTTCATGTTTCTTGTGAATTTGTCTGCCTGTGGCTTCTTCTTTCTTGCCATATCGTTTAGATTGCTTCTTCTTTTGTTTTGTTTTCCTGTTGCCTTATGGATTGGTCTCCATGTAGGCTGCCATATTGGTGGCCGCCGGCGAGGTCATGGTCATCCTCCTAGGATCGCCACGAGGTCTTGCTGCTGCACCTTCTGCTTGTGGTACGCCTTTTGCTCCTTCCGGCCGTGTGCGGCTTGCGCTTCAGGCTTTAGGCAGAGTCGTGATTAGCCGCTCCTCTCTTCTACCCACTATCAACACGCGGATGGGGGTTCCAGATCGGCACCCCCTTGCAGGATCGCGGGAGCGGCCGGCGGCAGGCCAGCACCCATGAGAAGCGGCCAGGGGTTCAGCTCAGCTGCGATCAAGAGTCAGAACTAGGCGTGGATCAGTCAATCACCGATTCACCATCTATTATGTGTTGCTCCAACTTGAAGCGGACCAAGCCTATTTGATACAGACTATTTTTAATCTCGAATAATTAGTTAATTACACATTAACAAGTAATATTGTATATACAAGCACGCGTTAATTTTTTTTGTGCATGTATACTTTGAGACCATGTCTTCTACATATCGGGTTGGAAAGACTTAATACATTAACTAGATAGCTCCTGAGAGTGACATGCTACAGAAGATTGATTGCATATATATCGTTAAAGCTGAAAGGAACACTAAAAGAAGGATTTAACTTTTGGTTAATAAAAAATCTTTTGGGGCCTCATTCAACTTTGCACCGCGGCCTCCAATTTTTGGAGATGGCCCTAGGCACACTTTCACCATCGTAAGCTCATGCGGTGGTAGTTTGATCGGGTCTGCGGCCAAGCCATGGTCGTATTTCTCCCCTGCTCGATTCTGTGGCTATTGTTTCACCTGCTAAATTTATTTCTGAAACTTTACATGCCAAGTTCTATTTCTTGCTTCGGTTATTGTTTTCAGATGTTGTAATGTGCTCTTAAGATGTGCTAACTTTAATTAATCTTATGTTGGGCTTGATTTGTATTCTAGAATGATAAGGCACCTTTGGGTTGGATTGGAGTACCAGAGCCTGTACATGATTGGCATGTTGCTTTTGTACTGGAATAACCACTTAAATTTCGAGTTTATCATCAACACAGCTATTGAGGATGTTATTGGATTCAAGCATGCCACTGGGCGTTCGCACTTATAAATTCAGGTGATGCTCATCTTTTGTGGTTACTTAAATTGTAAATGTATCACTGGATTTTGCTTCTAATAGGTACAGGTTTGGGAGTTTTTCGCTGAAAACATGCTATGAACCATTTTTACATATTTTGGGGGTACTTTTTAGAAAATAAAATATTTGTGGAATCAAAAGCAATTCATAGGAGTGAAGAAATAGAGTTCACCATACGCTGAACCAGTTCAAGTTTAAAGCTATTTTTACCTAATATGATATGGTACACACATTGTAGATTACATGCTTTATATTCCTTTTACGTGTGATACTAAGCAGAAGTTTGGGATTCTTTCACTGAAAGTCTGAACATTCTATGAACTATTTTGACATCTTTTGGAGGTAATTTTTACAGAATAAAATATTGAGGAACCAAAAGCAATTTGTAGGAGCCTTAGTGAAGAAATAGAGTTAAACACAGAACCAGTTCATGTTCAACGCTATTGTTACATGTTATGAGATGGTACACAAACCGTAGATTATACTGCTACCTGTATTGATTTTGTTTGATCTGAAGGCCATCTTTTCCTTATTGCCAATTTTACCATTCAGTGCAAAGAAATATAATATTCTACCTTACATTTGAGGGTTGGTTCAATTTGAGAATCCACTACAAGGGTTGAGCTTCAAGCACTTATCCTTTATATCATTTCCGGTGTCAACAAGATAGATTTTGTTTTAAGAGTACAAATTGGAATAGGAGATGCTTTCATATAAAGAAAAGATAATAATAATGGAAAATAAAAATCTTGCTTTGTTGTATTTAAGCCAATCAATCATGTGGAAACCTTCTAAGAATTAATGATTTCAGATTTTGCATAGGCCTAGAGCATGCGGAGAGGCGTTCAGCCATGGTCGTTCTCCGCCTACCAACTCCCCAGACCGCGTCCTGGTCCTGGAGGCTAATCTACATCGCCTGCAACGGTAAAGCCTGCAACCATATACTGACTATGCAAATTCTCTTGACAGAGTATGTAAGGGCACAAACTTTTTGTCCAGAAGAATGTAAAGCTTAGTGTTCTGATTATTGGTATCCTGCAGTTTATTTTGATTTTTGAGTTACCTCTTTCATGCCAGCAGAGAAGATTTGTTTTGTTTCCTGAATTTTGTCAGGGCTGTTTTATTTGATAAGTTGAGAAGAGTCGTGTATAATGAGGTGTTTCGCTTCCGTATGTCCCTACTTTGCTGATCAGTGGCTTTGGATGAATGTACTTAACATGGAGATGGGCCACGAAGTATCATGTGAACTGAATTCCTTTAAGATTTTTGAACTGAATTTTGGCATACTACATCATACACAGTCCACAAAGACGTTTCTTTCATCTTGCAGTTTTTCTGACTTTGTACAACAATGAGCAACCATATAAATACATGTGTTTGTCTATATTTTGCTTCGATGTTTTGGGAGAAGAAATCGAGTGCCTTTGAAGGTCAGTATAGTCCGTGACATTTTGCTAAATTGAGTGAGAAATGTTGCTAAATAATTCTGTTTTTTTTTTGTGGTAGTGGATTGTCGTTTCATGGTTGCCTAGGTTTCTGATGTGGTTTTGTCGTTTGATGGTTTGCCTAGGTTTCGGATGCAGCTCTTCAACGAGCTTGCTGGTGTTGATGGTAGCGGTTTAGCAATTTTTCACTATTGTTGCTCCATGTTTTCTATTGTTTGTCCTGTTTTGTTAGAACTAAACCGAGGTACGAAAGAAGATGACGTCAGTTGAAAAATTAAACGGCGCAGCAACGCGCGCATGGTCCTTCTAGTGAGATGATAAAACTTCATGAGCTCTCGAGCTCCAACATTCTGGTTGTTCTTGGTCTTAACTTGATATAACATGAACCGCACACAAACAGTCAAACTCCAACGTCACATGCCATCTCTGAAGTTTGATCAGATGTTTTAGACCCTCTTCTATGCAAATTCTTTGTATCAAAGATGCCAGTGAAAAGGTCAACTTTTTGTTGTTCAACACTTGGACAGTATGGAACTTTTTTTATGATGTGACTATCGAGAGCCATTTACTGCCAAACAAAGCTGAAAGAACTTGGCCCTGCAAGAGCATACATGAATGCAACAAAAAAGGAGGAATACAACTAAGAAAAGTTAGTCTACAAAAACTAAGAAGTAAAGCTATAATCTTGATTTTAAGGTAAATATTAGTAGAAAATAAAAGATACAAAATTCTATTTACAATAGATAGAGATTTAAGAGAGAGTAAACAAACAAGTCGCGTGATTTTTGCTGTTTTCTACTCCCGCGTGCTACACGGTCAATCCTTCCCCAACAAACATGTGCATCCACACTTGTGGTGCAACCAACGCACTAGTGCTTCAAAATACGATCTACGAGTTTAAAAAAACGGAAACAAATTTACAACATAAATATAATATTTATGTACCATGTGATAAATATAATCAATCCCTAATTTGAAGCACACTTTGGGAAGCAAAAGCAATAAATTTAACATTGATTTTGTTAATGGACCAAATTCATGGCTTTTTCGAAATAGCTACCCCTTATAGTATTTTGTTTTAGATTTTTGACTTGCGTGACAAATTTATATCTGAAATTTTGTGACATGGACAATGTATACATGTTAAATTATTTTCAGATTTTACATATGGAGTGTCAACACTGCCTAGATTGTTGTTGAAAAAACCCGCAAAAGAAGTGATTTGACCGCATTTTAGGCGATTCCCTAGTGTCCTAGGCCTCTAGGTATATTAATATCTAGATTATGACCTTTGTTTGCTGTTGGGTTAAAGTGATTTTTCTCTTGTAGTACCAGTTGGCGCATCAAATGTACCTATGCTGGTATCTAAAAGTCTAACTGCAAGGAAAAAATGCCGAGCATGCTTTATGAAAGATAGCCACGTCTGTGAGACTGTGACCCATTAATTAATGTGTTACAGAGACAGTGTCTGGTTAGGGATTCTAGGCTCTATCCAACTTTGAAGGTAGGGTACATGTTTTTGATCATAACCACTGCTCAAGTCTGCCACGGACGAAAATGACATATGAAGGAAAAGGAAATCCAATAATAAAAAGATGCTGTAGTGGCTCTTTCTCGGGTAGATTGATCTTCAAAGTACAGTGCTTTGGCATGTTTTCGTTTTCCAGCAATACCAAGATTGGTGGGCGATAAGATGATTTGATTTGTCGCCTCGATGGTCGGAAGACAATTACCAGCAAACTGTTAAAAGTTAAAACCTGTACTTGTTTTGATGTGTGGCCAGTTGACACCGTGTCCGGTGTCCTGGCCTCCTGGGTGCTGCTTGTCACGATCTCTTTGTTAGATTGCGGGTCATGTCCAATTTATTTGATGGTTTACAGCAGGACCGATCAGTGGAAAATATATAATTCTCACTTAGCGGGATTATTATATGACACATGTGCCTAATATGTATCTAGACAAAGTTGTGAATCGGAGGGAGTATATTATTGTTCAGTCGAAGTTAAAACACGTAAAACTAGGGCATGCATTTTTCTTCTTCTTTTGTATAGACTACCCACACTGAGAGTATCATAGATAGTATCATGCATCACATGCATGCAAAAAGCTGATGCAGCAGTGCAACTAAAAATGAAAGATGATAGTAGTATCATAGGTACATTTCGTATCATAGCACATACTACCTCCGTTTCAAGGAATAAGGCGCACGCTATTTCAAGACAAACTTTGACCATAAAAATTAAGCAATAAAATTTTGATTATATTATATGTAATTACTATCGTTGGATTCGTATTGAAAAACACTTTTTAATGATACTAATTTCATACAAACAATCTTTATATATTTGAAGTAATTTTTGGTCAAATAAAAAGCACGTAAAACGAGGACACCTTATTCCTTGAAACGGAGGTAGTGGTACTAGAAAATTTAATGTCAAACAAATCTTGTACATATATTTGCATTGAGATTTTACAAATCAATTAATATTAAAAAAGTATGATACTAGCATAGCATATGATACCATACATTGTAAACATAATAACATATACTAGTATGGTATCCATGATACTTCTATATGGTATTATGCATTATGACTAGTCTTACATGCATATGGACTGGGCCTTGACTACCCTTCCACCTACCTTTTTTTTTAGATAAAGGAGCAATCGCCCCAGCCTCTGCATCAATTGATGCACACGGCCTACCCTTCCACCTACCTGGCTATCTGATTAGTAATATTGTCAGCTCTTTCTTGCAAAGTAAGGGTCTCCATTTGAATTTGTGTTGCATATGTGCATAGGGCTACAATTGGACTCGGTATATTTTGAGGGTCTGGTATTGGAATCAAACAAATGTACTGTAAGCACGTTACAAAAAGGCACCGCATGTATCAAAATAGACTAGACGAAGTTGGTATGCTAGACGCAATATGGTGAGATGGACGGTCAGAGACGCGGATGATGCGCGTCCGTTTGGCGCGGACCGAAAATATGCATGCATCCTGCTCCAACGGGGCGACGGATCGTATCCGGGACGTCCGCAGCGACGGAAACGCGGCGCAAATATGTGGCACGTTTGCGTCTCCGTGGACGCTGCGCGGTCGCACCGAGCATCCGCTCGCTTTCCCAACGTGTCCGCCTGGCATCAATCCTGGCTTGATCAGCGCGACTTAAAGCACAGCAACTGCCGGGGAGGTCAACCACCGGAGTGGCAGCCACGCTGATCACCCGCCAACCGCCGGAATGAAGCGCCGAACCGCTGCGGAAGAGCAACCACATGCCTCTTCGTTATACGCGCCGTCATTAATCCCCGCTGAATATAACCCCTGCGCCTGTTGTAATTCACGTCCAGTCGGCTTCATTTTTCTGCTTCTTCTCCAACACCGGCTAGCCACCATGAGCAACTTGTCGTTGCCGTCGAACACGGACAGCGAGGGAACCCGCCGGGATGGCGGCATTGGTGGGATAGGGCTGTGACACCCAGCAACCCTAGCTCCCCGCTGAGGGAGGTCGAGGAGGAGGGAGGCGCTGTTGGCCTCGATGGCCAGGAGGAGGAGGAGGAGGAGGACTCCGACGCCAAGTGGGCACGGCTGGAGGCGCTGGAGGCGGCGGCAAGGTAGGAGGCAAGGGCCCCGGAAAGGGCGCAGGTGGAGCGTCGTTGTCCGTTCACCGAGGACGAGGAAGACCCCACTAACCAGTCGTATAACTCGAACTCAAGCTCGTCGGACGCGCCATCCGGCGGTACCTCTTCGGAGGAGGAGGTGACAAGCAGGAGGCGCGTCCATGAGGGCGACGAGACGAGGCCTTCTAACAAGAAGGCCAAGAATTAGTTTATAATTTGTTTGTTTTCGCATTTGTTCGCTAGTTTGTATGTTAAATATGTTTGAACTTGTTCGATTCGAGAAAGCATGGCATGATCAGTACAACTTGTTTTTGCGTTTGTTCTCCATGCTCTTCCGATGTAGAAATTAGAGGGTTCTTCAAAGAAGGAAAAAAGAAGCAGGAAAATAAAATATTGGGGTGTCCAAAATGCATCGGACCGATGGGGGTGCCCCCGATGCAAACTGACAATTTACGACCGGTGGTCATTTTCGCGTCCGTCGGGCGATGCAAATGGATGTTCGCGGACAATTTAGACGTCCAAAATACGTCGCCCTGTTGAAGATGTTCTAATGTCTTGAACGGGCTTATAGTTGATTGTACTAGATATAGACCGCATGTAGTCGTACCCTTGGATGTAGTCATTGGTTGTTGAACCTTATTGACAGATATCATCTCTCCATCTAGTTTCTGCAATTGTTTGACTGCGTAAATTATAAATGGTGGTATTAAATCTGGGTTGCAGTTTGAACAATGATGGGATAGCTCCGTCGAAGCGGTGGCGTTAGTTTTTTTTTTCATAGGTTGCAGATGCAGCATATACATGGGTGGTTTATTTTTTGGGACTTTTGGAGAACACAAAAGAAAAGCGGGTCTAGTGCAGCGGTAGAGCCTCACCGCCTGTGACCGATACTAGTAGAAAAACCATTATAGATAGAAATGACATCTGTGGCGCACCTAAAAAATATGCTCCACAAAAATTATTTCTGTGGCGCACCAAAAATATGCGCCACAGAAAGTCCACATTCTGTGGCGCATGGATGATGCGCCACAGAATGTCGACTTTCACAAGCGCATGGCTGGATGCACCACAGAATTTCCATGGGCCCACGCGGGGTCCAGCACTGCACATGGGCGAAGAGAATTCTGTGGCGCATGGTGGCATGTGCGCCACAGAAGTTCAAAATTCTGTGACGCATGGTGGCATGTGCGCCACATAAGTTTAAAATTCGGTCAGGATTTTTTCTCCCCACGCAACTCTACCCCCCCCGGATCGCCTTTTTTACCTTTGTAAAAAATAAAAGAAATAGATAGAAATTTCAAAAAATAAAATCCTTCGAGATTCCCATATATTATGTCATCTAGCACCACTAAAATTTAACAAACATGAATTTTGACTTTTTTTGCAAAATTGCGTGGGAAAATCATCAAACTGGATTTCTGGTTGCATACGAACTCGAAAAAAACGCACAATATATCAAAATGTTCCCACGAAAATTCTACATTTGAATTCTCCGAGGCTTGCCCGATTGGACAATTTTTAGAATCGCCAAATTCGAAAAGAGTAAAAAGTTACGGCCAGTTAAAGATTTTTTCCTGCAAAATAGAAAAATTGAAAAAAAAAATTTGTGGCGCACCATGCGCCACAGAAGTTTTGTCCGAAATTTTGAAAACCAGAGACGCCAATCTCTTCCTCCACTTCACCTCCACCACCTCTCCATCTCCTCACTTCTCCATCTCCTCTCCTCACTTCTCCTCCTCCTCCACCACCACCACCACCACTACCTCATCCCTTCTTCTCCACCACCTCCACCACCACCACCTCCTCCTCCATTCTTCTCCGGCGACCACCACCGGCGACCACCACCACCTCCTCCGGCGACCTCCGGCGACCACCACCACCACCTCCGGCGACCGGCGACCACCACCACCACCACCTCCGGCCACCACCACCACCACCACCTCCTCCTCCTCCTCCCACCACCATCACCACCACCACCACCTCCTCCTCCTCCTCCCCGGCCAACACCACCACCACCACCACCACCACCCCGGCCTCCTCCTCCTCCACCACCCACTGGCCTCCTCCTCCTCCTCCACCCACCACCCACCACCCACCCACCCACCCACCACCACCACCACCACCACCTTCCGGCGAGATTCGAAAAAATCGGCGAAATTCCGGCGGCCCAGATCTAGATCTAGATCTGGCCGCCACTTTTTTTAAAATTCAAAAAAAAATTATGTGGCGCATATTGGCATGGTGCGCCACAGTTTTAAGAGAATTCGTGGCGCATATTGGCATGATGCGCCACGAAGTTTCAAAATTCGTGGCGCACGTACAGATGCACAAAATTCTTAATACTAGTCGCGTGGTAACTGTGGCGACGGGCTCGTGCGCCACAGAAATTGATTTTGGTGCGCCACAGTTAGCCTTTTTTCCACTAGTGCGAGAGGTCCTAGGTTTGAGTTACGATCTTCTCACATCACGCTTCGTGAGGTTAAGACTTGCCACTAACACCTTCGTGAGGGTAGGTTCTTTTTTTTGGAGAACCCAAAAAACATGACTATTGCTAATTAAGCTCCAAGAGAAAACAGGCTCATGAGAATGAGATGGAGACGGATTCTCGAAAATGATCTGGAAGCAAAGTACACGACCGGCAAGCTAGCCTGCCCACGTCCCATTGAGTAACCAGGAGTGATGCATTGGTTGAACGGGTTTAATGTTGATGTAACTTACACGTACTGCCCCAGCAGAGTGAAAGGTATCCAAAGTTGCAATCCAAACCATCAACGATCAGGTAGCTAGCTAGCTATTCGAACTTGAGAGGAGGGAAGGGTAATGCTACTGGGAAGGGACCAGGCAGGACGTGCACTGCGCACCTGCGCTTGCTAGCTAGCTGTACTGATCGGGGCCAGCAGATCATGGGGCGATATTCTCTGCTTCCACACGGACGGTCGGCCGTTGATCCCGCATTCCCGTTGCACGTAACGGCAGACCGTTTTGTTTTCTCCTTGGATTCGGTGGTCCACGGCTAATGAGCTGATTGTCCAAACATTTTTTTGGATGTGCTCCCAAGGTAGGCGTGTGGCACTAGAGCATCTCCGGCGGTCCAATGCATTCCATCCACCACAAATGATCTCGTGTGTTCGTTTGTGTTGAACCGCGGACGTGAAATTATTCTTCGGATCATGAATGCCCATTTGCGTCTAAAGTTGTCCCCAACTGTTTAACATATTTTATCCGCCGAGGTTGGGTTAGATTTTTTTTCTACCTAAATAGTGCAATATATCTAACAGATTAGCCATACAAACAACGAAAATAGAGGTTCATAATACTTTATTATTACATCCAGAAAAATGATAAAGTACAGATGCATTGGCATGCATGAAACTAGATAGAGCATAGTTCATAATTAACAAATAATAAAACGAGATGAGATTGACTACTCATTATTCTCTTCATGGCCAGCCAATGCCCACTGATGGTCAATCAAATTCTTTTAGAGACGTCTGTTAATGTTGATGTTAGAGACTTCAACGTCATATTCAGAAACTCCTCCCAGGTTCCTGCCCTAGGGTTTGGCTCAACCAACTCACCTTGAAAGTCTTATCTGTGTTCATTGTGACCATCGGGACACTCCGTCTCGACAATCATGTTGTGCATGATCACACAACAGGTCATCATGTCATGCATGGTTTGAAGAGACCATGTTCTAGTTGGTTGACGAACAATGGCCCACCGAGCTTGGAGCACGCCAAATGGCCGCTCTACATCTTTTCCGCAAGCCTCTTGCATCTTAGTAAACCTCTTTTTTTCTATGTTTCAGGATTACATATTGTCTTCACAAGTGTGGTCCAATCAGGATAAGTGCCATTAGCAAGATAATATGGCTTATCATATCCATTGCCATTGATCTCATAGCTCACCATAGGAGCAGTGCCTTCCATAAGCCGGTTGAACACCGCATAGAAATTGAGCACATTGATCTCATTGTGGGAACCGGCCATGCGAAATAAATAGTGTAAAATCCACAAATCTTGTGATGTCACTGCCTCAAGAATAACAATGCATCCCTCGGCATGGCCGATGTACTGACCATGCCATCTAAATCGTCAGTTCTTCCACTGCCAATGTGTGGTGACCCAGCATACCACTGCATGTTGTAGTACGTAAGTCGTTGAGATAACACCAACAAAGTACCGTTCCACTAGTATTACATCCCTCATAATGATACAACAGAAACATTGTGGGTTCAAGATATGTCTATAGAATTATAACACAAACTCTTTGCAAAAGATCATCACTGCCTCCTAAGTATAATGAGGTAAAATTGTAAATAAACTCCATAAGAACAACTCATAGACTAAACTTATTACTAGCTCTAACTATAGAGGCACTTGTCTTGCTACAGAAACTAAGACTGAAATCTAGCTACTTAGTTTCTAGGATTATGGAATTGGTTCCCTTCTATTTCTAGTCTAGGTTTCTATCATGGTGTATGCAACAGTTGACTTCGTTGACTCCTTTGACTGGGTCGTGCCTCTTGAAGTAATTGCCTCCTCCGTCTTCAAGTTTCACGGTAGCTTCTTCCTTCAATGACTCTCAATCTAATTAGGGGGTTCAAAAGGGAACGTGTGAGTATGAGCGTACTCAGCAAGTTCAATAATAAAAATAGATGTTTAATGCACTAACTATAGCTATATACCAGGAAGTCCTAGGAAAATGCAAGTTTTTGTAAACATTTATTCAAAAGGTTGATTTTATTTTGAAAACCTTGATGGGTTTGTTGCATGGAAAACAAAAAAATTCTACTGTGAACATGAACAAAAACCAAAATCCAATCTACGAAGAAGCAAGATCTAATCTACCAAGATCGAAGCAACGAGAAGATCATGAGACTAACCCTCGAATATTCCAAAGCCTACGAGATTAGATCTCGTTGTTGATGTAGTCGATCGTCCGTGCTGCAATCCGGCAGCACTTCCGTACTCGGTCGTGCGTACGGTGTCGATGAAGCCCGTCCTCTCCCCGGGCAGCGGGAGGTCTGGTAGATCCCCTTGAATCCCAGAAGACGACGGCGTGGTGGTGGTGGAGAGGAGAAAAGCGCAGGGCTTCGCCTAAGTCGGGACAATATGGAGGAGAGAGGGGCGGCGAGCTTGGTCCGAGGTGGGCGCGCCCGCCTCCCCTCTTTATAGGGGGAGGTCGGTTGGGGTGGCCCCCTGGGTCCCAAACCCATCTAGGGCCGGCGGCCACAAGGGGGAGGGGGATTTCTTCCCCCCAAGTTGATCCCCCTAGGGTTTTGGGGAAACCCTAAGGGGTTGGCCGGCTGGGCCTTGGGGGGCATGTGCCCCTAGCCCATTAGGCTAGGGTGCATCCCCTCGGCCCATGCTAGGCCTCCCTAGGGTCGTGGGCCCATGTTGGGACCCCGAACCTTCTAGAACCTTCCCGGTCTTTCACCGAAAAATCCCGAACTTTTCCGAAACCTAGAAATCAACTTCCCTTATATGAATCTTATTCTCCGGACCATTCCGGATCTCCTCGTGATGTCCTGGATCCCATCCGAGACTCCGAACAAACTTCGGTCTCCATCTCATATTCCGAATCTACTTATGCGACATCGAACCTTAAGCGCGTCACCCTACGGTTCGTGAACTATGCGGACATGGTCGAGACTCCTCTCCGACCAATAACCAATAGTGATCTCTGAGATCCATAATGGCTCCCACACATTCAGCGATAACTTAGTGATCGATTGAACCATTTACATATGATGCCGATTCCCTTTGTCACGCGATACTTTACTTGTCCGAGGTTCGATCATCAGTATCTCCATACCTAGTTCAACCTCGTTTTCGACAAGTACTCTTTACTTGTACTGTGGTATGTCATCTCTTGTGACCTAGTCACATGCTTGCAAGCTAATCAGATGACATTCCACCGAGAGGGCCCAGAGTATATCTATCCGTCATCGGGATGGACAAATCCCACTCTTGATCCATATGCCTCAACTCACACTTTCCGAATACTTAATCCCATCTTTATAACCACCCATTTACGCAATGGCGTTTGATGTAATCAAAGCATCCTTCCGGTGTAAGTGATTTACATGATCTCATGGTCGAAGGACTTAGGTAACTATGTCGAAATCTTATAGCAAGTTGAACTTAATGACTTGATCTCATGCTACGCTTATTTGAGTGTGTGTCCATTATATCATTCATCCAATGACATAACCTTGTTATTAATAACATCCAATGTTTATGATCACGAAACCATGATCATCTATTAATCAACAAGCTAGTTATACAAGAGCCTTACTAGGGACTTCTTGTTGTTTACATAACACACATGTATCAATGTTTCGGTTAATACAATTATAGCATGGTATGCAAACATTTATCATAAACACAAAGATATTACAATAACCACTTTATTATTGCCTCTTGGGCATATCTCCAACAGTCTCCCACTTGCACTAGAGTCAATAATCTAGATTACATTGTAAGGTACCTAACACCCATGGCATTCTGGTGTTGGTCATGCTTTGCCCTAGGGAGAGCTTTAGTCAATGGATCTGCCACATTCAGATCTGTGTGTACTTTGCAAATCTTTACTTCACCATCTTCGATGTACTCGCGAATCGAATGAAAATGCAGCTTGATATGCTTCAGCTTCTTGTGTGACCTTGGTTCTTGTGCATTGGCGATGGCACCCATGTTGTCACAATAGATGACTAATGGGTCCAATGCACTAGGAACCACACCAAGCTCAACAATGAACCTCTTCATCCATACCGCTTCCGATGAAGCCTCTGAAGCCGCTATGTATTCTGATTCAGTTGAAGACTTCGCCACCGTGCACTGCTTGGAACTCATCCAGCTTACTGCAGCACCATTCAATATAAACACGTACCCAGATTGAGACTTAGAGTCATCAGGATCAGTGTTCCAACTTGCATCGGTGTAACTGGTTACAACGAGCTCTTGGTCACCTCCATAACAAAGAAACATATCCTTAGTCCTTTTCAAGTACTTCAGGATATTCTTGACCGCTGTCTAGTGTTCCATTCCTGGATCACTTTGATATCTGCTAGTCAAACTAACAGCATGTGCGATATCCGGTCTAGTACACAACATGGCATACATGATAGAGCCTACTGCTGAGGCATAGGGGATCTTGTTCATCCTCTCTCTTTCTTCTGCCGTAGCCGGACCTTGAGTTTTACTCAAGACCTTACCTAGCAACATAGGCAAGAACCCTTTCTTGCTTTCATCCATTCTAAACTTCTTTAGAATCTTGTCCAGGTATGTACTCTGTGAAAGCCTATTAGGCGTCTTGATCTATCTCTATAAATCTTGATGCCTAAAATGTACGCTGCTTCACCAAGGTCTTTCATTGAAAAACACTTATTCAAATAACTTTTAACACTGCTTAGAAGTTCTATATCATTCCCAATCAATAGTATGTCATCCACATATAATATTAGGAATGCTACAGAGCTCCCACTCATTTTCTTGTAAATGCAGGCCTCACCATGAGTCTGTATAAACCCGTAGTCTTTGATCACCTTATCAAAGAGTCGATTCCAACTCCGGGATGCTTGCTTCAGTCCATAAATGGAACGCTGAAGTTTGCATACCTCACCATACACTTATTCAAATAACCTTTAACACTGCTTAGAAGTTCTATATCATTCCCAATCAATAGTATGTCATCCACATATAATATCAGGAATGCTACAGAGCTCCCACTCACTTTCTTGTAAATGCAGGCCTCACCATGAGTCTGTATAAACCCGAAGTCTTTGATCACCTTATCAAAGCGTCGATTCCAACTCCGGGATGCTTGCTTCGTCCATAAATGGAACGCTGAAGTTTGCATACCTTGTCAGCATTTTTAGGATTGACAAAACCTTTCGGTTGTACCATATACAACTCTTCCTCAATATCACCATTAAGGAACGTTGTTTTGACATCCATCTGCCAAATCTCATAATCGAAAAATGCAGCTATTGCTAACAAAATCCTCACAGACTTTAGCTTCGCTACAGGTGAGAAAGTCTCATCGTAGTCAACTCCTTGAATTTTTCGGAAACCCTTTGCGACAAGTCGAGCTTTATAGACAGTAATATTACCATCAGCATCTGTTTTTCTTTGAAGATCCATTTATTCTCGACAGCCTTGTGGCTATCAGGTAAGTCTACCAAAGTCCATACTTGGTTATCATACATGGATCCCATTTCGGATTTCATGGCTTCTTGCCATTTGTTGGAATCTGGGCTCATCATCGCTTCTTCATACGTCGCAGGGTCTTCATCATTGTTGTCCACAATCATGATATTTAGACAGGGATCATACCAATCAGGAGTGGTACGCTCCCTTGTCGATCTGCGAGGTTCAGTAGCTTCCTCGTTCGAAGTTTCATGATCATCATTATTTGCTTCCTCTCCTATCGGCGCAGGCTGCACAGGAACATCTTTCGGCACTTCGCTATTCTGATCTACGAGAGAAGGTTCATTAACATCGTCGAGTTCTACTGTGGTGACCCTGCATACCACTGCATGTTGTAGTATGCCAGTCGTTGATATAACATTCGCGAAGTACCAATCCGCAAATATTACATCCCTCAGAGTAGTACAACAGAACATAGCAGGTCCATAACTCATACATACATTATTACAAACCATACATACATATCATCCTGGAGCTCCTCTTGGGTCCTGAGAGGGTTACTCCTGGGTTCGAGGCGAACCCAACTTAGCTTACAATACAGAAGTCTTACTAGGTTATACATTTATTCCCGCGAGCAGTTAAATACTAGAAGTTCGGACTGCTCGGTACTACTACTACTATTACTGGGTCTAAGATTGTTCTCCTCCGGATCCCTCTCCGTTTCCGTAGACTATCAGATAGTCTACTCCTTCAACACCTCCTGAGAGGTCTGGTTCTTCGTAGCCGATGATGTCGGCTCCTTCAGGGTTGTCGTTGTCCTCCTCCAGATGATTCAGACAGTCTAAGCAGGGGATTTAAGAGTGGTATGAGTACGAGCGTACTCAACAAGTTCATATTAGGAAAGAGGTGTTTAATGCACTAACTACGGCACCAGACCAGAAAGTCTGATACCATGCAGGTTTTGATAACCATTTCTTCAAAAGGTTGTTTTTATTCAGAAGAACTATGTCCGTCAGCCTTCACCGGTTGACTAGAACTTCATGGAGTTCCTTTCCGGCAGCGTTCGTAGTTCCAAATCCCGGAACAAGGAGTGATTGGTCACAGTTCGTTACACTCTGCAGAGGTGTGTTGCTTTACCCATAAGAGATCTTAACCTTGGTGCCAACCGGGCAGCTTTCCCGTCCACACTTCCTTTGGTGTGAGGCCCGGTATAAGGTCTTAGCCGCTCATATTCCTCCGCTACCTCGCACACCCACCCTTTGTTGCATACCCCGACCCTGGGTCCTCGTCGGTCCTCTTACACCAATTAAGGATGGACCCCGACCACGACAACAGTTTGGGACTCGTTAACCAAACTCCTTCGCCGGTAGCTGCAACCCATCATAGACCACATTACCGTGGGGAATTAGAAGGGGATCCCCACCCTCAAGTTGTTCCGCAAGCCGCAACCGCTACGGTAAGCACTGCTATACCGTGGGGAATTAGAAGGGGCTCCCCACCCTCAAGTTGCTCCGCAAGACACAACTGCTACGGTAAGCGCATCCGTTGATGTACGAGAGGTGGAAATACAATTGGCTACTCCGTCCCACTCCGGATCTTATGGTTAACACGGGTATTACGGCACAAGAATCACTGGACGACATTTGTTGTTTAATCCTAGATGGATATAAACCCTTGCAATGGAACCTCCACCATATCAACACAATCCATGGTTCCTGTAACATCCCAAATTTCAATAAAAGAACATTAGAAGAATTCCAGAGAGCAAAATTCCAAACCAACAAAAACTTTTTCTTACATATAGTATCATGCCTAGGACTTGTGCATTTGAGTGATATGCCATGATGCTTGTACCTTGTGTGTGTGCTAAACCATAAAAGCCCTAAGGTGATCAAGTGAAGATCACAAAGAAAATAAAATAAAATAAAATAAAATAAAGGCAAATGCTAAAACCCTCACATAGACTCTATGCCATCTTCATAAATCTTGACCCTAGACCAAATTGATCTTCACCATTAGTTGGAATATATTATTAAACTCATATTACAACTTTGTGAATCATAGAAACACCAATTAAATCGAATTCAAATAAAAATTGAGGTCACATAGAATAATGGTCAAATCTGCCCATTATAATCTGGTCCCCACTTTGAGCCCCTGTATTTCAAAATTTTCAAACTAAACTCTTAGCACTCTTTGCATGTCATCCAAGAGGACATCAAGGTGAACACTTTATGTGAAGAAATATATGCCAAATTCTTTTTGGATCAAAATCTACACACATGCAAAGTTGGAACTTTTTATTAAAGTGAACAATCTCACACTTGACATTTTTGAGAATTCTTGAATTTAAAAATTCCATCATCACCTCAAATCCTCTCTGATCATTTACAACATATATCAACAATCACATTTCAAAAACTTTCACCTTTTTAATTCTTCCAAATTTGGATATTTTCAAATTTTTCAAACTCGGGCACTATTTGCAACTATTGCAAATAGTGATCTACACTACCCCTACTGCCCCAAACCTAACCTACATGTTCCCTGCCCCCTCTCTACCTCACCCCACACAGAAAACCTAAAGGGACAAGCCCTAGCTATGCTTGGACATGGCCATGCCGGCCATGGTGCCACCATGCCGTGCTCCCCCTCTCTCCCCTTGCTCCACGCCCTGGCCACCTTGCCAAACAGCACCAGCACACCACTCTAGCAACGCCTAGCATGTCCATTGTCGAGGAGGAGGCCGACCCTGGCCGGCCGACGCGCGCACTGGACGTGCTCACCATGCCGGTGCCGTCGCGCATGGACATGCGCGGGCACGCCCTGGACACGCGCCGCGCGGCCACCACACGCACGCCCTGGCCCCTCTCTCGACGGGTTGAGCGTCAGCACGCCACCACGACGCCGCCAGACACGCGCACCGCCCAGACCCGTGCTCGCCGCCGCCGGGAACGACGACGTGATCCCGTGGACGCCGCGGCCGTCGTGGAAGCAATGCGACCCAACCAAGCCTCCCCCGACCACGCTGTCGCCGCCAAACGCATCGCCTGGACACGCTGAACAGCTCCACGCCCCCGCTTAGCCCCCTAGCTCGCCGGAGCACCCGCGAGCATGTCGACCACCACCCTGCCCCGCAACCCTCACTCGCTTCTATAAATACCGCGTTCCCTGGAAGCAACGGAGCACACCATCTCACTCCCCACCTTTCACCACTTCTCAACGCCACCTTAGCCACGCCAATCGTCGCCGGAGCAAGCTCAATTGAGCGATCGGAGCCGCGGAAGCCCTGGAGAAATCGCCATTGATCCAGGCCACCTCGAGCTCCGCCACTGCTACCAGAAGCTTCGCCGTCGTCTACACCTTCCCCGAGCACACTGCCAGCCACCGCGGGAGCCCTGGTTAGCCCTCCGACCCCCTACCCGAGCCGCGCCGGCGAGCTCTTCTCCTCGTCGACGACGATGGACGTGATCCGTCGGATCACGATCTGATCGTGCGTCCCACGTCGCCCCGTACCGATTCGGGTGCGGTGAGCCGCTGACAGGCCAGCCCCACCCTGTCAGGCAGCCCACGCGTCGGTGGACCGTGGTGGGCTGGACCTGGGCCATTTCACGCCGTTTCGGCCCGTTAGCTTTTCCCGCCGGCCCTTTTATTCAAATTTCATTTAAATGATTTAGTTGAATTACCCCACTGGACCCAACTTTGAAATTGCATAGAAATTGTTTGGCTTGGCCAAATTTAATAAATTTTATATATTTGGAAAGCTATTAAAATTATCTACAATATGCCACTGGTCTCATGACCAGATTCGTTGTAGAATTAATTCGACAAAAATAACAAGGCAGGGACTTTTCCCTACTCAATTAATTATTAAAAATCAAATAAAATAGATATTAAGTTAGTTCCAACTCTGGTAGTTCACATATTACTTACACTAATTGATTATGCAATAAAATGGTGTGGTCACCTTGCATGATCATGCCCTAGTTTAAGTAGTGGACAATATGGCTATTTTTCCCTAAATGGTATTGTCCAAAAATATTAGTAATTCATATGGGAGCTTTTCTTCCATTTAAATCTTGTCATGAACAATCCAATATGAGGTGAAGACTCTGATCATAAAAATCTCATATGGTTTGTTGATGATATTAAATCATTACCATGTTAGAATTAAATTGTATGGGGTGCTACACCCCATTTAAATCATTTTCTCAAAATGATAAGTGTGAAGAGGTTGACTTGGGTCAACCTAGGTCACATATTATACATAAGAGAAATTAAATCTTAAAAAGATAATGAGAGGAAATTATTTCTCTGAATAATTCAAAAGTAACATTTAAGATTATTATGAGAGGAAATTATTTTTCCTAATTAATAAGAAAAACCCATCCACCAACATAATAGTGATATGTGATGCTAGTTTAATTTGTGTGAATCATGTGTGTGCTTAGTTTAGTAAATAGATTGGTGTGATGATTGTGTATCCCGTATTCGTATTTTAGACGCTAGTACCGAGGAGTACCCAGAGGAGGAGGAGGTCTACTGTCAAGGAGAAGAAGACCACTTTGACCAGTTTCCCAACCAAGGCAAGATAATACTCTTGCAAGTGTTAGCTCATCCTGAGCCAAGCACCACCCATTTACTTTATATTATGAGCCTAATTCCCAGTTTTATTTTAAGTTTTACTTACTGTTATTTTGTACTATTGATTCGTAATTCCATAGGGTAAATGTTAGATTAGTACAAGAGTATCAAAGTTAGCCTAGGAGCAAAGCAAATTACTTAGCACCCCTCATCCTTAGATGCTAGTGCTAAATTAAACATGACTACTCTAGATGGGAACATGTGTGGTGAAATGTTGAAATGACTTTTGAAGGTGAATATGACCAAGAGAAGATGGTGATTTTTGATTAAAAACTAGTATTGGTTTGGATGCGATACCTTTCCAATTATTGAGTACCCCCACAATACCTGATTATGGGTAGGGCTTAACTAGAAGTTTATGTATCTTAGTATGAGTTCCCTCTGAACACACATCATAGGGGTTATGCCGAGGCTGCCTCCGTTGTTGATGAATGATGTGAATTGAAGGTGAATTGTACGGCCAAGCCCTGTGCAGTTCCCAGGATGACAGTTGGTCATCACTGGGAGGCCAAGCTCATGGGGAGAGGTGCTCATACTAGGGTTAGTAAATGAAAGGTTAGGGTTGATGATCCGCGTACTGTGTTACGATGATTCGGGAAATCCCGACGGATGAAATCAAATGTTGTGGCACAAGTGTGCAACCTCTGCAGAGTGTAAATCTATTCGAATAGCCGTGTCCACGGTTACGGACGGTTGGAAAGGCCATACAGTTTCCAGTATTAGAATTTGATCATGTTGTTGATATGAATGGTGAATGGTGACTTGAATATTTGAAAACACAACAGAGTTGTGGGAATGACACTAATGTTCCCACTTGAGTTAGTTAGCACATGAATAAGTCTTTAGCAAATACTTTGTGACTAAAATTGGCTTTATGCAAATAAACTAGAGCTTAGCACCCCTCTACTAGAACTGTTAGCACTTACACTAGTATTAGTTTGCGAGTACATAAAGTACTCACGGCTGTGTCCCTGGCTATTCAAATGGCCAGACTATGAAGAGGAGCAGCAGGACGAGGAGGACGGTCAGCAGGAAGTCTACAACAACTAGGAGTCTGCTAACGTCAAGCGTTGGCCTGTGGACTATAGAGTCCTTGTATCTTACGCTTCCGCTATGAACTGATGTTTGTTCGTTGACCAGTTCGTTGATCGTTAGATCAACTATTTGTGTAATTTGGATCATGTGATTCCAATTTGTAAGACTTTATGAGTTGTAATGAATGATGACTGTGATACTTAACTATTATGCCTCGCAACAACAATATTCCTGGGATTGCGATGTATGACATAATAGGCATCCGGACTTAAAATCCGGGTGTTGACAAGTTGGTATCAGAGCCATTGTTTGACCTTAGGAGACCCTAGTTTAGAATGGACGTTCCGAAAAATTTAGTTTCTAAAACAAATTGAGTGAATACTTGGGAAAAACTTACTCATTCTCTTTTCTACCGGATCTTTTCAAAAATGATGACCATGCTCTTCTTTTTAAATACATCTAAAATATTGCCACACTTAGTCACATCTCTAACTTACTCATCCATTTCACTTTCAGATGGAGCCCTACGTCCAGACGGAGACCTACGACCTGGAGAACGGAGGAAGTCTGGTGTTCGAGCGCGACTTGTACCTTGTGTCCGAGAGGCTCGAACGTCCACCTCCCAAGTTCCATGGAGTCCGGATCCACGACACCCCCACCGGGGAACAGCAGTGGATGATCACCGCTGACTTGAAGGGAAGTTCGGAGCCTCCCATCTCGGAGAGGATCCTTTTCTCCTTCAAGGCATGCAACTGGCCGGACGGGCTTGCTCACGCTCTTCAGGAGGGACTTGCTCGGGTGTGCGGACAGCACATCGCCGCACTCCGGGGAAGCCGCTTCGCCTACTTCGCCAGGCACGACACCATGGGAGAACCCATGGCACCCTCTTCGCACCCGGTGCTCATGATCCATGTGCAGCATTTGGACTTCATGCTTCATGAGACCCGGAAGGACCTGGAGCGGACGCGGGTTCACAACCACCGTGCCCAGATGACTGTGGCTCACCATGCCGAAGCTATCCGGATGCTCGCCAAGGACCGCAAGATACTCCGCCTGCAGCGCGCCAAGAAGGATGCCACTATCCGCCGCCTTCGCGAGAAGATCCGCACCTTGGAGGTGACTGTCCGTACCCAGCAGGACCAGATCCAGGAGATGGAGGAGGAAGGAGATGACATTCAGGGAGGCGATGACTTCCTGAGTGATGACAACGACTTTGAGGATGATGAGTTCACTGATGAGGAGGACTACGAGTTTCTGGAAGCCGCGGAAGATGGGATCATTCCCATTGATGTGGATGAAGATGACGAGTAGTAGTTGCACTAGCTTCACTTAAGTAGGTGTGAGTTGTATCCCGCACCATGTATCGTAGCTTGGAAAAGAAGGGTTCTTAAAACCCTTAGTGTGTTAGCTTGTAATCTGTGATGCTTGCTATGAATGAATGAATGTTTGTGTGTTATATGCATCATCAAAAGTCTTTAAAGTTTAAAAGTTACCCAAAAATAAGCCATAGAAAATTCCCTCTTATCTCATGATCTATCTATCTGTTCAGATGGCTCACCGCAACGCGAACTCAGATGCGATGATGCAACTGCTGCAGACCCTGATGGCAGACAGGGAGACAGATCGAGCTGAACGTCAAGCCAGCCTCGCAGCACTGCAACAGTTAGCCAACAACCAGCAGGGCCATGGACACCATGACCATCCAGGGTCCAAACTCAAGAATTTCCAAAACACCAACCCACCTGTTTTCAGCAAGACTGAAGAGCCCTTAGATGCAGATGATTGGCTGCAAACCATGGAAAATAACCTGGAAGTAGCTGGGGTAGATGAGAATGAGAAAGTGCTGTTTGCTACGCACTACTTAGCAGGACCAGCAAGAGCTTGGTGGACAAGCGCCCGTGCATTAAATGCCGGACAGATGATGACTTGGGCTGACTTTAAGCTCAAGTTTAGCAAGTACCATGTACCACCAGGTTTGATCAAGAAGATGAGGGATGAATTCCGGAACTGAAGCAAGGACGGATGTCGGTGGTAGAATACCGCGACAGGTTCCTCACCCTGTCAAGGTACGCCCCCGATGAAACGACACCAATGAGAAAAGGAAGGAAAGATTCCTGAACGGCCTGCACGACGAGATGCAGACAGTACTGGTCAACATTCCCTTTGCTGACCTTGAAGCCTTAGTGGATTCTTCCATCCAAATGGAAGGCAAGTTGCACCAGGCCAATGAAAACCGCAAGCGCCGCATGATGAATCAGAGTGGGCCCAGCAATGCCCCGAGATACCGCCCTAGCTCAAGCAGTGGTTTCGCCCCCAGAAACAACAAGCCCCAGAACCAAGTGTCGCGCCCCGGATTTCGAACCGGAGCGGAGGAAACCCAAGGCCAGGAGGCCCCCACCACAACAGCAACAACCCCAACTCCTATGTGCACCACAACAGCAACTTCAACCGCGCTCCGCCGCGAGCCCCCAACACCAACAACAACAACACCAACACTGCACCAAGGACCGGAAGCAATGCTATTCCGGTTGGAACCAAGGACAAGTCCACAATCACCTGCTATGAATGTGGAGTGGTGGGACACTTCTCCAATGAGTGCCCCAAAAGGCTGGCCAAGCTCGCCGGCAACACCGCTGCACCTGCTCAGCAGCAACGCCGTGTCTCCACCGGCAAGAAGTTCGCCCCCAACAACCCGCACAACCGCGGAGGTCGCCTCTACCACATGAACGCCGAGGAAGCCCAGGAAGCTCCAGATGTGGTGCTGGGTATGTTCTCTGTTAACTCAATACCAGCAAGAGTGTTGTTTGATTCCGGAGCATCACATTCATTTGTTACCGAAGATTTTGTGAGCACTAGTAAGATTCAACCAATCAGCTTGAAACATGTCATGATAGTTCAAATACCTGGATCAACAACTAAAGCTAGAAAATTTTGCAAAGAAGTACCCATCAGAATTCAGGAAATAATGTTTTTTGCAAACTTAATTGTTCTGGGAACAAAAGGATTGGAAGTAGTACTAGGAATGGATTGGATGGCGAAACATCATGGATTGATAGACTGCGCCAAGAAGGCCATCACCATGACTAGTAGCACCGGAATAACAATAGAACATGTGTCTGAAAAACTCCCCAGAAATTTCACTTGCAACCAAGGAGTAGCCAAACCAACTCTGGATCAGATCAGGGTCGTTTGTCGATACGCTGATGTGTTTCCGGATGATCTACCCGGTATGCCCCCGGATCGGGATATCGAGTTTATCATCGAGTTAATTCCTGGAACAGGACCTATAGCCCAGAGAGCCTATAGCATGAACCCGGCAGAACTAAGAGAGCTGAAGAAGCAACTGGATGATATGTTGCACAAAGGTCTGATTCGACCAAGTTCGTCACCTTGGAGATCACCAGTTTTATTTGTGGATAAGAAAGATGGTGCCAATCGGTTATGTACGGATTATCGTAAACTTAACGATGTCACCATCAAAAATAAATACCCCTTGCCAAAGATAGAAGATCTGTTTGACCAGCTAGCCGGTGCCACAGTATTCTCCAAGATTGACCTTAGGACTGGCTACCATCAACTGAAGATCCGTGCAACGGATATCCCAAAGACTGCCTTCACCACCAGATATGGACTGTATGAGTACAATGTCATGTCATTTGGATTAACCAATGCCCCCGCCTATTTCATGAACCTCATGAACAAGGTCTTCATGAACTTTTTGGATAAGTTTGTCGTTGTTTTCATCGATGACATTCTTATCTACTCCAAAACCGAAGAGGAACATGAACAACACTTGGAAATAATCCTAGAAACCCTGAGGCAGCACAAGTTATATGCCAAGTTCAGCAAGTGTGAGTTTTGGCTGAAGGAGGTAGGATTCCTGGGACATATATTGTCCGCAGGAGGAATTGCTGTAGATCCCGCCAAGATCAAGACTGTCACAGAATGGAAAGCCCCAACCACTCAGACCGAGGTCCGCGCATTCCTCGGATTAGCGGGATATTACCGCCGATTCGTTGAAGGATTTTCCAGCATAGCCCGACCCATGACGCAACTGCTGAAGAAGGACAAGAAGTTTGAATGGACTGCCAAATGTGAAGAAAGTTTCCAACAGCTCAAGAGCAGATTAACCACAGCCCCAATACTGATCATGCCGGATATCACCAAGCCATTTGATGTCTACTGTGATGCGTCCAAGATTGGTCTTGGATGTGTGTTGATGCAAGAAGGCAAAGTAATATCATACCTGTCCCGGCAACTGAAACAGCATGAGCAGAACTACCCAACCCATGACCTCGAACTCGCAGCCGTAGTGTTAGCCCTGAAAGTTTGGCGTCATTACCTCATGGGTAATCGATGCGAGATCTATTCGGATCACAAGAGCCTGAAGTATATCTTCACCCAGAAAGAGCTGAACATGAGGCAACGCAGATGGTTAGAGTTAATCAAGGATTATGATATGGAGATCCACTATCACCCCGGCAAGGCCAATGTAGTAGCAGATGCCCTGAGTAGACTGCCTTGTCAGTTAAACTCCATGATAGCAAAGGAACAGCCTAGCCTACACCAAGAGTTTGAGCATTTCAGAATGGAGCTAGTTAGTGAAGGATACCTAGCCAGCATAGAACTGCAACCCACTTTGATTGGACAGATCAAAGAAGCCCAAAAGGGAAATGCCAGCATTGACGGAATCAAGAGTCAGATAGCTGCAGGAAAGGCACCAGGATTCACCATCGATGAAGAAGGAGTACTTTGGTACAACGGTCGCCTGTGTGTACCGTCAGATTCAGAATTGAAGCAAGTCATACTGAAGGAAGCTCACGACACCCTGTATTCCATTCACCCCGGAGGAACCAAGATGTACCAAGACCTGAAGGAACAATTCTGGTGGCACGGAATGAAGCGAGAGATAGGAAGTTATATCGCCAAGTGCGATATCTGTCAACGAGTCAAAGCAGAACATCAACGACCCGCAGGACTGTTGCAACCCTTACAGATTCCTGAGTGGAAATGGGATTCTGTGGGGATGGACTTTATCACAGGACTGCCCAAATCTAGCAGAGGAAATGACTCCATCTGGGTTGTCATTGATAGGTTGACCAAGGTTGCACACTTCATCCCTGTCAAGACCACCTACCAAGGCCCAAAGTTAGCTGAGTTATACATCTCAAGGATAGTAGCCCTGCACGGAACCCCAAAGTCAATTGTGTCGGATAGAGGATCACAGTTCACCTCAAGATTCTGGCAGAAAGTGCATGAAGGACTAGGAACCCGTCTGAACTTCAGCACACTTATCACCCGCAGAGCGACGGACAGACCGAGAGAGTCAATCGGATACTAGAAGATATGTTGAGAGCCTGTGTACGGAATATGGATCCAAGTGGGAAGATTGTCTGCCTTATGCAGAATTCTCTTACAACAACAGTTACCAAGCCAGCTTACAGATGGCCCCCTTTGAAGCCCTGTACGGAAGGAAATGCCGTACCCCCTGAACTGGTCGGAAGTAGGAGAAAGCCAAGTCTTCGGCCCAGATGTTCTGCGAGAAGCGGAAGAGAAGGTGCACAAGATCCGCGAGTACCTCAAGACCGCACAATCAAGACAGAAGAGCTACGCCGACAAGAGACGCCGAGAGATGACCTTTGAGATCGGAGACTTCGTCTATCTCAAGGTGTCACCCCTCAAGGGAATGCAGAGATTCCAGCTGAAAGGAAAGCTCGCACCCCGATATGTCGGACCTTTCAAAGTTCTGAGTCGCCGAGGCGAAGTGTCTTATCAACTGGAACTACCTGAAGAAATGGCAGCTGTGCACAACGTGTTCCACATCTCACTCCTCCGGAAGTGCCTTGAAGTCCCCGAGAAGACGGAGGTATTCAAGAACATCGATCATCGATCGGTGGATATCAACACTGACTTGACATACCGCGAAGTGCCTATCCGCATCCTGGAGGAAGCCTACAGAACCACCCGCACCCGAAGTATCAAGTTTCTGAAGATACAGTGGAGCAACCATACCGAAGATGAAGCCACTTGGGAGCGGGAGGAAGACATGAAGAAAGAATACCCAGATCTCTTTAGTACCTAATTTTCTTTTAGATCTCGGGACGAGATCTTTTGTAAGGGGGAAGGGTTTGTAACATCCCAAATTTCAATAAAAGAAAATTAGAAGAATTCCAGAGAGCAAAATTTCAAACCAACAAAAACTTTTTCTTACATATAGTATCATGCATAGGACTTGTGCATTTGAGTGATATGCCATGATGCTTGTACCTTGTGTGTGTGCTAAACCCTAAAAACCCTAAGGTGATCAAGTGAAGATCACAAAGAAAATAAAATAAAATAAAATAAAATAAAGGCAAATGCTAAAACCCTAAAACCCTCACATAGACTCTATGCCATCTTCATAAATCTTGACCCTAGACCAAATTGATCTTCACCATTAGTTGGAATATGTTATTAAACTCATATTACAACTTTGTGAATCATAGAAACACCAATTAAATCGAATTCAAATAAAAATTGAGGTCACATAGAATAATGGTCAAATCTGCCCATTATAATCTGGTCCCCACTTTGAGCCCCTGTATTTCAAAATTTTCAAACTAAACTCTTAGCACTCTTTGCATGTCATCCAAGAGGACATCAAGGTGAACACTTTATGTGAAGAAATATATGCCAAATTCTTTTTGGATCAAAATCTACACACATGCAAAGTTGGAACTTTTTATTAAAGTGAACAATCTCACACTTGACATTTTTGAGAATTCTTGAATTTAAAAATTCCATCATCACCTCAAATCCTCTCTGATCATTTACAACATATATCAACAATCACATTTCAAAAACTTTCACCTTTTTAATTCTTCCAAATTTGGATATTTTCAAATTTTTCAAACTCGGGCACTATTTGCAACTATTGCAAATAGTGATCTACACTACCCCTACTGCCCCAAACCTAACCTACATGTTCCCTGCCCCCTCTCTACCTCACCCCACACAGAAAACCTAAAGGGACAAGCCCTAGCTATGCTTGGACATGGCCATGCCGGCCATGGTGCCACCATGCCGTGCTCCCCCTCTCTCCCCTTGCTCCACGCCCTGGCCACCTTGCCAAACAGCACCAGCACACCACTCTAGCAACGCCTAGCATGTCCATTGTCGAGGAGGAGGCCGACCCTGGCCGGCCGACGCGCGCACTGGACGTGCTCACCATGCCGGTGCCGTCGCGCATGGACATGCGCGGGCACGCCCTGGACACGCGCCGCGCGGCCACCACACGCACGCCCTGGCCCCTCTCTCGACGGGTTGAGCGTCAGCACGCCACCACGACGCCGCCAGACACGCGCACCGCCCAGACCCGTGCTCGCCGCCGCCGGGAACGACGACGTGATCCCGTGGACGCCGCGGCCGTCGTGGAAGCAATGCGACCCAACCAAGCCTCCCCCGACCACGCTGTCGCCGCCAAACGCATCGCCTGGACACGCTGAACAGCTCCACGCCCCCGCTTAGCCCCCTAGCTCGCCGGAGCACCCGCGAGCATGTCGACCACCACCCTGCCCCGCAACCCTCACTCGCTTCTATAAATACCGCGTTCCCTGGAAGCAACGGAGCACACCATCTCACTCCCCACCTTTCACCACTTCTCAACGCCACCTTAGCCACGCCAATCGTCGCCGGAGCAAGCTCAATTGAGCGATCGGAGCCGCGGAAGCCCTGGAGAAATCGCCATTGATCCAGGCCACCTCGAGCTCCGCCACTGCTACCAGCTGCTTCGCCGTCGTCTACACCTTCCCCGAGCACACTGCCAGCCACCGCGGGAGCCCTGGTTAGCCCTCCGACCCCCTACCCGAGCCGCGCCGGCGAGCTCTTCTCCTCGTCGACGACGATGGACGTGATCCGTCGGATCACGATCTGATCGTGCGTCCCACGTCGCCCCGTACCGATTCGGGTGCGGTGAGCCGCTGACAGGCCAGCCCCACCCTGTCAGGCAGCCCACGCGTCGGTGGACCGTGGTGGGCTGGACCTGGGCCATTTCACGCCGTTTCGGCCCGTTAGCTTTTCCCGCCGGCCCTTTTATTCAAATTTCATTTAAATGATTTAGTTGAATTACCCCACTGGACCCAACTTTGAAATTGCATAGAAATTGTTTGGCTTGGCCAAATTTAATAAATTTTATATATTTGGAAAGCTATTAAAATTATCTACAATATGCCACTGGTCTCATGACCAGATTCGTTGTAGAATTAATTCGACAAAAATAACAAGGCAGGGACTTTTCCCTACTCAATTAATTATTAAAAATCAAATAAAATAGATATTAAGTTAGTTCCAACTCTGGTAGTTCACATATTACTTACACTAATTGATTATGCAATAAAATGGTGTGGTCACCTTGCATGATCATGCCCTAGTTTAAGTAGTGGACAATATGGCTATTTTTCCCTAAATGGTATTGTCCAAAAATATTAGTAATTCATATGGGAGCTTTTCTTCCATTTAAATCTTGTCATGAACAATCCAATATGAGGTGAAGACTCTGATCATAAAAATCTCATATGGTTTGTTGATGATATTAAATCATTACCATGTTAGAATTAAATTGTATGGGGTGCTACACCCCATTTAAATCATTTTCTCAAAATGATAAGTGTGAAGAGGTTGACTTGGGTCAACCTAGGTCACATATTATACATAAGAGAAATTAAATCTTAAAAAGATAATGAGAGGAAATTATTTCTCTGAATAATTCAAAAGTAACATTTAAGATTATTATGAGAGGAAATTATTTTTCCTAATTAATAAGAAAAACCCATCCACCAACATAATAGTGATATGTGATGCTAGTTTAATTTGTGTGAATCATGTGTGTGCTTAGTTTAGTAAATAGATTGGTGTGATGATTGTGTATCCCGTATTCGTATTTTAGACGCTAGTACCGAGGAGTACCCAGAGGAGGAGGAGGTCTACTGTCAAGGAGAAGAAGACCACTTTGACCAGTTTCCCAACCAAGGCAAGATAATACTCTTGCAAGTGTTAGCTCATCCTGAGCCAAGCACCACCCATTTACTTTATATTATGAGCCTAATTCCCAGTTTTATTTTAAGTTTTACTTACTGTTATTTTGTACTATTGATTCGTAATTCCATAGGGTAAATGTTAGATTAGTACAAGAGTATCAAAGTTAGCCTAGGAGCAAAGCAAATTACTTAGCACCCCTCATCCTTAGATGCTAGTGCTAAATTAAACATGACTACTCTAGATGGGAACATGTGTGGTGAAATGTTGAAATGACTTTTGAAGGTGAATATGACCAAGAGAAGATGGTGATTTTTGATTAAAAACTAGTATTGGTTTGGATGCGATACCTTTCCAATTATTGAGTACCCCCACAATACCTGATTATGGGTAGGGCTTAACTAGAAGTTTATGTATCTTAGTATGAGTTCCCTCTGAACACACATCATAGGGGTTATGCCGAGGCTGCCTCCGTTGTTGATGAATGATGTGAATTGAAGGTGAATTGTACGGCCAAGCCCTGTGCAGTTCCCAGGATGACAGTTGGTCATCACTGGGAGGCCAAGCTCATGGGGAGAGGTGCTCATACTAGGGTTAGTAAATGAAAGGTTAGGGTTGATGATCCGCGTACTGTGTTACGATGATTCGGGGAAATCCCGACGGATGAAATCAAATGTTGTGGCACAAGTGTGCAACCTCTGCAGAGTGTAAATCTATTCGAATAGCCGTGTCCACGGTTACGGACGGTTGGAAAGGCCATACAGTTTCCAGTATTAGAATTTGATCATGTTGTTGATATGAATGGTGAATGGTGACTTGAATATTTGAAAACACAACAGAGTTGTGGGAATGACACTAATGTTCCCACTTGAGTTAGTTAGCACATGAATAAGTCTTTAGCAAATATTTGTGGACTAAAATTGGCTTTATGCAAATAAACTAGAGCTTAGCACCCTCTACTAGAACTGTTAGCACTTACACTAGTATTAGTTTGCGAGTACATAAAGTACTCACGGCTGTGTCCCTGGCTATTCAAATGGCCAGACTATGAAGAGGAGCAGCATACGAGGAGGACGGTCAGCAGGAAGTCTACAACAACTAGGAGTCTGCTAACGTCAAGCGTTGGCCTGTGGACTATAGAGTCCTTGTATCTTACGCTTCCGCTATGAACTGATGTTTGTTCGTTGACCAGTTCGTTGATCGTTAGATCAACTATTTGTGTAATTTGGATCATGTGATTCCAATTTGTAAGACTTTATGAGTTGTAATGAATGATGACTGTGATACTTAACTATTATGCCTCGCAACAACAATATTCCTGGGATTGCGATGTATGACATAATAGGCATCCGGACTTAAAAATCCGGGTGTTGACAATTGCCCACCACATAGTCATATTCATAGTTATGAAAATAGTGGTTTTGCTTGTTATGCAATAGTGATAAACATAGTATTTTGCAAGTAATTTGGTAAAAATACTCAAATGACATGAGCAAGCGATGAACTTGCCTGAACACTGCAAAGTTTTGCAGTTGGATGGTGTGGACTGACCCTTGTCCTCTGTCTCTGAAAAATAGCATCATTGTCCAATAAGGGCAATGGTTAAAGAAGCAATTATGCATGATTCCATTTTTATGGTTTGTTCCCCCCTTCCGATGTCGTTATTATTTTATGTGAGAGGTTAATACTAAGAATAACTTGGAGATACTTGATTTAGGATAAAATACAATCTTGAAATATTGTCAAGATGTTTTTAAAGTCCAATTGCATTGATGGACTTATTTTCTTTATTGAAAATAATATGTGTGATTTAATTCATTATTTAATTCATCAAATCAAGACTTATTCTTAAGTATCTTCAAAAATTCTCTTTGATATTTTATTTGGATAGAGAATTTTATGCTGATTGATTTTCATATTTTTAATTATTTTTTTAGAGCTATAATTAATTTTCTATGAATTTTCTAAGTTTCATTATTTTTATTCATTTGTGAAAGGACACAAATGCCCCTGGGCCCACCTGTCGGTGCAACCTAGTGGGTTAACCCTAACCCGAGCCGCCCTTGGGCTCGGTCGGTCGCACCGACCCCTTCTTCCACTCGCGCACGAACCCTAGCCCTTTCGAGCTCTGCGCGTCGCCGCCCCTTCGCCGATTTATCCCGGCCCACTCCGGCCGTCGCCGCCGGCGAGATGGGGTGCGTCTGAACCGCCGTTCGACGGCGCTTCAGATCCACCGCGCCGATTTGCTCTTCGTCGCCTATTCGTGTCGCCCCCAACCCTGTTGCTGGTCTGGCCGTGGAGATCTACGGCGATCTCATTGACGCCGACGTTCCTGGAGCCGTGGCGCCGCCGTGGCTTCGCCATCGTGTGCACGAGCTGCTGCGGCACCGCCATGGCGTGGCTTGGCCTGGCGCCGCCGTGATTCGGCGCGTGCCGCCGTGGCCGCCATGGCGCCACTGTCCTGCTCGACTCCAAGTAAGTGCTCCACCTTTCTCTTTCTCCTGTGCCTGTTCTTCCTCCTCCTCCAGTAGCTGGCCATGGCTTCCCTCCTCGTGGAGGTGCTGGCCGTGCTACTGCTATGAACCCTAGCTACTGTGCTGTCCTATTCTGTCTAATGGCTATGCTTATGCTGCTGCTGCTGTGCTGCTATCCTGGCCCTAGCTCATGAATTCATGCTTGAGCTTGTAAAAGCTTGCATTTCTTGCTAGAATCCTGCCCTGTGCCTCTGTCTTGCTTCTATGCTTGCCTGACACTCATGTGTATTCATATATGCTTCAATGGCTTGATTGCAGTATGCAATTCTTGCAAATTTGCAAGTGCCTGAGCTTCTGTGGCTATTTCTTGTGCTCAAATTCATGAGCATGCTCATCTGAGCATTGCTGTTGGCTTACTGGTATGATTAAAGGATGAGCACTAAGTGGTTTATTTGTTTATCATGATCCAGTGGTTCATCAAACCTTTGATGTGCTTCTGGATACAATCATAAGGTTATTAATTGATTATCTGTGATGCAATTCATTAAGTAATGTGTCTGTTTATTTTATATGGTCAATATGATGCTAGAATTGGGTTCTAGCATGCTTTAGCAAGCTCTGGTGATCCAGTGATCAACAGCTGCTTGATCAATGCTTGCTTTATTTACTGCCTATGCCTGTCTGGGCTTATTCTGGTGACTGTGCATCACCATGCCTTGTGCTGGTGTGTGCTGTGGTTGGCTCAAGCAATTGCTGTTGCTTCCAGTGATCAATTGGATCATGAGTAAGTGTTCCAGTTACTGGTGATCTATCTCTTTCATTTATCTGTAAAGCTTATCCTTGTTTATTGGATAAATGAGATGAACTGCTTGCAGTGATGACTCTTATAATTTGTTTAATTGAGCTAGAGGGATGCCAACATTAGTTGGGGACCCTAGCTCCACTTTGAACCCATTCTGGGTGATGATATTTGTGCTTGGCTTGATGGTTTGGCTGTTTTAGGGTTTGAGGTGACCCTGGCAGTATTCATATGCTGCCCTAGGGTAGCTCCCCTATTTGGTGGCTTTCTGTGATGGATAGATGCTCACTGGCTAGTCACTTAGTGAATTTCCAGTAGCCTTGATGTTGATAAACAGGATAGGCACATGTTGCCTGTCAATCTGATGGTTTAGCTAGGCTAATAGGTGCTTTGTGAATATGGATGGCTACAAGGAGTAAATCCATGCTGGATTTCTCTGGTTTTGACACTGTGTTGTCACAACCAGTGTTCCCTGGTTTAGTTTCCTTCTAGCCTTATTTATTCTTGCTGGCACCAATTGGTTTAGTAACCAAATGATGATACATCCAGGGTTTTCCTACCCTTCTGTGCTCCTGTGATGCAAGCATGCTTAAGTATGAGCAAGATATGATCTTGCTCAGGCTCTTGTGTGGTATACCTTACTCCAGCTCCTAGAATGTGATGTTGGTGTAGAGGTTTGCCTCTGTGTTGATCTTAGGGTTGCTTTGCTTGCCCTGCTCCTCCTGGTGATTTGATGAAACTTGATTTAATTCAGAGGTGTGCTGGAATAGATTGAACAGTGAGGCTGTTCTATCTGTTCTAGCTGTTCTTGGTTTTCTTGGTGTTCCTGGTGTTCTTACCAGATCAGTTCTGCCGATGGATGATTCAAGTGACTAGGGTTTGGCTGGGAAAAGCTTTTATATGCTGCTGACTTGCCCTTGTTGGTCGACAGCACCACCTGCAGCTTGTGGTGACTCACCCTGGTGTGTGTGTGTGTTGCACATGCACATAGCCTGGTGAGCTGCCTGGTTGTGTGTGTGTGCAAGTGCTGTGCACTTGGACTTGGTCCTATCTGTGGCATGGATCTGCTCGGCAGAAACTTGAGCATATCCACTTCATTTCATTTGTTTGCTAAACTGCCAAGTGGCTATGCCACTTGGCATAACACTTGTTCTTTTATTTGCTTTGTGTTTGTGTGCAGGGACACAACCTGATACTCCAAGGATCATAGAGATCATCAAGTACAAGGCTAAATGAAGACTAGATTGTAGTGTTAGGATAGAACATTAACTTGTACTTTTCTTTCCTGTTCATTTTCCATTTTGTCCAATTCTTGTAATTTGTTGTATTATTCATTTATTTTCTTTATGAATATTGTAATGACAATGTAAATTGTGTGATGATCAATAAAGCTCAAGGTTTTCTCTAATGAGCTTTATTTATTATGTGCATTATTTATAATTTGTATTTTAATTATTTACTTAGTGAATTTCCTTACAATTTAATTATGAGATATTTGTTTTATGTTTGAATTTGAAATTCAAATTTCAACTTTGAGTTGAATTCAATCATGCAACTTAACTTTTAACTCAACCATGCAACTTAAGTTTGATGAAATCTCTCCCCCTCTCTTCTCAAAACCCTAAACTAATTAAGTGAGGTGCAAGTTTGTCGCACTCTCGAAACCCTAACCCTGTAAGGTGTCGAGAGAGAAACTTGCCCCCTTCGATGCAGTTTTTGTTTAAAAGCGAAATTTCCCCAGATTTGCTATGCAATGCACATCCCTTTCTAAAATCTACCCCTCGATCGTCTCTAAACCTGGGACATTACAGCCTTTCCCCCTTAAAGAAAACTTCGTCCCGAAGTTGTGGTTGTAATACCTGAAGAGTTCGGGGTATGTTTTCCTCAGGTCTTCTTCTTTTTCCCAGGTGGCTTCCCTCTCGGGGTGATGCTTCCATTATATCTTGCAGTATTTTATAGCTTTATTTCTGAGTTGTTTCCAGCTCTCCTCGAGAATCTTGCTGGTTTCTCGATGTAAGTCAGATCTGGTTGTAACTCGAGCTCAGCATGTGATACTGGCTCATCTGGGGTCTTTAAGCATTTTCTGAGTTGTGACACATGGAATACATTGTGAACTTGAGCTAGCCTTCCCGGTAGATCCAATTCAAAGGCCAACCCTCGGTTCTGGCTCAGTATCTTGAAAGGTCCGATGTATCTGGGGCTCAACTTTCCCTTTACTCCGAATCTCTGAAGACCTTTCATCGGGCTTACCTTAAGATATACCATATCTCCAACTTGTGGCTCCCAAGTCCTTCTCTTTTGGTCTGCATAGCTCTTCTGTCGACTTTGGGCTATCTTCAGTCTATCTCTTATGATGTCAATGATGTGTTGCTTTTCCTTGACATAATCAGGGTTGAACTCTTTGCTTGATCCAGCTTCATACCAACATATCGGTGATCTACACTTTCTTCCGTATAAAGCTTCGAATGGTGCCATCTTAATGCTGCTTTGATAGCTATTATTGTATGAAAACTCTGCTAGTGGCAAGTGTTCCTCCCATGATCCTCCGAAGTCTAGGGCACAAGCCCTAAGCATATCCTCTAGGATCTGGTTAGTTCTCTCCGTTTGTCCACCTGTCTGGGGATGATAGGCGGTACTATAGTCCAACTTGGATCCTAAAGCTTCATGTAATTGCTTCCAGAATGCTGACGTGAACACGGATCCTCGATCCGACACGATCTTCTTGGGCACTCCATGTTTACTCACGATCTCTTTGATGTAAAGATCGATGAGTTTCTCTCCTTTATCTTGCTGGTTTACCGCTAAGAAGTGTGCACTTTTCGTCAACCGGTCCACGATTACCCATATCATGTCCTTCTTTTTATTGGTCATGGGTAGTCCGGTGATGAAATCCATTCCTATCTCTTCCCATTTCCATTCTGGAATGGGTAAAGGTTGTAACTTTCCTGCCGGACTCTGATGTTCGGCCTTCACTCTTTGGCAGGTATGGCATTCCGCCACATATTGGCTATTTCCCTCTTCATGTTATTCCACCAGAATAGTTCCTTTAGATCCATGTACATCTTTGTACTTCCCGGATGAATGGAGTATGGTGTTTGATGGGCTTCCCGGAGTATTACTTCCTTGATCTCGGCAATATCCGGAACACATATCCTCTTCTGGAACCATAATGATCCCATCTCTCCTCGATGAAATTCTGATGGTCTTCCTTCGTCAATTCTCCTCATCTCCTCTACGATGAATGGATCATCTAATTGACCCATGATTATCTCATTCTTGAGATTGACATTCATTTCATCGGCTACTTGTAAAGCTGATAGTCCTTCATGAGCCTCTTTCTCCCAAAGTTGGATTTGGGCTTGGCTTATTTCCTTCTTCAACTCCGGTGAAATTTCTGGTTCTGTTCCTCCAGTACTCTTCCTACTCAAGGCATCTGCTACAACATTAGCCTTTCCTGGAGTATAGTTGATGGTCAAATCATAGTCCTTGATTAATTCAAGCCATCTTTTCTGCCTCATATTGAGTTCCTTTTGAGTGAAGAAATACTTGAGACTCTTATGATCAGTATAGAGCTCACACTTGGCTCCATAGAGAAAATGTCTCCAAGTCTTAAGGGCAAAAACAACTGCTGCTAACTCTAAATCATGAGTTGGATAATTCACTTCATGAGGTCTGAGTTGCCTCGATCCATATGATATTACTTTCCGGTCTTGCATGAGTACACATCCCAATCCATGTTTGGATGCATCACAGTACACGGTGTAATCCTTGCCATCTTCCGGAACTGCTAACACCGGTGCTGTGGTGAGTTTTTCTTTCAGAGTCTGAAAACTCTTCTCACACTCATCAGACCACACGAATGGTGTGTTCTTCCTTATCAGCTTAGTCATTGGTCCTGCTATCTTGGAGAATCCTTCAATGAATCTCCTATAATATCCTGCCATTCCCAAGAATCCTCGAATTTCCTTGACGTTCTTGGGTGCTTCCCAGTCCAAAACTGAGGCTACTTTGCTTGGGTTTACTGCTATCCCATCCTTACTAATGACATGACCAAGAAATTCTACTTGATCAAGCCAAAACTCACACTTACTGAACTTGGCGTACAGTTGGTGTTCCCTTAGTGTTTGCAACACTATTCTAAGATGTTCAGCATGTTCAGCTTTGTCCTTGGAATATATCAAGATATCATCGATGAATACGATGACAAACTTGTCTAAACATGGCATGAAGATCTTATTCATGAGATTCATGAATATTGCTGGGGCATTGGTTAGTCCAAAAGGTACTACGAGATACTCATGATGTCCGTACCTCGAGACAAAGGCTGTTTTTGGAACGTCTTCCTTCTTGATCTTTATCTGGTGATAACCGGATCTTAGATCAATTTTGGAGAAGACTCCCGCGCCTCTAACTTGATCAAAAAGATCTTGGATTCTAGGAAGTGGGTACTTGTTCTTGATAGTAACATTATTCAAATTCCTGTAGTCTCCGCACATCCGTCGACCTCCATCTCTTTTATCCACGAAAATCACAGGTGATCCCCATGGTGAGATACTCTCCTGTATGAATCCTTTCTGTTCCAGGTCATCCAATTGTTCCTTGAGTTCTTTCAACTCTTTAGGCCCCATCTTGTATGGTGCTTTAGCAATGGGTGCTGTTCCTGGAATTAGGTCGATAGTAAATTCTATCTCCCTATCTGGTGGCATTCCAGGTAATTCCTTAGGGAATACATCTTGGAATTCATTGACCACTGGAATGTCCTCAAGTTTCACCTCCTTCATACTGTTCAACTTCAACTCCACTTCAATCTGAGTATGCTTATCTCCTTGGTAAATGATTCTATCTCCACCTGGGCTTTTCAAAGACACTGTTTTATGGGTACAATCTATAAGTGCGCCATTTTCCTCTAACCAGTTCATACCAAGAATGACATCAATGTCCTTCATCGGTAAAATGAACAGGTCTGCGTCAAACGCACACTTATTGATCATAATGACTTGTCCAGGTTTAGTGTGGGTTACTAATATCGTTCCCCCCGCAGAAAGTATGGTTATAGGTTTATCTAACTTAGTGCATCTAATCCCATGTTTGATGATGAATTGCTGAGAAATGAATGATGTAGTTGCACCAGTATCAAAAAGTACTTTGCCAGGATGAGTGAGTATCTGAAGCGTACCTATCACTGCTTGATCGGAGTTAATCACCTCCTCCAAGCTGGTGCAGTTCAACTTGCCGAAGGGTTTCTTGTTCTTCCAATTCCCTCCGGTGTTTCCTCCTCGGCTTCCTCCTCCTCCTCCTGACTGACCTCCTCCGATTCTTCTCTTGGGGCAGTCCCAAGCAGAGGTTTGTAGAACAGCCAAAGCAATTATCCTTGATACGTCTCCAACGTATCGATAATTTCTTATGTTCCATGCTACTTTATTGATGATACCTACATGTTTTATGCACATTATATGTCATATTTATGCATTTTCTGAACTAACCTATTAACAAGATGCCGAAGAGCCAGTTGCTGTTTTCTGCTGTTTTTGGTTTCAGAAATCCTAGTAAAGAAATATTCTCGGAATTGGACGAAACTTTCGCCCAGGGTCCTATTTTTGCACGAAGCTTCCAGAAGACCGAAGAGATAACGAAGTGGGGCCACGAGGCGGCCGAAGGCCGGCGCGGCCCAAGCCCCGGCCGCGCCGACCTACCCTGGGCCCCTCGTGTGCCCCCGCGTTGACCCTCCGCCTACTTAAAGCTCCGTCGCGAAACCCCAGTACCGAGAGCCACGATACGGAAAACCTTCCAGAGACGCCGCCGCCGCGAATCCCATCTCGGGGATTCTGGAGATCGCCTCCGGCACCCTGCCGGAGAGGGGATTCATCTCCCGGAGGACTCTACACCGCCATGGTCGCCTCCGAGTGATGAGTGAGTAGTCCACCCCTGGACCATGGGTCCATAGCAGTAGCTAGATGGTCGTCTTCTCCTTGTTGTGCTTCATTGTTGGATCTTGTGAGCTGCCTAACATGATCAAGATCATCTATATGTAATTCTATATGTTGTGTTTGTCGGGATCCGATGGATAGAGAGTACTATGATTATGGTGATTATCAATCTATTGTTCATGTGTTGTTTATGATCTTGCATGCTCTCCGTTATTAGTAGAGGCTCTGGCCAAGTTTTTACTCTTAACTCCAAGAGGGAGTATTTATGCTCGATAGTGGGTTCATGCCTCCATTGAATCTGGGACAGTGACAGAAAGTTCTAAGGTTGTGGATGTGCTGTTGCCACTAGGGATAAAACATTGATGCTATGTCCAAGGATGTAGTTGTTGATTACATTACGCACCATACTTAATGCAATTGTCTGTTGCTTTGCAACTTAATACTGGAGGGGTTCGGATGATAACCTGAAGGTGGACTTTTTAGGCATAGATGCAGTTGGATGGCGGTCTATGTACTTTGTCGTAATGCCCAATTAAATCTCACTATATTTATCATATCATGTATATGCATTGTTATGCCTTTCTCTATTTGTCAATTGCCCGACTGTAATTTGTTCACCCAACATGCTTTATCTTATGGGAGAGACACCTCTAGTGAACTGTGGACCCCGGTCCTATTCTTTACATAGCATACAATCTACTGCAATTGTGTTTTACTATTTTCTTTGCAAACATCTTCCACTCGATACATTTAATCCTTTGTTACAGCAAGCCGGTGAGATTGACAACCTCACTGTTTCGTTGGGACAAAGTACTTGGGTTGTGTTGTGCAGGTTCCGTTGGCGCCGGAATCCCTGGTGTTGCGCCGCATCACATTTCGCGACCATCAACCTTCAACGTGCTTCTTGGCTCCTACTGGTTCGATTAAACCTTGGTTTCATACTGAGGGAAACTTGCTTCTATACGCATCATACCTTCCACTTGGGGTTCCCAACGGACGTGTGCATCTACGCGTATCAAGCTAAATTTCTGGCGCCGTTGCCGGGGAGATCAAGACACGCTGCAAGGGGAGTCTCCACTTCTCAATCTCTTTACTTTGTTTTTGTCTTGCTTTATTTTATTTACTACTTTGTTTGCTGCACCTAAACAAAACACACAAAAATTAGTTGCTAGTTTTACTTTATTTACTGTCTTGCTCTCTATATCAAAAACACAAAAAAATTAGTTACTTGCATTTAATTTATTTTGTTATCATGTCTAGTCCTGTACTTGTTTTTATTTTCACTAGTTAGGCATAATGGAAAACAACAAAAATATGAGAGATATTTATGAACTTTATCTTGAATTAGGACATGATGTGTTTGAAGAAAGAATTAAGAAACCCATGGAACTTTATATGCATGCTAATGGGAATGTTATTACTATGAATGCTTTGAACACCATTGTTGCTAATGCTATGGAAAATTCTAAGCTTGGGGAAGCTGGTTTTGATGAGCATGATATTTTTAGTCCCCCAAGCATTGAGGAGAAAATTTACTTTGATGATACTATGCCTCCTATATTTGATGATGAGAATAATAATGATAGCTACTTTGTTGAATTTGCTCCCACTACAACTAATAAAATTGATTATGCCTATGTGGAGAGTAATAATTTTATGCATGAGACTCATGATAAGAATGCTTTATGTGATAGTTATATTGTTGAGTTTGCTCATGTTGCTACTGAAAGTTATTATGAGAGAGGAAAATATGGTTGTAAAAATTTTCATGTTACTAAAACACCTCTCTATGTGCTGAAATTTTTGAAGCTACACTTGTTTTATCTTCCTATGCTTGTTACTTTGCTCTTCATGAACTTGTTTATTTACAAGATTCCTATGCATAGGAAGCATGTTATACTTAAATGTGTTTTGAATTTGCCTCTTGATGCTCTCTTTTGCTTCAACTACTATTTCTTGCGAGTGCATCATTAAAACTGCTGAGCCCATCTTAATGGCTATAAAGAAAGAACTTCTTGGGAGATAACCCATGTGTTTTTTTACTACAGTACTTTGTTTTATATTTGTGTCTTGGAAGTTGTTTACTACTGTAGCAACCTCTCCTTATCATGTTTTTGTGCCAAGTAAAGTTTCTATGTCAAAGTTGATGTTATATTTGGGATTGCTGCGCAGAAACAGCATTGCTGTCTGTCACAAATCTGGGCACAATTCTCTGTAGAAAATTCGAAAAAATCTGCCAATTTACGAGCGTGATCCTCAGATATGTACGCAACTTTCATTAGTTTTGAGTTTTTCCATTTGAGCAAGTCTGGTGCCATTTCTAAATTCGTCTTTACGGACTGTTCTGTTTTTGACAGATTCTGCCTTTTATTTCGCATTGCCTCTTTTGCTATGTTGGATTTATTTCTTTGATCCATTAATGTCCAGTAGCATTATGCAATGTCCAGAAGTGAAAATAATGATTGTGTCACCTCTGAATGAGTGAATTATTAATTGTGCACTAACCCTCTAATGAGTTTGCTTGAAGTTTGGTGTGAAGGAAGTTTTCAAGGGTCAAGAGAGGAGTATGATATACTATGATCAAGAGGAGTGAAAGCTCTAAGCTTGGGGATGCCCCGTGGTTCACCCCTGCATATTTTAAGAAGACTCAAGCGTCTAAGCTTGGGGATGCCCAAGGCATCCCCTTCTTCATCGACAACATCATCAGGTTCCTCCCCTGAAACTATATTTTTATTCAATCACATCTTGTATTCTTTACTTGGAGCGTCGGTTTGTTTTCGTTTTTGTTTTTGTTTGAATAAAATGGATCCTAGCATTCACTTTGTGGGAGAGAGACACGCTCCGCTGTTGCATATGGACACATGTGTCCTTAGGCTTTACTCATAATGTTCAAGGCGAAGTTTCTTCTTCGTTAAATTGTTATATGGTTGGTATTGGAAAATGCTACATGTAGTAATTCTAAAATGTCTTGGATAATGTGATGCTTGGCAATTGTTGTGCTCATGTTTAAGCTCTTGCATCATATACTTTGCACCCATTAATGAAGAAATACATAGAGCTTGCTAAAATTTGATTTGCATATTTGGTTTCTCTAAGGTCTAGATAATATCTAGTATTGAGTTTTGAACAACAAGGAAGACGGTGTAGAGTCTTATAATGTTTACAATATGTCTTTTATGTGAGTTTTGCTGCACTTGTTCATCCTTGAGTTTGCTTCAAATAACCTTGCTAGCCTAAACCTTGTATCGAGAGGGAATACTTCTCATGCATCCAAAATCCTTGAGCCAACTACTATGCCATTTGTGTCCACCATACCTACCTACTACATGGTATTTCTCCGCCATTCCAAAGTAAATTGCTTGAGTGCTACCTTTAAAATTCCATCATTCACCTTTGCAATATATAGCTCATGGGACAAAATAGCCTTAAAAACTATCGTAGTATTGAATATGTACTTATGCACTTTATATTTTATTAAGTTGCTTGTTGTGCGATAACCATGCTTCTGGGGAACGCCATCAACTATTGTTGAATATCATGTGAGTTGCTATGCATGTCCGTCTTGTCTGAAGGTCTATCATTTTAGTGGTTGGAGCATGCAAAATTGTTAGAGAAGAACATTGGGCCGCTAACTAAAGCCATGAACCATGGTGGAAGTTTCAGTTTTGGACATATATCCTCAATCTCATATGAGAATAATAACTTTGCTACATGCTTATGCATTTAATAGGAGTCCATTATCTGTTGTCCATGTTGTCCCGGTATGGATGTCTAAGTTGAGAATAATCAAAAGCGAGAAATCCAAAATGCGAGCTTTCTCCTTAGACCTTTGTACAGGCGGCATGGAGGTACCCCTTTGTGACACTTGGTTGAAACATGGCATGCAAAGATCCGGTAGTCCAAGCTAAGTAGGACGAGGTGCGGGCACTATTAGTATGCTATGCATGAGGCTTGCAACTTGTAAGATATAATTTACATAACTCATATGCTTTATTACTACCGTTGACAAAATTGTTTCATGTTTTCAAAATAAAAGCTCTAGCACAAATACAGCAATCGATGCTTTCCTCTTTGAAGGACCATTCTTTTACTTTTATTGTTGAGTCAGTTTACCTATCTCCTTCCACCTAAGAAGCAAACACTTGTGTGAACTGTGCATTGATTCCTACATACTTGCATATTGCACTTGTTATATTACTTTATGTTGACAATATCCATGAGATATACATGTTATAAGTTGAAAGCAACCGCTGAAACTTAATCTTCCTATGTGTTGCTTCAACACCTTTACTTTGATTTATTGCTTTATGAGTTAACTCTTATGCAAGACTTATTGATGCTTGTCTTGAAGTACTATTCATGAAAAGTCTTTGTCATATGATTCACTTGTTTACTCATGTCATTACCTTTGCTTTGATCGCTGCATTCATTACATATGTTTACAAATAGTATGATCAAGATTATGATGGCATGTCACTTCAGAAATTATCTTTGTTATCGTTTACCTGCTCGGGACGAGCAGAACTAAGCTTGGGGATGCTGATACGTCTCCAACGTATCGATAATTTCTTATGTTCCATGCTACTTTATTGATGATACCTACATGTTTTATGCACATTATATGTCATATTTATGCATTTTCTGGAACTAACCTATTAACAAGATGCCGAAGAGCCAGTTGCTGTTTTCGCTGTTTTTGGTTTCAGAAATCCTAGTAAAGAAATATTCTCGGAATTGGACGAAACTTTCGCCCAGGGTCCTATTTTTGCACGAAGCTTCCAAGACCGAAGAGATAACGAAGTGGGGCCACGAGGCGGCCAGGGGCCGGCGCGGCCCAAGCCCCGCCGCCGACCCCCGGGCCCCTCGTGTGGCCCCCCGCGTTGACCCTCCGCCTACTTAAAGCTTCCGTCGCGAAACCCCCAGTACCGAGAGCCACGATACGGAAAACCTTCCGAGACGCCGCCGCAATCCCATCTCGGGGATTGGAGATCGCCTCGGCACCCGCCGGAGAGGGGATTCATCTCCCGAGGACTCTACACCGCCATGGTCGCCTCCGGAGTGATGAGTGAGTAGTCCACCCCTGGACCATGGGTCCATAGCAGTAGCTAGATGGTCGTCTTCTCCTTGTTGTGCTTCATTGTTGGATCTTGTGAGCTGCCTAACATGATCAAGATCATCTATATGTAATTCTATATGTTGTGTTTGTCGGGATCCGATGGATAGAGAGTACTATGATTATGGTGATTATCAATCTATTGTTCATGTGTTGTTTATGATCTTGCATGCTCTCCGTTATTAGTAGAGGCTCTGGCCAAGTTTTTACTCTTAACTCCAAGAGGGAGTATTTATGCTCGATAGTGGGTTCATGCCTCCATTGAATCTGGGACAGTGACAGAAAGTTCTAAGGTTGTGGATGTGCTGTTGCCACTAGGGATAAAACATTGATGCTATGTCCAAGGATGTAGTTGTTGATTACATTACGCACCATACTTAATGCAATTGTCTGTTGCTTTGCAACTTAATACTGGAGGGGGTTCGGATGATAACCTGAAGGTGGACTTTTTAGGCATAGATGCAGTTGGATGGCGGTCTATGTACTTTGTCGTAATGCCCAATTAAATCTCACTATATTTATCATATCATGTATATGCATTGTTATGCCTTTCTCTATTTGTCAATTGCCCGACTATAATTTGTTCACCCAACATGCTTTATCTTATGGGAGAGACACCTCTAGTGAACTGTGGACCCCGGTCCTATTCTTTACATAGCATACAATCTACTGCAATTGTGTTTTACTATTTTCTTTGCAAACATCTTCCACTCGATACGTTTAATCCTTTGTTACAGCAAGCCGGTGAGATTGACAACCTCACTGTTTCGTTGGGACAAAGTACTTGGGTTGTGTTGTGCAGGTTCGCGCCGGAATCCCTGGTGTTGCGCCGCATCACATTTCGCGACCATCAACCTTCAACGTGCTTCTTGGCTCCTACTGGTTCGATTAAACCTTGGTTTCATACTGAGGGAAACTTGCTTCTATACGCATCATACCTTCCACTTGGGGTTCCCAACGGACGTGTGCATCTACGCGTATCAATCACCCAAGGTTTATCGAACTCAGGGAGGAAGAGGTCAAAGATATCCCTCTCATGCAACCCTGCAATCACAAAGCAAGAAGTCTCTTGTGTCCCCAACACACCTAATAGGTGCACTAGTTCGCGAAGAGATAGTGAAATACAAGTGGTATGAATGAATATGAGCAGTAGTACGGCGCCAGAAAATAGCTTACTGGCGTGCAGTTGATGGTAGTAATATTGTAGGAAGTAAACAAGCAGTAGTAACGCAGCAGTAGTAATTCAGTAAAACAGTAACAAGCAGCGATAGCAGTATTTAGGAACAGGGCCTAGGGATTAGACTTTCACTAGTGGACACTCTCAACTTTGATCACATAATAGAATAGATAAATGCATACTCTACACTCTCTTGTTGGATGATGAACACATTGCGTAGGATTACACGAACCCTCAATGCCGGAGTTAACAAGCTCCACAATTCAATGTTCATATTTAAATAACCTTAGAGTGCATGAAAGATCGACACGACTAAACCAAGTACTAACATAGCATGCACACTGTCACCTTCACACCATGTAGGAGGAATAGATCACATCAATACTATCATAGCAATAGTTAACTTCATAATCTACAAGATATCATAATCATAGCCTACGCCAAGTACTAACACGGATGCACACACTGTCACCATTACACCGTGCAGGAGGAATAAAACTACTTTAATAACATCACTAGAGTAGCACATAGATAAATTGTGATACAAAACATATTGCAATCATAAAGAGATATAAATAAGCACTTCACTACGCCATTCATAACAGTGAATAAGTATTCTGTGAAATATAGCCTAAGAGACCCACACGGTGCACACACTGTCACCTTTACACACGTGGGACAAGGAGTCTCCGGAGATCACATAAGTAAAACTCACTTGACTAGCATAATGACATCTAGATTACAAGCATCATCATATGAATCTCAATCATGTAAGGCAGCTCATGAGATTATTGTATTGAACTACATAGGAGAGAGATGAACCACATAGCTACCGGTACAGCCCCGAGCCTCGATGGAGAACTACTCCCTCTTCATGGGAGCAGCAGCAGATGAAGATGGCGGTGGAGATGGCAGCGGTGTCGATGGAGAAGCCTTCCGGGGGCACTTCCCCGTCCGGCAGGGTGCCGGAACAGACTCCTGTCCCCCAGATCTTGGCTTCGCGATGGCGGCGGCTCCGGAAGGTTTCTATGGGTTTCGTCCAACGTTATAGGGTTTTCGCGACGAGGCTTTAAATAGGCGGAAGGGCAGCCTCGGAGGGGGGGCCACCACACCATAGGGCGGCGCGGCCCCCTCCTGGCCGCGCCAGGTGTGGGGCCCCCAGGGCTTCCCTCTGGCGGCTCTCGGTGTTCGGATGGTTCCGGGAAAAATAGGAACCTGGCGTTGATTTCGTCCGATTCCGAGAATATTTTGTTACTAGGATTTCTGAAACCAAAAACAGCAGAAAACAGGAACTGACACTTCGGCATCTTGTTAATAGGTTAGTTCCAGAAAATGCACGAATATGACATAAAGTGTGCATAAAACATGTAGGTATCATCAATAAAGTAGCATGGAACATAAGAAATTATCGATACGTTGGAGACGTATCAGCATCCCCAAGCTTAGTTCTGCTCGTCCCGAGCAGGTAAAACGATAACAAAGATAATTTCTTAAGTGACATGCCATCATAACCTTGATCATACTATTGTAAGCATATGTAATGAATGCAGCGATCAAAAACAATGGTAATGATATGAGTAAACAAATGAATCATAAAGCAAAGACTTTTCATGAATAGTACTTCAAGACAAGCATCAATAAGTCTTGCATAAGAGTTAACTCATAAAGCAATAATTCAAAGTAAAGGTATTGAAGCAACACAAAGGAAGATTAAGTTTCAGCGGTTGCTTTCAACTTGTGACATGTATATCTCATGGATAGTGTCAATGTAAAGTAATATAACAAATGCAATATGCAAATATGTAAGAATCAATGCAAAGTTCACACAAGTGTTTGCTTCTTGGGATGGAGAGAAATAGGTGAACTGACTCAACATAAAGGTAAAAGAATGGTCCTTCAAAGAGGAAAGCATCGATTGCTATATTTGTGCTAGAGCTTTTATTTTGAAAACATAAAGAGAGCATAAAAATAAAGTTTTGAGAGGTGTTTGTTGTTGTCAACGAATGGTAGCGGGTACTCTAACCCCCTTGCCAGACAAACCTTCAAAGAGCGGCTCCCATTTTATTTTATTTTTGGGTGGCACTCCTTCCAACCTTTCTTTCACAAACCATGGCTAACCGAATCCTCGGGTGCCTGCCAACAATCTCATACCATGAAGGAGTGCCTTTTTATTTTAGTTTTATTATGATGACACTCCTCCCCACCTTTGCTTTCTCAAGCCATGGCTAACCGAATCCTTCGGGTGCCGTCCAACAATCACATACCATGGAGGAGTGTCTATTTTTGTTAATTAATTTGGGACTGGGAATCCCATTGCCAGCTCTTTTTGCAAAATTATTGGATAAGCGGATGAAGCCACTAGTCCATTGGTGAAAGTTGCCCAACAAGATTGAAAGATAAACACCACATACTTCCTCATGAGCTATAAAACATTGACACAAATAAGAGGTAATAACTTTTGAATTGTTTAAAGGTAGCACTCAAGCAATTTACTTTGGAATGGCGGAGAAATACCATGTAGTAGGTAGGTATGGTGGACACAAATGGCATAGTGGTTGGCTCAAGGATTTTGGATGCATGAGAAGTAATCCCTCTCGATACAAGGTTTAGGCTAGCAAGGTTTATTTGAAACAAACACAAGGATGAACTGCAGCAAAACTCACATAAAAGACATATTGTAAACATTATAAAACTCTACACCGTCTTCCTTGTTGTTCAAAACTCAATACTAGAAATTATCTAGACCTTAGAGAGACCAAATATGCAAACCAAATTTTAGCAAGCTCTATGTATTTCTTCATTAATGGGTGCAAAGTATATGATGCAAGAGCTTAAACATGAGCACAACAATTGCCAAGTATCACATTATCCAAGACATTTTACCAATTACTACATGTAGCATTTTCCAATTCCAACCATATAACAATTTAACGAAGAAGAAACTTCGCCATGAACATTATGAGTAAAGCCTAAGGACATATTTGTCCATATGCAACAGCGGAGCGTGTCTCTCTCCCACAAAGTGAATGCTAGGATCCATTTTATTCAAACAAAAACAAAAACAAACCGACGCTCCAAGTAAAGAACACAAGATGTGACTGAATAAAAATATAGTTTCAGGGGAGGAACCTGATGATGTTGTCGATGAAGAAGGGGATGCCTTGGGCATCCCCAAGCTTAGACGCTTGAGTCTTCTTAAAATATGCAGGGATGAACCACGGGGCATCCCCAAGCTTAGAGCTTTCACTCCTCTTGATCATAGTATATCATACTCCTCTCTTGACCCTTGAAAACTTCCTTCACACCAAACTTCAAGCAAACTCATTAGAGGGTTAGTGCACAATTAATAATTCACATATTCAGAGGTGACACAAACATTCTTTACACTTCTGGACATTGCACAAAGCTACTGGACATTAATGGATCAAAGAAATTCATCCAACATAGCAAATATGGCAATGCGAAATAAAAGGCAGAATCTGTCAAAAACAGAACAGTCCGTAAAGACGAATTTTAAAATGGCACCAGACTTGCTCAAATGGAAAAACTCAAAACTAATGAAAGTTGCGTACATATCTGAGGATCACGCTCGTAAATTGGCAGATTTTTTCGAATTTTCTACAGAGACTTGTGCCAGAATTCGTGACAGACAGCAATGCTGTTTCTGCGCAGCGATCCCAAATATAACATCAACTTTAACATAGAAACTTTACTTGGCACAAAAACATGATAAGGAGAGGTTGCTACAGTAGTAAACAACTTCCAAGACTCAAATATAAAACAAAGTACTGTAGTAAAAAAACACATGGGTTATCTCCCAAAAAGTTCTTTCTTTATAGCCATTAAGATGGGCTCAGCAGTTTTAATGATGCACTCGCAAGAAATAGAAGTTGAAGCAAAAGAGAGCATCAAGAGGCAAATTCAAAACACATTTAAGTCTAACATGCTTCCTATGCATAGGAATCTTGTAAATAAACAAGTTAATGAAGAGCAAAGTAACAAGCATAGGAAGATAAAACAAGTGTAGCTTCAAAAATTTCAGCACATAGAGAGGTGTTTTAGTAACATGAAAATTTTTACAACCATATTTTCCTCTCTCATAATAACTTTCAGTAGCAACATGAGCAAACTCAACAATATAACTATCACATAAAGCATTCTTATCATGAGTCTGATACGCGTAGATGCACACGTCCGTTGGGAACCCCAAGTGGAAGGTATGATGCGTATAGAAGCAAGTTTCCCTCAGTATGAAACCAAGGTTTAATCGAACCAGTAGGAGCCAAGAAGCACGTTGAAGGTTGATGGTCGCGAAATGTGATGCGGCGCAACACCAGGGATTCCGGCGCCAACGCGGAACCTGCACAACACAACCCAGTACTTTGTCCCAACGAAACAGTGAGGTTGTCAATCTCACCGGCTTGCTGTAACAAAGGATTAAACGTATCGAGTGGAAGATGTTTGCAAAGAAAACAGTAAACACAATTGCAGTAGATTGTATGCTATGTAAAGAATAGGACCGGGGTCCACAGTTCACTAGAGGTGTCTCTCCCATAAGATAAAGCATGTTGGGTGAACAAATTACAGTCGGGCAATTGACAAATAGAGAAAGGCATAACAATGCATATACATGACATGATAAATATAGTGAGATTTAATTGGGCATTACGACAAAGTACATAGACCGCCATCCAACTGCATCTATGCCTAAAAAGTCCACCTTCAGGTTATCATCCGAACCCCCTCCAGTATTAAGTTGCAAAGCAACAGACAATTGCATTAAGTATGGTGCGTAATGTAATCAACAACTACATCCTTAGACATAGCATCAATGTTTTATCCCTAGTGGCAACAACACATCCACAACCTTAGAACTTTCTGTCACTGTCCCAGATTCAATGGAGGCATGAACCCACTATCGAGCATAAATACTCCCTCTTGGAGTTAAGAGTAAAAACTTGGCCAGAGCCTCTACTAATAACGGAGAGCATGCAAGATCATAAACAACACATGAACAATAGATTGATAATCACCATAATCATAGTACTCTCTATCCATCGGATCCCGACAAACACAACATATAGTATTACATATAGATGATCTTGATCATGTTAGGCAGCTCACAAGATCCAACAATGAAGCACAACAAGGAGAAGACGACCATCTAGCTACTGCTATGGACCCATGGTCCAGGGGTGAACTACTCACTCATCACTCCGGAGGCGACCATGGCGGTGTAGAGTCCTCCGGAGATGAATCCCCTCTCAGGGTGCCGGAGGCGATCTCCTGAATCCCCCGAGATGGGATTCGCGGCGGCGGCGTCTCTGTAAGGTTTTCCGTATCGTGGCTCTCGGTACTGGGGGTTTCGCGACGGAAGCTTTAAGTAGGCGGAGGGTCAACGCGGGGGGCCACACGAGGCCCAGGGGATAGGTCGGCGCGGCCAGGGCCGGGCCGCGGCCACCCTCCCTGGCCTCCTCGTGGCCCCACTTCGTTAGGTCTTCGGTCTTCTGGAAGCTTCGTGCAAAAATAGGACCCTGGGCGAAAGTTTCGTCCAATTCCGAGAATATTTCTTTACTAGGATTTCTGAAACCAAAAACAGCAGAAAACAAAGAACTGGCTCTTCGGCATCTTGTTAATAGGTTAGTTCCGAAAATGCATAAATATGACATATAATGTGCATAAAACATGTAGGTATCATCAATAAAGTAGCATGGAACATAAGAAATTATCGATACGTTGGAGACGTATCAGCATCCCCAAGCTTAGTTCTGCTCGTCCCGAGCAGGTAAAACGATAACAAAGATAATTTCTGAAGTGACATGCCATCATAATCTTGATCATACTATTTGTAAACATATGTAATGAATGCAGCGATCAAAGCAAAGGTAATGACATGAGTAAACAATGAATCATAAAGCAAAGACTTTTCATGAATAGTACTTCAAGACAAGCATCAATAAGTCTTGCATAAGAGTTAACTCATAAAGCAATAAATCAAAGTAAAGGTGTTGAAGCAACACATAGGAAGATTAAGTTTCAGCGGTTGCTTTCAACTTATAACATGTATATCTCATGGATATTGTCAACATAAAGTAATATAACAAGTGCAATATGCAAGTATGTAGGAATCAATGCACAGTTCACACAAGTGTTTGCTTCTTAAGGTGGAAGGAGATAGGTAAACTGACTCAACAATAAAAGTAAAAGAATGGTCCTTCAAAGAGGAAAGCATCGATTGCTGTATTTGTGCTAGAGCTTTTATTTTGAAAACATGAAACAATTTTGTCAACGGTAGTAATAAAGCATATGAGTTATGAAAATTATATCTTACAAGTTGCAAGCCTCACGCATAGTATACTAATAGTGCCCGCACCTCGTCCTACTTAACTTGGACTACCGGGTCTTCGCATGCCATGTTTCAACCAAGTGTCACAAAGGGGTACCTCCATGCCGCCTGTACAAAGGTCTAAGGAGAATGCTCGCATTTCGGATTTCTCGCTTTTGATTATTCTCAACTTAGACATCCATACCGGGACAACATGGACAACAGATAATGGACTCCTCTTAAATGCATAAGCATGTAGCAATGATTATTATTCTCATATGAGATTGAGGATATATGTCCAAAACTGAAACTTCCACCATGATTCATGGCTTTAGTTAGCGGCCCAATGTTCTTCTCTAACAATTTTGCATGCTCCAACCACTAAAATGATAGACCTTCAGACAAGACGGACATGCATAGCAACTCACATGATATTCAACAATAGTTGATGGCGTTCCCCAGAAGCATGGTTATCGCACAACAAGCAACTTAATAAAATATAAAGTGCATAAGTACATATTCAATACTACGATAGTTTTTAAGGCTATTTTGTCCCATGAGCTATATATTGCAAAGGTGGATGATGGAATTTTAAAGGTAGCACTCAAGCAATTTACTTTGGAATGGCGGAGAAATACCATGTAGTAGGTAGGTATGGTGGACACAAATGGCATAGTAGTTGGCTCAAGGATTTTGGATGCATGAGAAGTATTCCCTCTCGATACAAGGTTTAGGCTAGCAAGGTTATTTGAAGCAAACTCAAGGATGAACAAGTGCAGCAAGACTCACATAAAAGACATATTGTAAACATTATAAGACTCTACACCGTCTTCCTTGTTGTTCAAAACTCAATACTAGATATTATCTAGACCTTAGAGAAACCAAATATGCAAATCAAATTTTAGCAAGCTCTATGTATTTCTTCATTAATGGGTGCAAAGTATATGATGCAAGAGCTTAAACATGAGCACAACAATTGCCAAGTATCACATTATCCAAGACATTTTTAGAATTACTACATGTAGCATTTTCCAATTCCAACCATATAACAATTTAACGAAGAAGAAACTTCGCCTTGAACATTATGAGTAAAGCCTAAGGACACATGTGTCCATATGCAACAGCGGAGCGTGTCTCTCTCCCACAAAGTGAATGCTAGGATCCATCTTATTCAAACAAAAACAAAAACGAAAACAAACCGACGCTCCAAGTAAAGAACACAAGATGTGATTGAATAAAAATATAGTTTCAGGGGAGGAACCTGATGATGTTGTCGATGAAGAAGGGGATGCCTTGGGCATCCCCAAGCTTAGACGCTTGAGTCTTCTTAAAATATGCAGGGGTGAACCACGGGGGCATCCCCAAGCTTAGAGCTTTCACTCCTCTTGATCATAGTATATCATACTCCTCTCTTGACCCTTGAAAACTTCCTTCACACCAAACTTCAAGCAAACTCATTAGAGGGTTAGTGCACAATTAATAATTCACTCATTCAGAGGTGACACAATCATTATTTTCACTTCTGGACATTGCATAATGCTACTGGACATTAGTGGATCAAAGAAATAAATCCAACATAGCAAAAGAGGCAATGCGAAATAAAAGGCAGAATCTGTCAAAAACAGAACAGTCCGTAAAGACGAATTTAGAAATGGCACCAGACTTGCTCAAATGGAAAAACTCAAAACTAATGAAAGTTGCGTACATATCTGAGGATCACGCTCGTAAATTGGCAGATTTTTTCGAATTTTCTACAGAGAATTGTGCCCAGATTCGTGACAGACAGCAATGCTGTTTCTGCGCAGCGATCCCAAATATAACATCAACTTTGACATAGAAACTTTACTTGGCACAAAAACATGATAAGGAGAGGTTGCTACAGTAGTAAACAACTTCCAAGACTCAACAAAACAAAAAATTGCTGTAGGTAAAAACATGGGTTGTCTCCCATAAGCGCTTTTCTTTAACGCCTTTCAGCTAGGCGCAGAAAGTGCAAATCAAGTAACATCGAGAATAGAAGCATCAACATCATAGCTTGTTCTAATAATAGAATCAAAAGGCAACTTCATTCTCTTTCTAGGGAAGTGTTCCATACCTTTCTTGAGAGGAAATTGATATTTAATATTACCTTCCCTCATATCAATAACAGCACCAACAGTTCGAAGAAAAGGTCTTCCCAACACAATTGGACAAGATGCATTGCATTCGATATCCAAGACAACAAAATCAACGGGGACAAGGTTATTGTTAACCGTAATGTGCACATTATCAATCCTCCCCAAAGGTTTCTTTTTAACATTATCGGCAAGATTAACATCCAAATAACAATTCTTCAATGGTGGCAAGTCAAGCATATCATAAATCTTTTTAGGCATAACAGAAATACTTGCACCAAGATCACATAAAGCATTACATTCAAAGTCATTGAATTTCATTTTAATGATGGGCTCCCAACCATCCTCTAACTTTCTAGGAATAGAAGTTTCAAGTTTTAGTTTCTCTTCTCTAGCTTTTATGAGAGCATTTGTAATATGTTTTGTAAAGGCTAAATTTATAGCACTAGCATTAGGACTTTTAGCAAGTTTTTGTAAGAACTTTATAACTTCAGAGATGTGGCAATCATCAAAATCTAAATCATTATGAGCTACAGCAATGGGATCATTGTTCCCAAGGTTGGAAAAAATTTCAGCAGTTTTATCACAAGCAGTTTCAGCAGTTTTAGCAATTTCAGGCAGTTTTGTACGCTTTGCACTAGGAGTAGAAACATTGCCAACACCAATTATTTTACCATTGATAGTAGGAGGTGCAGCAACATGTGGAGAATTAACATTACTAGTGGTGGTGATAGTCCAAACTTTAGCTACATTATTCTCTTTAGCTAGTTTTTCATTTTCTTCTCTATCCCACCTAGCACGCAGTTCAGCCATTAATCTTATATTCTCATTAATTCTAACTTGGATGGCATTTGCTGTAGTAGTAATCTTATTATCAATATCATTATTAGGCATAACTTTCAATTTTAAAAGATTTACATCAGAGGCAAGCCTATCAACTCTAGAAGCAATAGTATCAATTTTATCAAGCTTTTCCTCAACAGATTTGTTAAAAGCAGTTTGTGTACTAATAAATTCTTTAAGCATGGCTTCAAGACCAGAGGGTACACTCCTATTATTATTGTAAGAATTCCCATAAGAATTACCATAACCATTACCATTAGCAGAAGGATATGGCCTATAGTTATTACCAGAGTTGTTCCTATAAGCATTGTTGTTGAAATTATTATTTTTAATGAAATTCACATCAACATTTTCTTCTTGAGCAACCAATGAAGCTAAAGGAACATTATTTGGATCAACATTAGATCTACCATTCACAAGCATAGACATAATCACATCAATCTTATCACTCAAGGAAGAGGTTTCTTCAACAGAATTTACCTTCTTACCTTGTGGAGCTCTTTCCGTGTGCCATTCAGAGTAATTTATCATCATATCATCAAGAAGTTTTGTAGCCGCCCCCAATGTGATGGACATAAAGGTACCTCCAGCAGCTGAATCCAATAAATTCCGCGAAGAAAAATTTAGTCCTGCATAGAAGGTTTGGATGATCATCCAAGTAGTCAGTCCATGGGTTGGGCAATTCTTTACCAAAGTTTTCATTCTCTCCCATGCTTGAGCAACATGTTCAGTATCTAATTGCTTAAAATTCATTATGCTACTTCTCAAAGATATAATTTTAGCGGGAGGATAATATCTACCAATAAAAGCATCCTTGCATTTAGTCCATGAATCAATACTATTCTTAGGCAAAGATAGCAACCAATCTTTAGCTCTTCCTCTTAATGAGAAAGGAAACACTTTCAATTTAATAATATCACCATCTACATCTTTATACTTTTGCATTTCACAAAGTTCAACAAAATTATTGAGATGGGCAGCAGCATCATCAGAACTAACACCAGAAAATTGATCTCTCATGACAAGATTTAGTAAAGCAGGTTTAATTTCAAAGAATTCTGCTGTAGTAGCAGGTGGAGCAATAGGTGTGCATAGGAAATCATTATTATTTGCATTTGTGAAGTCACACAACTTAGTATTTTCAGGGGTATTCATTTTAGCAACGGTAAATAAAACAAACTAGATAAAGTAAATGCAAGTAACTAATTTTTGTGTGTTTTCGATATAGAGAGCAAGAGTAAATAAAGTAAAACTAGCAACTAATTTTTTTGTGTTTTGATTTAGTGCAGCAAACAAAGTAGTAAATAAAATAAAGCAAGACAAAAACAAAGTAAAGAGATTGAGAAGTGGAGACTCCCCTTGCAGCGTGTCTTGATCTCCCGGCAACGGCGCCAGAAATTTACTTGCGTGTAGTTGACGTGGGAGTTCTTAGCTTTTCTTCGGTCCCCGCAACGCGCAGAAATTTAGCTTGATACGCGTAGATGCACACGTCCGTTGGGAACCCCAAGTGGAAGGTATGATGCGTATAGAAGCAAGTTTCCCTCAGTATGAAACCAAGGTTTAATCGAACCAGTAGGAGCCAAGAAGCACGTTGAAGGTTGATGGTCGCGAAATGTGATGCGGCGCAACACCAGGGATTCCGGCGCCAACGCGGAACCTGCACAACACAACCCAAGTACTTTGTCCCAACGAAACAGTGAGGTTGTCAATCTCACCGGCTTGCTGTAACAAAGGATTAAACGTATCGAGTGGAAGATGTTTGCAAAGAAAACAGTAAACACAATTGCAGTAGATTGTATGCTATGTAAAGAATAGGACCGGGGTCCACAGTTCACTAGAGGTGTCTCTCCCATAAGATAAAGCATGTTGGGTGAACAAATTACAGTCGGGCAATTGACAAATAGAGAAAGGCATAACAATGCATATACATGACATGATAAATATAGTGAGATTTAATTGGGCATTACGACAAAGTACATAGACCGCCATCCAACTGCATCTATGCCTAAAAAGTCCACCTTCAGGTTATCATCCGAACCCCCTCCAGTATTAAGTTGCAAAGCAACAGACAATTGCATTAAGTATGGTGCGTAATGTAATCAACAACTACATCCTTAGACATAGCATCAATGTTTTATCCCTAGTGGCAACAGCACATCCACAACCTTAGAACTTTCTGTCACTGTCCCAGATTCAATGGAGGCATGAACCCACTATCGAGCATAAATACTCCCTCTTGGAGTTAAGAGTAAAAACTTGGCCAGAGCCTCTACTAATAACGGAGAGCATGCAAGATCATAAACAACACATGAACAATAGATTGATAATCACCATAATCATAGTACTCTCTATCCATCGGATCCCGACAAACACAACATATAGTATTACATATAGATGATCTTGATCATGTTAGGCAGCTCACAAGATCCAACAATGAAGCACAACAAGGAGAAGACGACCATCTAGCTACTGCTATGGACCCATGGTCCAGGGGTGAACTACTCACTCATCACTCCGGAGGCGACCATGGCGGTGTAGAGTCCTCCGGGAGATGAATCCCCTCTCCGGCAGGGTGCCGGAGGCGATCTCCTGAATCCCCCGAGATGGGATTCGCGGCGGCGCGTCTCTCGTAAGGTTTTCCGTATCGTGGCTCTCGGATCGGGGTGCGACGGGCTTTAAGTAGGCGGAGGGTCAACGCGGGGGCCACACGAGGGGCCCAGGGGATAGGTCGGCGCGGCCAGGGCCGCGCCGGCCACCCCCCTGGCCTCCTCGTGGCCCCACTTCGTTAGGTCTTCGGTCTTCTGGAAGCTTCGTGCAAAAATAGGACCCTGGGCGAAAGTTTCGTCCAATTCCGAGAATATTTCTTTACTAGGATTTCTGAAACCAAAACAGCAGAAAACAACAACTGGCTCTTCGGCATCTTGTTAATAGGTTAGTTCCGAAAATGCATAAATATGACATATAATGTGCATAAAACATGTAGGTATCATCAATAAAGTAGCATGGAACATAAGAAATTATCGATACGTTGGAGACGTATCAGCATCCATGCATTATTACTCCCCACATAGGCATAATCAATTTTATTAGTTGTAGTGGGAGCAAATTCAACAAAGTAGCTATCATTATTATTCTCATCATCAAATATAGGAGGCATAGTATCATCAAAGTAAATTTTCTCCTCAATGCTTGGGGGACTAAAAATATCATGCTCATCAAAGCCAGCTTCCCCAAGCTTAGAATTTTCCATAGCATTAGCAACAATAGTGTTCAAAGCATTCATATTAATATGTTCCATGGGTTTTTTAATTTTCGCATCAAACCATCCATGTCTTAAATCAGGAAATAGAATAAGAAGGTCATTGTTGTCCATTATGCCTAACTAGTGTAAACAAGAAACCAAATGTCGCAATTGCAGAGTCTAAAGGAAATAGCTTCGAGTACTTACAACGGCGCCGGAAAATAGCTTGGTAGCCGAGATCCGGAGTGTGAGTACCTTTTACCTTTCCTCCCCGGCAACGGCGCCAGAAAAGTGCTTGATGTCTACGGGTGCTTCTATTCTTGTAGACAGTGTTGGGCCTCCAAGAGCAGAGAGGTTTGTAGAACAGCAGCAAGTTTCCCTTAAGTGGATCACCCAAGGTTTATCGAACTCAGGGAGGAAGAGGTCAAAGATATCCCTCTCATGCAACCCTGCAACCACAAAGCAAGAAGTCTCTTGTGTCCCCAACACACCTAATAGGTGCACTAGTTCGGCGAAGAGATAGTGAAATACAAGTGGTATGAATGAATATGAGCAGTAGTACGGCGCCAGAAAATAGCTTCTGGCGTGCAGTTGATGGTAGTAATATTGTAGGAAGTAAACAAGAGTAACGCAGCAGAGTAATTCAGAAAAAAGAATAAGCAAATGATAGCAGTATTTAGGAACAAGGCCTAGGGATTAGACTTTCACTAGTGGAAACTCTCAACTTTGATCACATAACAGAATAGATAAATGCATACTCTACACTCTCTTGTTGGATGATGAACACATTGCGTAGGATTACACGAACCCTCAATGCCGGAGTTAACAAGCTCCACAATTCAATGTTCATATTTAAATAACCTTAGAGTGCATGAAAGATCGACACGACTAAACCAAGTACTAACATAGCATGCACACTGTCACCTTCACACCATGTAGGAGGAATAGATCACATCAATACTATCATAGCAATAGTTAACTTCATAATCTACAAGAGATCATAATCATAGCCTACGCCAAGTACTAACACGGATGCACACACTGTCACCATTACACCGTGCAGGAGGAATAAAACTACTTTAATAACATCACTAGAGTAGCACATAGATAAATTGTGATACAAAACATATTGCAATCATAAAGAGATATAAATAAGCACTTCACTACGCCATTCATAATAGTGAATAAGTATTCTGTGAAATATAGCCTAAGAGACCCACACGGTGCACACACTGTCACCTTTACACACGTGGGACAAGGAGTCTCCGGAGATCACATAAGTAAAACTCACTTGACTAGCATAATGACATCTAGATTACAAGCATCATCATATGAATCTCAATCATGTAAGGCAGCTCATGAGATTATTGTATTGAACTACATAGGAGAGAGATGAACCACATAGCTACCGGTACAGCCCCGAGCCTCGATGGAGAACTACTCCCTCTTCATGGGAGCAGCAGTGGTGATGAAGATGGCGGTGGAGATGGCAGCGGTGTCGATGGAGAAGCCTTCCGGGCACTTCCCCGCTCCGGCAGGTGCCGGAACAGAGACTCCTGTCCCCCAGATCTTGGCTTCGCGATGGCGGCGGCTCTGGAAGGTTTCGTGGGTTTCGTCCAACGTTATAGGGTTTTCGCGACGGAGGCTTTAAATAGGCGGAAGGGCAGCCTCGGAGGGGGCCTGGGGCCACCACACCATAGGGCGGCGCGGCCCCCTCTCGGCCACGCCAGGGTGTGGTGTGGGGCTTCCCTGGGGCGGCTCTCGGGTGTTGGATGGTTCCGGAAAAATAGGAACCTGGCGTGGATTTCGTCCGATTCCGAGAATATTTCGTTACTAGGATTTCTGAAACCAAAAACAGCAGAAAACAGGAACTGGCACTTCGGCATCTTGTTAATAGGTTAGTTCCAGAAAATGCACGAATATGACATAAAGTGTGCATAAAACATGTAGGTATCATCAATAAAGTAGCATGGAACATAGGAAATTATCGATACGTTGGAGACGTATCAACCTCCTCCGTCATTTCTTCTCTTGGGGCAGTCTTTCAGCATATGCCCCTCCTGACGACACCCAAAGCATATTATCTTGGGCTTCTTGCAATCCTTCGAGGTATGACCTCGAAATCCACAAATGCGGCAGACGATCTGGTTTGCAGTCTGGAATGCTTGGTTCCTCCTGCTATTATAGTAGTTACTGTTGTTGTTGTTGTTGTATCTTGGCTTGAAACTCAAGCTAGTGTTGGCCTTGTTGCTGACAAACCTCTTAGGCTCATATTTAGCCTTCTTCCTCTTCTCCTCCTGTAATTGCTTGAAGTCATCTTCCAGGGTGATGGCTGCATCCACCAACTCCTGGAACTCTGTCGCTCTCATCATTCTGAGCTGCACTTTAAACTGGGGACTTAATCCCCGTAAGAACCTCTTCTTCTTTTTGTCCTCGGTATTAACCTCCTCAACGGCATACCGAGACAACTTCGAGAATTCTCTGACATAAGTCAGAATAGCATTGTCCTTCTGCTCAAGACTCTCAAATTCTCGATGCTTCAGCTCCACTATGCTTTTAGGGACATTGGATTCCCTGAACTTCCTCTTGAACTCTTCCCATGTGAATACTTTATCAGCCGGATATACGGCTACTATATTATCCCACCAAGATGCGGCTGGTCCACATAGCAAGTGTGTTGCATACCTGACCATCTCCAGGTCGTTGCATCCAATATTGAGCTTACGCTCAGTATCCATTAACCAATCTTCCGCGTCCATGGGTTCGGGCGCGTATGCAAACGAGATTGGCTTTGTGTTCGGAAGTCTGACAAAGTGACTCCCTGATTCTCAGGTCTCTCAACTCTGTTCTGTTGCAGCAGCTCCTGGAAGAATCTATTCTGCTGCTCCAACGTCACACGTTGTCTTTCTTCCATCATCTGCATGTACTGGACAAAGTTCTGCTGCGTCATGGGTGGTGGTGGTGGTGAGTCCTGGCTGCTTCATCAGCCTCAGCCTTCTGTCTGGCCTCGCGCTCGATGCGCTGCTCTTCACTCTCCTCACTCGGCGCTCCCGACATATCCCCCTAGTTCTGCAACACAAAGTGGTACTCATAATTACTCCATGCGCAAGTTTTCTGAGCTCAACTTTGTGCACAGAACTAGTCACGCAATGGAAATCAAGAAGCAAATGCAAATCATACAAAACATATACCCTGTATATACATACATAAGTGGTCTTATTACAATACTCAGTAGCGATGTGAGTATGCAAACTCACTTATTAAAGTATATGTACAAATTTATACAAATATTACATACTACAATACATGTGGTACAACTGTATTGTAGTCTCGCCTCCCATGGTGGTCTCTAGTCGTGCTTCACTCCCGGTACATCCCAGGCTTCCATCCGGTCGAACGTGAAGTCCTCCTGACAGAATCTGGAACATAGGGTCTTCCCGTAGGCTTGTAGTCGGAATCGGATGATGTTCCGAGGGCAAAATCTGTGTTCATAAACTGGTCATTCAGTGCATCATAGTCCACCCATCGGGTGTACTCCCCGGTGACTCCGCCAAAGGTATTTCCACCTTCAGTATCAGACTCAATCAGCATCGGATACCCCTCAATATCTCCTCTATTATACTGATTGTTCTGAAACTGGGTTGTGGCATCATCATTCATCTCAGGATTATTCCTAACCGAATCACTAGGGTTTCCAGTATCTGATCCCCAACGCCAACCTGTTGAGTTTTCTATAGGAGTCACGGAACGCTGATGGTTCCGGATTCCTCGCCACCTTCATATCCTCCATAGGAGTTACTAGGAAAGTACCTAGGTGTAATAGGTGTGGTTTGTTGTTCTGGATGGTCAATGCTAATATAATCACCAGCTGAGTAAACTGGTGTATGAACCACTCCCTCCATGGGTTCCTTTCCTTTTGTCTCCTCCTTGGGCTCGGTGAACTCTTCTAGCATTGTATCAATTGCTCCCGTCAAATGACGGTTCAACTGAAATAACAATGATAGTAAGTTACGGCTATTGTCCATGTATTTTGCCGCTTCAACTGGTTTGCGTTTGGCGTATTTAAAATGGTTCAGCATGGGATCATCCTCTTCCTCCATGTGAGGAATGTGGGTGAATTCGGAACCCATAAGCTCTTTCGTCTTATGCTCCCGGATGTCGGTTATGGCTCTCATAACAGCTATATGATTGGCTGTGTTGATGGTTCTGGCTTCTCCTGCTGGCATAACTACGCTCATTCCCAAAGATTCGGGAAGTCGTAGCCCTACTCTACACTTTGCCAATACAGTACCATCATAGTACATGTATTTCTTTACTTGAATCTGGGGATCACACCCAAATTCAAGTAACATGGCACGAAGAATATCTGCGAGTCCTCCTTCATATTCACTCAGTGTGGAATCCATCACCTTCACGTTTCGTCCCGAACGTGAACTTGCCATTGTTGGCTGTAGAAATAGAGAGAATATAAGATTAGTAATAATGCATCATAATAGAGATAATAAAGAATTTTCGCACTAAAAGATATGATTGTTGTATTCTCAATTGAATATACACCATATTTTTAGAGAATTCTTTACTAGTCCTATTTGACTCCTAACGTTTCGTCCCATTTACTAGGTTCCAACCTAAGGTCAAAGCTTTTGCTCTGATACCAACTGTGGTGACCCTGCATACCACTGCATGTTGTAGTATGCCAGTCGTTGATATAACATTCGCGAAGTACCAATCCGCAAATATTACATCCCTCAGAGTAGTACAACAGAACATAGCAGGTCCATAACTCATTCATACATTATTACAAACCATACATACATATCATCCTGGAGCTCCTCTTGGGTCCTGAGAGGGTTACTCCTGGGTTCGAGGCGAACCCAACTTAGCTTACAATATAGAAGTCTTACTAGGTTATACATTTATTCCCGCGAGCAGTTAAATACTAGAAGTTCGGACTGCTCGGTACTACTACTACTATTCTGGGTCTAAGCTTGTTCTCCTCCTCTCCGTTTCCGTAGACTATCAGATAGTCTACTCCTTCAACACCTCCTGAGAGGTCTGGTTCTTCGTAGCCGATGATGTCGGCTCCTTCAGGGTTGTCGTTGTCCTCCTCCAGATGATTCAGACAATCTAAGCAGGGGATTTAAGAGTGGTATGAGTACGAGCGTACTCAACAAGTTCATATTAGGAAAGAGGTGTTTAATGCACTAACTACGGCACCAGACCAGAAAGTCTGATACCATGCAGGTTTTGATAACCATTTCTTCAAAAGGTTGTTTTTATTCAGAAGAACTATGTCCGTCAGCCTTCACCGGTTGACTAGAACTTCATGGAGTTCCTTTCCGGCAGCGTTCGTAGTTCCAAATCCCGGAACAAGGAGTGACTGGTCACGATTCACTCTGCAGAGGTGTGTTGCTTTACCCATAAGAGATCTTAACCTTGGTGCCAACCGGGCAGCTTTCCCGTCCACACTTCCTTTGGTGTGAGGCCCGGTATAAGGTCTTAGCCGCTCATATTCCTCCGCTACCTCGCACACCCACCCTTTGTTGCATACCCCGACCCTGGGTCCTCGTCGGTCCTCTTACACCAATTAAGGATGGACCCCGACCACGACAACAGTTTGGGACTCGTTAACCAAACTCCTTCGCCGGTAGCTGCAACCCATCATAGACCACATTACCGTGGGGAATTAGAAGGGGATCCCCACCCTCAAGTTGTTCCGCAAGCCGCAACCGCTACGGTAAGCACTGCTATACCGTGGGGAATTAGAAGGGGCTCCCCACCCTCAAGTTGCTCCGCAAGACACAACTGCTACGGTAAGCGCATCCGTTGATGTACGAGAGGTGGAAATACAATTGGCTACTCCGTCCCACTCCAGATCTTATGGTTAACACGGGTATTACGGCACAAGAATCACTGGACGACATTTGTTGTTTAATCCTAGATGGATATAAACCCTTGCAATGGAACCTCCACCATATCAACACAATCCATGGTTCCATTGCCCACCACATAGTCATATTCATAGTTATGAAAATAGTGGTTTTGCTTTTTATGCAATAGTGATAAACATAGTATTTTGCAAGTAATTTGGTAAAAATACTCAAATGACATGAGCAAGCGATGAACTTGCCTGAACACTGCAAAGTTTTGCAGTTGGATGGTGTGGACTGACCCTTGTCCTCTGTCTCTGAAAAATAGCATCATTGTCCAATAAGGGCAATGGTTAAAGAAGCAATTATGCATGATTCCATTTTTATGGTTTGTTCCCCCCTTCCGATGTCGTTGTTATTTTATGTGAGAGGTTAATACTAAGAATAACTTGGAGATACTTGATTTAGGATAAAATACAATCTTGAAATATTGTCAAGATGTTTTTAAAGTCCAATAGCATTGATGGACTTATTTTCTTTATTGAAAATAATATGTGTGATTTAATTCATTATTTAATTCATCAAATCAAGACTTATTCTTAAGTATCTTCAAAAATTCTCTTTGATATTTTATTTGGATAGAGAATTTTATGCTGATTGATTTTCATATTTTTAATTATTTTTTAGAGCTATAATTAATTTTCTATGAATTTTCTAAGTTTCATTATTTTTATTCATTTGTGAAAGGACACAAATGCCCCTGGGCCCCACCTGTCGGTGCAACCCAGTGGGTTAACCCTAACCCGAGCCGCCCTTGGGCTCGGTCGGTCGCACCGACCCCTTTCTTCGCCACTCGCGCACGAACCCTAGCCCTTTCGAGCTCTGGCGATCCTCGCATCGCCGCCTCCTTCGCCGATTTATCCCGGCCCACTCCGGCCGTCGCCGCCGGCGAGATGGGGTGCGTCTGAACCGCCGTTCGACGGCGCTTCAGATCCACCGCGCCGATTTGCTCTTCGTCGCCTATTCGTGTCGCCCCCAACCCTGCTGTCGGCCGTGGAGATCTATGGCGATCTCGTTGCCGCCGACGTTCTGAGCCGTGGCGCCGCCGTGGCCGCCATCGTGTGCGCGAGCTGCCGCGGCACCGCCATGGCCTGGCTTGGCTGGCGCCGCCGTGATTCGGCGCGTGCCGCCGTGGCCGCCATGGCGCCACTGTCCTGCTCGACTCCAAGTAAGTGCTCCACCTTTCTCTTTCTCCTGTGCCTGTTCTTCCTCCTCCTCCAGTAGCTCTGGCCATGGCTTCCCTCCTCGTGGAGGTGCTGGCCGTGCTACTGCTATGAACCCTAGCTTGTGCTGTCCTATTGTCTAATGGCTATGCTTATGCTGCTGCTGTGTGCTGCTATCCTGGCCCTAGCTCATGAATTCATGCTTGAGCTTGTAAAAGCTTGCATTTCTTGCTAGAATCCTGCCCTGTGCCTCTGTCTTGCTTCTATGCTTGCCTGACACTCATGTGTATTCATATATGCTTCAATGGCTTGATTGCAGTATGCAATTCTTGCAAAATTGCAAGTGCCTGAGCTTCTGTGGCTATTTCTTGTGCTCAAATTCATGAGCATGCTCATCTGAGCATTGCTGTTGGCTTACTGGTATGATTAAAGGATGAGCACTAAGTGGTTTATTTGTTTATCATGATCCAGTGGTTCATCAAACCTCTGATGTGCTTCTGGATACAATCATAAGCTTATTAATTGATTATCTGTGATGCAATTCATTAAGTAATGTGTCTGTTTATTTTATATGGTCAATATGATGCTAGAATTGGGTTCTAGCATGCTTTAGCAAGCTCTGGTGATCCAGTGATCAACAGCTGCTTGATCAATGCTTGCTTTATTTACTGCCTATGCCTGTCTGGGCTTATTCTGGTGACTGTGCATCACCATGCCTTGTGCTGGTGTGTGCTGTGGTTGGCTCAAGCAATTGCTGTTGCTTCCAGTGATCAATTGGATCATGAGTAAGTGTTCCAGTTACTGGTGATCTATCTCTTTCATTTATCTGTAAAGCTTATCCTTGTTTATTGGATAAATGAGATGAACTGCTTGCAGTGATGACTCTTATAATTTGTTTAATTGAGCTAGAGGGATGCCAACATTAGTTGGGGACCCTAGCTCCACTTTGAACCCATTCTGGGTGATGATATTTGTGCTTGGCTTGATGGTTTGGCTGTTTTAGGGTTTGAGGTGACTCTGGCAGTATTCATATGCTGCCCGAGGGTAGCTCCCCTATTTGGTGGCTTTCTGTGATGGATAGATGCTTACTGGATAGTCACTTAGTGGATTTCCAGTAGCCTAGATGTTGATAAACAGGATAGGCACATGTTGCATGTCCACCTGATGGTTTAGCTAGGCTAATAGGTGCTTTGTGAATATGGATGGCTACAAGGAGTAAATCCATGCTGGATTTCTCTGGTTTTGACACTGTGTTGTCACAACCAGTGTTCCCTGGTTTAGTTTCCTTCTAGCCTTATTTATTCTTGCTGGCACCAATTGGTTTAGTAACCAAATGATGATACATCCAGGGTTTTCCTACCCTTCTGTGCTCCTGTGATGCAAGCATGCTTAAGTATGAGCAAGATATGATCTTGCTCAGGCTCTTGTGTGGTATACCTTACTCCAGCTCCTAGAATGTGATGTTGGTGTAGAGGTTTGCCTCTGTGTTGATCTTATGGTTGCCCTGCTCCTCCTGGTGATTTGATGAAACTTGATTTAATTCAGAGGTGTGCTGGAATAGATTGAACAGTGAGGCTGTTCTATCTGTTCTAGCTGTTCTTGGTTTTCTTGGTGTTCTTGGTGTTCTTACCAGATCAGTTCTGCCGATGGATGATTCAAGTGACTAGGGTTTGGCTGGGAAAAGCTTTTATATGCTGCTGACTTGCCCTTGTTGGTCGACAGCACCACCTGCAGCTTGTGGTGACTCACCCTGGTGTGTGTGTGTGTTGCACATGCACATAGCATGGTGAGCTGCCTGGTTGTGTGTGTGTGCAAGTGTTGTGCACTTGGACTTGGTCCTATCTGTGGCATGGATCTGCTCGGCAGAAACTTGAGCATATCCACTTCAGTTCATTTGTTTGCTAAACTGCCAAGTGGCTATGCCACTTGGCATAACACTTTTTCTTTTATTTGCTTTGTGTTTGTGTGCAGGGACACAACCTGATACTCCAAGGATCATAGAGATCATCAAGTACAAGGCTAAATGAAGACTAGATTGTAGTGTTAGGATAGAACATTAACTTGTACTTTTCTTTCCTGTTCATTTTCCATTTTGTCCAATTCTTGTAATTTGTTGTATTATTCATTTATTTTCTTTATGAATATTGTAATGACAATGTAAATTGTGTGATGATCAATAAAGCTCAAGGTTTTCTCTAATGAGCTTTATTTATTATGTGCATTATTTATAATTTGTATTTTAATTATTTACTTAGTGAATTTCCTTACAATTTAATTATGAGATATTTGTTTTATGTTTGAATTTGAAATTCAAATTTCAACTTTGAGTTGAATTCAATCATGCAACTTAACTTTTAACTCAACCATGCAACTTAAGTTTGATGAAATCTCTCCCCCTCTCTTCTCAAAACCCTAAACTAATTAAGTGAGGTGCAAGTTTGTCGCACTCTCGAAACCCTAACCCTGTAAGGTGTCGAGAGAGAAACTTGCCCCCTTCGATGCAGTTTTTGTTTAAAAGCGCGAAATTTCCCCAGAATTTGCTATGCAATGCACATCCCTTTCTAAAATCTACCCCTCGATCGTCTCTAAACCTGGGACATTACATCTACTTTCCTTTCAGTCAGTTCTTTAGTGAGAAACTCCTTCTCAAGAAAGGATCCGTTCTTTGCAACAAAGATTTTGCCTTCGGATCTGTGATAGAAAGTGTACCCAATTGTTTCTTTAGGGTATCCTATGAAGACGCATTTCTCCGCTTTGGGTTCTAGCTTGTCAGGTTGTAACTTCTTTACATAAGCTTCGCAACCCCAAACTTTAAGGAACGACAGCTTAGGTTTCTTTCCAAACCATAATTCATACGGTGTCGTTTCAACGGATTTAGATGGTGCCCTATTTAAAGTGAATGCGGCTGTCTCTAATGCATAACCCCAAAACGATAACGGCAAATAAGAGACATCATAGATCGAACCATATTCAAGAGAGTTCGATTACGACGTTCGGACACACCATTGCGCTGTGGTGTTCCCGACGGTGTCAATTGTGAAAGTATTCCACATTTCTTTAAATGCATGCCAAACTCATAACTCAGATATTCGCCTCCGCGATCAGAACGCAGAAACTTAATCTTCTTGTTACGTTGATTTTCTACTTCACTTTGGAATTCCTTAAACTTCTCGAAAGTTTCGGACTTATGTTTCATAAAGTAAATATACTCATATCTACTCAGATCATCCGTGAAGGTTAGAACATAACGATAACCACCGCGCGATGCCACACTCATTGGTCCGCACACATCGGTATGTATGATTTCCAACAAGTCTGTAGCTCGCTCCATTGTACCAGAAAATGGAGTCCTAGTCATTTTTCCCATTAGACATGCTTCGCATCTATCAAGTGACTCAAGAAGTCCATCGGAATGGAGTTTCTTCATGCGCTTCACTCCAACCAAGACGACAGTGCCACATATAAGTAGAATTATCATTCAATTTAATTCGCTTAGCATCAATGTTATGAACATGTGTATCACTACTATCGAGATTTAACAAGAATAAACCATTCATCTCAGGCGCATGACCATAAAATATATTATTCATATAAATAGAACAACCATTATTCTCTGACTTAAACGAATAACCGTCTTGCATTAAACAAGATCCAGATATAATGTTCATGCTCAACGCAGCACCAAATAACAATTATTAAGGTTTAAAACTAATCCCGAAGGTAGATGTAGAGGGAGCGTGCCGACGGCGATCACATCGACCTTGGATCCATTTCCAACGCGCATCGTCACCTCGTCCCTCGCTAGGCTTCGTTTATTCCGCAGTTCCTGTTTCGAGTTACAAATGTGAGCAACCGAACCAGTATCAAATACCCAGGCACTACTACGATTACCAGTAAGATAGACATCAATAACATGTATATCAAATATACCTTTCTTCTTGATGAGGCCGCTCTTCAGATCAGCCAAGTATTTGGGGCAATTACGCTTCAAGTGCCCCTTCTCCTTGCAGTAATAGCACACAGTATCAGGTTTAGGGCCATCCTTAGGCTTCTCAGGAGGCGCAGCAACTTTCTTGCCGCCCTTCTTGAAGTTGCCCTTGTTAGGCTTGCCCTGCTTCTTGAAACTGGTGGTCTTGTTGACCATCAACACTTGTTGCTCTTTCGTATCTCCACCTCAGCAGATTTCAGCATGGAGAAGAGTTCAGGTAACTCTTTGTTCATGTTCTGCATGTTGTAGTTCATCACAAAGTTCTTGTAACTAGGTGGCAGTGATTGGAGTACACGATGAATACCCAGCTGGTTAGGAATCACAATCCCCAAGTCACTGAGCTTCTTCGCGTGCCCGGACATAGCGAGCACGTGCTCACTAACGGAGCTACCCTCTTCCATCATACAACCAAAGAAGTGTTTCGAGGCCTCATAGCTTTCCACGGCCGCATGAGTTTCAAAGATAGCTTTGAGCTCACGGACCAGCTCACAAGGATCGTGGTGCTCAAAACGCTTTTGGAGCTCCGCCTCTAGGCTGCACAGGATGGCACACTGAACTTGGGAGTACCGAGTTTGCCGAGTCTCGTAAACATTCTTTACTTCCTCAGATACTGCAGGTGCAGGTGGGGCACCTAGCGGTGCATCGAGCACATATTGCAGGTTTCCACCAGTGAGGAAAATCCTCACATGACGGAACCAGTCGGTGAAGTTGCTACCATTGCTTTTAAGCTTTTCTTTCTCTAGGAACTGGTTAAAATTGATGGTGGGGGCCGCCATGATCTACAACATATTTGCAAAGAGTTTAGACTAAGTTTATGATAATATTAATTCAATTTTAATTCTTAAATTAACTAGGTGAACTCCCACTCAAAACAACATCCCTCACATTGTCTTAGTGATCACACGAACCAAATCCACTACACCAAGTCCGATCTTCACGAGAAAAGATGTAGCTTCAAAGGCAAACACTCAAAGTGTTCATCATATCATTCATATGATTCATGCTCTACCTTTCGGTATCCCGTGTTCCGAGACCATGTATGTACATGCTAGGCTCGTCAAGGCAACCTTAGTATCCGCGTGTGCAAATCTGGCTTGCACCCGTTGTATGCACATGTAGAATCTATCACACCCGATCATCACGTGATGCTTCGAAACGACAAGTCTTAGCAACAGTGCATACTAAGGATGAACACTTTATTATCTTGATATTTAGTGAGAGGGATCATCTTATAATGTTACCGTCGCGATCTAAGCAAAATAAGATGCATAAAAGGATTAACATCACATGCAATTCATAATGTGTGATATGATATGGTCTTTCTTCTTGTGCTTTTGATCTCCATCTCCAAAGCACGGACATGATCTCCATCATCACCAGCATGGCGTCAAGGTCAGTGGCGCCGCTTCATGGTTGTCCATCACTTATAGCTACTATAACAACTACTTGAAATAAAGCTATTACATGATGAATAGACACGCAGGTCTTTAACAAAAATTAAAGACAACCATTAGGCTCCTGCCGGTTGCCATAATACAATAATGAACATCTCATACATCAAATATAATCATCATCACATGGCCATATCACATCACCAAACCCTGCAAAAACAAGTTAGACACCTCTAATTTGGTTTGCATATTTTACGTGGTTTAGGGTTTTCGAGTGAGATCCAATCTACCTACGAACATGAACCACAACGGTGATACTAGTGTTGTCAATAGAAAGAGTAGATTGAATCTTCACTATGGTGGGAGAGACAGACACCCGCAAAGCCACTTATGCAATACAAGTTGCATGTCAAGCGTGGAGCAAGTCTCATGAGACGCGGTCATGTAAAGTTAGCCCGGGCCGCTTCATCCCACCATCCCGCAAGATGCAAAGTACACTAACTAAAAACAACAAAAGCATCAACGCCCACAAAAACCATTGTGTTCTACTCGTGCAACAGATCTATGCATAGACACGGCTCTGATACCACTGATGGGTTCGTTGCATGGAAAACAAAAAATTCTACCGTGAACATGAATAAAAACCAAGATCCAATCTAGGAAGAAGCAAGATCTAATCTACCAATATCGAAGCAACGAGAAGATCATTAGACTACTGATACGCGTAGATGCACACGTCCGTTGGGAACCCCAAGTGGAAGGTATGATGCGTATAGAAGCAAGTTTCCCTCAGTATGAAACCAAGGTTTAATCGAACCAGTAGGAGCCAAGAAGCACGTTGAAGGTTGATGGTCGCGAAATGTGATGCGGCGCAACACCGTGATTCCGCGCAACGCGGAACGCGAACCTGCACAACACAACCCAAGTACTTTGTCCCAACGAAACAGTGAGGTTGTCAATCTCACCGGCTTGCTGTAACAAAGGATTAAACGTATCGAGTGGAAGATGTTTGCAAAGAAAACAGTAAACACAATTGCAGTAGATTGTATGCTATGTAAAGAATAGGACCGGGGTCCACAGTTCACTAGAGGTGTCTCTCCCATAAGATAAAAGCATGTTGGGTGAACAAATTACAGTCGGGCAATTGACAAATAGAGAAAGGCATAACAATGCATATACATGATATGATAAATATAGTGAGATTTAATTGGGCATTACGACAAAGTACATAGACCGCCATCCAACTGCATCTATGCCTAAAAAGTCCACCTTCAAGTTATCATCCGAACCCCTCCAGTATTAAGTTGCAAAGCAACAGACAATTGCATTAAGTATGGTGTGTAATGTAATCAACAACTACATCCTTAGACATAGCATCAATGTTTTATCCCTAGTGGCAACAGACATCCACAACCTTAGAACTTTCTGTCACTGTCCCAGATTCAATGGAGGCATGAACCCACTATCGAGCATAAATACTCCCTCTTGGAGTTAAGAGTAAAAACTTGGCCAGAGCCTCTACTAATAACGGAGAGCATGCAAGATCATAAACAACACATGAACAATAGATTGATAATCACCATAATCATAGTACTCTCTATCCATCGGATCCCGACAAACACAACATATAGTATTACATATAGATGATCTTGATCATGTTAGGCAGCTCACAAGATCCAACAATGAAGCACAACAAGGAGAAGACGACCATCTAGCTACTGCTATGGACCCATGGTCCAGGGGTGGACTACTCACTCATCACTCCGGAGGCGACCATGGCGGTGTAGAGTCCTCCGGGAGATGAATCCCCTCTCCGGCAGGGTGCCGGAGGCGATCTCCTGAATCCCCCGAGATGGGATTCGCGGCGGCGGCGTCTCTGTAAGGTTTTCCGTATCGTGGCTCTCGACTGGGGGTTTCGCGACGGAAGCTTTAAGTAGCGGAGGAACGCGGGGGCCACACGAGGGCCCAGGGCAGGTCGGCGCGGCCAAGGCCTGGGCCGCGCCGGCCACCCTCCCGGCGCCTCGTGCCCCACTTCGTTAGGTCTTCGGTCTTCTGGAAGCTTCGTGCAAAAATAGGACCCTGGCGAAAGTTTCGTCCAATTCCGAGAATATTTCTTTACTAGGATTTCTGAAACCAAAAACAGCAGAAAACATGGCTCTTCGGCATCTTGTTAATAGGTTAGTTCCAGAAAATGCATAAATATGACATATAATGTGCATAAAACATGTAGGTATCATCAATAAAGTAGCATGGAACATAAGAAATTATCGATACGTTGGAGACGTATCAGCATCCCTGCTTAGTTCTGCTCGTCCCGAGCAGGTAAAACGATAACAAAGATAATTTCAAGTGACATGCCATCATAATCTTGATCATACTATTTGTAAACATATGTAATGAATGCAGCGATCAAAACAAAGGTAATGACATGAGTAAACAAGTGAATCATATGACAAAGACTTTTCATGAATAGTACTTCAAGACAAGCATCAATAAGTCTTGCATAAGAGTTAACTCATAAAGCAATAAATCAAAGTAAAGTGTTGAAGCAACACATAAGAAGATTAAGTTTCAGCGGTTGCTTTCAACTTGTAACATGTATATCTCATGGATATTGTCAACATAAAGTAATATAACAAGTGCAATATGCAAGTATGTAGGAATCAATGCACAGTTCACACAAGTGTTTGCTTCTTAAGGTGGAAGGAGATAGGTAAACTGACTCAACAATAAAAGTAAAAGAATGGTCCTTCAAAGAGGAAAGCATCGATTGCTGTATTTGTGCTAGAGCTTTTATTTTGAAAACATGAAACAATTTTGTCAACGGTAGTAATAAAGCATATGAGTTATGAAAATTATATCTTACAAGTTGCAAGCCTCACGCATAGTATACTAATAGTGCCCGCACCTCGTCCTACTTGGACTACCGGATCTTCGCATGCCATGTTTCAACCAAGTGTCACAAAGGGGTACCTCCATGCCGCTTGTACAAAGGTCTAAGGAGAATGCTCGCATTTCGGATTTCTCGCTTTTGATTATTCTCAACTTAGACATCCATACCGGGACAACATGGACAACAGATAATGGACTCCTCTTAAATGCATAAGCATGTAGCAATGATTATTGTTCTCATATGAGATTGAGGATATATGTCCAAAACTGAAACTTCCACCATGATTCATGGCTTTAGTTAGCGGCCCAATGTTCTTCTCTAACAATTTTGCATGCTCCAACCACTAAAATGATAGACCTTCAGACAAGACGGACATGCATAGCAACTCACATGATATTCAACAATAGTTGATGGCGTTCCCCAGAAGCATGGTTATCGCACAACAGCAACTTAATAAAATATAAAGTGCATAAGTACATATTCAATACTACGATAGTTTTTAAGGCTATTTTGTCCCATGAGCTATATATTGCAAAGGTGAATGATGGAATTTTAAAGGTAGCACTCAAGCAATTTACTTTGGAATGGCGGAGAAATACCATGTAGTAGGTAGGTATGGTGGACACAAATGGCATAGTAGTTGGCTCAAGGATTTTGGATGCATGAGAAGTATTCCCTCTCGATACAAGGTTTAGGCTAGCAAGGTTATTTGAAGCAAACTCAAGGATGAACAAGTGCAGCAAGACTCACATAAAAGACATATTGTAAACATTATAAGACTCTACACTGTCTTCCTTGTTGTTCAAAACTCAATACTAGATATTATCTAGACCTTAGAGAAACCAAATATGCAAATCAAATTTTAGCAAGCTCTATGTATTTCTTCATTAATGGGTGCAAAGTATATGATGCAAGAGCTTAAACATGAGCACAACAATTGCCAAGTATCACATTATCCAAGACATTTTTAGAATTACTACATGTAGCATTTTCCAATTCCAACCATATAACAATTTAACGAAGAAGAAACTTCGCCATGAACATTATGAGTAAAGCCTAAGGACACATGTGTCCATATGCAACAGCGGAGCGTGTCTCTCTCCCACAAAGTGAATGCTAGGATCCATCTTATTCAAACAAAAACAAAAACGAAAACAAACCGACGCTCCAAGTAAAGAACACAAGATGTGATTGAATAAAAATATAGTTTCAGGGGAGGAACCTGATGATGTTGTCGATGAAGAAGGGGATGCCTTGGGCATCCCCAAGCTTAGACGCTTGAGTCTTCTTAAAATATGCAGGGGTGAACCACGGGGCATCCCCAAGCTTAGAGCTTTCACTCCTCTTGATCATAGTATATCATACTCCTCTCTTGAAAACTTCCTTCACACCAAACTTCAAGCAAACTCATTAGAGGGTTAGTGCATCATTAATAATTCACTCATTCAGAGGTGACACAATCATTATTTTCACTTCTGGACATTGCATAATGCTACTGGACATTAGTGGATCAAAGAAATAAATCCAACATAGCAAAAGAGGCAATGCGAAATAAAAGGCAGAATCTGTCAAAAACAGAACAGTCCGTAAAGACGAATTTATAAATGGCACCAGACTTGCTCAAATGGAAAAACTCAAAACTAATGAAAGTTGCGTACATATCTGAGGATCACGCTCGTAAATTGGCAGATTTTTTCGAATTTTCTACAGAGAATTGTGCCCAGATTCGTGACAGACAGCAATGCTGTTTCTGCGCAGCGATCCCAAATATAACATCAACTTTGACATAGAAACTTTACTTGGCACAAAAACATGATAAGGAGAGGTTGCTACAGTAGTAAACAACTTCCAAGACTCAACAAAACAAAAAATTGCTGTAGGTAAAAACATGGGTTGTCTCCCATAAGCGCTTTTCTTTAACGCCTTTCAGCTAGGCGCAGAAAGTGCAAATCAAGTATTATCGAGAGTAGAAGCATCAACATCATAGCTTGTTCTAATAATAGAATCAAAAGGCAACTTCATTCTCTTTCTAGGGAAGTGTTCCATACCTTTCTTGAGAGGAAATTGATATTTAATATTACCTTCCCTCATATCAATAACAGCACCAACAGTTCGAAGAAAAGGTCTTCCCAACACAATTGGACAAGATGCATTGCATTCGATATCCAAGACAACAAAATCAACGGGACAAGGTTATTGTTAACCGTAATGTGCACATTATCAATCCTCCCCAAAGGTTTCTTTTTAACATTATCGGCAAGATTAACATCCAAATAACAATTCTTCAATGGTGGCAAGTCAAGCATATCATAAATCTTTTTAGGCATAACAGAAATACTTGCACCAAGATCACATAAAGCATTACATTCAAAGTCATTGAATTTCATTTTAATGATGGGCTCCCAACCATCCTCTAACTTTCTAGGAATAGAAGTTTCAAGTTTTAGTTTCTCTTCTCTAGCTTTTATGAGAGCATTTGTAATATGTTTTGTAAAGGCTAAATTTATAGCACTAGCATTAGGACTTTTAGCAAGTTTTTGTAAGAACTTTATAACTTCAGAGATGTGGCAATAATCAAAATCTAAATCATTATGAGCTACAGCAATGGGATCATTGTTCCTAAGGTTGGAAAAAATTTCAGCAGTTTTATCACAAGCAGTTTCAGCAGTTTTAGCAATTTCAGGCAGTTTTGTACGCTTTGCACTAGGAGTAGAAACATTGCCAACACCAATTATTTTACCATTGATGGTAGGAGGTGCAGCAACATGTGAAGAATTAGCATTACTAGTGGTGGTGATAGTCCAAACTTTAGCTATATTATTCTCTTTAGCTAGTTTTTCATTTTCTTCTCTATCCCACCTAGCACGCAATTCAGCCATTAATCTTATATTCTCATTAATTCTAACTTGGATGGCATTTGCTGTAGTAGTAATCTTATTATCAATATCATTATTGGGCATAACTTTCAATTTTAAAAGATTTACATCAGAGGCAAGCCTATCAACTCTAGAAGCAATAGTATCAATTTTATCAAGCTTTTCCTCAACAGATTTGTTAAAAGCAGTTTGTGTACTAATAAATTCTTTAAGCATGGCTTCAAGACCAGAGGGTACACTCCTATTATTATTGTAAGAATTCCCATAAGAATTACCATAACCATTACCATTAGCAGAAGGATATGGCCTATAGTTATTACCAGAGTTGTTCCTATAAGCATTGTTGTTGAAATTATTATTTTTAATGAAATTCACATCAACATTTTCTTCTTGAGCAACCAATGAAGCTAAAGGAACATTATTTGGATCAACATTGGATCTACCATTCACAAGCATAGACATAATCACATCAATCTTATCACTCAAGGAAGAGGTTTCTTCAACAGAATTTACCTTCTTACCTTGTGGAGCTCTTTCCGTGTGCCATTCAGAGTAATTTATCATCATATCATCAAGAAGTTTTGTAGCCGCCCCCAATGTGATGGACATAAAGGTACCTCCAGCAGCTGAATCCAATAAATTCCGCGAAGAAAAATTTAGTCCTGCATAGAAGGTTTGGATGATCATCCAAGTAGTCAGTCCATGGGTTGGGCAATTCTTTACCAAAGTTTTCATTCTCTCCCAAGCTTGAGCAACATGTTCATATCTAATTGCTTAAAATTCATTATGCTACTTCTCAAAGATATAATTTTAGCGGGAGGATAATATCTACCAATAAAAGCATCCTTGCATTTAGTCCATGAATCAATACTATTCTTAGGCAAAGATAGCAACCAATCTTTAGCTCTTCCTCTTAATGAGAAAGGAAACACTTTCAATTTAATAATATCACCATCTACATCTTTATACTTTTGCATTTCACAAAGTTCAACAAAATTATTGAGATGGGCAGCAGCATCATCAGAACTAGCACCAGAAAATTGATCTCTCATAACCAAATTCAGTAAAGCAGGTTTAATTTCAAAGAATTCTGCTGTAGTAGCAGGTGGAGCAATAGGTGTGCATAGGAAATCATTATTATTTGCATTTGTGAAGTCACACAACTTAGTATTTTCATGGTTGGCCATTTTAGCAACAGTAAATAAAACAAACTAGATAAAGTAAATGCAAGTAACTAATTTTTTGTGTTTTCGATATAGAGAGCAAGACAGTAAATAAAGTAAAACTAGCAACTAATTTTTTTGTGTTTTGTTTAGGTGCAGCAAACAAAGTAGTAAATAAAATAAAGCAAGACAAAAACAAAGTAAAGAGATTGAGAAGTGGAGACTCCCCTTGCAGCGTGTCTTGATCTCCGGCAACGGCGCCAGAAATTTAGCTTGATACGCGTAGATGCACGTCCGTTGGGAACCCCAAGTGGAAGGTATGATGCGTATAGAAGCAAGTTTCCCTCGGTATGAAACCAAGGTTTAATCGAACCGGTAGGAGAAGCACGTTGAAGGTTGATGGTCGCGAAATGTGATGCGGCGCAACACCGGGATTCCGGCGCCAACGGAACCACACAACACAACCCAAGTACTTTGTCCCAACGAACAGTGAGGTTGTCAATCTCACCGGCTTTTTGTAACAAAGGATTAAACGTATCGAGTGGAAGATGTTTGCAAAGAAAACAATAAAACACAATTGCAGTAGATTGTATGCTATGTAAGAATAGGACCGGGGTCCACGGTTCACTAGAGGTGTCTCCCATAAGATAAAAGCATGTTGGGTGAACAAATTACAGTCGGGCAATTGACAAATAAAGAAAGGCATAACAATGCATATACATGATATGATAAATATAGTGAGATTTAATTGGGCATTACGACAAAGTACATAGACCGCCATCCAACTGCATCTATGCCTAAAAAGTCCACCTTCAGGTTATCATCCGAACCCCTCCGGTATTAAGTTGCAAAGCAACAGACAATTGCATTAAGTATGGTGCGTAATGTAATCAACAACTACATCCTTAGACATAGCATCAATGTTTTATCCCTAGTGGCAACAGCACATCCACAACCTTAGAACTTTCACTGTCCCAGATTCAATGGAGGCATGAACCCACTATCGAGCATAAATACTCCCTCTTGGAGTTAAGAGTAAAAACTTGGCCGAGCCTCTACTAATAACGGAGAGCATGCAAGATCATAAACAACACATGAACAATAGATTGATAATCACCATAATCATAGTACTCTCTATCCATCGGATCCCGACAAACACAACATATAGTATTACATATAGATGATCTTGATCATGTTAGGCAGCTCACAAGATCCAACAATGAAGCACAACAAGGAGAAGACGACCATCTAGCTACTGCTGGACCCATGGTCCAGGGGTGGACTACTCACTCATCACTCCGGAGCGACCATGGCGGTGTAGAGTCCTCGAGATGAATCCCCTCTCCGGCAGGGTGCGGGAGCGTCTCAGTCCCGAGATGGGATTCGCGGCGGCGGCGTCTCTGTAAGGTTTTCCGTATCGTGGCTCTCGGTACTGGGGTTTCGCGACGGAAGCTTTAAGTAGGCGGAGGGTCAACGCGGGGGGCCACACGAGGGGCCCGGGGGGCAGGTCGGCGCGGCCAAGGCCGGGCCACGCCGGCCACCCTCGGCCGCCTCGTGGCCCCACTTCGTTGGTCTTCGGTCTTGGAAGCTTCGTGCAAAATAGGACCACTGGCGAAAGTTTCGTCCAATTCCGAGAATATTTCTTTACTAGGATTCTGAAACCAAAAAGCAAAAACAGGCTCTTCGGCATCTTGTTAATAGGTTAGTTCCAAAATGCATAAATATGACATATAATGTGCATAAAACATGTAGGTATCATCAATAAAGTAGCATGGAACATAAGAAATTATCGATACGTTGGAGACGTATCAACTACCCTCGAAGATTCCAAAGCCTACGAGATTAGATCTCGTTGTTGATGTAGTCGATCGTTAATCAATCGGCGACTTCGCCCGGTGTGTGTACGGTGTAGGTGAAGCCATATCTCCCCGTTCCAGCGGGCAGCAGAGGTGTGGTAGATCCCCTCGGAATCCCAGCAGCACGATGGCGTGGTGGTGGTGGTGGAGGAGAAAATCTGCAGGGCTTCGCCTAAGCCGGAGCAGCAATATGGTGGAGAAGAGGCGGCAGAAGCTTGATGCGAGGTGGCTGCGCCCCCTCCCCTCTTTATATAAGGGGAGTCGGTTTGGGTGGCCCTGCGCCCCAAACCCATCTAGGGCAGCGGCCAAAGGGGATGGATTTCTTCCCCCCCAAGTTGATCCCCTGGGGTTTGGGGAAACCCTAAGGGTTGGCCGGTGGGCCTTGGGGGGCATGTGCCCCTGGCCCATTAGGCTAGGGTGCATCCCCTCGGCCCATGCTAAACCTCCTAGGGTCGTGGGCCCACTGGTGGGACCCTCGGAACGTTCTAGAACCTTCCCGGTCTTTCACCGGAAAAATCCCGAACTTTTCCGAAACCTAGAAATTAACTTCCCTTATATGAATCTTATTCTCCGGACCATTTCAGACCTCCTCGTGATGTCCTGGATCCCATCCGTGACTCCGAACATATTTCGTCTCCATCTCATATTCCGAATCTACTTATGCGACATCAAACCTTAAGCGCGTCACCCTATGGTTCGTGAACTATGCAGACATGGTCGAGACTCCTCTCCAACCAATAACCAATAGCGTGATCTGGAGATCCATAATGGCTCCCACACATTCAGCTATAACTTAGTGATCGATTGAACCATTTACATACGATACCGATTCCCTTTGTCACGCGATACTTTACTTGTCCGAGGTTCGATCATCAGTATCTCCATACCTAGTTCAACCTCGTTTTGACAAGTACTCTTTACTCGTACCGTGGTATGTCATCTCTTGTGACCTAGTCACATGCTTGCAAGCTAATCGGACGACATTCCACCGAGAGGGTCCAGAGTATATCTATCCGTTATCGGGATGGACAAATCCCACTCTTGATCCATATGCCTCAACTCACACTTTTCGAATACTTAATCCCATCTTTATAACCACCCATTTACGCAATGGCGTTTGATGTAATCAAAGCATCCTTCCGGTGTAAGTGATTACATGATCTCATGGTCGAAGGACTTAGGTAACTATGTATCGAAAGCTTATAGCAGGTTGAACTTAATGACTTGATCTCATGCTACGCTTATTTGAGTGTGTGTCCATTATATCATTCATCCAATGACATAACCTTGTTATTAATAATATCCAATGTTCATGATCACGAAACCATGATCATCTATTAATCAACAAGCTAGTTATACAAGAGGCTTACTAGGGACTTCTTGTTGTTTACATAACACACATGTATTAATGTTTCGGTTAATATAGTTATAGCATGGTATGGAAATATTTATCGTAAACACAAAGATATTATAATAACCACTTTATTATTGCCTCTTGGGCATATCTCCAACAAAGCTATGTATGTCAGCCTTCACAGGGTGTCTAGAACTTCATGGAGCTCCTTTCCTGCAGCGTTCGCAGTTCCAAACACGGAACATGGAGTGACATGCAACAATTTGATACACTCTGCAGAGGCGTGTTACTTTACCCATAAGAAAATTATCCTTGTTTCCAACCGGGCATCTCATCCCTTCCACACTTCCTTGGTGTGGGGCCAACATAAGGTCCAAGCCAATCATTGTCCTTCTCCGCGACCCCGCATACCCACCCTTTTGTAATTCCTAGTACGTATTGATTATCTTATCAAGTCTAGCGCCAACTGGTAACAATTCATCATAGACCACCAGTACCGTCGAAACTTTGCGGGGCCCCTCCCTTCGTACGGTACGACGCATCGGTTGATATGTGAGAGGAAAAAATACATCTAACATCTGTGTCCCATTCCAGATCTTATGGTTAACATGAGATTTACGGCGCAAGAATCACTGGACGATATTTGTTGTTAATCCTAGGTTAATACATAGCCCAGTTGCAATGGAACCTCCACCATACTCATACAAATGGGTCCATCTCGAACCAACAGTCATATTCACAACTGGAAATCTAATACTTAGAATTTAAATGCAGGAATGTTACGAATAATTCTTTGCGAGTAATTTGATAAAAATAACCAAATGGCATGAGGAAGAGTGAACTTGCCTTTTTTTATTGCAAGATTATGCGGGCAAAAGCTTCGAGGTGTAATAACTCCAAATTCTGAAATAGCATCATCGTTCAGTAAGGACAATGTTTAAAGAAGTGGCAAATATGGTATAATGCATAAGTACAAGATGCAAACGGTCTAAGGTAACGCATGGCCCCTTGCCCGTAATCGTCCCTTGTTTGTGCTTTTGACCAATCCATATCTCGATCTTTGTTTTTATGGTGGTGATTGTTTCTTACATTCCCTCCCTCTCGTCTAGACTCTTTGCGGTTACCTGGACATGAGGCATGAGTGTGGTGTTGTGTTGTTCATTTGATTTGTCTCAATTATACGTGCCTCCTATGAGACACACTAGTGTCATTGTGTAGACTTCGTTGTGGGCCCTAATATCTTTGGCCCCTTAGCAGAACACATGCCCCATGTTGTGGTCTCGACTACCTTTTCTTATGTTGTTGGTGCTCTGCGATGTTCCTTATTTTTTCTCTTGCGGTGCTGTGAGATTGGACAATGCAAAGTTTTCTAGCTAAGCTCCGTGTGGTGAGTTTGCCTATATTGACGTTGATACTGATTCTAATGTGTTTTACCTTAGATTCTCTTTGAGGTGGTATCTTTTTTTTAATTCTTGGTGGGTTGTGCCAATTGCTTGGTCTTAACTTTGTGATGCTGCACTGGTGTCACGTTAGTGTTCTCAGCGTCTCCTTTGCTAATCAGGCCCTTCAACGGTGTTGGAAACTCACTTAGTCAAGTCAAGAGATGTAATTACTCGAGGTTGTGGCTTCGGAGTTCCGAGGGGTTCGTCTAGATATGTTATTCTTAACTTTCATTTGCTTTTGTTTTCCTTATTTTTGCATTCATTTTGTCCAGTGTTGTTGGTCATGTTTAATTTCTCTACTCTTTTTTGCACTCTATATGACCTTTCTAGGCTTAGGCATTGGTCTTTTAATATATCTTTTGCACCTCGATGCGCATCCAGTGTGATCTTATATATGCTCTCAATTTGACCACAACGGACACTGTTTATTGCCTCCCAGACTGTTAAAAAATAGGGATTTCTATTTTCGTGCCCCTGGTTCGTTAGTTGTACTCAGTTTTCCCAGGTCATAGTTTTCCTCAGTTTTCCCTCCTCTAGTTTGAAACGCAAGCTGGGCCGCCGAGACCGTCAGTCGGGCCTTGGTTAGTCCCAACTCAGGTGAGACAGGCACTCCTCCCTGACCGTCTCGGTGACGGGTTCAGTGACAAAGGATTAACTTGTCAATGCCTACGGATTGTAGACTAGGGTTTTGCTAGAAGTAGAGGGCAAGTAGATCTCGAAGGTTAAAAAGTACTCGCCGATTATGAAAACTAGGGTTATGTTGACAGAAATTCGATCCTTTCTTTGTCCCTCGACTCCTTATATAGGAGGCGGAGCCGAGGGTTTCGTGGTACACAAGTTACAGAGTTCGGGAGGGTTTCGTATCAACCCGTAAGATTACAAATCTCTATCTTTCCTAATACAAACTATCTTTCCTTAATACTAAATGAGCTTCCAAGTCTTCTTATTCTTCGAGTACTGGGCCTTCAGAAACCCCGGGTACCATCTTTGGCAGGCCCATTGGGGATGCCTATGTCGGAGCCTGAGATTTTCTTGAATCGAAGAATCAGGGAAAATCTCCAACTTTATTCATCACACAATCTTTCGATATGCAAACACTATTTTGTACGGGGATAACGGTAGTTGGGGCTAGTTCATCTGACGGATCAGGTACTAGTTAACTGCTCTAGTGGCAATCAAAAACACTTCAAGATCACGTCCTTGGACATGATCTCGGGATACAGTGTAAACTTCGACGGAGTGCGCTGGGTCTTACCATTCTGTCGAGTCCCATCATATTTTATCGTACTAACGTCCGTTAGGATTTTCTTCGTATCTGTTGATACGGAAAAAAGTAGTAACAATCCGCCGTCGAGACGGTGCCACGCCCTGAAACGGATCCAGGTCTTACCTTCGCAAAGTTTTGCGGCATTCAGAGATTTATTCGCGAGACGCGCTCCGAGAATATATTGTCGAGTGCTTTTCTTTGGAATAGCACATTTTATCAGTCATATTTGATGACTTATTTTGCCTTCGATGGGAGTATTTGTAGAGTTATCGTGTAACTCGAAATATACTCACTTTTTAAAAAATTCATCAACTCGCGAACAGTTTCCCGATGGGAGTAGCCCCCGAGCTACGGCCAAGAACTTGTGCTTGGGTGTAGGCTCCACAGATTAGTATCCTTTGCCGCTATATTTATAATCCTTCTCGATATTTTTATATTTATCGGGTGCGCGACCAGCGCCTCCGAGGAGCCCCCGAGGCTATGAACAAATACTTGTATTTGATCATAGGCTCTCGCTATTTCTATCTTGTCGGACTCGAATTTTCTTTTTCCAAAGTAGCCCCGAGCGTTTGGGCAAAAACTTGTATTTGATCAAAAGCTCCGGAGATAGTCTTATGTTGTCGATAAACTTTTGAAACCTCATAGTGAGTTTTCTTTTATCTTGACGTCATTGTTGATGATAGCCACGATTTCTATTTTGAAACTGACCATTACCGCTTGTTTCGCTGCCTTGTGGGTCCCAATTCCGATCTAACGGACACGTCGTGCAAGTGGGACACATGTTCTGGCACACGTTCTGTAACCTCGTCAATGTTAAAATACCTTTTTACCCTTGTTTCCACGTGGTGATCATCTCCTGCATTCTTTTTTCATCCAACGGTTTCGCCGCTTCACCACACCTCTATATAGATCCCCTTCTTCTTCCTCGAACACTCCGCTCGCGCCGTTCCCTGCTTTCCTGCAAAATTTCCTCTGCTCCTCATCTCCCAAAGCTCTTCTCTTCGTAGCTACACTTCTCGCCATTGTTGATGCCACGTCGCTTGACAGTGCACAGCACACCCGATTCATCGATGGCTGCCGCGGATCTAGGAGCGCGGAGTGGGATCAAGATCACGAACCAGGACCTGAATCTCTTGAAGAAGCTAGGGATTACCAAGAAACCCAAAGCGGTTTGCTTCCCCGATGAAAGCTACCCAACCCCAATGGGGTATCGGGTAAGTTTTGTTGATCACCTCATCCGCGGTCTTTCCGCCCCCATTCACCCTTTTCTTCGGGGGTTACTTTATGTTTATGGTCTCCAACTTCACCACCTCACGCCCAACTCTATCCTTCACATTTCTATCTTCATCACCCTCTGCGAAGCCTTCCTTGTCCAGCCTAACTGGGAATTATGGAAGCGCATTTTCTTCTGTCGCCGTAATGGCTCTGCCAATGTCGCCTATAATATAGGCGCGTTGTTATTTCTGTTCGCTCCTCTCAACTACTTCGACGTCAAACTCCGACTCCGTTCAAGGGTGGCGCAAGAAGTGGTTATACATTCGTGAAGAAAACCACGGATGCACCGAAGACAACATTCCTCCTTTTGACGGTGCCGAGAAAATCCTTCGCCGCCGTTCTTGGGAGCAGAAGCTACAGGAAAGAACTGTGGCCCTGATGACTCGCATCCATGAGTTGCAAAACACTCGTGGAAAAGAATTATCAGGCATCCAAATTACGGCGTATTTCCTTAGGACTAGAGTGCAGCCTCTTCAGGCTGCAAAAACCCTTTCGGAATTATCTGGCGATGAAGACACAGATCGCTTGTCGATGAACGGAAGTCAAGGATTTGGATAGGCTTATCCGAAAGATTTCATCTCTCAAGAAGAAAGACTCTATCCCTTCCACTTATCGCGTAAAACCATACAGCGCCGCCAATGCTTCCTAAGGTAAACATTGTCGCGTAATTTGTTGTTGCCTTGTTTTTGTGTTGTTACTCCTTTCACATCCTTCCCTCTTTTTATACAGGACCACCCAAATCTTGTTTCACTTCCTCCTCTTCCTGAAGGTGGGGAAGTCGAAGAAAGGGCCGTTATCTCCGATGATAACCAAGATGCCCCCTCTTTTGCAAATGAACCCGCAGAATCTCGAAAATCTGCGGGATCTGACGAAAAAGAGGATGTCTCTGAAGCCACTGCGTCAGCACAATCTCCTCCTCCTGCTGTTTCTCCAAGGAACAAAAGGAAAAGGGATGATGCCGAAGATTCCGCACCTCCAAGGTCGAAGAAGCTGTCCCTTCTCACCGAAGGCGGGCTATGATCCATACCTCGAGGCTCTCATCAGTTCGTAAGTACCCTTTCTCTGTTTATTTGTACTTGAAGATTCTTGTCTATCTTGCTTTTTATATTGTCGACATTTACTCGTAGTGATGATGAAGAAGAAGTACCAACTGCTGATGTGGCTGCTCGAACGAGTACGTCACATACATTAGTCGCCTCGGAGACGCCAGTTGAAGGAGAAAAACGTCGCCTCCTCGAGAACGTCGGCGTGCTACTCCTCCGTCAAGCCCCTTGTCCCTTCACCAAAAAGGGCAAGGGTTGAAACAATCCCGGAGCTTACTCTTCAATCGAGTAGCTCTTCTAACCCTCTCTTGGATGACGTAAGTTCTTAATGCGCTTGTCGCTGTTTATATTTTCTCCGTTTGCTCTATGTGTCGTCATTTTTCCCATACCGACATTTTCTTTCTTTGTCTTTCCTTGATAGCCTATGATCAAAGAGCTTCTTCGCATGGTGCCCAATTCGTTGGGTACCGTGATTACGCCAGTAACTGAAGGTAGTGCCTGGCTACTTTTTGCTTCGCTTCCTTTCTTTATTGTCGACGTTTGTAGCTAATCTTGTCTTCCTTTTTCAGAGAAACTGGCAATGAACGTGCTGACACGCTTGCTCAAAAATTAGAGCAATGTGAGGAGGCTCGTAAGAAGGCCGAGTCGGATGCTGTTGAAGCTAGGCAAGAAGCGACAAAGCTAAGGCTGATGCTGCTGGTGTCGAAGATCTTCGGAAACGTCTGCATGATGCCGAGACTTCGCTAAGCGAGCACATAACTCGCAATCTGCTCGCGAAGCGGCGATCACCAAACGTATAAGGACACAAAATCGTCGCTTTGTCAGTAAGTATTTGCACCATTTCATACCCTTTGGATTTTTCTTTTTTGCACTTGTTTGTTGACCAAATTTTCTATTTTTATTTTGACAGATAGGACTTCCCAAGAATTTGAACTTGAAAATCCCGACAATGATTCTCTTCTTGACGCCGTTTCATTCCTTGAGTTTCATGGGACGGAAGCACGTGAAGGCATGGATGAAGCCAGGCGGGGTTGTCAAAGCTTTTCCCCTACTTCTTCCCGAAGAAAGAAGAGCCCGCTACTTTCCTTGGTCTTGCCAAGTGCTTTAATCCTCCCGAAGATCTTGGGCTGAAGATGCGCCATGAGAACATGAAGGTTGCCGTTGAAAGCACCGTTGCCCTAGTGTCTGACAGTCAACAGACTATTGACTGGGCCAAAGTTGGCGACACGGAGCAGATAGAGCAAACAAAGTGGCGATCATTGATCAAGGCGGCAAAGCTGAACACGAAGAAAATCCTGGCCTATCTTGGGATCAAGCCATCTTCGACTCCTAGCTCGTCAAGGCCGGAGGTCTAATTGAATGCCTCTTTGTCTTTTCTATTTTTTGCTTTCTTTATTTCTTTTCTGTTGTCGCCATTCTAGCCTTGGCGACAATTACCCTGCCAATCCCTTAGGAGAACTTCTTTTGTAATGACCATGTAAATTTTCTAGAAGCAATGAAATTCCTCTTGGTGCTATCATTGATCCGGGATTTTCTTTTCCAGTTGATATTTGATAATTATTCAACCAATCCTTGCTCTCCCGATGCTGCTCCCGCGTCTTCCTTGTCGAAGAAAGTAAAAGCCGATGACAATTTCCTTGAAGGTTCTTCAAGCACACCTTTGTCGGAAGATTTACAGAACTTCGACAACAACTTCACCACGAAGAAACAAACTCTGGTAATGATGGAACAATCTCGGAAAGCGTCTGAACAAGAACGACTTGCTCGTCGACAAGCCGAAGAGGCTATGGCTGCCAAGGATGCTGCTGTATTGGAAGCAAAAGGAGCCAATACCCGAGAAAATAGCATGCTCGAGCTGATGTTGAAAGCTAGCACAGATATGTTAGGTATGTATCTCAAACTTTATGATGCCTTCTCTTTATTTTGCTGTGCCTTCTTCCAAGTTTCTTGCCTTGTTGTCTAATAGGCTCAGTTCTTGATGCTGCTGCCGAAGATCGAAGAGTGAATGAGAGAACGAATCTTCTTGTCAACCTTTCCCTTAACCATGGCTCTTTATTTTGGGCCACTCCTGAACGAACCCAGCAGATTGTCAGGTTCCAAGATCGTGCTTGCCAAGTACGCGAATTTCTAAATTTTTGCACGACAACGTTGACCCTTGTTTTCAAGACTTTGTTTCCTCGGAATGAGGTTCCTGCGACTCTTCCTGAATTGCTAGAGACCTTCAGAGATGCTCCTCGTATTCATAATTTCGTACGAGCCCAACTGACTGCTTGGAGCAAGATTTGCCATGATTATGATACATATTTGTCATCCAAAGTTAGACCTGTCGACGATTGTCGTTGATTGCATGGCGAAGAAAACGCGCGGAAGAATAATATTGATGCAATCAACGAGATGACTCTGTGGCCGAGTCGATGATAGACGAGCTTCTTCGGATGGATTCAGAATTCTTCGTCAAGGGATCTTATGCCGAGCATAAAACAACCAGAGGCTTGTCAATAGATACTATTTTAGGTTCTGACTGATTTGTAAAACTTTGTCGAAAACATTTGTTGTATATCACAGAATGCTCTATATTGTTGGAGCCCCCGAGCCTTTTGGCTAGAGTTTGTACTATTTTCTCTTCCCAAGATTTCTTCTTGTGCTTGTAATAAAACACCTTGATGGACTGCAGGATCTTGGTGTCGAAGTTCTATATTTTTGTTTGTCGGGGTTTGGACCAAAATGATGAGATTTTCTGATGTGTGTACTATATTTAATCATTACCAGTCCGATTTATGTATTTGGCGAGGTACTATTGTACCAAGGCGAAATATTTTTCAGTAAATCGAGTTTGTCTGTTTTGATATTTGAAGGTGTAGAGCCCCCGAGTGTGTCGACGAATAAGAAGTATATCTTTACTATTTTTATTATATTGCAGCACCGCGAGCCCGCCTCATTAAAAACCTTTCCCGGCCCCACTCGGTGCCCCGAAAAAGGAAAAGAGTGCGTCTGAAAACTCGCGGGCGTTTCAGTACATTGTATGTTTACAGAGGAGACTATATTTCTCTATCTAGGCGTAAAAACGAGCTGCGCCACGTTCAAGGATTTGGCTCAACGTTCCCCGTCTTCTTGTCCTTGATCCTGTATGCTCCTCCTTCGATGACTTCTGTGACGATGTAGGGTCCAAGCCATGGTGACTCGAGTTTTTCATGACTTTTTTGATTGAGTCGCAAAACTAAATCACCGACTTGAAAAGATCTTGGCCGCAATCTTCGACTGTGGTAATTCTTCAGGTCTGTTGATATTTAGCGACTCGCGACAGAACTTCATCTCGAGCTTCGTCAAGTGCATCGACGTCGTCCTCCAAGGCTTTTCTCGAGATTTCTTCATTATATTCTGTAACTCTTGGGGAATCATGCTCGATTTCTATCGGCAGGACTGCTTCATGGACCAAAAACGGCGTTTCTGTGTGCCGTATTTGGTGTTGTTCGGATACTCCACAATACACTTGGCAGCTCCTCCGGCCAAGTATGCCTTTCCAATGGTCCTAACGGCGTTTCTTGATGCCATTGCAGATGATGCCATTGGCTTTCTCGACTTGTCCATTGGTCTGTGGATGTGCGACAGACGCAAAACTCAACTTAATGCCCACTTCTACGCAGTATGCTTTGAACTCCTTGGACGTAAAGTTGCTGCCGTTGTCTGTGACGATGCTATGAGGGACTCCAAATCTGAAGACGATGCTTTTCACGAACTTAATCGCCGACGCACCGTCCGGTGAATTTATCGGCTTTGCTTCGATCCATTTTGTAAATTTGTCGACAGCAACAAGCATGTACTCATAACCTCCTGGCGAAGCTTTGTGTAGTTTTCCCACCATATCGAGACCCCATTGAGCAAAGGGCCAAGATAGTGGGATTGGCATGAGTTCTGCTGCGGGAGAGTGAGGTTTGGCGGCAAATCTTTGGCACGCGTCGCAAGTTCTCACTATTTCCTTCGCGTCCTCGATTGCCGTTAACCAATAAAATCCTGCTCTGAAAGCCTTAGCCGCGATAGCCCGGCTGCTTGCGTGGTGCCCGCATATCCCTTCGTGCACATCTTTTAGGATAATTCTTCCTTCTTCGGGTGTAACGCATCTCTGTAGTACGCCCGAAATACTTCGTTTGTACAACTCCCCTTTACCACAGTGAAAGCTTTTGATCTCCTGATTATTCGCCTTGCTTCAACTGGATCGTCGGGTATCGTTTTCCTTAGGATATATGATATGTAAGCCTGCATCCATGGAATTTGCACTATCATGACTAGCTCTTGTTCTTCTTCTTCTTCTGCTGTGTCTTTGGTGATACTCGAGGGTTTCTCTTTCTTCTCCTTCTTTGTTTTTGCTGGCTTTGTTGATCTTTCGCTTATCTCTTCCCAAAACACGCCTGGAGGAATCGCGAGACACTGTGACCCGATGTTTGCAAGAACGTCGGCTTCATCGTTACTCATCCTGCTGATGTGGTTTACCTCGCAACCATCAAATAATTTCTCCAGCTCATTGTACACCTCTTTGTATGCTATCATACTTTCGTTGACTGCATCACATTGGTTCATGACTTCTTGTGCCACCAATTGTGAGTCGCCGAAAATTTTCAGTCGGGTTGCACAAGCTTTCGCCATCTTCATCCCGTGTATGAGAGCTTCATATTCTGCTTCATTGTTAGACGCATTTGGGAACGTCATCCGCAAAATATATTTCAACTTATCGCCTTCAGGTGATACCAATATCACGCCTGCTCCAGCACCTTCCAACCTTTTGGACCCGTCAAAGTTCATGGTCCAGGTTCTCGATAAATCTGGGGGTCCCGTGTTTTGTAGCTCCCTCCACTCTGCAATAAAATCTGGTAAAACCTGTGATTTTATTGCTTTTCTTTTCATACGTGATGTCCCGAGGAGAAAGTTCTATTCCCCAAAGGGAGACACGACCGGTAGCTTCGGGTTGTTTAGTATATTTGACAAGGGAGCCTCGTTGACCACTATGGGTGCGCGAAAAATAGTGTCGCAATTTTCTTCTTGTCGTGAATACTCCATATGCCGTTTCGATATTGCGGGTACCGCTGTTTTGAAGGCGATAGTACTTTCTTGATGAAATATCGCCTCGAACTCCATGAAGCTTGCCTTCTTCTTCTCTCTCGACTACTAGGGCCGTGCTGACCACCTGAGGTGCAATGTACAAGAGGAGAGGTTCTTTCTCTTTCGGCGCCACCAATATCGGTGGTGTCGAGATTGCCGCTTGAGGTTCTCGAAGGCTATATCCTTCTTCGTTCCACTGAAATTTTTCCCCCGTTTGATCAATGCATAGAACGGTAGCGCCTTTTCTCCTAGCCTGCGACGAATCGCTAAAGCCGCGACTCGCCCCGTTAACTGTTGTATTTCTTTCAACTTTGTTGGCTTTCGCATAGTCACTATGGCCTGTATTTTTTCGGGGTTGGCTTCAATCCCTCTTGCTGATACTAAGAACCCGAGGAGTTCTCCTGCGGGAACTCCAAAAGAGCACTTTGTCGGGTTCAGCTTGAGACAAACTTGTCGAGGTTGTCGAAGGTTTCCTTCAAATCTTCGATCAAAGTTGATCCCTTCTTTGATGTTATTACGACATCATCGATGTAGACTTGTACATTTTTACCAATCTGTGTTGCTAGGCACTTCTGCATCATCCGATACGTTGCTCCCGCGTTTTTCAAACCAAAGGGCATTGTTTTGTAGCAAAACACGCCGTAAGGTGTGATGAACGCTGTCTTGGCTTCATCTTCTTCTTTTAACCTGATCTGGTTATAACCAGAGTATGCGTCCAAAAAGGAAAGACGTTCGCATCCTGCCGTGGAGTCGATGATTTGATCGATCCTTGGGGGAGAGTGATCCTTGGGACAATGTTTATTGAGACACGTAAAGTCGACGCACATGCGAAGGACTATTGTGTGTTTTCGCACCATCACTGGGTTAGCTACCCACGTGGCTTCGGTAGATATTTCCGATGAAACCAGCATCTTTGAGTCGATCTATTTCAGATAGCATGGCTTTGCGGCTAGGCTCCAAAAAACGCCGCAAAGGTTGCTTTACTGGTCTTGCGAGAGGATCCAAATTGAGGTGGTGCTCGGCAAGTTCCCTGGGTACTCCTGCATGTCGGCTGGACACCATGCGAAGATTTTCCATGCTCACGGAGGAACTCGACGAGCGCGCTTTCCTATGCGATATCCATGTTTGCGGCAATGGATGTCGTTTTCTTTGGATCTGTCGGGTGGATCTGTACCTCTTTTGAATCCTTGGTTGTGTTGAAAGTTGGCTCCTTGGAAGATCTCCCTACCTCTGGCAGCACATCATAATCAGTGAACCTTGGCGCTGCATATTCTTGCATCCCGAAAGTTTCCGATAGTCGATGAAAATCCTTGTCGCATTTATCAGATAACGCGAAACTTCCTTTGATTGTGATAGGTCCCTTGGGTCCAGGCAACCTCCACAACAGATATGTATAATGCGGCACCGCCATGAACCTTGCATACGCTGGTCGTCCCAACAAAGCATGATATTGCGATGGGAAATCCACAACTTGAATTCCAAATTCTCTATTCTGTAGTTTTCTCGGGTTCCAAACTGAACGTCGAGGTTGATTTTGCCCAATGGGTAACTTGGCTTCTGGTGTGATCCCGTGGAAACGTGTGTCGATTGGTTTCAAGTTTGCCGGGATATGTTCATCTTCCTCAATGTATCTGCATACATGAGGTTTAAGGCTGCCGCCATCTATGAAAACTCTCGACATGTCAAAACCAGCGATTACTGGGTAAGATGAGTCCCGATTGTCCTGGTCGAGGAACTTGCTGCGGATGGTCCTGCGATTGTGGGCCGATGTCTTGCCCCGACCAATTTAAGTACTCGACTGTTGGTGGAGGCATCTTCTCTGCCATGAACACTTGTCGCGAGATTACCTTCTGCGCCCTGTTTGATGGCCTAGCTTTCTGAATCATCGAGACCGCACCGTTAGAGTTGGGGTCAACATATGGAGGTGGATGTGGTGCTGCCGCAATTCTAAGCTGGTGCCGATTTTCGTCCGTAATTGCGGGAGGAGGTGGAAGGTGGATCTCGCTCCTTGGCCCCTGGGGGTTTCTATTCATGGCTTGGGCATTTGCGATTCCTGCGGCTCGCAACATTGCCTGAAAGTTTCGGCAATCTTTCTGGAGATGACCTGACTGCCTCTTTCCATTGTTGTCAAGATGAAAGTGCATCTGGCACGGACCGTTCATCATCTCTTCGGGGGACACATAAGGTCTTTGGAACCTTGGTCCATTGTTTTGTCTGTTGCCGCGAGAATCACCTCTATTGTCGCCTTGATGCTCGTTACTCCTTTGATAGTCGTCTCGACTGTTTCCTCCAGGATTTCCTCGAAAACCAGCGGATATATGGCCGGGAGCATCGTTGTTGTAGAACTGGCGAGAAAATCGCCTTCTATTTTGATAATTTCGACCACGATCCTCCTCTGGCGACCTGTGTCGCTTGTTGTATATTGCGTCTTCTCCATCTGCCCATTTATTGGCTATCTCCATGAGTGCTGATATGGTCTTAGGGTTAGTTCTCCCTAAGTCCTCGACAAAATCTCCTCGCCGAATTCCTGCCACGAACGCATCTATTGCCCTCTCGTCAGATATCTTCTGCCGAGTTCTTTATGATGTTCCACCGCTGTATGTATTTCCTCATCGACTCGTCGTGTTTCGTCGACACGCTCTCAACTCTTCTAATGACGCAGGTTTCTTGCAGGTGGATCGGAAGTTTTTCACGAAGATGTCCTCAAAGTTATCCCAGCTGTCGATGGAATTTGGGGGAGTTTCTTTATCCAAGATCTCGCGGCACCGCTTAGGTAAACTTGGATACTTTGCATAGCTGTTGTTGCTGGTTCCTCCTACCAGCTTTACCATCTCGAGATAATCCACGAGCCAATCCTCGGGATCTTGCAGGCCGTCGAATTTCTTGAAATTTTCGGGTAGCTTGAACCCTTTTGGGACTCGAGTCTTTCGAACTCTTCTCGTAAAACACGGGAGCCCACACATATCTTCGTCGGCAAGCTCTGGTGAGGCTGACGCTCCCTTCTTTCTTGTCGCGCTCTGTCCACCCTTACTTGGACTGCTGTGTCTCTTGCTCCACTTGTTCTTGGGGGTCTTGAACTGCTGTGTTGGGTCGTGGACTATTTTGCCTAGGATTTTCTTCGGGAGGCGTTGTTGCAAACGCTGTTCCCATTACTCCTACTCCAGCCATCGCCATATTGAACAATGGTTCTCTCGGGTCCCCAGGAGGTGGTCTAGACGCTAGGATGTAAGCTTGTGTTGCCATGTAACCTGCTTGGCGTTTTTGGGATGATATTTCCTCTTTCATCAATCGACATAAAGGACATGTCGAGATTTTGGATTATGTTTCCTCTTTCTGCTTCGGGTATGTTTTGCAGCCGAGACATTGCTCTCCTCCGAGCTTCTCTGACTATCTCCCGAAGTTCCTGAAAGGCGACTTAACTCGCTCGGCGTCGCTGATGCGCGCTTCTTTCTCCTATTCAGGGATGCTGTCTGTTTTTCCAACTCTCTACTCACCCGAGCAAGTCTATATTGATATGCTTGAAGTTCTTGTACAGTAGCAGTGGTGGTCATAGGTTCTGAACCATCCATGGCTTTCGCAGCCCTATCCCACGCTTCTTGCGGGAGCTGTACTCTTTCTCGAGGTGAAGACCCGACGTATTTAGTGCCTAGGCCATGTCTGAGATCAGCGGGATCGACGTATGGATTTCCCAAATCGTCGAAAGCCTCCGACGTTTCTGGCTCTGATCGGCCTGCCTCTATCGCATAAATCTGATGATATTTTGCGCGTTGATTTTGTCGGGATTGGTGACACCATCATATAGAGTGGTGAAGACCTTTCGATGGCGGCAGATTTGTCGATGAAGTTGAAGGTCGACGCTGTCGGAGTCGCTGCTTATAAAGGAGTCCGCAGACGACTCGAAGGATGTGTTGCTGAAGATCTTGGCGAGCTTTCCGCTTGCCTTGCTGTCGACGAAGCGTGGCGACGAAAACTCCTCGTCACTCGACGAAAAGTTAGAATCGACCGCTGAAAATTCCGACGAGATCGGAACTTCGAGACGGTAGGATCCTTCCTTGTTGACGCCAAATCGGAATTCTCCGAACGTCATGATGATGGGCTCCTCCAGATAGGCACATGCATCCATACGGGAGGGCGGGTGAGGAATAAAATTGACTAGATCAGTTTTTCCTTGTTACCTCGATCCATCGCGTTGCTTGCCACCGACGAAGTCGACGATCTTGAACGTGCCATCGAGATCAGCTCCTTGCAACCTCTAATTCCCACAGACGGCGCCAATTGACAAAGGATTAACTTGTCAATGCCTACAGGTAGACTAGGGTTTTGCTAGAAGTAGAGGCAAGTAGATCTCGAAGGTTCAGCGAAAAGTACTCGACGATTATGAAAACTAGGGTTATGTTGACAATAAATTCGATCCTTTCTTTGTCCCTCGACTCCCCTTATATAGGAGGCGGAGCCGAGGGTTTCGTGGTACACAAGTTACAGAGCTCGGGAGGGTTTCGTATCCAACCCGTAAGATTACAAATCTCTATCTTTCCTAATACAAACTATCTTTCCTTAATACTAAATGAGCTTCCAAGTCTTCTTATTCTTCGAGTACTGGGCCTTCAGTAAACCCCGTACCATCTTTGGCGAGCCCATTGGGGATGCCTATGTCATCGAGAGACACGTCGGAGCAGCCATCCATCTATCGCTGACGTGGGGCCGTTTTATTTCATGATTTTATACGCGTGCTGCCAATGACAAATGGGGCCGCTCTATAGGCTGCCGCGCCAATGACCAGTGGGGTCGTATATTTTCAAAAGACATATATTGCCGCTCTGGGGCTGCCAGCCAATGACCATGGGGTCGTCTATTTATTTAGGGAAACTCATATATTGCCGCTCTGTGGGGCCTCCGCAGCCAATGACCAGTGGGGTCGTATATTTTTCGATAAAGACATATATTGCCGCTCTGTGGGGCTGCCTCAGCCAATGACCAAGGGGTCGTCTATTTATTTAGGAAACTCATATATTGCCGCTCGTGGGGCCTCCGCAGCCAATGACCGTGGGGTCGTCTATTTTTCGGGAAAAGACATATATTGCCGCTCTGTGGGCTGCCGCAGCCAATGACCAGTGGGGTCGTCTATTTATTTAGAGAAACTCATATATTGCCGCTCTGTGGGGCCTCCATGGCCAATGACCAGTGGGGTCGTCTATTTTTCAGGAAAAGACATATATTGCCGCTCGTGGGGCTGCTGCACCAATGACCTTATTTATTTAGAGAGAAAAATCATATATTGCCGCTCGATATATGTCTTTAGAGAATAACATAGAGAGAAGCAACAAGTTCGCTAATTAATTATTCTTAAGCTAGACCGGAACGCTGGCAGCTCGTTCCCCACCGTCGGACGGGCAGCCATCGCCGGCCTCGTCGCGCCGCCGGCTGTCCCCGGCGGCGTCGGACGAACTGCGGCGCTGCACGTCAACCACGGCTCCAGCACTTGTTTCGTCCGCACGCATTGTACCCACCGCAGGAAAGTCCGCCGCAAGCAGATCCGCCGCCCACGACGACCGGGATTTGTTCCGCGCACCAATTGGTAGACCTCCGCTTCTGCCTCCCCCCCTAATCGATTCGGTTCCCGTAATTTATTGGAGTTTGCAGGTACGAAATAGTCCTCAATGTCTCGTCGTAGCGGGTACACCGGAGGGTGGGGATTCGATCATGTCGTGGCCACGTTCTACTTCTCCTACCTCGTCGGAAGTGCGGGTATATAGCTTCAGCTCTCTGTACTACCGTTGAATCTGAAGTTCCGCCATGGCCTGTTGGGGTGATTTCGTTGTTCTTTTTTCCATTATTGTTACGGTTAGCCAGGCAAGCCGATGATCCATGGTACATTGCATACCAAGATGAATCAACCCAGTGGTGTAGCCAGAGGATGGATTTGGAGGAGAAGGTGGCCAATTTAGGTGATGAATTGGCCCGTAAAAACCTGATGATATTCGAGCTGAAGCGTATTGTGGAGGAAGAAAAGAAGAATTCAGAGCTTATTCGCAAGGAGAAGTTGAGAGTTGAGACAGATCTTGCCATATTTGATCAAGTGGTAGAAAATCTAGAACATGAACTTAAAGTGATGGGAGAGGAGAAAAGTATATTCATCTGTGCAGTTTTATTAGGTGTCATCCCTATCCTAGCAGTTATGTGGTTCTGGTAGACGATTTAGTATAGAATTGTTATCAAGTTGGGATAGAATTCAAATCATACATACGGATGTACATGGACACATCATTTGGAAATTGAAAAATACAAATTTATAATAATTTATCCCAATTTGCGGCGTCGAACACGGCCGCGCAGCGATGGGCAAGAAAGGCCGGGACGACGGGCGGCTGATCATCTGCGCCATCAAACGTTGAAGCGATGTTATCGGCGATGGCTTCAATGTTCGTGGCATCGATGACCAGTGTCGGAACCGCCGCTGTCTTGGTGTACTTCATCGGCGACGGATCTGCGGAGGGCTGGATCGGCGGCTTTGCAGCGCGGTTGACGATGGCTTCAATCGTCTTGGCATCGATCGCACTCTCGGCACCGGAAGTGAGACATCAACAGGCGGGTCTGCGCCGTCGAAGCGATGTTGTAGGCGATGACTTCAATGTTCATGGCATCGATGACCACCGGCACGGCCGCCGTCTTGGTGTTCTTCATCATTCAACAGATCTGAGAATAGAATCGAAAGTGAGACAGAGAGAGACATTTCAACTATTTCTGACGGTTAGATCCTCACCGGCACTCTTAGATCCACGGCGCACGCACGGTTAGATGCACGCCGCCGCACGCACGGTTAGATCCGCGCCGCCGCACGCGCCGCACGCACGGTTAGATCTGCGCGCCGCCGCCGCCGCACGCACGGTTAGATCCGCGCCGCCGCACGCACGGTTAGATCCGCGCCGCCGCACGCCACCGCAAGCAGATCCGCGCCGCCGCACGCCACCGCACGCACGGTTAGATCCGCGCCGCACGCCACCGCAAGCACGGTTAGATCCGCGCCGCGCACGCCGCGCACGCACGGTTAGATCTGCGCCGCCGCACGCGGTTAGAGAGAGGAGGATACGATTGCCGGGTTGGTAGGTATGTGCTCGCTCTTGTCTCCGTATGCGTCCATCATGGTCCATAGATACAGGCCGTCCGATCATAAATGATCGAACGGTGCAAGCGTTCGTTGAGCTTTCATCCAACCAAGATCCGTGTGACATACATCTCGACCAATCAGAGATCAGCCAGTGAGTACAAGTTAGGAAAACTGAGTAGAACTGAGAGGGGGAAAGTGAGGAAATGTTTATCGGAAGGGCAAAACTGAGTATGACTGAGTAAAACAAGTGGGGCCGGAGGGGAAAACTGAGTAACACTAAGTAAAACAGGGGCACCCAAATAATAAACGGACTAAGGAAATTGAAGCTTTTGGCATAAAAATTGTAAAATTGTGTTATTTGAACAATATATTACATTTTGGCCGACTAGATATTGTTTGCAACTCAAAGATACACAAGTGTGACGAATTTGGACTCATTTGGACAAAGTTTGTAAGCATAGTGGGTATTTGGGAGGTGTATTGAGCAGAAAGCCCTGCATCTTCATATCTAGTAGCTCATGGACTAGGAAGTGGTTTTGAAGCTTTTGGCATAAAAACTTCATATCTCTATATTTCCTTTTCCATTATTATTTCTCTAGGTTGTAGGTAACATAACAAGGCTCCATGGGAAGGTTCCACCATGTTTTGAATTATTTTGAATTGAACCCTAAAATGTTAAAACCCTAAAACCCTAAAATGATAAATGTGGCTTAAATGTGGCATACAAATTGTTCATGCAAATTCAAATTGTTCAACACAAAGGGATCCCAAATACAAAGGGAACCACAATACAAATTGTTCATACAAATTCAAATTGTTCAACACAAAGGCATCCCCAATACAAAGGGAACCCCAATACAAATTGTTCAACACAAAGGGATCCCCAATACAAAGGGAACCCCAATACAAATTGTTCATACAAATTCAAATTAGTTGTTCAGAATAAAATCTTTTTCTTGCTCCTGGTGTGACTCGCCGGGCCACCACCTTACTCCGGGTAACCCTACCAGGGATATTACCGGTGTCTACCTTCCTTTTGCCCTCTTTCTTGTTCTTCTTCTTCTGCGAAGCTTCTGCCATGAGCTCTTCGAAGTTAGCATCAAACATGGCCTTACAACTATCGAGGCAATCTCGATAATACATTCCCTCTCCTCTGGACTCATCGGTTGAAGCCTTTCTACATCCATCTGTTCCCTCTGCTCTCGATCCATCGGTTCAATCTCCTCATGTTGAACTGCTGCTTCAATCTCCTCGCATTTGCTGCTTCAATCTCCTCATGTTGAACTGCTGCTTCAATCTCCTCTGCATTTGCTGCTTCAATCTCCTCATGTTGAACTGCTGCTTCAATCTCAAGTTGAATTGCTGCTTCATTCTCCTCTGCATTTTCTGCTCCCGCCTGATCTTCCATTCCAAAAGCCGGATCAACTCCATTTTTACAAAGCCTAGCAATGTGTCCAGGGATTCCACAACGTTTGCACTTACGTTTTCGAATCGGTGCACCACCCCTGCACTAGCTCGATCCTATTCTTCCTCGGCCTACCTGCCGGTCTAGTCAATACTGGAGAGTACAGTTTGAAGCCTGGATCGACTTTCATCCATTGGTCTTTTCCCAACAAGGTAGGAACATTCATAGCATATGCAGCCCTAAATTTTGCAACAGAGAAATACTCTGACACATACTGATCAACTTCACCATCTTCACCCCCTATAACACTCATGAAAAACAATGCGTGTATGCAGGGTATCCCACGGATCTGCCATCCCCTACAATGGCATGTCCTATCAACCAAACTCACTGGATACCTCCACTGCATGTTTTTACTGTCAGTGTAGGTTACCTCAGCCTCCATTCCTTTTCGACGCATTGCATCCTCAATTGTTTTGCCCTCTCATGCAAAGACTTAATCAAAGATGGGAGCATGAGATGGCCAACATAATTTGTGGATGCAATTCTTTGACGCAGATCGATCTTTATCATGATCATCTGCCTAATCTTATCAAATATTTGCCACAGCATAAGCCCTTTCAATGACTTGACCTTTGAGTTGAAACTCTCCGCAAGGTTACTTGTTACATAGTCTACCTTGCAAATTTCATTGAATTGGCTTCTTGACCACACCCTACCATGATGTTCATCCAAGTACTCCTTCACCCAGGTTTTTGTTTATACAACACATCCAAATGAAACATATGCTTCCTAGAGCTGCATGTGTATGAAGCTGGCCATAGGTTGTCAGTAAAACTTTACCCTTGAATTTCTTTGTAAAATTCTGTACCAAGTGTCGCATACATTCCCTATGCTCCACTCCAGGGAATACTGCTTCTACCGCACTCTCCAAACCTTTGCAAGCGTCTGTGTGGATAACAAGTCCTGGTGGATGACCTATAAGGTCGCGCAAGTTCTGCAGAAACCAAGTCCAACTTTCCTCGACTCAACCTCCAAAACTCCATAAGCAACAGGGAACATCCAATTATGTCCATCAATTGCAGTAGCAGCAACTAGCTGTCCTTTAAACCTACCATGAAGAGCTGATGCATCCACGGCCAAATAAGGCCTGCAACCGTCCAAAAAGCCTTTCCAGCAAGCTTTGAAACAAACAAAGCCCTTCTAAAACATTCCTTGTGCATTACCTTCCCTTTTCAATTTGTAGGGAACCGTATGCTTGTCTATTGCTACAACACTGCTGGACTAGCCATCTCCACTTCAGCTTTGAAAGTGTAAAGCAACTGAAAGCTTTCATTCCATGGACCATTGATCTTGTCAAGAGCCATTTCCTTTGCATAGAACATCCTCATGTAAGGTACTTTCATCCCTTTATACTTCTCAGCCACCTTTTTCTGAGTGCCGTTGGACCAAGTGAAGGAGTTTCTCTCAGCCAATCTAGGATTATATCTGCCAACCACCTAGTCTTCGCTAGCTTTGTTTTCAGGTCTGGCTCTCCCCTAGAGGTGGACACCTATGGATCTCCTTATTAACCTTTATCGAAACATAATGATAAGGGATGTCGGTAATAGATAACAAATTTTACACCGTGATCTAAATACACAATGGTTGGCGTAGTACCTGAACCAAGCTGCTTCTGCGCATTGTGGATGCATGCAGCCTAAACCTACACCTTGGGTATGGGCATTTAATTGTGAACCTACGGCTCACTTTTAATAACCTCATAATTATTCTTAGTGAGAATGTGATATGTAGTAATTGCATTACGGCAGTCCATCATCGTTTGAAACACGGTGCCTTTTGCAAGCTGAGGATCCTCCTGTTCCACTCAATTGTTGGCAAGTCTTCACCTTCGTAATCGGCTAAAACGAGGCTGTCATCGTTCTCATTCTTCTCTTCATCATCATCTCATCAAATCGGCACCAAAAGCAATATCTTCCATGTATTGATCCTCCATTGCCTGCTTACTGCATCGATCTACCAATTCAGGAAACATTAACTCATCCTCATCATCTTCGGGCCACGCCAATCGTCCTCCACATTGACCACAGGGAACGATCGGCTACCACTCGCACTGGGGACAGATGGTGCTGCTGTGGACCTACAAGGATCGCCGCGGCGCACACTATGCAGAGAGGCGGTAGAGAGACATGATGCCGACCACGATGATGCCCGACCACCGATGCCCCAACACCAGATGATGCCTGCCCCTGTCCACATGGACACGAATTTTACCGAAATGGCAAGAAGCATTCAAAGCAAAAGAATTCCCAGATCATCGTCGGAAATTAGTGGAACCAATCTTCGCTCCGTGTTGTTGAAATATTCGAAATGAATGCATCGCGAGGGCTCCAGGCGTACTTATCGAAGATGTTAGCTTTCAAATCCCTCAACGAGATGGTGGTTGCAACCACCGCGGGGAAGTAAAACCCATTCATTTGGCGTTTAGAATCACGCGTAAAGCTAGAATCCAGCCTAACCACCAAAAGCCAGCTTGGATCAATCCTATTCGAAAAGCAACGCGTTAGTTGAGCAACAACGATTGACGCTCAAAAACTGCCTACTGTTAATTCACATAGGCAGACGATGCTTACCAGATGGAATCCATGCGTTAGATCCCTCCGATTCCCAATCTTCTCCGCGGTGACGGAAGAGTCGGTACACGAGACGGATATACAAACTCTACCGCGACAGGGGTAGATCTAGATCTGGTGGAGGCGGATCCCTCTCGCCTCCGGGGTGGTGGTGAGGCGGGGGCGGCTCGGCGGGGACGACGCCATAAGGTAGGAGGGCGGGACGGCGTGGCGGCGGAGGGCGGTGTGTGAGCTCCTCCGTATCGGGCGGAGTGGAAAGCTTTGGGTGAGCTCCTCGAGTCAACAGTCAACATAGTTCGAAAGAAACGGTCAATTCAACACCAACGCGGCTCCCTAGCCGTCACGTGCGGTGAAGGCCTCGACGACGGCAACCCTCCCGTCGAGCGTGCGACGGGTTTCAAACTAGAGGAGGAAAAGCGAGGAAAACTAAGGCCAGGCCTGAGTACAACTAACGAACCAGGGGCACGAAAATAGAAATCCCTAAAAAATACTATGTGTTATCTTAGATTTCTTGTTTTTATAGTCTACACTGAAAGTATGTTTTTGGTTAAAATATAAATGCATGTCTTTTCTCATCAATTTAGTCTATTGGGTGAACACTCTACATGACATGGTAGCCAATGCTTTTGAGTTTTACTGATTTAAGACCACTCGGAGTGGCTTAAATAAAAAAATGCAGCCCAAATAGGAAATTTAGAGCGCTTAAAGCATAAATGCACCGTCTTCGTTTTTCACTATATTTAGCGGACTCGTAGTGTGTATATCCTAACATGTTTTTTGTTTGAAACTTCCAAAGTGATGAAACAAACTAAAACAAAAATAAATTTGTCAGCTGGTACACTTTAGTAGGCCAGCAAAGCGGCACCCCTCCCCCCTGTTCCGTAGTTAAAATAAGTTAAGTTAGTTGTATTTTCCTTTTAGAAAAGTAATTAATTAATCTAATTTAAACTAGATAATGTTTTCGCGGGCTTCCGCTTGCAACCCTACACCTCAGTCACACTATGACTATGAGCTAACAACTTCAGAAAACACTTTTATATGAGTTATGAGCATTGCAAAACCACCCTAATACCCGTTTAATAAAAGGAAAAACAAATGTATCCTTATTGAAAAGAAAAACGAATCGCTAATCCCTCTGGAAGCCCCATGCTTAAGATAATCCAAAAAGCTCCTCCCAGAGACCAGAGTGATTTAAGAGCGAGACAGCCGCAACTGCTAAATGCGAGACGCCCACACACAACACAACACAACACACCGCACAGTGACGGAGCAAGGCCGGAGCTAAGCTTAGGGTTTCCCCGATCCGGCGCGCGGTAGAGCTCGCCGCGCGCGCGTGGAGGGAGCTCGCCGTCGTGCGCGAGGGCTTCCCGTAGCGGCCGCGGCGGAGTTGCACGCTGGGGCGGGGCGCCGGGGCCCAGATCTGAGATGGCCGACGGCGGCGAGGAGGGGAATGCGGCGCCGCCCAGGCGGCGGAGGGGCCCGATGCGGGCCAGCCTCGACGCCGACGAGCTCATGGCGCTCATGCACGGCTCGGATCCCGTCAGGGTCGAGCTCACCCGCCTCGAGAACGAGCTCAGGGGTGAGCTCATCTGCTCTGCTCCCGCGATTCGCTCTACTGCCCTGGTGTGGGGGAAATGTTTGATTTTTTTGGGTGCTGCTTTCTCGGTGACACAGACAAGGAGAGGGAGCTCGGGGATGCGCACACGGAGATACGGGCGCTGCGGCTGTCGGAGAGGGCGCGCGAGAAGGCCGTCGAGGAGGTAACTGCCCATTTCTCTTGAGATTTTCTGAGCAGCGTGTCTGCTATTTTTTATCAATTGCCGTTTCTTCTGAATTCAGGCTCCAAGCGATGTTATTATGGTAGAGCAAGTGCCAAATTTAGTTAGTCTAGTAGAATGACCACTTCTGTACGCTAGTGTGCTGAGTTGAGGGTTGGCTAGGGTCATGTCCGGTGGTGCAGAGGTTAAAAACCTGGTCTTGTATATATTTTGTCACATTATCAATTTGCTTTTAGTTATTAGTGTTTTGATGACCGCATAACTTTCTGCTGCCATGAGCTAGGCCACCTATTTCTTGTGTTTGTTTTGTCATTGGCATATTATTACTTTCTTGTCTTCTGGATGTTATTACTTACCAGATCCCTCTATCTGTTTGGACTCGCTGGTTCCATGGCTTATATTCTTTTCTTGCTTAGTTAATTGGATCATCCTGCTTGGATTCATCAGTCCTGATTACTCTTCACAGGAGCAACCCCGAGATATAAAATCATGTATGCCTTGGCATTAATTAGTTGGATTGAGTGAGCCTGCTTGTACGTTGAATCAGTTTTTTCTTTTCCTTTTAAAACCAACAAGGCTCTTGTTATTACCAAACACTTGACATTGCCATGCTTGGGTTGGATGTATGTAGCTTGCATCTGCTACTGCTGTTATGTATCCATAATTTTATCAGCCCCCAGAGTTGATCGGTCCTTACGAATTAAGTCCATAAGCTGCACCTGGATACTGCTCTTTTCTTTAACTCTGGTGTTTTGATACGTCCCATCGTCTCTACTGCCTGAAGACTTTATGTAATTGTGCATTTGTATTCTATATCCTGCTTTCATGTCAAAGAACTTTGATACACAAAGATTATTATTTTTATTTTATTGATCACATCTTAACTGCACCAATATTCCTTTTTTGTAAATCAGTATCTATGATTGCATATTTTTTAGTGCAATAATGACTTTTAATTATAAGTTGGTCTGTGAGAACATGACGAAAACACATGCATAGGCATAATGCGACATGAGTTCTCTTGGGTATATGTGAAGTTTGCTTGTTTGTTTATTACAATGTATTGGAATTTGGGGCTTGAATTCTGATTAAAGAAATATGACTTGAAAAAAAAACTTTGAGGATAACTTGTTGAAGTTCATGCTGTAATGAGTTATGTTTATGATTCATGAAAGATTGTAAGTTCATACTAAACTGATATGTACTTATTGTATTATTATTAAGGAAAAAATGAGGCAGTCATTACTTATATTTGTTATTAATATGATAGTTGTATTGTGATGACAGCTTACGGATGAGTTGGAGAGGATGGATGAGAAGCTCAAGTTGACAGAATCTCACCTCGATAACAAGGTACTGACTTATGATTTATGTCCACCTTTTGTTGGTGTCCGCCTTTTTGATTGTGCTTTATTAATATAGATAACAAAACTTGCAGAATCTAGAAGTCAAGAAGATAAATGATGAGAAAAAGGCTGCAATGGCTGCTCAGTTTGCAGCAGAAGCTACGTTGCGAAGAGTACATGCAGCCCAAAAGGATGATGACATGCCACCAATTGAAGCCATTCTTGCTCCACTTGAAGCAGAGCTAAAGCTATCTCGGCAAGAGGTTATATTTTGTACTCCTATACTTTTGTGTTTGTCCAGAAGAACTTGTGATACTGCCTCTGTCATTTCGATGCTTAAATCCAACCATCTGTTTGACCAACAACACTTAGGTTATGTGGTACAAAAAGTATGCCATTGAATTTGTATTTGAAAAAGTTTCCAGTGATATCATTTTTGCATGACATTTCTCATGTATTATTGATCAAATTTATGGTCCATGTTAAATCACTGAAAATGAAGATACATTTTAAATAGGGATGGAGGGAGTGTCTCACTAGCAGGCCACAACTAACCTCATCCTCCAATGTGCCTAGATGACAAACATTTAAGTTGACTTTGTTTATTTCAGATTGCAAAGCTTCAGGATGATAATAGAGCCTTAGATCGTCTAACAAAACAAAAAGAGGCAGCACTTCTGGAAGCAGAAAGGACTGTGGAAATCGCAATGGCAAAAGCTGCCATGGTTGATGACTTGCAAAACAAGAACCAAGATTTGATGAAGCAAATTGAGATCTGTCATGTATGTGGGCGCATGTAGTGTATTCTTGGGCATTAGTAGTATTCCAATGTAGCAATCGAACGTAATGCTGAATTTATTTACTTCATGCATTGCAGGAAGAAAATAAAATCCTGGACAAGTTGCATCGCCAAAAGGTTGCAGAAGTTGAAAAGCTTAGTCAAACTGTGAGAGAGCTGGAAGAGTCTGTTCTACAAGGTGGTGCAGCCGCCAATGCTGTTAGAGATTACCAGCGCAAAGTGCAGGAGATGAATGTAACAATCTAACCTTGGATTGTTCTTTTGTTATCAAATAATCGCTGGGTCAAATGCTTACTTATGTTCATGATTTTGCCAGGATGAAAGAAAAACACTTGACCGTGAACTTGCTCGTGCAAAAGTTACAGCAAATAGGGTTGCTGTTGTGGTTGCAAATGAGTGGAAAGATTCTAATGACAAAGTGATGCCAGTTAAACAGTGGCTTGAAGAGCGCAGGTTTTTGCAGGTGAGACCCGGGTAGTATTACATGATGCCTTTCCTTTGATGTACATTATCTAAGATGCAGGTGTATGCTTGTTCTTCATAAAGTTAAACGTTTTGCCTGTTTGTTCTTCTATCAAAATCATACTTGGTATCCTGCAATAATGTTTTCTGTGTCTGCAGGGTGAAATGCAACAACTTCGTGATAAGCTTGCTATTGCAGAACGTGCAGCACGGTCTGAAGCTCAACTAAAGGTTCACAAACTCTTATGGTGTAATTCAGTGTGAGCTAAAACTTGTTAGGTTAGTTGTTTTAGATGAGCTAAATTTGTTTATTCTTCATAAACCCAGGAAAAATATCAGTTGCGCCTGAAAGTTTTAGAAGATGGACTACGAGGGCCACCAAGTGGCTCTAGTCGACCACCTACTGAAGGAAAGAGTTTCAGCAATGGTCCTTCCCGTCGGTTATCACTTGGTGGAGCCGATAATATTCCTAAATTGTCACCAAATGGCTTATTAACAAGGAGATCTCCATCTTTCCATTCAAGATCATCTCTTTCTTCTAGCAGCAGTTTGATCCTAAAACACGCCAAAGGAACTTCAAAGTCATTTGATGGTGGAACGAGGTCACTAGACAGGGGAAAGGTCCATGGAAATGGATCACATTTACTTAACAGATCTACAGATGCTGTCAAAGATCGTGAAGTGGATGAGAGAACTAATGAAAGTGCCAATAGCAATCCGGATGAGAGAAGTAATGAATCAACAAATAGCAACTCAGTCGAAATGGTCTCTGGTTTCCTGTATAATATGTTGCAGAAAGAGGTTGTTTCTTTGAGGAAAGCATGCCACGAGAAAGATCAAAGTTTAAAGGACAAAGATGATGCCATTGAGGTATGCAACTTTTTCTTTATTTATATGCAATTTGTGTGGGACATGAAACCTGGCATTATAAAACATTATCTCCTTGTCTTGCAGATGTTAGCAAAAAAAGTTGATACCTTAACCAAAGCAATGGAAGTGGAGGCTAAAAAGATGAGGCGAGAGGTTGCTGCCATGGAGAAAGAAGTTGCAGCTATGCGTGTTGATAAGGACCAAGAAATGAAAGCCAGGCGGCTTGGTAATTCAAAAGGATCTGGGAGTTCTCAGCTGCTCCCCGGAAGGTAAATCTTCACATATTCTGAAAAGTTTTCAGAGAACGTACTAATGTATTATGATTGAAATAGTGCAAATGGGTTTCTTGGGATAACGATTTGCCATACTCTAGAACCATTAATTACATGACATTAGTAGCTGTTTCTGTTTAATTTCTCCATTAGCCAGTTTAGCTTTATTATGGTGCACCTGCACTGTGTCCAGATTTGCTTTTAGTAATTAGTTCTGTTGCAATGTCATGCGAATAAAAAATGTGTTACAGTGAGGTGTAAAACACTACATCGTTAAATAAATCTTAGAACTGTTTTATCACTTTGTAATTTTGGTACTGGAGAAACCTATGATCTCAACTACTGGTGAAGTTGGAAACAAGAATGTTTGGAAAGACATGGTCTTTCTTTTGTACCGCTGCAAGCATTTGCTGGCACCAAATCTGCAGTAGTTTTCTAAGGAGACATTATCTTACCAGTTACCACTTCCTGAATTACATCTTCATATAGTTTCTTCCTCTAAATCACCGTGAATTTTGTTCCTTGTGTGCAGAAGCGCACCACGAAGTGGGTTGACACGCAACTTCCAATGACGGCGGCACTAACTTGAGGCGGCACGATCCCATAGAGTCCATTTCACTCTGTATTTGCTTGGTTGAGTTACCTATTAGTTTTGTGGTTGAGATCATAGCACAGATGACCCTGTGATATCTTAGTTGGGGAAAGGGCAGTAGGCTCGGATCTGACATGATTGCTGCTCTGCCGTAGTGGAGGTGGCCCTGAGGCGAGGTCTAACCCCCTATGGCTCGCCCTTGTTTTGTCGATGTTCCTGATGCTTTTGTATAGGCTGGGCGGTCTCTACGTCCTCTCCCATCTGTAATGTAGCTAGAGTGTTTGTTTGGTTCTGCTCCTGCATACCCCTTTGCCCAGGTTGTGAATATTTTTATTCTCACATGATTATTGGCTCTGCTATATTTTCCATGTTTTTGGGGTCAGACTTCCATTACAGTACTTATCTTTCTTTTACATATATCTGCCTGATAAAAAAAAATTAGGACTGCTTTACGTTACATCCTGACAGATTTTGGCATCACCGCCGATTGAATTTATGTGGGTCTGATTCCCTCCATAAAATGAATCGAAAGAATGCATTAGAACTAAGATATAAGAAGCCTAACAATGTAGCTGGATTATATGTATATCTTTGAAGCTGAACACTGTACAATTGTGGGAGCACCTTATCAAGAAACTGGTGCCAGCAGTGAGAACTTGACATGCAGTGAGATCTTCCCCTTGTCAACAACAAGCTTTGCACCCGTGGCCAGCCAGTACCCAGGGGCGTCCTGTGGCCCCATGGTGATCTGAGATGTATCAACAAACTTGAGCAGCTTCTGGTCCCCAACCGGCACTGGTGGTCCTCGGGCAAACACCCCGGAGTCAATTCCAAATCTTGCTGCTTCCTGCCGATCTTTCTCAGCAGCAGCTGAAGATGTTGCGAAGGACTTTGACAGAAAGCTCGTCCCTTTACCTGGAAGACTTGCTGTGCTGTGCTCCCATTTGGACTGCACCACCGTGTACCCTACCAGCTCGGTGTAGAGGAGACTAAGGTGCAGAACGTTGGTTGAATCATGAGGCTTGACGTGCAGCTGCGCTCCGGACACGATGTACGCGGTCCGTCGGTGCCCGCTGCACCAGCGAGGATCGTACTTCACTGGCACGGTGCAGACATGGGCAAACATCCTCCGCTGCACCGGCTCATAGTACCGTTCATCGGAGATCGCCTCAGATCCTCGCCATCTCGGTGTCTGGTCTGGTCGTGCATTGATGAATGTCGGGGTGCTTGCCAGATGTTGCAGGTGAAGGCCTAACCTGGATATGATATGAAGATGTTAACATTGTAAAATCAGTTATATGTTGAGCCAACATTTGGACTGGCTACTGGAAATATTGCAGACAGAATGTCACACCAAATGCGAATAGCGCGGCTAACCTGTTGTTTTTCTTGCCCTCGAGGTGCAGTCTCATCCCGGTGACTGGCAAGTTTGGAACAATAACCTGCATTTAGTTTATGTGAAATTGTTGAGTGTTTATTGCTATTGGATTGCAGATGGATTTAAACAGAGAGAAAGGATTTCTTGCCTGGTTTGAGCTGACATGGAGCTTTGAGCCCACAAGACTGAAGTTCAAGGCTTGGCTAGCGCCTAGGCGGTTCGAACAAAAACCGAGAGGTAGCTCACTGAGCACGGGCGCCCACGACCTGTGGTGCTGAAACTCAAGGAAGTACCTCAAGTCTGCTACGGGAGGTTTGTCTGTTAAACATCAGTGGCATAGATTAGCACTTCTAGTTATTCCAAGGGCAGTAACACTACTGCATGTAGGGCTGTGCACAAAAATAAGTAAATAAGTCTGTACAACAAATTTTGAACTTTTGAAGTACAGTAGATGATATCTCCCTTGTTGGCTTTTACTTCCAAATCTAATACGCCAATTGCCAATTGAGGCAAGGATGGACATAAAGAACAAAATATACAGGAAAAGTGTTCGGTCATGCTGATATACAGTTAGTTTTCATTATGCGTGCTTATCATTCATCTTGAAGACATGGCTAAAACCTGTGTAATGCAGTTCTTAACAACCTTGCGACTTACTACATGTGCTCGTACCTGTTACCCCGTGGTGTTGTCGAAAGTATTGATAAGAGACGTCGTGCCTTTTTTTTGGACCGGAAAGGACTCTTGTTCCGGTGCCCGTTGTCTAATTGCTTGGGATAAAGTTTTGTTGTCTAAGCAGGAGGGTGGCTTCGGCGTCAAGGATCTCCACCGGCAGAACAGGTGCTTGTTGCTTAATTTCATCCACAAACTACACCAACCTGACCTTTTGCCCTGGAAGACTTGGTTTTTCTCTCACACAGGTCGCGATCTCGGGGAGTGCTCTTCATCTCCCTCCTTCTTGGAGAAGATCGTCAACGAGTGCCTCCCTCTCTACCGCTCCATCACCAAGGTTGTGGTGGTGGACGGACGGGCCACGTCCTTCTGGTTCGACAAGTGGCTGGAGGGGGGGACGCTTGCGACGCGCTTCCCCGCTCTCTTCTCCCACTGTACCAGATGTCACGCTACCGCCGCTACGGTGGCCACCGGGGGGCTGGACCTGCAGCCCCGACTGACGGGGGCTGCTGAGGCTGAGCTTCTGGTGGTCCGCGGACTCATCGCCAGCATCGCCCTCCGCCACGGCGCGGATTGTCGCGTCATCGACTCTCCCTCGACACCTCGGTTCTGCTCGCGCGAGGCCTACCGCTCCCTAGCGCCAGCGCAGCCCCTCGACACCTCTGCGTGCATGTCTTGGGCCCTCCAGGCTCCTTCGAAGATCAAGATCTTCACGTACCTTGCTGACATCGACTGGTTGAGCACGCGGGTGAATCTCTTCCACAAGAGTTGCGCCCCCTCTGATGCCTGCGCTGCTTGCCCCTGCCCCGAGACCGGTAGACACCTGTTCTTCGCCTGCCGCCTCGCTAAGGCGACGTGGTCCCGCCTGGATGTCCCAATCCCGGCCGGGTATTTCTCCATTTGGGAGCTGCAGGCCCCCGCGCCTTTCGACCCTGCGGTGTGGCGCGTCGGCGTCGCCGCGATCCTTTGGTCCCTCTGGAAGTCACACAACGATCTCGTCTTCAACGGGGTCGCTCACTCGGCGGACTCGACGCTCCGGAGGGTCTGCGTCGACCTTGCCCTTTGGAGATGGCGGTTCCGCGTCGCTCACAGGGAACCCCTAGATATTCTGCGATCATATGTCCTCTATTTGTCTTTGGACAGGCTCCATGGCCGTTTCGGGTAATAAAACAAGCGGTGGGAAGTTCCCCCCGTTCACCTCGAAAAAAAAGACATGGCTAAAAGTGTGCTGGATTATTCGATAAATGGTTCTTACATCTTAGGTAGACGTTTATGGCATGAGAGAGGAAACCCAATCCCACCACTCCCCTGAGAAGGGATGTCAGGGGCACAAGCCTGAAGTTGATCGCATCCGGCTTTGCTGGCAACGTGAGCAGCCACTCGGCGTGGCTCCTCGCAGCGACATCCCCTCCCCTCTTGGAGTGTATCACTGTCACACCCTGCATGAGTTGAAAGTTGGCAAAGATCCCTAAATGACTTGCTCCATAATTCTTTATAAGTTTGAGCTTAGAAGAGTACTAGTAGTACCTCTTTGCATGCGACTTGAGTCGTCATTCCTTCAAGTCTCTGCTGTGATTGTTGGGCATCAAATACGTTGAAGGCATCAGGGACCTGTTGCAATCAGAATCATGGAGTTTTTTTAGTACATTTCAGGTGATCATCCTCAATTTCAGTTTGCAACGGTCCTAAGTGAACAAAATTCCCTGACCTTAATCTTGTGGTCCCTGGACTTGAAGTGTGAAGGGCGCAGAGTGCATGTCCCAGTGAAGAGCTGGTCACCAAGCTTTTCTAGATGCTCCTTGATCTCCGACTCCGGTAGCAGCGACGACTTCTCCTGTTTGACGTACACCACATCTTGGCCGCCCATGCTTACCCCCACCACGACGTGAGTCCCGTACTTCTCGATGAAACTGCATAGCTCACAGAGAGTGAGATGAACCTTCCGACGGTAGTATTGTTTAGATCTATCAGTTCAGAACTGGAAATTTACATCTTGAGTACCGAGTACAACAGACCATCTGATCAGCGTGCTTTCATTAGTACGTGACTTAATGGTGACATTGACATATTAGGGTTCAGACTACTATTATTAAGCTCAACAAAGACGGTAAAGAATATGTGCAGTACTTCTGTACTTGTTCTACTTCTAGAGTCTAGACCGTGAACAAGTCAAGTCCTGCACTAATTTTCCACCATGCATACGATTTTTCACACCACATGGGCACATGGCAAAGTGTGGTGGACGATCTTGCACTCGTCTCTTTGGACTCACTATCATCATATTCGTGGTTGGTTTGGAACGGTCAACGAGTTGCTCATCATGCAATGTAACGTACCTTGCTATTGCTGAGGGGTCCCAGCTGTCCGGCACGTCGGCGACGACATGGTCGGCGATGGCCAGGGGCTGGCAGTCGAGGCGGAGGTCGACGAGGGAGATGAAGTAGCCATCGAGAGCTAGGCACTTGGTGCTGGAGGCGTCCTGAGCCCAGGAGCCGCCGTCCAGTCCGAAGGATGCGTTGAACAGCCCCGACGGGATCTTCCCCGGCACCGAGCTCCGGTGGTTGAACAGCTCAGTCATCTGCCATGAACGCGGTCAATGACACTGTACTTCGTTAGACGATTGTGTGCATTTTAGCTATGTAGAGGCCGGGTATTTTGAATAATAGAGCGACCTTTATACTTCTCTGTCCATTAATTGATGTCTTAGATTTATTAAATTTTGGATGTATGTAGACACTATTTAGTGTATAGATACATCAAATTTAAACAAATATAAGACATCTATTTATGGACGGAGGGAGTAAAAAAAATGAACGCGGTCAAGATTCCAAAGTCTTGATTTGTTTACCCTTGTCATAATTCATTAATCAATAGTGTTAATTCTTGGTTCTGTGATTACTGGATAGCTTTCTGCCTTGCTTAACATTTTTTTCTGCTAGAGGGTTCTCATCTTGGCTGATACTGGTAAGACCGTAAGAGTCAAGACTCGAGATAAAACTAGAAAGATTCCACAGCTGCTATGGTTGTTGCGATCAGAAATTTGCTTTTGCCAGAGTTGACTGAGATTGTAAGGAGATAAGATTGGAAGGATGAATATTTCGACTAGGTAAGTTTCAATATGTTTTTTTCAGAAATTTAGCAGGTAAGCATACATAGCTCAACTCTGGTTGCAGCTTGGATCATTTGAGACAGAATTCTTACTCATCTACAGAAAATTAGGGGAAGGTGTGCAAGTAGCTAATCAACGAACCTTGTTGAACTCGAGCACGTCGCTCTTGTGCCTGGTCCGGCCACCCTTGCCGCACTTGACGTCGGCGGGCACGTCGAGCACCACCCCGACACCGGGCACGGTGACAGTCGCCTTCCTGCCGCTCCTGGCGACGAGGCATCCTCCCGCAGCCTTGCAGTGCCTCAGCCTCAGGTCTCCGGCCATGTCGACCCCCATGCCGAGGGACCTCACCGCTCTCTCCACCGCCGCCACCGTCTCCCCGCCCCTGCCGCCTATTGTCTCCCTAGGCCTGGCCATTCTTTGTTCCACCATGAACTTGTCAAGAAACTAGTGTATATGTAGGTCAGTAGGTGTTTGATCAATCGATGGGACTTTCTCAAGACTCAAACAAATGTGATGTTGTCTCTAGTTCTATCTCTCTTTGTAGCTCGTGCTACCTAGAAACTGTCTAAGACGGCGATGGTTTTGGAGGAGGCGGGTACCAGCAGATCATAAAATTGACACTTGGGTTCATAAATCATACTAGTATATATAGAGAGACGAAGTAGCACGAGGGCAGCGATAGGGATGGCGGCATAGCCGCATAGGCATGGCTGCTGATGTTTTCTTTGTCCTTCAACACGTCTTGAATTGAACACACATTTTCCTGACGTGGTTTTTGAGGACCAATTTGTGCCCCTCCTTTGATGGGCACCGCCAAAGCGTGGAACTCCCCATGCATCCTACGCGCGGTGATGTGGACGTCACATTTGAACCGATTTTCGGTGACCTCCTGGCGAGACCTGATTCGCTTGCCACGCAAAAATTCCCTAGGATGACTTTTTCGCTCTGTTAAGAAATGAGACTAGCGAATACGCACGGGGAACATGATGAGTTCTGTTCGGGCGTTTCAGAATGCGGATCATCAAATTTCGGATTTGAAAATATTCTGGGGGCATGTAGCAACCCGTTGCCGAGTCTAAGAGCACACACGCGATCCACAGATATATATAATCAAGAGCTTTGCATTTAGGAAATCATTTCTGTTTGGACGACCGATCACGCGGATTAATCGGTCAAATAAATAATAACTGTTCATAAGCATACTTCTTTTTCGATAAAGAGAATATATTAATATCAAAAAGATACCAATTACACCCAGCCTCTGCAACAACGCACCACCCTTCGCAATACACACAACCAAAAAAGGAAAAGAAAACTAAGAAACAAAGGTCCCACTACAACATTTCGGGCCTAACAACAGCAATACATCCACCGCCAAGACAACACCTGAAATACAGACTCTCCAAAAACGACGCCTCCAAAAAGGGAACAATGCTCTAACACCGTCGTCGCCCGATCAAAGATCTTAGGTTTTCACCCGAAGATAGTCCCCGCTCTCAAAACAATGCCTTCAACAAGGTCATTGAGCACAACCAGTTAAGGCAGACCTTGGGTTTTCACCCTGAAGGTAGGACTCGAACTTCACTGTGTTGTCGCCCCCACTTTCATACCGCTGTTGTGAAGCCCGGAACACCAAGCAAGTCTCTCAACAGCGCGGAGACTTGAACCTCCCTTAGCTAGTCCTCCCCTCCGGCCTTCATGAAATTCTCTTCTTCCGACTTTCATCATGGATTCATAGTCACTTGATGTCAACACATAAAAAGAGCTTCACGCCGCTCCCTCCAGAACCAATCGGTCGGAATAAAAGCATGTGTGCGCACGACCGAATACCACCGATCCAGCAAACTCCAGGCAAAAAACACGGTTACATTCGCCGGCGGAGCCTTCCGGAACTCAACACACCGGCCAGATCACGAGTCCAGGTCTCCGGTAGATCCTCCTCTTCACGCAAGAGAGGCCATATGACTGACGCCTTTATTCAGGTCGGACCCCCACGTCGGCGACCATCCCAGGCTGGCCACTCCAACCCTCCACTGACGACACCGTCGCCGACTTCCATGCTCCTCCATCACGCCGCCAGAACGCGGTGATAGATCGATAGATCCACCACCACCAACCGCAGGCCAACCCTCTCCGGCGAAGAAGATGGCCACCTCCACCGTCGTACCCAAGGCTGCTGCCCCGGGCGACCTCGTGTCGCGGAAGAAGCCCGAGATCGCCTCCACTCACCGGCGAGAGGCGGGGGAGGAGGGGATGGCGCAGGCCATGGGCCTGGCCGCCGCCCACCACCAGCCCCTGCCGGTGTGCTGCGGGGGAGAGCCTACGGGGAAGGGGGTCCGCAGCGCAGAGCCGCCGCCGCCCAACACCCGCGCCGGCCGCCGCCGCTTGCGTCGAGGAGGAGATCCCGTCCGCCATCTCCCACAACGCCGAGGAAGGGCCCCCACCGCCGCCACGCTCCGTGGGTCTTTGCCCCGACGACGCTATCGGCGGCGGCGGCGGCGGTTAGGGTTGGGGTGGGGGTTGGGAGAGGAGAGGTTGGGGTGGGGGTCATAAGAAGACTTCTACTTCCTTTTTTAAACATAAGAGGAGACTTCTAATCAGAGTTGGCTATTGATGCAATGATGATGATACATCATATGAACATAAGCTTAATGAACAAATTGACTTGTTAGTCTTCAAAAGTCTAAAGTAAAAACAAACTCCTCTATGTATCTTTGAATAGTATACTCGCTTGCCATGCATGCCTATCTCTGTTGTCTTGTGTTTCATATTGCCTCTGTCCAACGTGGCCATTGTCCCGCCGCTCCTCCCGCATTGCATATGTTACTCTGATTGGTGTCTATTGACACCATGCTGATCCCCTACCAGCCCACTCCCACCATCTACTACCGACCCTTCCCTTCCATGGAAGGTCATAGCTCAAGAACAACCCTTGCCATGGTGGAGCTTCACATTGGAGGTCTCCAAGCCCGGGGAGAAGTGGGACTTGTGGGAACGGGTCTAGAGTCGTCGAATCTAGAGCAGACGGGGCTCGAGCGAGCCGGCGTTGATGCCGAATCGACCGGAACCATAATGGACGATGGCACAAGGTAAGTTTTATCACAGATCTTTGCGATGCTGCATACGTATGAACAACTTGCTACAAAATCGTATGAATTTTATTGGCAACGTAAACACGTGATGCTACAATGATTCTGGGTGCTTGCCACATGTTTGTTTTTTTTGCACATTTTTGATGTTTCATTTGTGTATTCAAACTGCAAAAACACATTTATGTTTTGTTGCGCACAAAGAAACAAGATGTTGCGACAATTTTGGGGTGTTGCTACAAATGTTGCTTCATTGTTGCAAATATTTTGAGGGTTGCTACAAAAGATGGTCTCAAATGCTACAAAAGTATTTGAGTTTTTGTTGTTGATTTTGCTAGGATTGACAGATTTTTCTACAATTGGGATTTGTTGCATACCATTTTGTTTTGCTGCATCGGCAGTTCAAATATTTTTTTTATAGTTTTGACGCATTTAGAAAAATGTTGTGCCAATGTTGCAGTAGTATATTTTTTGTTACAAGGGCGGGGTTTTTGTTGTGAAGTACACACATTTAGATGTGGATATTTTTAGTCGATCAAACGGTTGGCGATACAACTGATCTTTTCCCCCGAATTGGTCGCCCTATGCCTAGTACTTTCCTTGTTTTCATTTAATTCTGGTATAGGGATTACAACACACACTCCTGGGCTTATGGAAACTACACATACCTGACACTCCCGTAATCAATTAAAGCACCCGCTTGTGAGTCATATTTCTTCCTTGTGTGAAGGGTTGCACACTTAGGGCCTCATCAATTCACATGATTCTAGAATGCAAGATAAAAAACATGATTGCAATGCCATGCCCGCTCCAATATGATAGGATTTTATAGACACCAAAGTTTGTTTGATTCCATCACCAGGAAAACAAAGAATTTAGAAAAAAGAGAGGCTTGAATGGATAGAATCCCTATGAAATCTAGTTCAATCGAGTCCTTTGGAAAATTCTATGTGACTCGATCCTACAAATCATATGGCCACGGTAGGAAAAAATCTTAGGGACTTCAATGCTTCAAAATTCATGTGCAAATCTGTTCAATTAACTCTGTTTTTTTACTTATTATTCATGTAAAAATAGTCACCAAAATGATTAATGGAAATTCTAATTAATCATTGAAGATATGCAAAAAGGGATTAAACAAAAAAATTCAAGTCTTAAGGAAAGGATCTTGTTGGATCTTAAAGTGTGGTAGAAAGAACTACATATAGTTTTTTCTACGACTACATTGCTGCACAACTGGTCTAGCCTAGCCACCACACTGCTCCCCACCCTTGTCTAGCCGCTTGCCACCAGCAGCGCCTGCAATGGATGACCAACGACGAAACGAATCCCAATACACCGCCTCTGTATGCCTGTACGGAAGCAGGTGTGTCACCCTTTACCAGCCGCCGTTCGCGGCGCTATCTTCAATGTTTGACCGACATGCATCTCCGCGATGCCACCCTCCCATGATCCCATGTCCTCTATCTTCCCGAATGACATCTCCTCTTATCTTTGCCCATTGAGATACATGTTGTCATTTAGAGTTTTACATTTCGGATAATCCGGGGTTACCCAAACCGAACCTGATTTATTGGGTAACCGGATTGTCGAGTATAATAATTATTAATATCTAGAAATTATGGGTGTCGCTTTGGATAACCCGAATTTGTGTTTCAGCCCTACTAATCGTGTTGAAGATGCTTGAAACAAAGCACACTACCATCATACCATGGTACCACCTGAGATGCTTAATACAACAAAACTTATAAGGTACCACTTGAGATGCTTATTACAACAAAAGTTATAAGGTACTCTAATCGCCAAGCAAAATGTGATGTAGGTACGGTTCAGTAATCTCAGGGCGCTATGCACGTCATGCTTCGCTCCAGAAAGCTTGTCATCTGCTCATACTCTTCAATTTGCAACCTTACTAGCACTTGGTTTTCTCCAATATGTCACTCGCCCACTTAATCATCAAAGTAATCGAATCTGTGAGGGACGATACAAAACTTTTTTTTTTAGATCAACAGGGGTCTCCCCCCAGCTCCATTTTCATTGAAAAGGAAGCCAAGTCTTTTACAGAAGATAGCTAAAACAACATGAACGAAAAGAAGAAAACAGGCTTGCTGGGGAGATTGGCTGCCATCCCAACCAACTCCGAAATACCAGCAAATCCTGAAACAGTTGTAAATTGGTAACAGTGCGCACACACTAAAGCATACGATAGCTAAAACCAGTACAACAGAACAGATAGGTATGAGCCTACTAGCACAGCTCCCCAACTTCTCAGCTTTCTTTTTGGCGTCCTCTTTGAGACTACATCACCTTCTCAGCCCATCGATCAGGTGACCACATGAATCTTGTGGGAGTCACCAGGATTGTCCAGGAGGTAGGCCAGCGACGCCCTGCCATCAAAGCTTGAGTTCCAGGAAGAGACCCAGTCGAAGGAGGGACAACTCACCCCACTGGGAGGCAGAGAGGAGCTCTTAAACTGGTTAGCAGCAGGTCCATGAATCGACCGTTTTCTCCAGATTCTAGCTCTTTGAAAGGTTTCAACCAGTCCCGAAGGAGGAAGAGAACCCTTCGCCACACCTGTTTCACATTAATCCAAGTGGTTTTGTTAAACACCAGACTATTTCTATTAAGCCATAAACTCCACAGAACAGCTGAAGAAGCTACATTAAAGTGCATGAACTTTTTGTTACAGAGCCATTTTGAAGCAATTGATTCAAAGTTAGTAACATGCACTTCAAAAATCTCTTCAAACAAGTTCCAAATAGATCTAGCCACAATACATTCAAACATAAGATGGTGAACTGATTCAAATTCAGAGCACATCTCACAGTTCATGGGTTTAGGAATACCTCTAGCTCTCAGATTATCCCTAGTCATGATCTTATTCTGGGAAAACAACCATAAGAAAACTTGAATCCTAGGAGGGATTTTCAATTTCCAAACAGCAGGTAGATAAACTGGAGTAACACCTCTAAAATTAATGATAGCATACAGAGAGCTAGATGAATAAATCCCAGAAGAGGTGTATTGCCAGATCAGCTGGTCTTCCTCTTGAGAGAAAGTTATAGTCTTAGCAATCTCTAGCAGCTCAAACCACTGAACCATCATGTCATCAGTGAAGGTTCTCCTAAAAGTACCTCTAATCTCCTGGCCATCCCAGATATCAGAGATGGTTTTGTTCTGTTGGTTAGAAACAAAATAAAGATCCCAGAATTGGGTAGCCAAAGGGGAATTGCCAAACCAAATGTCTTCCCAGAACTTTATGGATTTACCATTCCCTACATGCCATTTATATCCAAACTTCACAGCTTTAGAAGCCCACATAACACCTTTCCAGAAGGTGGAAGGCTGAATATCATGACATGATAGAATGTTTGGATTTCTAGTGTTATATTTAGCATCTAGAACTCTTCTCCATAGAGCCCCTTCACCCTGAATGTATCTCTTAATCCAAGAACCAATCAAACAAATGTTTAGGTCTTGGAGATTTGGAATACTTAAACCTCCAAATTCCTTTTTCATGCAGATGGAGGGCCAATTAGCTAAGTGAATTTTATGGTTGCCTTCTTCATCATTCCACATAAAGTTGGCCATCTGTGAATCAATCAGATGTAGAGCCCACTTTGGGAATTTAAAGAAGGAAAGAAGATAAATGGGGATACTAGCTAAACAAGACTGTATGAGAATTCTCTTGGCCGCAGAGGATAGAAGTTTCCCCCTCCAGCCAGTAATTCTTTTAAGAATGTTTTCAATGAGAGGTTGCAGATCCTCTCTTCTCAATCTATCATAATGCAAAGGTATACCAAGATACTTAACAGGAAAACCTCCCATGACACATTGGAAAATGTCCAGGAAAGGTTGGGTTTCACTAGTATCCATATTAATAGGAATAAGTTCACTTTTATGAAAGTTAACTCTCATGCCAGAAATTTGCTCAAAACAGGTAAGAATCCATCTTAAATTCAAAGCAACTCTCTGATCATTTTTAAGGAACAAAAGAGTATCATCAACATATTGAAGACTAACAATTCCTCCAGGTAAGAAATTGGGGCAGAGCCCACTAATCAAACCACCTTCTGTCCCTTTAACTAACATCCTAGAGAAAACATCTACAATGCAATTGAATAAGAGAGGGGCAATGGGGTCCCCTGTCTTAAACCTTTGCCAGTCAAGAAAAAATCCCCCTCAATGTCATTAACCTTTACCCCAACAGATCCTCCTTGAGTAATTTGCTTAATAAACCTAATAAAGGTGGGATTGAAGCCTCTGAGTTCCAAAACCTCATACAGGAAATCTAGGTTAACTTTGTCATATGCCTTCTCATAGTCAAGTTTTAAAACTAAACCTTTATCTTTATTCTTATGCACTTCATGAATAACTTCATGTGCAGTGACCACACTTTCTAAAATAAATCTTCCTCTAATGAAGGCTGATTGATGGTAAGAAATAAGTCTATCAATGATTTTAGCCAATCTATTAGTCAGGACCTTGGTAAAAATCTTAAAAGAGCAATTCAGAAGGCTAATAGGTCTAAACTTCTTCATGGATCTAGCTTCATTCTCTTTAGGTATAAGAGTGATCATGGCAAAATTCAACCTATATAGATCTAAGTTATCATCAAACCAAGCATTAAACATATTGATCAAGTCAAATTTGATCACATCCCAAAACTTCTGATAAAACATAAAGGGAATACCATCAGGACCAGGTGCCCCATCTGCATAAGATCCAAAAACTGCAGTTTTGACCTCTTCCTCAGTAAAGGCACTCCCTAACATTATATTTTCCTCCAGAGTTATCTTTTCATTCTCAGAGAAGAAAGTATCTTGGAGTCTGATGTCTGGTCTATTTTCTTTTTTAAACAGATCTTTATAAAAGTCTGTAGCTACTTTGAGCATTTCTCTAGACTCAGTTACAGGCCATCAGGCCCATCTAAGACATGAATGTATTTTTTCTTCCTTCTCTGATTGGCCACAGCATGGAAATATGCTGTGTTTCTATCTCCCTCTAATATATTCCTATCTCTAGATCTCTGCCTAGCTTTAGTCTCCTCTAGGATCCAAAAAGAATTCAACTCTCTAAGAATGAAATCCCATCTCTCCCTCTCACTCTGAGAAAGGACACAGGTTTCAGACTTAATGTCAAGAGCATCATATTCTTTCATAAGTTCTTTCTTTTGTTTTCTGGCTGCAGCCTCATAATTACTACTCCACCCTTTAGCTAATCTCCTAAATAGCCTAAGTTTTTGTTGCTAGACATCAACTACATTGTTATTATCAACTTCTAAACTCCAAGCTCTATTTACCAACACAGCAAAATCAGGAATAGCTAACCACCATTTCTCAAGTTTAAAACCTCCTTTTTTTGGAATTCTGCTCTCACCAGAATCCCAAACAAGAGGGGTATGATCACTACCTGATCTAGATAGCACTTTAGCACTAGCTAGAGGGAAGCAACTATCAAAGGAAGTAGAACAGAAGATCCTGTCAAGTTTACACATAACAGGATTCTCTTGATTATTCCCCCAAGTATAACTCCTACCAGAGACACCTATCTCCATAAGGGCCCACATTTCTATCCAGGCATTAAACTTATCAGCCCATTTGAAATCTATATTACCATTATTCTTATCTTCAACAAATCTAACTAGATTAAAATCACCACCTATCAGCACAGGTCCTTCCCAATTAAGACAGAGTTCATGAAGTTCAGAAATAAACTCCTGTTTCCTCTCCTCATAGGCAGATCCATAGACAGTAGTAATTCTACAAATAAAATCATTCCTCCTATTTTTAACTACAGCACTCACAGAGAAAGTTTTAATCTCCCAGGCTAAGACCTCTAAGAGATCAGCATTAATGCCTACTAAGATACCACCAGCAGAACCTATTGCAGGTAGTAGATTCCAAACAAAATTTCTATTTCCTAGAAGATTTTTCAGAAAGGAGTTACTAAACTCTCCTTTTTTAGTTTCCTGAAAGCCAATGTAATCTAAATTCAAAGGCACTAAGTTATCATTAATGAAAAGCTGCCTACCAGGGGTGGAAATGCCCCTACTATTCCAAAAAGCACATATCATGGGTAAAACTTCTTGGGGTGCTTGCCCCGAGATTTCCTAATAACATCTATCCATTCTTCAGCAAGTTCCTCTTGCTGGTCCTTATCAGACAAGGAAGCAGCTCTAGGGGAGGAACAAGCTGAGAGCATGCTATCAGATTCTACTTCTAAATTGATACCAACTACTTTGGCAACATTATCTAATTCATCAACATGTAAAACATTAAAAGGATTGTTGGACATTATACCTCTCATCCTTGGAATCTCCAGGTTGTTAATCTTCTTCATCTCCTGTGCTTTCTCCATGATGTTCTTGGATCTGTCAATCCTGTTACTCTGCCTAACAGGTTGCACATGACCCCACTTGGATCTTCTCTTTGCTGGCTGCTTATCAGTCACTTGATCAGCAGATATGAAGGGAAGCTCTACCTCTGGCATGATATCATCAGGTAGCTCCATTTCCTGATCATCATCTTCAGGAGCAGTCTCTTCAAACTGGTTGGTCAGGTTACCTTTAAGCATTTTCTCACTGTACCAGAACTTCTTCACTTCCTCACTTGCAGCTGCAGAGACTGGAGTCTTGTCCCACACAAAGGCACCCTCTTGATCAACTAGTCCTCTTTGGAGAAGCTTCTGGTAAATATCAGCAATACTTGATTCTGGAGGAGCACAATTCTCTCCAAGAGGAGCTTCCATCACTTGATCTTTCTGGGAATACTGGTCATTGGTAGAGGCTTGATGAATGTTCCCAAGTGAGAAAGATTGAGGTCTTGCAGTAGCACCAGATCCACTCCCATTGTCCTGTCCACTTTGATTACTTCCCTCAGCATCTCTCTTGCTCTGATCCTCAAGCTCTTCTCCAAGCAGGTCATCATTCTCTTCATTGTTGGGAATAACACTTTCTAAAGTGAAACCTAGGTGGAAAAGGTTCCCATGGTACCCAAACAGTCTTCCAGGAGGTAATTTGGAGGGATCCCTGCAGTGAACCTTTACCCTGACTTCTTGAGCATTGTTCCTAAACACACTTAGCCAATCTACTTCTAGTAACAGACCACAGACAGAAACAGCTTGATCAAGACTAGTCCACTCACACCACTTTGTTTATAGTCCAGTCACTTTGATCCAAGCTTCTTTGAGCACTTCCACAGGTTCTGGATCATCATTCCAAGCTTCCACCTTGACCCAAATACATTTCTTCTTAAGGCCAAATCTGGGGTAGCCAATAACCCCTTCTACCTTGAGATGGGGTGGGAACTTCACCAGGTACACATCTGACTGCCCAAGCTCTCTGATTTGCCATGGCCAGTTAGTTTTGTATATCTGAGCAAACTCAGCATATAACTCTTCCTTAGAAACTTCACCACCTTCAATTATCACAATGCCACAGTTTCTGGTGGACCCAACAGGATTGATCACTGTCTCAGACATCTCAATATGATAGAAACCCAAACCTGGAGCACCACTTCCCACATACTTAGCTAGCTGGTGTGGTCTCTTTCTGACTGGGCACTCATCTACCAGATGAGAAGTGGCTTTACAGATGAAACACATAGGAGTCCTACCACAGGCAGCTTGGTGGTGTCCTGGCTCTCCACAGCAGATACAGATGGTGTTGGTATAGCTCATCTGGAGTGCATTGGAGGAGATAGCAGAAGGAGATTTCTGTTGGACAGACCCAAGCTTCTTCTTCCCCCTAGCTGTGTTCTTTGACTTGCCCAAACCCTCTCCACCAGAGGCAGGTAGCTGCAGTTGCTGTTGCTGCTGCTGAGGCTGCTGATGCTGTTGCTGCTGCTGCTGAACTGGAGGTTGCTGAGGTTGCTGTTGGAAACCAGGTTGTTGAGAGGCCAACCACTGATTAGGTTGCATACCAAAGCCAGCCTTAGGAGGGTACTGCTGGTATGAACCATTGAAAGCCCAAGGAGGAGGTATGGGACTTGGAGCAAACCCAAAAGGATGCTGAGGGTAACCAAAAGCTCCAGGTTGGGGGAAATCCATGGGCATCTGCTGCTGCTGGGGTTGCATCTGCCTTGGCTGCTGCTGCCATTGTTCTTGGTTGTTCCCACCCCCACCTCTACCTCTACCCTTGTAACCTCCTCTACCGGCCATGTCTACTATGGTATCTTCAGGACAAAACTCCACACCAAAATGACTCTCCCCGGAGATCTCCTCCGCCGCCACCCAAGAGGCCAAAAGAGGAACCCTAAAAGAGGAGGCACCCTTTTTTATAGTAGCCTTGCGGGGAGGAAGGCCTGGTGGATGCCATGGAATATGCCAAAGTTGTTGGAAAAAGTCATCCACATCACCAGAGCATTCTCCACCACCCACCTGCTGGGTCTCACTGATCTCTGGACCCCTCCAGAGCACCAATCTTGATGGTTTTTGACTCCTCTTCTCCATCCTTCTAGAAGCTTGAGCATGCTCCACCATAGTTCCACTCGGAGCATGGACATGTAGAGGAACAGAAGCCTGAACCTCAACAGCTAGAGTTCTGGTGGTGGCTGCCGAAGCTGTTGGACAATCTCCTCCAAGAATCTGGTGTGATAGCTGAACTGAATCAATCCATTTACTGACTGAATCTCTGATTTGTTGAACCCTTGAGCACTCTGCACTGGCTGCCAGATGCTTGGTGCACTGTAGTGGGCTGCCTCCTGAGCCATCTCGAAAGCAGTTCGAGACTTCCGCGGCCTCCCTGTCTTCTTCTTCCTCGGACCGCAAGGCTTGTCCACAGCCACTGATGAAGCCTCGCAGACCACCTTCGCCTTGCAGTCCTCCCCCGATGAGCTGGACATCGCCAGCAGCTTGGAGAGCTTGGCGAATCTTCTCGGACCAGGCTTCACCTCCTGCGCCTCCGCGTGAGGCTCCACCGCAAGCCGAGGACCCCGCCCGCCAGGGTGTGTTGATGACGATGGAACCAATGCGAAGCTCGCTCTCTGCCGGAGTTGGAGAAGTGGTTGAGCTTGTCCTCTCGGCGAGCGCAGACCAAGCCTTCCCCAATCGCCAACGCCAGCCTCGTCGAACTCTGGTGCTCCCTCGGTAGCTGGCAGCTCCTCCTGTTCCTCCCCTAGGCTCCACCTCCGAGTACATCTCCTCTCCCTGCGCCTCCTCTCTGCCATCCGTCACCACAGACGCCAGAGTAAACCTCCTCCGACACGCCGCAGATCTGGGCGGGTTGAGCTTGGTGGCGAAGGTATGAGCAGTGGTAGAAGTAAATCGAATGGGGAACAGGGGAAGGAGTGGAAATCTATATTTCACCCGCTGCTCCCTCTCTGGTCGCCATGGCCCGCTTCGGTGGGGAACTGAGGAGGACCCGCCATGAACAGTGCACACGGTCGGAGCGGAGACCAGAGGCGGTCCGATCCCACCATGGAACAGATCGTGGAGTTCCACCTCATCTCCCATAGCTTGAGAGGAGAGCGAAACATGGCGGCGCGGCACCACCGGAGGAATCACGGCGGCGGGATCCCGTTCCCCCGCTCTCCAGCCGCGACCCACGCCTCCAGGTAGCGGATCTGACGCTGAAGATCTCGGGGAAGCGGGGGACGCCAGCCGATGGGCTCGCACATCGCAATCCGCTCCTCCGGCGAGGCTTGCATGATGTAGAGCAGGTAGTAGCGCCGAACCAGCTTGTCGTGGAGATCTAGCTCCAGCGAGCTCTCCCTCCGAGTACCTTCTCGAGATGGCTCGGAACCCCGAGGGGTTGAATCCCTGCGCGATCCGCTCGGAGAAGACATCCGCACCCTCCGCCGCGCTATGGAGGCTCTGTGGGACGGCCGCGGCGGAGGTGCGGTAGATCGCCGTCGGCGAGAGGCGCATACGGAGCTAGGAGAGAGCTAGGAAAGTTCTCCCGATACAAAAAATCAAGGTGTCCGGGACGTTGATGCCGTTTCCTATCATGGCATTGCTGTAGAAAATATGTTTATAGTGATGGTAGATCAGCACCAGCACCACCCAATTTTTATTTGGATCCCATCGTATTATAGGAGGCTACTCGGTCGGTGGCTCTTAGGGGTAAAGGTGTGACCATCACCATCTTCTAGGGAAAGGGGTAAAGAACAAATTGCGTGAGATAGTAAACAGGTAGAACTAATACCGATACTTCCCAGTCTCATGCAATAAATATGATTTCTTTTTGCCCACACAACAAGTATGATTTCAGATGCAAAAGTCACGGAATCGAGTCCACATACCTTTGTTAACAGTTGCCTTGTTCACGAATGCATTATCAAATAGGAACCAGACATATTTTCACTTTCTCTAGGACATGCATAACTATGGCGAGAATAAAACCATCAGATGACTGTGGGTCGAGAAATATGGTTCAACATATGTACAATCCTCTCGCTTTGTGGACTGTTCTAGAAGGGTTCGGTTTAATGGGTGAGGCACGTGCCAAGAAATGCGATTCTACTCCCACTCCCCTCTTTTTTCTTTTCTTTCAAAAGTACACCTCCCACGCAGCAAGAGACATGTTGACCACTGAAGTATGCGCTCATTTGCTAGGCTCAGGCTCTTCGCATTTCAGTAGAAACATGCCTCAATGGTCATAATCACTAGCCACAGATTTAGCATTTTGCATGTATAAGTAGTGGAAATGTTCAAATCAGCTCCCCCCCTAGAGTATATATGTTTCTAATGAAACATGTGATGCTCTAAATGTTTAAAATAATTTTAAAAAACAACTACACACGGACATGTCTGTGATCCAAGTGTACATGAACATTTTCATGGAAAAACATATGTTTTGTGACCTATGAAAAAAAAATGATGTTCCAACAACAGCCTTTTTTGAAAACTTAAAAGAAATGAACATGTATATATTATTATTATTATTATTATTATTATTATTATTATTATTATTAGTACAAAGATAATGGACCAACTAGTTCAAACATCGAGGATTCGTGTGGTGCAAAAGTAAAAGCAAATCTAATCTATCAATCTCAACACTAGTCTTCAGTAGTTATTTTTTCCAATAAAAGGCATTTTATTACTTAAAATTTTAAGTATTACACATGACCTCTGCATTACTAAGATGCACATAGCCGCACACCATCCACGGAACCAAGAGTATGAAAAAAAAGTCACGATACCTAGAACATCATGATGATGTATTGACCCCTAAGGTGGCGACAGACCATTCCTGAGGTTATGTTGCCACCCATGTTGGGTAATAAACTCCCTCACAGTGTCGTCCAACCGTGTAGACACCTCCGTAAATAGGTCGGGTTCTCCATACGCTGAAGAGACGACCATGAATAGAGCAAAGTACTGCACCGGTAGATAACCTGCATAAGAGCCGAGCTTTTATCATTAAACACTTCATCATTTCTACATAGCTAAAGCGACCAAATAATGGAAAGCTCTCCCACCCTAATAAGTAGCTTAAACCTATGGTCCACCCCATTAAGCCAATTGCCAAAAATATTGGCAACGCTTCGTGGTGGGTATAAGGTAGAACCTATTTGGATGATTGACCATATAGTCCTTGCAAAGTGGCATTGAAATAATAAGTGGTTAATCATCTCATAGTGATGAGAAAAAACACACCTTTTTTTAATTCCTTGCCAATTGCATTTTGCAAGGTTATCCTTAGGTTATCCTTAGTAAGGATAACCCCACGAACGAAGGTACCATGCGAAAATCTTTATCTTCAACAATACCTTCATCTTCCATAATTTCTTAAAATTAATTACCGGCTGTAAAAGCTGGATTAAAGCTTTATACAAGGAATCTACGATAAATTTTCCATTCACTGTCACGTTCCAACGAAACTCATCAAGCCCATGTGATAGATGGACGAAATCTAGCTAGTCGATGTAGAAATTCGTTCCATGCTGTCAATCGAGGCCCAACAAGATCTTTTGTCGCAATGGGTGGGTTAGATTCTATCACTTTAGCTAAGGCATCACCCTCGTGACGCAAAATATTATATAAAGTTGGACATTGTTCAAGGAGTGTTGTATTACCTAACCATTTATCCTCCTAGAACCTAATCTCAGATCCATCCTTAATAAAGAAAGAGTCAAAAGGAGAAAAGTGTCTCTTAGATGCCATCAAGCCAACCCAAAAGTGAGAATCACCAGGTTTTCAAAGAACCTGGGAAATCGCTGTTGAGCCAACATACTTTCTCATAAGTATTGTCTGCCATACCCCATCCTTGGTTAGCAGCTTTGCCAACCATTTGCCTCGTAAGGTTGTGATTTTAACCTCAAGGTCATGAACACCAGCCCACCTTGGTCCTTTGACGACAGACAACAATGCATTTGGTAAGCCAATATTTCTTCTTCTTGCTATCCCCTTGCCAAAACAATCCTGATCGAAAATAATATAACCGATGTAAGACTCCTTTAGGAAACTGGAAGAATGATATCATGTACAATACCATGTTGGTTAATACTGAATTGATGAGTACCAATCTTCCACCTAGGGATAGCAATTTACCTTTCCAACTACTAATGCGCTTCTGAAGCTGCTCCTCGACATGCTTCCACTCTGCTCTCGTAAGCCTCCGAAAATGGATCGGGATGCCTAGGTAGCTAATAGGAAACTGACCAATCCCACAGTCAAAAAGCTCATCATATAGGTTGGCGTCGTAGTTGGCTTCACCAAAGAAAAACAACTCACTTTTATGGAAATTAATTTTCAACCCTAATAGCTGCTCGAAAGCTGATAAGATCAATTTCAAATATCTTGCTATCTCAAGGTCAAGTTGCATAAAACATAATATATCATAGGCATACTGAAGAATAGAAAGTCCGTCATCCACTACATGTGAGACCACCCATTCAATTTGCCTATCGGCCTTAGCACATTCTATAATAATGGCTAGCATATCAGCCACAATGTTAAATAACATGGGCGAAAATGGGTTGCCTTGCCGTAAATCTTTATTCGTCTAGAATTAAGTATCAATGTCATTGACTTTGATGGCAACACTTTCTTCGAAAATAAAGTTATGGATAAGAGCCCACCACTGAGTTGAAAAACCTGTCAGCATGATAGTCGTCTAGAGGGAAAGACCACTTAACTTTATCGTAAACTTTTTCAAAGTTAATCTTTAAGATTAATCCATTTATGTTTTTGCGATGCAACTCATGGACAGTTTCATGCATGGTGACAACTCCATCGAGAATATATCTACATTGCATAAAAGCCATCTGAGTAGGGCGTACGTACTACATGATTATCCACAAAATTAAGGCTTATTGTAGAGACTTTTGTAAAGATTTTAGAATAGAAATTAAGAATACATATTGGTCTGTACTGCTGAATTCTTTTTTTTTACTTCATTAACCTTAGGTAGAAGAATGATCTCACCAAAATTGAGACGAAGAAGCTCAAGTTACCCACCATGGAGGGCATTGGAAAGTTCCATCAAATCTTACTTGATAATATCCTAGAAGTTATGATAATATCCCAGACTTGATAATATCATGGAGGACCAAGAGATTTATTATGTTTCATCTAGAAAACCGCCTTCCGAACTTCCTCCTCAAAATAAGGGGTAGTAAGAAAACCGTTTCCTCCTGTGAAACCAAAGGGATGTCATCAATCCTGGATTCATCCATGGATATATTATATTTCATAGGTTCACCAAAAAAACCTTTGTAGCAACTAGTAATATATGACTTGAGCTACTGCAAGGACGAGATGTCGCCTGGAAGAGGGGAGGTGAATAGGCGCTTTAAAAACTCTTACAGATTTGGATTGTAAGAATTCAGAATGAAACTAATGTTTATTTTACAAGCACAAAACCTAAATATGCTAGGCTTAACTAAGTGCAACAACAACAACTAGAGCTAAGCAAGATAGACACAAGATATATGTAGCACAAGTGATAGCAATGTATATGTACTTCAAGCACGATGGCTATCACAAGGAAAGTAAACTCGGGTATAGAATTAACCGAGGCACGCGGAGACGAAGATATATTCCCGTGTTCGCTTCCTTTGCAAGAAGGTACGTCACGTTTTGAGGGGTGGAGGTCCCACGAAGGATTCTCCAACGCCACGAAGGCTCACCCTATTCTCCGAGTCTATCCCACGAAGGAATAGCCCTTTCCTTATGGCTAGCTTTTCCTCCACTCCGCATATGGCAAGCTCCACAACCACTTCAAAAGCTCCACGAAGGAGAAGCCCGGGCCCCTTCACAATCTTCCACGAAGAGGTCACCGGAACACCAACCAAGCCAACTAGGAGGTCACCCTCCAAGAGTAACAAGCTCACGGTCTCTCACTCGAACAAATCGTGGTGGAGAGCTCAACACTATGCAATGATGCAAAGCAAGAACACCAAAGGTGTTCAAATCCTTCACACTAAAATCTCACCAAAGCAACAAATGCTAGAATGAGATTAGAGAGGAAGAACAAAGGAGGAAATCACCAAATGACTCCAAGATCTAGATCCAAAGGGTTCCCCTCACTTAGAGGAGAAATGGATTGGTGGGGATTGTAGATCTAGATCTCCTCTCTTAGATCCGAGCAAGAATCATGGGGGAATCAAGAGATAGGGAAAGTTCTTCAAAGTCAAAAATGGAGGAGAGAGAGTGGAAGAACTTACCGAGACCAAGGTGGAAGAAGGCCTATTTATAGTCCAAGAAGAAATCTAACCATTGGGGAAGTGTCCAGCTCAGCATCAGTCGAGGAAGCCGGTCAACCGGGCCTGGGGCCGGGCCATCCGGTCCAGGGGCCGGTCAGACTGGGCCACAGGCCGGACCATCCGGCCGGCACCGGATCGTGCGCCAGGCCGAGACCGAGGCGAGTCCAGGACATACAGAACCTTCCCCCGGTTGTCACCGGAGCAGGAGCAGGTCCGCGCACGGGGAGGCCGGTCCACATGCCGGCGTGGCCGGACGAGAGGTCGGACCGGCCGGTCCAAACCGAACCGTACTCCAGGCCAGCTCCGGGAGAAGCTGGAGACCTCCCTGGATAGTGCCCGGTTGGCACCGGTCCAGGAGTCGGTTTGCGCCGGGCTAGCCGGTGCCACGGCCGGTCAAGCCGGACCTTAGGCCGAGCGGGCACCGAGCGACAGTGCCAGAATACGCAGGACCCTGAAGACCTTTTCTTTTCCTTTTAAACAGAAAATGCTCCCGAACTCTGATTGACATGAAACCAATTTTGTTGGAAAGATAACGACAAATAGAAGATGTCTCCATATTTCCAACTAATTTTGTTGGAAATATGGAGATTCCTCACATGATATTTTAGATATTCTAGAGAGGGAGTCTCCCACCGTCAAGAAACAGTGAAGACGTCCAAACTCGAAAACGCAGTAGAAGATGCATGCAGATTCTGTTTTCGATGAACTTGGGCTTGTTGTAAGGCTAGCAACAAGATCAAGAACCTTACACAGAGAAACACCAAGAAGCAATAGGGATATGCAAAGAATGCAAATGATTTAGCTCCCTAGGACGATGTGATCAAGTTACCCAACCGAAATCCCCTCTTGATAGTGCGGCTATCTATCCTATAACCCGGTCTCCCAACAACCACCTTGAGACCGGTAAAAGGAAAACCTAGCAAGGCCATACCTTTGCCTTGCGCATCCCGCTTGACCTTGATGATAACTCTTCAAGCTCACTCAAGCCGGAATGCATCACTTGATCATTGTTGCTTCATGAAGAGTCACAAATGCTCCCCCATACACCATGATGAGAAAGCTCCATTGATGCACATCTTCACATGTCCATTATCACAAAATGGACGACAAGCTTCAAGCAAATGATCCTCTTGAGATGCTCAACTTGAACTTGCCCAACTCAACCTTGATGACAATCAACACTTGATGTCATCCTCTCATGGGCATACCACATGACTTAACGTGGCACATTCTTCATGCTTCATGTGTTGACCAAATTTGAATCTATTTTTCGTTCTTTGTATTGGTCAACCTTGTATCTTCTCATGTTCTATCATACTATCTTGAGGTGTATAAAGAACTCTTCATTTGTTTGCATGCTCTAAATCTTAGTCAACCATAGCTCAACTCATGAGCCTATCATGACACCGATTTAGAGCCATATCTTAAGTTCTTCAGTTGGAATCAAACACTCAAGATCTTGATCATTCATTGCTTAACACATAAGCTAGAGCATGGCTAATGTTGAGTTCCACATAAGAACTCCATCTTCATTTCTTCTTCTTGATCATATCACATATATGACTTCAAATCGATGATCTTGATGCCGATACTCAAGGTATATCTTTTATCATCATGGCATCCATACTTGAATCCAATACATGGACTAGAAGTAGTACCTATGGAATATTCCATCATATAAACTCAATGAAAACATTAGTCCATAGGGGTTGTCATTAATTACCAAAACCACACATAGGGGCAATGTACCCTTACAACTACTCATGTCCTTCAATCATACCCTCATCATGTATGAGAGAATGAACGAGTTTCTTCCTATGTTTGTCGTTTGCGACGCTATGGAAATATCTCGTATTCGAATCCTCTTCGAACAAGAATTGAGCCTTTGATCGTTGATACCATTTGAGTTTCTCTTCTCGATGTAGACGAGCCAACTTCGCGTTCGAGTGACTTTTAAGTTCAATTTCTTGCGTTGTTAACGGTATCACCTCAGCGATTACCTCAATATCATCAATACTCAATGACATGCTAAGTTTCTCATTTTTGAGCTACCTAGTCATGTGTCTAGCCCATCCACCAAGGTATCTACACGTAGCACATAGCTTATTAGACCACCTTTGGATGGGTGACCGACCAACAACATGCTTCTCCCACACTGTTCTAACCAAATACGAAAAACCTTCCCGATGTAGCCAATCAAGTTCAAACTTGAACGGACATTTACTCACTGTTCTAGATATTCCGGTGGTTAAAAATATAGTAGCATGATCAGACAGAGCCTCAAGGCGTGGGAGGGCTTGTACATAAACGAATGGGTATTTTAGTTCCCAATTGGAATCCATAAGAACGCAATCCACCTCATATGTAGGCTCTGGGAGGTTATTCGCCTAAGTAAATTATCTCCCGGTCATTGTAACCTCTCTTAGATCCAAGCTATCCATGATAACGTTGAATAAAAATGTCCAATGGTTGTCGAATCTACCTTTACTCTTTTCGTGAGTAAATCTTAATAAATTGAAATCCCCTCCTATAATGATAGTATACATATTGTCCTTCGTTAGATTAACTAGCTCACGGAGAAAGGCAGGCTTGAACTCATTCTGGGTTGCACCATAGACGGCGACAAGAGTCCATGTGAAGTTATCATACTTACTACGGATATGGAGTTATGAAAATATTCTCCCGAATCAGCCAACACATCCATGGTATCCACTTTGACACCAACTAATAAGCCCCCAGGATTATTATCACATACGTGGCAACGAGAGACTCACCTTTTCTCGATAAAGGGAATATATTAATATCAAAAGATACCAATTACACCCAGCCTCTGCAACAACGCAACACCCTAATGGCAGTACGGATGCACACAACCAAAACTGGTAAAAGAAAACTAAGAAAGAAAAGTCCCGCTATAGTATCCCAGGCCTAGCAACAGCAATACATCCACCCCCTAGACAACACCTGAAATACAGACTCTCCAAAAGCGACGCCTCCTAGAAGGAAACAGTGCACCAGCGCCATCGTCGCCCGATCAAAGACCTTAGGTTTTCACCTTGAAGATAGTCCCCGCTCTCAAAACAATGCCCCTAACAAGGTCATTGCCAGGCACAACCAGTTAAGGCCAGACCTTGGGTTTTCACCGAAAGGTAGGACTCGAACTTCACTGTGCTGCCGCCCCACTTTCATACCACTGCTGCGAATCCCGGAACACCAAGCAAGTTCGTCAACATCGCGGAAACTTGAACCTTCTTTAGCTAATCCCCCAATCCCGCCTTCATGAAATTCTCTGCTTCTGACTTCAACATGGACCAAAAGTCTCTTGATGTCAACACAGAACAGAGCTTCGCGCCGCTCCCTCCGGAACCAAAAGGCGCCTTCATGAAATTCTCTGCTTCTGACTTCAACATGGACCAAAAGTCTCTTGATGTCAACACAGAACAGAGCTTCGCGCCGCTCCCTCCGGAACCAAAAGGTCGGAATAATAACATGGGTGCGCGCGACCGAATACCACCCGATCCTGTGAACTCCAGGCAAAAAATGCACTGTTCGATTTGCTGTCGGAGCCTTCCGGAACTCATCACTCCAGCTAGATGAAGAAAGATCGGCATCCAGAAAGTCTTCATCTTCGCGAAAGAAGAACCCTATGACCACCACCATGAAAGTCGGAACGGCTGGCCCCCATGCCCCCGCCATGGCTGGGAACCGCGGTCCATCTTCCTCCTTCAACCCGGCCGGTGTGGAGGTCAGCAGCGATCCTGCTGCTGCCCTTTCCCCGCCGAGTTCCGCCACACCACAGCGTCTCCCGCCATGATCTAGGTGAAGTAGCCGAAGGCCACCGCCACCAGACCCGCCGTCCACCGTCGCCGCCCCTGGAAGACCCCGCCTCCGCGCGAAGGGGAGTCCATGGACGCGCCACCACCGCCATATTCAACTCCACCCAAGAGGCGGTTTAGGAGACTTCGTGAGTACGTAGTCTCGTTTGCTAGTTTCGGATATAGCCACAAAATCTAAACAATGTTCACTAATAGAGTTAGCGATGCAACTCAAATCCTATATTACTAATTACTACAAGGGTCTATTTGGTCCACCGGAAGAGAGTTCCTTCTATCTGGATGAGTCCAAAATAGCAGACATACCCCAAGTGTCTCAGGAGGAGAATGTTGTTTTAACGGCTCCTTACTCGAAGGAGGAAGTTAATAAAGCGATTTTCCAAATGGAACATAACAAAGCTCCAGGTCCAGATGGTTTCCTTGCTGAATTTTATCAGGCTTTTTGGGATACCATCAAAGAGGATCTTCTACAAATGTTCAGTGTTTTACACACATGACAGTTAGAACTATTCCGTCTAAATTTTGGTGAGGTTAACTTGTTACCAAAGGTTAAGGAGGCAGAAAGGATCCAGCAATATAGACTAATATGTCTCTTAAATGTAAGTTTCAAGATATTCACAAAACTGGCTACCATTAGACTGAATACAGTGACTGATCTTGTGGTGAGGCCATCGCAAACCGCTTTTATGCAAGGATGTAATATCCTAGATGGGGTAATAGTCCTACATGAGGCGTTTCATGAACCACACACCAAAAATATGAATGGAGTAATTTTAAAACTTGATTTTGAGAAGGCTTACGATAAAGTTATAATTGATCTTTTCTTCATCAGACACTGATGATGAATGGTTTTTGACTTAAGTGGTGAGCTTTGATCAACAATTTTGTGTATGGAGAAAGTGTCGCGATCCATGTCAATGATGATACGGGACGCTTCTTCCAGACAAGAAAAGGCTTACGCCAATACGACCCTCTATCACCACTTTTATTCAATATTGTGGCTGATATACTTGCTATCTTGATTGAACGAGTTAAATCTGATGGCCAAATTGAAGGGGTGATCCCACATCTAGTCGATGGGGGTTTATCAATCCTTCAATACGCTGATGATACAATTTTATTTATGGAACATGATCTCGATAAAGCTCGAAACTTAAAGCTAATATTGGCAGCTTTTGAGCAGTTATCGGGCCTTAAAATAAACTTTCATAAAAGCGAATTGTTCTGCTTCAGCGAGGCTCAGGACTCAGTTGTCGAATATACGAAACAATTTGATTGTGGGCAAGGCTAGTTTCCCATCAACTATTTGGGAATCCTGATTCATTATCGGAGATTAACAATTGCTGAGTGGAAATTAGTCGAGGAAAGACTTCAGAAGAGACATAGTAGTTGGAAAGGTAAAATGCTGTCCCTTGGAGGAAGACTGGTTCTCATTAATGAAATGCTCACAAACATGATGTTGTATATGATATCCTTCTTCATTTTGCTAAAAGGTGTATTACACAAGCTTGATTATTATAGATCGAGAATTTTTGGCAAGGGGATAGTGAGAAAAAGAAATATCGACTGGTCAAGTGGTCTTTCATATGCCGACCTAAAGATATGGGTGGGCTAGGGATTCATGACCTTGGAGTCAAGAACTTGGCCTTGTCAGGTAAGTGGATTTACAAGCTACTAACTGGAGATGGTGTATGTCAGACCATTGTTAGAAGAAAGTACATTTGCGAGAAAGCGTTATCCCAGATCCTTTGAAAACCGGGAGACTCGCATTTCTGGGCTGGCCTAATGGCAATGAAGAATTTTTTTCAGATATGGTACTTTCAATATTAAGGATGGATCACAGATACGGTTCTAGGAGGATTCCTGGTTAGGGAATAGCCCTCTCTCTGAACAATATCCGGGTTGTATAGCATTGTTCGTCGCAAAAGTGATACCATTGCATTAGTAATGGCAACCTCACCTCCGGCAGTGACGTTTAGACGAGATTTAATCGGCCCGAGACTTCTTGCATGGAATGCCTTACTGCTTCGTTTGGAATCCATTCAGTTGTCCGAAGGGCAGGACGGATTTCGTTGGAACTTACAATCCAATGGAAAATTCTCAGTAAGTTCATTGTATAATGCTATTATCCAACCGAAAATACCAGTTGATAAAAACAAGAAGATTTGGAAGATGAAAATACCACTTAAAATTAAGATTTTTGGCTGGTACTTGCGTCGAGGAGTAATGCTAACCAAAGATAATCTTGTGAAACGCAATTGGCACGGGAGTACCCAATGTTTTCTCTGTCATCATAATGAGACGATTAAATACCTGTTCTTCCAATGTCGCTTTGCCAGGTCTATATGGTCATGCATTCAAGTAGCTTCTGATCTGTATCCCCCGACTAGTGTGGCCAATATCTTTGATAATTGGCTTCATGGTATTGATCACAGATTTAGAACGTTTATTAGGGTGGGAGCGCTTGCCATTATATGGTCGCTATGACTATGCATAAATGACAAAGTTTTTAATGATAAAAATTGTTCTCTCTTGCAGGTTATCTACAGATGTACCGCTACTCCCCGTTCGTGGTCTGCGCTGCAAAAGGTGGAGAATCGCGACCTCTTTACGGAGGTCTGTACACGGTTAGAGGATACGGCGAGGGATACTTTTTCCCTACATGGGTGGTAGCAAAATCTACGGATTGGGCCTCCACTTTCTTCTTAGGCGTCTTATAGTTGCTCATGTCTAATTTGTAATTCGCCTTTTTTATTATCACTTGAGACTTCCGAACGGCTGTGTGCATCTTAGCTATGCAGAGGTCGGATGTAATTGCTTTTCAAAGTAATAAAGTGTCCATTATAAAAAAAAATAGAGTTAACGATATGTAACTGTTAACTAAGTTAGAGAGTCCTCTTCTATTACTAAACATGCCATTCATTTAGAAACAATTGAAAATTTTCAGGTCTTGACCATTTTCGCGACCCAACATTTCTCTTTGTGGAAAAGGAATTTGATTTCCGGCCCGATGCTGTTAGTTCATAGATAGAACCAAGCGTCGCCTGATCAAAATCAACTTTAGATACCTCACCTACTAGATGTGAGAGAAGCTGACCATCAGTATTGGCATGCAGCTTTTCTTCCTCATCTATAAGGGAGGTATCCGACTAACTAAATGAATTAGAAGTTACCTTTAAGTGGTCAAACTACATGTGTCTTAGGGAATTAATCGACACAAAGATATCACTAACAGAAGTACCCAAAGAAACACCTACACTATTTAACTTTGCAGAAATGTGCATTAGTCTTCAGTAGATACCATGTACAAAAGAGACACCACATTTTAACACTTGACACACAAGCACAAAAAAATTGTTTTCTTGTCACTCCTCTTTCACATCTAACTTCTTGGTCGGATAGCATCTTCCTAATCGTACCCTTAAAAATTGAACCTTGCTAGCATTTGGTTTTCTCCAATATCTCAGTCTCGCGTGCTGAGCAAAATAATCATAAATGGCATGAAAGAGTTCTCATGGCGCAAGAGGATGTTACTGCCGTACGTTCTTGTGTACCCACTGAGTTGGATGCCATCGTTTTATAGCGCCGACGCGGATGGAAATTTTGACTCCTAGGTGCCCATGGACCTTATTTAAACAATATTAGAAAAATAGTAAAACAATATGTCATAAATCATGCGTGTAGAGAATGTATGTAAGTATGTACATGTCAAGTTTGATACTAAAATATAAAATTTTGTAACCTACATAAATAAAGATGAAATACAATGTTCACAATATAAGGGGTAGCCGTATATTATCCCATTAGAACAAAGTTCGGTTTTCTATTTTTTATGTAGGTTATATATATAATGTTTTTGTTATGGTATCCCCTAAACAAAATGGCTTCTCTAGCATCAAACCTTGCCTCTGCCTTGAGAATTTACATGAGTAAGTATCAAGGACACTCCCTCCAGAACCAAACGGTCGGAATAAAAGTATGGGTACGCACGACCAAATACCACCCGATGCAGCAAACTTCAGGCAATAGATGCACTGTTACATTTGCCGGTGGATCCTTCCAAAACTCAACTCTCTAGCCAGATAAAAAAAGATAGGCCTCAAGTAGATCTTCTTCACACAAGAGAAATTATAGGACCGCCACCTTTATTAAAAAGCCGCACCGGTAGCCCACACGCCACCAGCCGACAATTGAGAAGACGACGAACTGTCAGGTTGCCAAACAGTAAACTAGCGAAGCCACCTGCGGCTGCCGGGCTCAAACCGGAGCACAGGGAGCGACCAAGGCCACGTCCCAACCAGACGCGAGAAGATAACCATGGCCCAGTGGACCCAGATCTGGCCCGCGCTGCAACCGGTCTAGGCACGGTGCGCCGCCATCGGTCATGAAGGCACCTGCCGAAACCACACTTCCAGCGCCCCTCCACCTCGACGCCTCCGCCGCAGCCCCACCTGGCGCCCGCCCGACGCCATCCCCCACCGTCTGGAGAAACAACAGGATGCGCCCGATCTGGTCCCTGATCTCCGCCTTTGGCGTGATAGGCACCGCCAGTGCTGGCGGCGGCGGCAGCGGCCAGGTGAGGCGATGGGGTGGTCTCCGGGATGGCCCAGGCGGGAGCGACCCGCGTAAAAAATAGATGATTACCCGCAATAGTACCACCTCATCTGAAGAAAAATTTAAAAACAATCTAGTCGTACGTAGGGAGAATGGTGTTGATCTTAAGCATGGAGAAAGCATAATTGAAGGTGAAACGGTTGAATTGTTGTTACAGTCTGTCATGACGTACTTCTACGCAATTTACATGTACTAAGACGATCTACGATGGCTGCAATATCACATGTATTATCATGCATTTTATCACATGTAAAAAGCTAATGTACGTGTCACTGTAATTAATGATGAAAAAGGACGACGGCTCAAAACCAGGCCTCCTGTTTTTTGCCAGTTTTCCTAGGGTTTCGCGTACTGGCGATCGGCGATCCTAGGTCTTCGTGGCTTGGTTTGGTGCCCCTGAGACTCCTCTCGGCGGCGCATCTACGGGGTCTTCCACTCTCAACGTCGTTGCTCTGGTTCTCCCCAGCCTCTGTCGTTACTCTTGCCGGAGATTCCTCTCACGTCCACGTTCGGGGTGACTAAGGGGTAGATCTGATCTACTGCCCACCCTTGGCGGCGAACGAGTTTGGATCTTGGCAGGGTACGTGATGGCTGGTTTCCAGGGTAGGGCGATGGTGGACGGAGGAATTGCGGCGGCAGGATCCAATCTGGATCAGGCGGCGCCGGTGATCGGTGGCGGCAACGGGAAGAAAGCGGAATCGGCAGCCCCTGAGACCAATGTCGATGACGGCGTGGCAGCAATGATGGGACGCCTCAAGCTGACTTCCAGGGAGGCAAAAACGTTCGTCCTCGCGGCAGCAGACGAGGAGGCGATCGGCGGCCCGGAGTGGGCTCTCGTGGGGAAGGTTCTGGCACCCAATACACTTCATGTGAATACCATCTCTGCAATCGTCAAGCCAGCCTGGGGCAACCCGAGAGGTTTGATGGTTATACCCTGTGGTAAGAATCTGTTCCTTGCTGAATTTGAGACGAAAGTGGATATGCAACGTGTGCTCAATGGTTCTCCATGGGTTGTGAGTAAGAATGCGATACTGTTGAAGGCTTTCAACCCTAGAGTACGTCCTGCGGAGACTGTCTTCGATAGGCTGCTGCTATGGGTGAGAATATATGGTTTACCCTTCTCTCTGATGAATTCAGAGCGGGGTGGTGCTCTTGCTGGCATGATTGACAATGTTGAGAAAGTTGAAGTGGACGAGAAAGGTCGAGCTTGGGGTGAGTACCTCCGAGTTAGAATCGATGTTGACATTACTGAACCCTTTATGAGATGGGTGGCAGTTGATTCACCGAGTATGAGTGCGCCATTATTTTATGAGGTGAAGTATGAGAAGCTCCCGATGTATTGTTTTTCGTGCGGGTTGCTAGGGCATTCTTCCTTGTTATGTCCTACACCTGCTAGCAGGGATGAAAATGGGATGTTACCTTGGAACAGTGAAAGACTATGCGTTCCAGAGGTGAAGTGGAGGGACCAGCGTTCCTCGTCTGGGCAAGGGGCTCAGTCGAGCCAAGGCTCTAGCTCTCAGCCGTCTGGTAAGGAGAGGAAGGATGCAGAAGTATCATCCCCGGTCAAAACCCGTAAGGTGAGGGCAAGGAAACCACCACAGACGGCAAAGGGGCAGACTGCTGCAGCTGAAGGCGGGAAAGCGACGGGTACAAAGCGTAAACAGGTTTATGTTCCAAAGAAACCTGGCACTCTGGCTATCACGGATCAACCGGCAGTCGATGGTGTTGTAGAGGTTGTTCTTCCCGGAGACAATGTCGGTGTCAGTGAGGAGACACAGAGCGATGACTCAAATAAGAAGCAGAGAAAGAACCCCAACTCTCGATCGGCGGATCAGGCGGCGGCTGTTGACCAGCCCCGCCTCACGCAATGAGTCTAGCGGGATGGAACTGTCGAGGCTTGGGGTCGGACTCGACAGTAGGCGAGCTCAGATGGTTCGTCAACAAATACCGACCTGGCGTCCTTTTTCTTTCGGAAACGAAGATGAAGGACAAGAGAGCCCAGAACTTCATGTGGTCCTTGGGATTCACAAACAGCCTGGGTGTTAGTAGTGAAGGCCAAAGTGGTGGCCTGGTTTTGTTTTGGAAGAAGCCTTTCTCAGTCTCGCTACGAGGATCTAATTCTCGGTGCATTGATGTAGATATATCTGACGAGTCGGGGATACCATGGCGTGCTACCTTTGTCTATGGGGAACCTCGTAGGGAGAAGCGGCATGAATTCTGGGATCTGATGCGTGGACTGAGCTCCAATTGGAACGGTCCATGGATCTGTTGCGGAGACTTCAACGAGGCTCTCACCCAAGATGAGCATTTTGGCTCTAGTAATCGGTCTGAGGCACAAATGTTAATGTTCAAGGAGTGTCTCGCCGATTGCGGTTTGTCCGATCTAGGGTACTCCGGCCCGAAGTTCACATGGACTAATAAACAGGAGAATGATAGCAATGTCAGGGTGAGGTTGGATCGGGCGGTGGCAAATGGCTCCTTCGTTCAGTTGTTTGATGATTATCTTGTCGACAATGTCATCACGACGACATCAGATCATTATGCCATCATTGTTAAGCTGAAGAATCACCAAGATGAGACTGTTGTCAGACCGGTCCAAATGGGTTTTAAATACGAGGCGGCTTGGCTCCGATCGCCAGATTACATCCAGGTTCTCAAAACAGCATGGAATGACGACCCCGTTAGGGTGGCGTCACTGCAGGGAACTTGGTCCACGCTGCATAGAGTGGCAACTTCGTTGGCCCAATGGAGCAGAGATACTTTTGGCTCGGTTCGGAAGAAGATCCAGAAACTAGAAAGGCGGTTGAAAGCTCTTCGGCTGGCGCTGCCAGAGCCATTGAGATTGAGCTGTGCGAGCTGTTCGAGCGGGAGGAGGTGATGGCTCGCCAACGTTCTCGGATCGAGTGGCTTAAGGAAGGAGACCGTAACACGGCTTTCTTTCATGCACGGGCATCTGCACGTCGGCGGACTAACAAGATCAAATCCCTGACTCGTGAAGATGGCTCTAGGTGCACTGATATTGGTGAAATCAAAAGGAAAGTGGGGGACTTTTATACTTCTTTATTTTCGTCGGAACCGTGTTTTGGTACAGAGGCGATCCTGGAAGAAATTCCTGAGAGAGTAACTGCACAGATGAATGTTGACCTCTGCAAGCCCTACTCTGATGAAGAGATCCGAACAGCATTGTTCCAAATGGGCTCGACTAAAGCACCTGGCCCTGACGGCTTTCCCGCGTTATTCTACCAAACTCATTGGGAGTTTTTCAAATTGGAAATATGCAATGCCGTGCGTGGTTTCCTGGGAGGCGAGTCTATTCCAGAGGGACTTTGTGATTCTATCATTGTTCTAATCCCGAAGGTAACCAACCCAGATAATCTCAAAAAATTTCGCCCCATAAGCCTGTGCAATGTGCTGTACAAAATTGCATCGAAGGTGCTAGCAAACCGGTTGAAATTGATTCTGCCCTTCATCATATCTGAGAACCAAAGTGCCTTTGTGCCTGGCAGGTTAATAACGGACAATTCCTTGGTTGCCTACGAATGTCTCCACACTATTCGGAAGCAGCGGGTCAAGAAGCCGTTCTTTGCACTAAAAATCGACATGATGAAGGCGTACGACAGAGTGGAGTGGAACTATATCCACGGCTGCCTGGTGAAGCTCGGCTTTGCCACAAACTGGATTAATTCAGTGATGAGATGTGTTACCATGGTGAGATATGCTGTCAAGGTTAATGGGGATTTAACTAAGCCAGTGGTTCCCTCACGTGGTATTCGGCAAGGTGATCCCATATAAGCCCATATTTATTTCTGTTATACACGGAGGGCTTGTCTTGCTTGTTAAATTTGAGAGAAGGAAATGGAGAACTACAGGGTATCCACAATGGACGTACTGGCCCTGCTATCTCACACCTACTCTTCGCAGACGACAGTCTTTTCTTTGTCCGAAGCGATCATAACAGTGTTGAAGCTCTTCACTCTACTCTGAAGCTCTACTGTGAGGGATCTGGGCAGAAGATCAACTTGGATAAGTCGACTATCTTCTTTGGCAGCAGATGTGATGCTACCATCAAGTCTGTGGTCATGGATAAATTGGGTGTACACAATGAAGCCCTGCAAGAAAAATATTTGGGCATGCCTACGGAGGTTGGGCGTGCGCCGATCGGTACTTTTGCTTTCCTTCATGACAGAGCCTGGAAACATATGAATATCTGGTCTGACAGGCCACTCTCCCGGTCAGGCAAGGAAGCGTTGCTTAAAGCTGTAATTCAAGCTATACCAACATATATGATGAGTTGTTTCTTGATCCCCATAGCAACTTGCTCGGCATTGCGGAAGGCGATCGCTGATTTCTGGTGGGGCTTTGAGGATGGTCAGAAGAAAATGCATTGGCGGTCTTGGGAATGGTTGTCAACGCCGAAGTCCCTTGGCGGCATGGGCTTTCAGGATCTGCTGCTTTTCAATCAAGCAATGCTGGGGAAACAGGCGTGGCGTTTACTCACGGAACCTGATTCTCTCTGTGCCCGGGTGTTGAAGGGGGGCTATTTTCCAAACTGCGACTTCTGGGACGCGCCTAGACCGCGATCATCGTCGGCAACTTGGAAAGGAATTTTGGCTGGCAAAGATCTGGTTCAACAAGGCATACGGTGGGGTATTGGGGATGGTCGATCCACTAAGATCCTCAATGATAATTGGATACCTGAGTATCCTCCAGACAGGGTGTCAACCCTAGTCCCTTTGCCGCCAAATGCAACTGTGGATTTTCTTATGGATGAAGAAACGGGTACATGGGATAACGAAGCAGTGAGGTCTTTTTTCCCAGATGATATCGCCATAAGAATTCTTGGAGTCCCTCTCAGCAGGTTTCGGGGAGCGGACTTCGCCTACTGGCCTCACGCCAAGCTTGGCGTGTACACAGTGAAATCTGCATATAATCTCGTCCGGAGCCAGAAATTTGTCAACCAAAGAAGCCTCTCTGGGCGAGGTTTAATGCTTGATTCGACTGAGGAGTCGAGGTTTTGGCAGAAGCTGTGGAAGATTAAAGCTCCAGGGAAGATGAAAATCTCGCTCTGGCGGTTTGCTCATGACTACTTACCTAGTGGGCACCAGCTTCGTCGGCGCCATATCCCTGCGTCAGATGCATGCCTTTTCTGCAATTGTGAAGAAAGAGTGGAGCACACCCTGCTGTTTTGCCCCTACGCGCGGGAAGTTTGGCGTCAGGTCAAAATGGCTTTCCCTCTCCGGCTGTGTCGGAGCCAGTTTATCAACACGAAGATTTGGCTCATGAGTTTTCTGGAGAGGTCGGATGATCGCATGGCGGTCACCTTAGCTGTTACGGTTTGGCACTTATTGGATGCGAGCTGTTCGCAACGATGAACCAAGGAAGCACCCGTACAGTCTAGCCGAACAAATCAAGGCATATATCAACATGATTTTGCTGCATCTGTTTAAACCACCGACGGTCCATAGGCGTGAGCCCAGGTCTTCTGCACCAAGCTGGTCTCCGCCGCAGGACGGGTCGACAATCATCAACGTCGATGCAGCTGTGTTCTCGTCTTCTTCTAGGATGGGGGTCGGCATCGTGATCAGAAGCCACAACGGCAATTTTCTGGCTGCTAGCAGCCAGTTACTTGATGCGGTCACGGTGCCTGAACTTGCTGAAGCACTCGCTCTTCGAAGTGCAGTCTCCCTCGCCCGTGAAGAAGGTTTGGACAGGATCATCTTGCTCTCGGATTGCCTATCTATCATCCAGCGGATCAGTTCTACAGCTCAAGATAGATCCCTGGTTGGTGTTGTGGTGAAGGACATCAAGACCATCGCCTCTGCTATGTCGTCTGCGACATTTCGTCATATTAGTCGTTCCTGTAATAATTCAGCACATACTCTTGCTCGGAGAGCAGATACGTTTGGTAGTTGTTTCTTCCGTGGTGTTGCTTCGGAGTTTATCCGTGACAAACTTTGTATTGATTTAGTTTAATCAATAAAGTTGCTGAGTTCTCAAAAAAAAATGATGAAAAAGATCATAGCGATACCATCGTAGTAAGTACTGATTTCCAATATATCAATTATACAATTTTACAGATTCTAGAAATCAGTAAATATAAAAGGACCATAATACTACTACGTGATACCATGAATTATAGAGGTAGTATTATTGGATATCTAATTCGACTCATGGGTGCATATGAACTTTTTGTGCAAAAACAAATTTGAAAATGTAAAAAAAAACCTGAAATAAAATTTCGTATGTACATCTAGATATTCTATATCCCACACAAGTTTTTGGAAAAAAGAACATTTTTATGCACCTTATAAAAAAGAAAAATATCGATGCTCCAACATGAGTATTTACGGGCCTTTTTTCTGTCTTTTTTACACGGGACACATAAAACATTCCTTTTTCCCGAAAACTTGTGTGGACATAGAGTGTTCCAATGTACACGTGAAATTTTATTTCGGAATTTTGATTTTTTTTAATTTTTTTTGTTTCTGTGCATTTTACGTAATATGTTGATATGCACCTATGAGCCAAAACACCACCTTCATCATTGGATATAGTAGTATCTATCATATATTAGTATCATATGCAAGTAACGCGGACTTTTGGCTCTTGGGTGCAACGCACCCCCATAGACCAAAAAAATTATAATAATTTAAATAAGTTAAAAAAAATTTGAATCTTCCTGGAAATAGAAGATGATCAAGTTTGTACTCGTAAAAAAAATGGTTGGACACAAAATGATTCCCATGGACACCAGGGCAAAAAAGACAAAATTATGACAAAAAAAAAGTGAATAGTACCTGGTCATGGGGCATTTCGAGTTTGTTTTTTTACCCAGGATACAAAAAAAGTAATTTTCTAGGAAAATATTTTGTTTCAGGTACAATACCTGATCATCTTTAATTTCCAAAAAAAATTAATTTTTTTTAAACTTTTTTTAATATATTTTTTTATTTTTCCAAGTATAGGGGTGTGTGGCACCCGGGAGCCACTCTGTATTTCCCCATATGCAAGATAGTACTATATCTCAACGGGATCTACAAGTGGGCCCTCATTTGGTAGGCTTGGGCTCTTCGCTTGTCCTTCGGGTGGGTACGTACATATCTCAATGGGCGCAATCTTGAACTACAAATCTAGCAATATATCATGAAAAAGTATAACAAGTATTAGTGAGAACGTTTAAATCTGCTCCAAGGTGCATATGTTTTGACTGAAACAAATAATGTTCTAAATTTTAAAATATCCAAAAGGAACCACTCATGGACGTGCTTAATTATGTCGTAAGTGTACAGGTAAAATTTCATGGAAAACCAATAAAATAAATTTGATGTTCCAACAATTGCCTTATTGGAAAAATCGTTTTGTATGGCATAAATAATTAGTTTTATTTTCTGTAACTTTTTATTCAAATGAACGAATGAACTTGTATATTATGACAAAGATAATGAAATAGCGGATTCATCAAGCATGGGGTGCGAAAGTAAAGTAAGAGCATCTCCACCGGTAGCCCCCCAAATAGGCGCCGACAGGGGCGCCGGCACCTCCGTTTGGGGTCGCTTGCACATCATCCTCTATTTGGGGATGCTGCTTCCACATCGGCGCCCCCAAAACGGCGGCCCCGATAGATTTTGAAATTTAAAATGATATTTAAAAACTGAAATTCATAGGAAATTCATACGAAGTTCATACAAAGGTAGCTCGAATTTAAACATAACTTAAACTTAAACTTAATCCTATCTACTGGCCGTTGATTGGGTCGCTCGACGGCCCTGCCTTGTCGTCGTTCTTCGCCATTGCCGCCTGCGACCGTGCCCGCTTCTCCTCCCTTGCTTCGCGCTGGCGGTGGAGCATCGCGGCCGGAGTCGCAGGGGCTTGCCGGTGGCACTGTCCCCGCGCTTCCAGCCTTTCCCGAGAAGCTTCGATCTCGGCGCGCCCGGGCGAAGGCCTCGTAGTGGCGATGAGCGTTGAGTTCTGCGAGCTTCTGTCGCTCCGCCTCCATGAGGCGGCGTCCCGCCTCCTCCATGGCCGCTCGCTAGCGCGAGATCTCGAGGCCGTGCTGGAGGCTCACGTCGTTGATGAACTCGTCCTCCTCCTCCATCAACCGCTTGTATCGTTGCGCCTTCAGCGACGCGAGGATCGCCGCCTGCTCTGGGTGGGCGGGGGCTGCCCCGACTGCGCTGCCTCCTCCACCACCTTTTCTTCCGCGACTGCGACGTAGACCTCGTCCCACGCCGTGAACCGTGGGTCTGTGTCCTCGTCGGTGCTGTAGTCGGCGTCGGCCTGCGGCTCCGGCTCGGGCTCCGGCTGCGGTGGTGGCGGAGGCAGCACGCGGCCGTTGAGGCCAAGCATCGAGTAGGTGGTCTTCAGACGGCGAGGCATTTTGATGTGGAGGGGAGAGAATTAAGCGGCGGTGGTGGAGAGGAGAGAATGGAGCGGCGGTGTTGGACGGCGTACAAACTATATAGCGGTGGCAACTACCCACATTTACGCCGACTGGACGCCGCGTGGCCAGTCGCTGCTCTCGTGGCCGCCTTGGTTTCCGCGCGGGAGGCCATTAAACGCCGACGACCAACCTTCCCGCGTCGCGGCCGATGCGAACCGTCGCGTACTCTCGCTGACAAAGCGCCCCCACCCACGAAAACCATCGTTCTGCGAGGCGCCGGCGCGCCCGATTCGTGCCCTTGGTGAAGGGGCCGGCACGGGGATGCCGGCAATTCTATTAGGCTCGCAAAATGGCCGGCGCCGTTTGGGGCGCGCCGGTGCGAGCCCAAAAACGACGCCGGCCCCCAAATCGCTATGGGGGTCGCCGGTGGAGATGCTCTAAAACTGAATCTACTTAGTCTACCAGTCTCAACGCTATTCAAGTCTCAACATCATTTAGTTACTTCTTCTCCCCGGCAGGTTTGAGAAATACATAATAAGGATCACTAGATACCGTCCACAAAAGAGACATATGTTATTTACACATCACACACCGGCAGAAAGCTTTTGGTGTCATGTCACTCCTCTTTCACACATAGCTTCTTGATCTTTTTTTTCGATAAAGGGAATATATTAATATCTAAACGATACCAATTACACCCAGCCTCTGCAACAACCCACCACCCTAATGGCACTACGGATGCACACAGCCAAAAAAAAGGAAAAGAAAACTAAGGAACAAAAGTCCCGCTACAGTATCTCGGGCCTAACAATAGCAATACATCCACCGCCAAGACAACACCTGAAATACAGAATCTCCAAAAACGACGCCTCCAAGAAGGGAACGGTGCGCTAACACCATCGTCGCCCGATCAACGATCTTAGGTTTTCACCTGAAGATAGTCCCGCTCTCAAAACAATGCCTCCAACAGGTCATTGCCAGCACAACCGTTAAGGCCAGACCTTGGGTTTTCACCTGAAAGGTAGGACTCTGAACTTCACATGTGTTGTCGCCCCACTTTCATACCGCTGCTGTGAAGCCCGGAACACCAAGCAAGTCAATAGCGCGGAGACTTGAACCTCCCTTAGCTAGTCCTCCCTCCGGCCTTCATGAACTTCTCTTCTTCCGACTTTCATCATGGATCCATAGTCACTTGATGTCAACACAGAAAAAGAGCTTCGCGCCGCTCCCTCCAGAACCAATCGGTCGGAATAAAAGCATGGGTGCGCACGACCGAATACCACCGATCCAGCAAACTCCAGGCAAAAAGCACCGTTACATTCGCCGGCGGAGCCTTCCGGAACTCAACACTCCGGCTAGATCACGAGTCCAGGCCTCCGGTAGGTCTTCCTCTTCACGCAAGAGAGACCCTAGGACCACCGCCTTTATTCAGGTCGGACCCCCACGTCGGCGACCATCCCGGGCTGGCCACTCCAACCCTCCACCGGCGACTCCGTCGCCGGCTTCCATCTCCATCTCGCCGCCGGAACGCGGTGTTAGATCGATAGATCCACCACCACCAACCGCAGGCCGACCCTCTCCGGCGAAGAAAAGGGCTACCTCCACCGTCGTACCCAAGGCTGCAGCCCCGGGCGACCTCGTGTCGCGGGTGAATCCCGAGATCGCCTCCACTCACCGGCGAGAGGCGGCGGGGTGAAATTGGCGCAGGCCATGAGCCTGGCCGCCGCCCGCCACCAGCCCATGTCGGAGTGCTGCGGAGAGCCGACGGGAGGAGGGAGGCCGCAGCGCTGGCCGCCGCCGCCCATCCCAACCGCGCCGGCTGATCCACCAGGGGAGAGCCGACGGGAGAAGGGGGCGCAGCGCAGGCCGCCGCCGCCCAACCCATCTGCGCGCCCACCATGCGTCGAGGAAGGAGATCCGGCCGCCGTCCACCAGGCGTCGACGAGGAAGGGCCCCCGCCGCCGCCACGCCCCGAGGGTCTTTGCCCCGGCGGCGCTACCGGCGGCGGCGGCGTTTAGGGCTGGGGAGGCTGGAGGGTTACGGGAGGCTGGAGGGTTACGTCAACATGATAGCCAAATACCTTAAGATTTTAGCTTCTTGATCTAACAGGGTTGGAAGTGGAAGGATGAACGGTTCACAAGCCATCCCCGGTGTCTGCAGTTGGTCGTGCTTGGTGGGAGATAGCTTGGTTCCTAATCATACTGTGAAAAGTTCAACCTTGCTAGAACTTGGTTTTCTCCAAGATCTCAGCGTCGCCTGGTGAGCAAAGTAATACAAAAAAATGGCTAAAATAATTTCTATAGTGTGAGAGGATTTGCTGCCGTACATTTCTTACTATAGGGTTCTTGTGTGCATGATGTGTTGGATCCCATGGTTTTATAGAGGGCTCGTTGAAGTGAAAGGTGTGGCCATCATTTAGGGGAAGCAAAAAAGTTGAAAATGCATGAGATACAGGTAGAACCTCCATTTCTAGTCTCATGCAACAAATATGATCCTTTTACTATACATACAGTATGTAAGCTGAAGCAATGTTTTTTTTCCTCCCACATTTACGCCGACTGGACGCCGGAGTCGCAGGGGCTTGCCGGTGGCGTTGTCTACCCAGATTGTAAATTTATAGTACACATATTTATATAAATGGCAGGACTTCTATCAAAATAAGTGATAGAAAACAAAGAGAATGAGAAGCCCCCACTGCTAGTCTGGTTCAATATCCTACTGCGACATATTAACTAACTAGATAAAAGCTGGATGTGAGAATATACATGAGAATTGAACCAGAACTGCATGCTAGGCTTTGGACTCTCAGAATGAACTGTGGTGTTTTGCTGGTAACGACAGGTGGCGAAGGTCAATAGCTGCGGCCCCAGAATGACCACGTCTTCGCAGGCTTCCCAGAAGCAAAGCACACGGTTCCTGCATTTCAGCGCAGAAAATCACGCACATGCCATAGCCGCGAGCATGCAACAGCAAAACAAAAACTGAAAAGGTTGTAATCCACAGGCAAGTTTCATACCTTCTGGAAGATCTGGCTGGTCAAATGGAGTACACAATGTTTTGGCAGCTCCGAGATCCCCCTTTGTCCGAGCTTTGACGTCCTTCTCAACTTCCTGCAGCAAAAGCATGAAACTGTATGATAAACACGCTGAGTGGAAACTAATGCAGGAAGCAAATATTAGATACAAACGGATAAAGTAAATGGTTAATTGCTCAGTTTCAGCAACTGAATGTTTGTTTTTCAATTTTTTAAGTGCTCACTTTTAATCTTGAGTTTCGCAATATATTGTGGAAAATGTGTACAGAAAGTTTACATCAGATACAAACTTGTATGCCAATCTTTAGTCACTCTTATAAGTTAATAGTTGCTGGAAAAAAGTTCAGTTTGGGAGGGGAATATGCTACTTCAAATACCTCTTCATCACACCATGGAGCCAAGATTAACTTCTTCTCATTCAAAGCTGCTGTGAATTCATCCCAGGTGTGGATGACTTTGATGCAAGCATCTCTCTTTTGCTTGGCTGTTTCAAACAAGCTGTCTTGAATTTCATCCAGTAACATTCTTACATGCTCCACCAAATCAGTCGAAGGAATGTCAGCCTTTGCACCATTATCTCGGCGGACAATGCGCACCTGAAAATAGAAGGATGATATTTCCATTTACTCGCGGAATGGGCGTTCATGAAATGATGACAAAGTACATGACAATGAGAAGTATATCCTTAATAGCTCTATACAAATACAAAACTAAACAGGGAAAACTCAATGTACCTGCTTGTTTGCCAGATCTCTTGGACCTATCTCAATTCTCAAGGGAATACCTTTCATTTCCCAGTGAGAATATTTCCATCCAGGCGAATAGTTATCACGGGCATCCAAGTCTGCTCGCATTCCAGCTTGGTTTAAAGTGTAAACAGCCGACTCACATGCACCGCTAATAGCTACAGTGTCCGCATCCCTGAATGGAACAGGAATGACGATGACCTGGATAGGTGCCACCCTTGGTGGTAGCACTATGCCCTTGTCATCACCATGCGTCATCACCATCACCCCAATCTGCAAGAATAGCATTCGGAGTACCAAACATATACAACATAAATTTAGGTGGAACCTTAATTGAAATAATCCAGGCAAAAACATATAAGGCGGCAATTATTTTCTACAAATAGAACATCACATGACATTGCCAAAGCTACCAAAGATGGTTACTGCCAACCCTTTCCATTAGCACCAAAGCTGGCGCTAAATTCTCGCCATGATGCAAAAATAAAACGGAGCACCAACTATTAGCTACCACTACAAAGAATTGAAAACTGTCCAAATTGAGCTGAATTGTATTATATATTGTTTGTCGTGAAATATAGATCCAGACGCACACTAACACTCCACACCTTACCACAACCTGCTTATTGACGTGTCAATGCTTTGGAACCGAAACATAATACTTTAGGGAAAAGTAGCTACTCATGTAGAGAATTGATGACAAGTATGCCATGTATGCCACTTGGTATTCTTACAAAGTAAACTTATAAGCTTATTATATCAATTAATTTACATCAACCAACAAAATACCTAAGCAGGAAAGCAAGACAATACGAGTATATACAATATAAACGTGTTGCCATTTCCAAAACTTCAGAATTGACAAAAAAAAAAGGTATACCAAGAATGGAGTTCGAAAGAAATCAGCTACAAGTAGAAAAAAAATAAGAATTACCGAGCGGGTGGAGTATGCCCAAGAATTCTGCCACACAAAGGATCTTTTACCCTTCTCATCCTCGAAACGTATGTCAAACATCTTTGCAAAGTTTTGACCAAGACAATGTGAGGTTGCGCCTTGTATACCACGGCCAGTGTTTGGAACAAAGGCCTACAATAAAAAAAACCAACTGCCTTCTTACTTGGACAGCTTTAAGAAGATAGGTGCAGCAAAAATGCAGCAAAGATTCTCTTGATAAAAACCTCAACACTGGTTGTGTAAAGTCCACCAGCAAATTTTTCCATCTCACTTTTCCTCCCTTTGAACACTGGAACTGCTAAAAATTCTTCATATATCCTTCGGTAGAGCTCCAATATATGAAGAACCTGATCAAATTATGATAATTTTAAATTCCACATGTAGTTTGCGTAGAATCATATTATCAAATACACCTTACAATTAATACTACAATATTGCATTTTTTCAAGTGTGGTTTTGATATATCAGGACTTTATACAACAAGTTTTTGCGTAAAACTACTTAAATAAAACCATGATTATATTTGAGAAAAGAAAGTAACATTATGAGTTTATAATTTCTAGCGGTATAATTCAAAAAAAGGAACAAAATAATTATCCACATGAGATGTCTCATATCTCTTATAACTTCAGAGTTCCTACACTATACTGGTCAGCTGTTGCTTCACCCCAGCAACTGTATGGGATAAAACCAACCAGCTTATCAAAACAAACTCAATACCACTAGTTTACAACCGAACCAATATTAAAAAATTGCAGAAATAAATAGTTAATACCTCTTCATCTGCATCCTCTTTTGTCGCAAAAGCTGTATGCCCTTCTTGCCAAAGAAATTCACGGCTCCTGAATTGAACAGTTGCAGAATGTTTGATTCAGGCAGTTGATGCGAAATTTTATGTGATAAAAAGGGCTAATCATGCAGCCATCAACATGGATCTTTGCAGAAACACAAGGTGCATAGAATTTGCATTATCAGTACATTGAATGAAAAAATTGTGAAAGCGTCATAGTTTTTTAGATAATGAGCATCAGATTGCTAGTGTAGCAGAGGAACACTACAATTGGTGATGCAATAGATGCATCATGTTGGAATTATAAAGTAGTCAGGGTGAAGCAATTCAGTGAAACTCCGAGTTGCATTGATATCATTTCTGAATGTTCTGTAATATTCGGAATCAAAATCACAATGTTGGCATTAAAGTGTTTGCAAGAGCTATTTCATGATTTAAATAAACAGATCTCCTTGACTCTGAGAATATTTTACAGTGTACTTATTTCATTCGTACACAAATGAATATTTTGCATTTGCTATTAGCAATCAGACACTATGGCAGGACAAACGTAATAAGCAGACACTGCAGAATGGGAGAAGTTTGAATGGGAGAAGTATGAAGACAAACGTAACAAGCTACCGAACAATTGACTTACCTTATGAAAGGAGTTGGACTGCTAAACTCCCATCGAACGATGTTGCACCACTGGTTACACTTCCAAGGTAAGTCCCGGTGGCTTCTTATCCATTTAGAGAAGTATGGATACATGGAAGTCTCGCTTGTGGGGCGGACTGCAATAGGAGCTTCCAGATCAGATTTTCCTGATTTAGTAACCCATGCGACCTGGAAAACAAATTGTTCATTAATCATCCGATTCAAGTTCTTCTACAGAGGGATAGTATCTTTCGGAGTTACTTTGATAGCATTCTAAAACTTTCTTATGGAATATTCTAGCTGGCAAACTACAGAGCTGAATGCGAATGGCAAGAGGAAAAAAGCACACACCTCAGGAGCAAAGCCCTCAACGTGGTCCTTCTCCTTCTGCAGAACATCCTCGGTAATAAACAAAGGGAAATAATAAGGCTTCAGCTTCAGCTTCTTAATTTCCGCTTCAAAGAACTCCTGCACAAAGTTGTCGCGGTGGTCACTAAAAAAGAACAGAGCTACAGTAATATCAAACATAATAAACAAAACTTAAGAATGCATCAAATAGTAACTCTGGATTAGTTCAATTTCACGGAGGGGTACAACTTACTTTCATCAACTCCCAGATCTCCATCGCCCATGGCCTCAAGATATAGCAGCCAGAGATGTCGTAGTACTCAATCATCTCGCTGTTAACAATAACCTGCGCAAAACCAACAGCAAAGCTTCGTTTCGAATTTTGGTATCTCGAAAGAAAAGAAGAAAAAAAGCAAATTTCGCAAATGTAGTCGATCATTCAGCTTAGCAGATGTCAAAATAAAAATCATTCGACTTAGCACTTGCTAAAAAAACATTCAACTTAGCCGAGACGGGCTAGAGGAAGGCGAAGAAATGCACCTCGGAGTACCACTCTCCGAACTTGTCGTCCTTCTTGAACGACATCCCCAGCTTGGTCTCCTTCATCTTCCTCCCTGCAACGCAACCCCAGACGTCAAGAAACACCTCCGTCAGGCAACGCGACGAGCAGGACTCAAAAGTCTCAAACCCCAAGAAGAAGAAGACGAAAAGCGACGCACCTCAGCTGGACGGATCGCGGACCGCCGTGCGCAGCTTGCACTTACGGGACGAAACACGAGCACGCCGGCGAGGTCGGGTTTCCGCTCTCTCCTTTGAGCGAAAGCCGGCGAGGGAGAATTGTATTGGCCGGCGCTACCGAGTCCGGTAGGGAAAGGAATTCCCGCTAGAGCTGTTGCCTTGAGTATTTTTATTCTCTTTATTTTTTTACCACGGCCGGGTCTTAATATAGTACGGAGACGAGGACCAATGGAGTAGTAGTATCCACGTAATCGATCGATTGTTTAACTGACCACCGCCGTGACACGATTTTAGTGCTCGAGTTTTCAAAATTATTGATTGGGTGGCGGCCACGTAACCGACCAAACCTACGTCAAAGACCACATTGACTAAGTTAAGCACACATGGCTTGGTCTTGGAAAAGCGTACATGGTCAAAAGATATTTTTCATTTTTTCAGTTTCATCGAAGAGAATGATCGAGACGATCAGTATGCGCCATAAGTTACTCAAAATAATCTCTTTGAATTCACTTGAATATGTTACATATCATATGCGTGAAAAGCTGATGCTCTGTTTGGTTTACACAAGGTAATCTCGAAAACATCAATAGTCCTAGGGAGAGATGATTACAGGAGGAAGATCCTTGCAGACAAACCGAAACACTATCCAGCAAGTCGCAGTTCCACGATTTAACAAAATTGAGAAAAGTGTGCCATCATCTCCTTGCTCCTCGTCAGCAGTACCCAAAATTCAACCACGAAAGAACGGAATCTTGCCTTCCCCAGCTTACAACGGTATATCAAATGTAGAAACCCAAAAAAAGGAAACGGTGACCAAGCTCATAAACAAAACTCCATTTCAGCACGTTTCAAGACGCGTGAAACCATGGCGTAATACTCAGGTTCTTCCTCTTTCACTTGATCGAGCGTGGTGGATTCATGCGCATCCGCCTGTAGGGAGAAACAAAGGTGAACCATACGATCAAAGATATTTTACCTCTGGATTCAAATGTCACTTATTAAGGTGCTACCGGCACACATGATTTTTTTTTTACCTCAGTGAACTTGAGAAGTATCAGATTTGACACGCCGGCAGGCTTCGATTTGTCCCACCTGACAAAATAAATCACCACAGTAAAAACATGAACAAAACACACTTGAAAACACCAAACACATTAATTAATGATGATGGGAAACCATGTACTATACAGTACGCCATGTTGCTCATTCAGTAGGTCAGATTGTCATTGGAACTTGATACAAAAATGATGTTGAAGACTTAAGATGGAAGTAAGACGTGTGATGGTATGTTGATGAATGATATCACACAACTGAAGTTGGCATAACACTGAGTGAGCTCAACCGGGACTAATAGTTAGCACAGCAAGTTTACATTTCATCTCATCATCCCACAGAAGTGCAGTATGCCATAGTCCACTTCAGTTATTAGCAAGTGAAATCTATGTCACACCATACCAAATTATATTTTACTCAACCATGTCAGACATGTATAAAACATATCAAAAGTACATAGCTACCACGAAAACCATGGTATGTGTCATGTAAAACCGCATTTTATCAGTTTAACAGAGAGGCGTACCGAACAAGCATTAGTTCATTGACAGATCTCCACATTTTTCGGCCAGTGTCCTTCATGTTTTGATCTCTAGCACTTCGGCCACGCCACAATTCTTTCACAATGTACATCACCTCTTGCGCATCAACCTTTGATGCAAATAAAAGACAATTAAGAAAAAATTACAACAAGATGTCACGGTTTGGGAGGTCAAGAAAATACATTTTCGTAAGTATTGCTAACCATCAACACAATCTAAATAGCACCATAATGCCCTAGTAAGGACCTTTAAATTCAGGTTATGAACTGGCAGCAAGAAATATACTACCTCCGCTGCAAATTATAAGGCGCATTTTGGGTGTGTACAAGGATTACTAAGCTTATGAAACGAGAGAAAGAGAAGAGAACCATGCTATGATGCTATCCATACTTAAATACATCTGACATGGAGAAAAACTAGTTGACGAGGCACTACTTATATGCAGGAGAAGGGCAAACATGGAAAAAAAAGTTCATGCACACCTCACAGTATGAAACAAGATAACAAAATTTTATGCCTCATAAACTGAAAAGGAGGAGTAATAATACCAAAACTTGTTCTGCTGACCCATATATCAGTTCCTCATGCTCAAGAAGACGATGATGAAGAACACGGTAATGATCCAAATCCAGGTTAACAATTGGTTCAGTTTGAAAATCTAAATTGGCTAGCTGAGTAACCACATAGGAGGCCATAACTTGACCAAATATTGCAGGGATTGTTCCCAGTACTGGGATAATGCGAACCCTGAATCCTGGAACAATCTGCAAGATGATGCATACCATGTTGTCACTATTATCTGCAGTACTAGTATATAATCAACTAGATGATTTATAGGAATTTAACTAAACCATTATCATGCATGAAAAGAAGAGAAGAAACAATACTATTCAACCAGGTAGCAGGAAAGGTGGCTGGTGAATAGATAATATGAGCTGACCTGGTAATCTGATGGAGTTTCCTCTTCTTTCGAACCTTGAAAAGGAAGTAACTTTGCCTTGGGCTTCTCCAACGAAAAAACTACTGGTATTCCACCTTCAATTCCATGATCCTTCTTCAACCGATACCGTACCTACAGAAAAATCGAACTGGTGCACTTTAGTTATAGCACATCCAATATTCATTACATAGCAGCTTTAAAAGATTAGAAGAGTAAATTTTATTATTTGAACCAAGTTGACAATATTTACCGTCCTAGAAAGGGGGTCGTTACTTGATTCTCTCAAATCTGCAACACGAATTCGGGTTGGGTCAGCTCGAGCTCCAGCCCCCATTGCAGAAAGTACCCTTAACCCTCTGCGTACGCAAGCCGCAAGGAGAGCCACCTATTAAAAGACCAACAATATCCAAACGTCTCATGATGTAAAAAAACATTGTATTGAATTACTTAACTAGCATTGACAAAACTGAGACAAGTAATAATTTGATAAAGACACTAGGTTTAAACTACCCAGTAGAGTGGCTTTGTGTTGATTATTCATCAGAAGCAAGATTAGGAGCAAGCACCTTTCTGGCTAATTTGCTTCCAGAATTTAATAAGTAAATTTTGATTATGCGTCTAAATCATCTCTTCATGAAACTGACGGCATATGATGTACTCGCAGCTATTTCTTCATGAAACTAAATAAAGGAGCAGAAACAGGAACAGTAGCATTTAGAGCATAATAACATGAAAAATAAAAGGTACACCTAAATACTTAAGAAAAACACGAAATGCATGAAAGGCTAAAATCATTATCTAATAAGAGATCAATATCAGGTTTGGAAGGAGAATTATTTCAGCGATATTTGTTACCTTAGTATCAATGTTATCTATGCAATCAAGAACAAAATCTGGCTGTCCAGAAAGAATTTCGTCCTCGGCTGATGGATCATACAACTGCACTCTTGCTTCTATTTTGCACTCTGGATATATCATTGAGAAATGCTTCTTGAGGCATGACGCCTTTGGGGTCCCAACATCATCTCTGGTTGCCACAGCATGCCGGTTTAGTGATGAGAGTGAGACCTTTCAACATATCATGAGTTCCATGTTAATGTCCACCTATTTTGGATGCAGTATGTTATTACATAACATAATGTAAGCATGCCCAGTTCATACTGCCATAAAACCTGGGTATATGCATGATATGCAATAATGCATAGAAAATAAGTTATGATGCATCTGTCTATTTTTGATATAATACTGCATGGTGCAAAGATTCTGTTTCTCAAATTAGAACTCTGGAAGCTTTACATCATATATTAATTAACAAAAGAGCAAAGCAACTCCAAGTTGCCAAAGTAACAATTTTACCTGATCAAAATCTACTAGAAGCAACCTGCCAACCCCAGATCTGAGGAGCATGGAAGCAGCATGGCTGCCAACTCCTCCAAGACCAATGACTACAACAAAAGATTCAGTAACTTTCTTCTGGGATTCAATGCCGAAAAACTGTATATTCCTAAAAATATAAAAGGTAAACAGGTGTTGGTAACCACAATAAAAAAGATGATCCAAATGTTGGGGTTAGTGTAATGTAGTCTGAACATTTAAAAAGTTGGATCAAAGATAAGGCTTAAGAATATCTATAATGTACAGGAAATGGTAAGGTATACTAATTGTGTACCGTGTGAATACATATCACTCTCTGCTCAGACTAACACGGAAAGTTACGAGGTACAATAGATTGACAGCAGGAAAAAATAGCTTATTTTAGCATTGGGTTATACTATCCTAGTCAGCTTCACGCACGTCAAAAATCAGTCATTGTAACTAAGGAATGCTCTCCCTAATTATTACTAAGAATGACATTACGAGCAGCAAATTTGAGATGATTATGTCTTAATGAAACATTGACACATATTTCTCATGCAAAAGCATAATTGATGCCATGTATGTGCGCTTATATATACTTGTTGTAGACGCTACGCCACCAACGCCCAGCAATTGCAAGGTGATTGCATAGAATGGCTTGTTCGGCTCAGCAAAATGGTATGCCATCGTTCCACCCTTCCACCGTCTTTGTTAACAGAGGCACAGCGACGGGACACGATCCGTGGGTTTGTCGTCGGGTTTGTGTGGATTGATAGCGGAGTCAGTGGTCGAGTAAATACATGGATATTTCTGAAATGTTGTAGACAAAGAGACTGCTACTGTAGCAGCGAATCCCTGTATCCTAGGCCGTTGGATGGTACGCAATCAACGGCAGAAATTACATTTCTATGCCTGGATTCAAACTTTCAAAACTCGTACACTATATAGGAGTATAGAAATATTAGCTATAGGCATGTAGCTCTAGCAGCAGTTATGAGGAGTTCAATAGTTGTTGTGCAAGTTCAAATACACATCGTCGTTCTATCTGCAATTAGAGAAGTGACTAAAGGAGACCCTCTAGAACTGGATAGTAGGAATGCCTCGTCGTTCTATCTGGAATTAGAGAAGTGACTAAAGGAGACCCTCTAGAACTGTGTAGTAAGAATGCCTCGTCGTTCTATCTGGAATTAGAGAAGTGACTAAAGGAGACCCTCTAGAACTGGATAGTTAGAATGCCTCGTCGTTCTATCTGGAATCAGAGAAGCGACTAAAGGAGACCCTCTAGAACTGGATAGTAAGAATGCGAACCTTGTAAGCTGCTCAGCAACGACTTCATCGGAGAGAAGATCCGAGCAATCCCTCGGACGTGCTCCCGGTCCCGCAGCGCCTGCTCCAAAGGAACACACTTAAGACAAAAGTACTTGGTAGACTAAGTTGAAAGCTCAATAACAGGAATTCGGCTAGCAAGTAACTATTCCGCGCCCAATTGCCCACACAGCACATAATTTTTAATTGTTCCAACGAGATGTGAGATATCCATCATCTACTTGGTTCACCACCGGTGCTACTTGGACTGACGCCTTGAATTCGCAGGAGTTTTTACTACTTACTAGTACATATTATTCGACTGGGAAACCATTAACCAAAATGTTACCAGCGTGCAGCACACGTACCGCTGCTGCCAGTGCCACCATTGGACTCCAGTAGGCTGCGCACGTAGCCCTCTCTCCGCTTAGACCTGCCACTCGGCAGCAACAGGAACCAGAATGAAGCGAATGGTAGGGGAATGCTTTTGGGGGCTGGGGTTGGTGAGGGGAAGAGGGTTACCTGGAGATGAGGTTGAAGACGGCTGCAGTGGTGAACGCGCCGAATGCGGCGCCGGCACCGGCGACGGCGGCGAGGAGGAGCAGCTGCCTTGCCCTGTCCTCCATGTCTCCGGCGGGCGCTGCCTAGAACCCTAACCCCGAACGATCTCCGGCGGCCGAGGCCCGAGGAGGAGGAGGAGGAATGCTTGGAGGCGGCCCGATACGATCTGCTTTGCTTTGGGCCCTCCGTAAAGCCTGGTCGATTGCTTCTGGCCTGTTGCGTTCGGCTCATGGGCTTTATTTCCTCGGCGCAGCTAAGAGTAATACAGTTTATGCTTAAAAAAACACACACACACACACACAACGCAATTGTATAATTTTCTCAACCAAAAACTGTTATCTCTCTTCCCCCTCCTCTTTGAGAGTCTCCCGTCTGGGGCTCTTCTCCCCCTCTTCTCCGGCGGCTCCGCCGGCCAGAGGGGATAGGGGAGGAGGCCCGTCTCATGTGAGTAGTAGTAAGGCTAGTAGTAGGTCTAGGGTTTGCAGGCCCCATATTGCATATGGTGTCAAGATGTAGGGATTCCTCTTGCTGGCGCTCGCGCGGTGCCGAGTGGATGCCACCTGCCAGAGTCATTCTCCGCCGAAGCTCCATGGTGGAGTTCAAGTTGAGTTTTTGAGAGGAATCTTGCAAGATCTTCTCGAATAAGAGCGGCGGTGACTCAGACCTAGCCATGGCGGGAGTCTAGTTGACTTCTGGAGACCATCAAGGCAATGGTAGCGGAAGGCGGCGGTGCTCTCTGCTAGGTGTTGAAGTTGGGACTGAGGCTGCCTTGCCTACATCTGTGGAGATCTTCGGGAGCGCATCATCGACAGCATCTCCACGACGGCGCGTCGCCGTTCGACTATTGAATCTAATGGTCGTGGGGCGACCATCCACACTCTGATGTTGTCCTGGTGCTAGCATCATCCTCATGTTTTCCCTCCGATAGACGTGCCAAAGGGGAGGGCATTCTTCAACTCCGTTGCGGCAGTTCACGCATGCCCGTCTCCAAGTGTATGGAGTTCGTCTTCAACAAAGGTGGAGAAGGATCCGATGGCACTCTAATACTCTTGTGGAGGGTCGTTTTACTAGCGAATTTCAATGAATGTATTGAACTTTTCTCATTCTTGGAGGTTCTTTTTGTAAAATATGAACCATAACTTCTAAGCAATGCAACAACTGAACCTTCGAGGTCCTTTCCATGTTAAAAAAGTTCAATTACGTATGGATGTATGTGTTGTGGAGGAAGACAAAATGAGGAAGAAGAAACCCAATTTCTATTAGGTGCTAGAGCACTGTTTCTCTACCACGGTGCTCCCTTGTCCGGTGCGTCTCAGATTTATCGGCGCTAACATCCAAAACTCTGGATACAATTTTCTTTTCTCCTTCCTTTTTTTCCTTTTGGCCATTTCATTTTTGCACCGCGAGACATGAGTTCATCCCCATTCTCTCCTTCTCTCTTCTCGCCCCCGTCAAATCTGCTCCCGATCTCCACCGCTGAATCACGCTCGTCGACAGCGAGCTGTCCGACGAAAGCTGCGTAGGAGCATCTGTGGCCGGTTGTAGTTGCCATGTAGCAGCTTGGTCGGCGCGGAGAAGCGGATCGAGGCGTTCAGGCGCGGCGCCGTGCTTGGAGCTTTCCTTCGGCGGCGCGGCGCTGCGATGCTGGGCCGCAAATCCGACCGGTACGTGGAGTATATCGTCGAAGTAGTCATCGAAGGAGAGCATCCACATCGTGTTGCTGGTGAGTCCTTCGTTCATGCGTGCGTTTCGACATGCTCATGTTGATTTTGGGTTGGCGTTCGCTCGGTTGGAGTTGGATTACCCTTGTTCACCTCCATTTAGGAGTCAATCGGCATCGTGGACCTACCAATTCGACGATTCTGTGGAGTTTCGAACATTGTCCGAAGTTGCTGGTGAGTTCTTTGATCATGCATGCGCTTCTACATGCCCGTGTTGAGTTTGGGGTTGGCTTTTGGTCTCTTGGAGTTCGATTACCCATGATTTCCTCCGTTTAATTAGGCACAGAGCAGGTGGATCTAGTTATTTTTGCTTCATTCTGGTAGTTTATACATCCTGAGTGTATGAGCAGTATGTATGCTTGTTGGATTCCATACACGTCATGTGACATTTGCTGAGGTTGATATCTCATAGATTGATGATTTTTGGATCTTCAATTTTCTACATGATGTAGTAATTATTGCAAATTATCTACATGGCATGTAACATATACCATATGATGTATTTGTGTTTGAAACCATAACATGTAGTATGATAGCAGTCACAGGGATGTATATAAATGTTAATATATACATTCTGTATGTAGTTCATGTCCGAGCCAACCCTACCTCCTCTCCCGCCCCATCTCGGGCGGCGGCGGAGGATCTCCCCTCTCCCGTGCAGCCACCCCTCAGGCCGCCGCTGCTGCCGAACCCGACGGCGGTGGCGGCGCCCCTTCCATCGAACGACGAGGGGGGGGGAGGGTTTTCGCGTGGGCACTCCATGTGAGGTGATGTGGCGCCGATGGAGGAAGCTCGGCGGCACGACTGCTTGGCCGGGGCCTGATGCCCTTCGCCAGTAGCCATGGAGGAGTGGGTGGAGCGGTGGCGGCCTCTGCTATCGACGGCGGTTCGGCGGTGGTACGCAGGATCCGCGCTGCCGTCTTCTTCCCTGGTGATCCGGCGGGAGGGACTGGCGGCGTGGGAGCTGCTGGTCTTGCTTTGTTTTGGTGGCGGTCCTCGGATTTCTCACAAGCGAAGATGAAGATCTTCTGGAGGTCAGTTTGCCTTAATCTGACTGGATAGATGAGTTCCGGAAAGCTCCATCGGCGAATGGAACAATGCATCTTTTGCCTGGAGTTTGCTAGATCGGGTCGTATTCGGTCGCGCACCCATGTTCTTATTCCGACCGTTCGGTTCTGGAGGGGCGCGAAACTCTATTCTGTGTTGACATCAGGTGGCTTTTTGGTCCATGGTGAAGTCAGAAGAAGGAATATGAAGGCCGAATTGGTGGACTGGCTAAAGGAGGTTCGAGTCTTCGTGATGCTGAGGGACTTGCTTGGCGTTCCGGGCTCCGCGGAAGTGGTATGCAAGTGGAGGCGGCAGCACATGTAAAGTTCAGAGTCTTACCTTTCAGGATGAAAACCCAAGGTCTGGCCTTAACTGGTTGTGCCTGTCAATGGACTTGTTGGAGGCGTTGTTTTGAGAGTGAGGACTATCTTCAGGGTGAAAACCTAAGACTGTTGGTCGGGCGATGACGGCGCCGGTGCACCGTTCTCTTCTTGGAGGCGTCGCTTTTGGAGAATCTGTATTTCAGGTGTTGTCACGGTGGTGGTTGTATTGTTGTTGCTAGGTCTGGAAAATGCTGTAGTGGGACTTTTATTTCTTAGTTTTTTTTTTGGATGTGTGCATCCGTACTGCCGCTACGATGTTGCGTTGTTGCAGAGGCTAGGTGTAATTGGTACCTTTTAATATTAATATATTCCCTTTATAAAAAAAGTAGTTCATGTCCATGCACATGTGTTGTAGAATGTATTTTTGGTTTGGGATTAATAGTACATTCTCTGCATTTGTTATATGCCAATAATGTAAAAAAATTGTCTATAAATACTTGTTGCGTAGGGAGTTAGTATTTCCCTATTGTGTTTGGACGTATATTTTTTGATATATTGCTTTGATTTTAACTTTAGGATGTAAAAAATAATAACTATATACATTGTATTATATATCTTCTAATGCTTATGGTGTATTTTTTATATCCAGCGCATTCAAAATGTATATGACACTATAGAATGTAATTTTACTTTTTTTAGAATGTATTTGCAGGTGTTCTCATTTCCAATTAATTTTACCAATCATATTACGCAATATATCACATCATGGTATGACTGTTCTTCTATCATATCATATCATGGTTTATCTATTATACCTGCTTTCACTCTATGATGTATTTTTACTTATAATTATCTTTTACATCTGCCTTATATTGTAGAAACCTAAACGTACACCAAAATACTCAAAAGCTAAGAAGTCAAAGTACAAAGGGATGAGGAACAAATTTAGTTAACCTGAGCGGGGACTTTGGGGGAAGGCACATGACCGTTGGCCATATGCCGGACCCCTAAGCCGGTTCCTGCCCAAATATGCGGTTTTTCGTCCCTTGATCAGCTTTTCGTAATCTGGTCTATCTTGACATTTCCCGCTTCATCTATGTCAGTTTCTCTTATGCTGACATGGTTATGCCGGTACCTCAATATGGCTTCCCCAAGCCGGTTGACCTTTAAGCTGGCCAACACCATTTTTACCCGTAAACAAGATTATGTGGCTTACTTTGATAAGCCGACATTAAAGATTTAAGTTGGCCATTAGGTCATACCCTTAGCCTACCGGGGGTTAGGGCATCTCCAACGCGGCGACCCATCCTGCGCCCGCGCGTCCGGATGGGTTCAACCAGACAAATCCGCGGCCCAACGCGACCACACACCGCAAATACGGATGGCCGCGGCGACCGGAACGACGCAAACCCGGCCCAAATCTGGGCTAGGTTTGCGTGGCCGCGGATGGCACGCGGCGTCCGGTCACGTCCGCCTGCTCGCCTACTCGGCTCCCTTGGGCCCAGCTGTCGGTGGGAGCGGGCGCCATATTAAATGTGGACTGGGAGGGATATGTCCCTGTCCAGTCCACTCCCCACTCCACTCCAGTCGACGGTTCGGCACGCACGCGCAACCGCCGCCATGGCCCCGAAGAGACGGTTCTCTCCCGGCGCCAACGACGGCGAGGCCAGCAGCAGCCGCCGTCCTCCGCCGGTGCTGCGGGCCAGAGGAAACCGCGGTGGTCTCCACATCGAAGAGGCCGCCCGCGGCGGCGTGGCATTGGCGCAACCCGTGCCACTGCAGCTGCCGAAGTCGGAGTCCCCGGAAGAAGACCCCGACCTGCGCGCCGCTCTGGCACTGTCCACGGCGAAGGAGGAGGCGAAGTGGCCGCATCTCGCGGCGGCCATTCGCACCTCCGCGACGGAGGAGGAGGCCCGGCAGAAGGTCGAGGACGCGGAGGCCTGGGCCTTGCTCGAGCAGGTCCGTCGGGAGGAAGCAGCGGCGCGACGGCGCGAGGAGGAGATGCGGCAGGAGGCCAGGCGGAGGAGGAGAGGCGCCAGAAGGCCAGGCGCCTCGCCTAGCAGGAGAGGGAGCAACGCCTCAGGGAGGAGGCGCAGCTCCGGGTTGCTGCGGCGGAGCAGTGGGCGGCTCCGGACCTGCACTCCGCCTGGGAGGAGGCCCTGTGGTCGCCGTGGCCGGAGTCCCCGGCACGGTCGAGCCACAATAGCGCCTCGCCGCCCGGGGACGTCGGCGACGGCGACGAGGCCCACAGGGACTAGGCGGCGCACCGGCGGCCACCGCGTCGTCCTCAAACCCTAATAGAGGGTTTTTTATATGTTTTGAATTTTAAAGCCCATATAGAGGGCTTCTTTTGGTAGTTTAAATTTGCCCAAAATAGGGCTTATGTACAAATTTGCCAAAATAGGGCATGTGCTTAACGAAATTTGGTTTAGGTTTACATTTTTTATTTTTTACGATTTTCTTCATATTTGCGTTGCGTCCGCACGTTGGACGCAGCGTGCGACCTAAACGGACACGCGAACGCGGGTCGCTGTCTGGATGTCCGCGCGGCCACCTAAACAACCCAAAACAGACGGTCGCACGTCCGTTTGGGTCGGCGCGTTGGAGATGCCCTCATCCCCGACACCAAACAAATAGTCCCTGTACTTTTGGCACGTCTATAGTCGCTGTACCTGTATACACTTTACATAGCCATGCATGATGATCTCCAGTAGACTTTCAGTGCCCTAAGAACGCCTTGCGGATCTCAGCAACGACCCTGGCGGAGATGTCGGCGTCAAACATCCTCGGCAGGTTGGCGGATAGGTTGAGCTCCAGTTCCGTAGCCGAGATCATCTTATCCCTGGCCACCATGCTCTCCCTCTCTGCGTCACTCATCTCCACCGCCGCCGCGGAGTGCTCCAGCCAGACGCCAAGAACCTCCTTGGCGGAGGTCGCGAGCTGGCCTTGCACGATCTCCTCGAGCGCCGCCTCCCTTCCCTCCCCGCACTGCACGTCCACGACGACCGCCGTGGGCGACCATAGGCTCCGCACGAGCAGCAACGGCGAGACATAGGGCCGGACCTGCGGTAGCCGCTCGATGCTGCGGCGGTGCGCGTCCACGCCCGTGGCCTCGTAGTACTTGGTGATGTACTCTGGGTGAAGCGGGAGGTCCTTGCGCGGGAGGAGGTCGAGGAGGATGACGAGCGAGGTTGGGCCGCCCTGGATAAACTCCATGAGGAAGTGCGGCGCGTCGGTGGCGCCGTTGAGGACGAAAATCAGGGAGCTGATGTCGATGGCTCCGCCGCCCGGGAGCTGGCGGTGGAACCAGGCCTCGAGCGTGAAGTCGACCTTCAGCACAGGAGAGAAAAAACATGAAAGCAGTTGAAGAATTAGTCATGAACATCTAAATAAACGTGCCTAGCAGTCAAGTCAGTGACAAATAGTTAAGCTTAAATTACTGTAAACTACTACTGAAGAGCTAGCTTATTATGTTTGGACGTAGTAATTCTCAGTTTAGCACTTAGCAGTCGGATTGCCACAAATTAACTTGGACTCATCAAAGTTACCGTCAGACTGCATCAGCAACCTTTAAACTTAATTTCCTCTCTAATCCAACTGGTTCAGCTGTGGGCTGCTAGCTTGTTATACTTCTCGCAAGTTGTACACGCATAAATCGAGTATATATACAGCAACGAAGTGCTATCAACCTAATTGAGCTCGTTTTTCTAGACATGCAAATTCCATCATCCAGAAATGTCAATTTAGTGCGCACATGTTCACGTACGTACCGACGAGCCGGGCACGCCGCGGCGCACGTCCACTGAGCCGAGTGCGTTCCCGGCGGCGTTGCGGAACTCCGCCACATCCGCGGGCACCTCGGACGGCAGAAGGCGCGCGCCCAGCGCCGCCTCCGCCTCGCCCGCCAGCTCCAGCATCAGCTCCCGGTGCGCCAGCGGCGGCATCCGGCCCACCGCGTCGGCCCTCCTCTGCTGTGCCACCGCCGACGCGCGCATCGGTCCCGATGGTACGCAGAGAGGACGGTGGCGGCGACGTCGTGACGCCGCGCCGACGGTGTCGACGGCCGCCGCCTGCTGTGAGCAGCGGTGGAGGAGCGGCCTGCACGGAGCGGGAAGCATGAGGGCTGGCCAGAGGACACGTCTCAGCTGATCTCTGCTGGTGTAAGCTAGCGACCGGTGTGCAGTGTTTATGCGTGTATATACACTCAGCGAGTCGCCAACGACGTGTGCTCTCCGCTAAGCTCGCAGCGACGGCGATGGAGAAAGAACACAAGCGGTACAGTGTGGAAGAAAATCGTAGCAAAAATGTCGCCGCAAACAGCCAACACGCTCGTGCTTAAAAGCAGTACAAGTGCGCATCTTGCCAAACTCGAACGAAGAAAATCGGCATCCTCTCCTCATGATCGGACCGGTCCAGCCTTGTGATGTGAGGCGACGAGAGACGACGGGTGCATGTCACGTACGGGGTACGGCATGTTCACCTTTTAGCTATGTTTGGCAGGGCAGAGAGCCGTAGCTGTGTGGTGTCTTGATTGCCAATAGCTGTGGTGCTACTCCACTGATCATGAGCATTTATCTTGAAAATGGAGGAAAACTCCAGCCGCCTCTGCCGTTTTTCCTGTTGACTTGCGCGTCTGTGTAGCTGCAGCAGTTGGCTCGCTGGCCTCCGCTCGCCTAACGTGCTGGTCATACCGGCCAATCCTCCTGTTCCTTTTTTCTCACTGCTCCCTCTTGTTTGTTACGTTCCAGACACTTGGGCCGGTATGACCGGCCCATGGCCGATCATACCGGCTATATCTTTTTCAACACGAATTTAGACACTAAAACGGATACTTTTCCTATATTAGGAAGGTACTAATTTCGTGGATCAATACCTTGGCTATTCAAACACACACGGCGCAAAGGGAAACTTCCTCACACAATGTATGTACTGTTGACACGTGTCAGTCCCGTGTGACACGTCCGTCCGCGCGAGTAGAACATCTCTAGTATTTACGTCCACGCATACAACCGGGTATGTCCGGCCACACGCGTATAGCCACGTACGTCCGGTCCCGCGCACAAGCAAGTATAGATACAGAATCACATCCGCCCACACGAGCAAGTACATGTACAATTGCACCAACGAGCAAGTACATGTACAGTCGCGCACACGAGCAAGTACATGTATAGAAGTACATTCGCGCACACGAGCAAGTACTGGTACAAAATCACATGTACAGTAGCGCACACGAGTAAGTACAGTTACCGAGTAAAGAAAAACGACATCAAATACACTAAAAACATAAATACTTATATGTTGACGCACAAGTACAGTTAGATACACAGCACGAGTACAACCAAAATAGTATCGAAAGTATGGAAAAAAGTATTTCGAAACCTATCAATATGGGATCTAGTTTTAAAAATCTCGACACGAGGATCTCAAAAGTGAAAACGGATCGTCATTTGAACTTACGGTTCCCAGGATATTTCATTCTGAAAAAATGAATCTTGAAAATAAAGTGAAAAGCTGACACAACGCAACCCCCTATGTCTTCTCTCTCCTCCATCATCCCCACCTTTCTTCCCCTTGCGACACGTGACGAGTAGGGAAACCACTTTCTAGGGATTTTCTGGCACCACAGCGCGCCACTTGTCGCGTGGGGAGCGAGCTGTCTTCCCTTCACGAAGGTCGGCCCTTTGCTAAAGATTTCAAGCGCAGCTGCATATTTTTTTCTCAACAAAAAAAGTTCGATGATCATGTTAGGGAGACTCTCATTTCCCCCTCTCCCCTCTCCCCGTCCTGTTCTCTCTCCCCCCCTCCTCTTTGAGAATCTCCCAACTATCTTGGGCTCTTCTCTCCCTCTTCTTCGGCAGCTCTGTCGGCCGGAGGGGATGGGGGAACATGCTGGCCTCATGCAAGTAGTAGTATGGCTAGTAATAGGTATATGGTTTGTAGTTGTCCCTATATAGCTTATGGCGTCATCCTGTGGGGATTCCTCTTGCTACCGCTCGCGTGGAACCGAGTTGATGCCACATTCATTCTCCGTCGAAGCGCATCATCGGTAGCATCTCCAAGACAACGCGATTCCATCCGGCTGTTGAATCTAATGGTCGTGAGGCGACCGCTCCATTTTTTGATGTTGGCCTTGTGCTGGTATCATCTCATCTTCTCACTCCTGGCCAACGTGCCAAAGGGGAGGATCTTCTTCAAATATGTCGCAACAGTTCACGCCTGCTTGGCTCCAAGTGGTGTCGTCCCCGGCGATGATGCGGGTGGCCGCAATGTGGAGTTCATATTGAGCAACTATGGAGAAGGATACGATATGGCGCTCTAATATTATTGTGGAGGGTTCTTTTACTAGGGAATTTTGATGACTGTATTGAACTTTTAAAGGCCTTTTTTTACAGAAGTTGAATCCACCGCTCCTAATTAATGCAGACCTTCGGGGGTCATTTCCCTGTTATAAAGAAGTTCAATTACGTATGGACTAGTGGAATGCCCGTGCTTCGCCACGGCTCCCTACCTTATGCCAGTCACAATATTGCATGGATCCCTACTTTATGTAGTTCAACAAATATTACAAGTGTAAATGATGCGCAAAAACATTTAAGTACATAAAAATAACCACATAATATTTAAAATATCATAAGATCATATCACATAATTTAGTGTAATAATTATAAAAGGCAACGACCGACATATTATTTCTTATATTATTTATTAAATCCATGCTCTCTTGATCGTGAATAACATATGCTCGCACAACATCCTGTATGTTATTTTCAATGTCATTAGCAAGGTACTTGAGTATGTGTATCAAAAATCTCTTTGTCAACTCGTAGCCATCCTGCACAATCAATCTATCGAGTTAGCATGAAGTTTTATTTTCATAAAAATATAAGAATGTGAACATAAAGTACTCCCGGTGCAAATTGGATGAACAAATCATTTATCGCATGAAAGCATAAAAGAAAATACTAAGTAACCAAACAATTTTTTTGCAAATAAATGGAAAATATTATTATCTCTTGGTCATTAGGATGATAATACTTTTTTTGTAATGATAACCACAAAAAACCACATGTCAGTGCTTGTTGGTATTGGAGTATTGAGAAAAGTCGGACAATCCTGCTTTCTTCCTCACCCAAATTTCCCCATTTTTAATTTTAAAATAACAAACTTTCCCCAATTTCAAATTCTCCCGACACCACCGCATGGGTTACTCATGCCGCCTGCGGCCACACACGCCGCCAAGGTCACTCGCTGTTTGGCGCCCGTCCACGGCTAGCTCTCTCACGTCCATCCCATCCTCCGGCGCCGAGCCACTCACCGTCGGCCTCCACACCCCCCGGCGCACGGTTTCGGCTGCCGGCCTCCGCCATTCGGCGGACGGTTGGCTGCCGACATCCCCGCCCTCCGGAGCTAAACCACTCCTCCATCAGCCGCACGGTTGTTACTCAGCCGTTGAAGAGTTGCCCGTGCTTTCCTTTGGTTCCCACGCGGGCCCACTATTACTATTTTGGAAATATTCCTTTACCACAAATGGATAGTTTCGGTGACCTGACTATAAGCAAAAACAAGGTCGACCTCGATGTAGTTCTGTCCAGGACAGAATCGGAAATTAATATGGCATGAACCAGAATCATTCAATAGATCAGTTTGAACCGTAAAATTGGTTTATAATACACAAACTTTACCGTTCATTTTTCTCCGCTCTTTCCCATTCTCATGGCACAACAAAAAAAATCATATGATAGAAATTTATTTATGACATTGCCATATTTTTTATATGATACGAAATTAATTTCTGATATTACCCATAAAAAATGGTACAGAATTCCAACACGATTTACACATATGGAGATTAAACAAAAGTTTTATTCAGAACAAACCATCCATTGACATTTGGATCTGAAGCATTTGTTATTGAGATTCCCTTCAACAAAAATCGGTTTGAACAAGAACGATTGGCTCAATAAATATAATGGAGTATATGGACAAGAATTTTCTGCAACATGAAGTAGATAAATAAGATGCATGGACCAACGTGAGCCCTCTCCACGTCAGAAATTTACATCAGGCTACAATCATGTTCCACGGTCACAGGTTATCATGAATATATCACAGATTCTGCATATATTAACAAACAAGCAAAACTGATTTTTGGGGATCCAAGATCCATGAATACATCGGTAATAAAAATAGGAAAATACAGAATCCAAAAGCAATTATAGAACAAATAAACAGATCGAAGACTTCAGGGGAGAGAAAAAAATATCGGATCTGCAATCTCAATAAATCAAACATCTCAGACTAATTACTTACATAAGCTAAGCAAGATCACCACATGATCTGAACGGTGAAGTATCCAAAGACATGACAGAAGTCAACAAAGCAGTAATAGGATCACCACTTCGTATGTCAAAAAAACCTGAATGCGGTGCCGTTGGATGGAGGCGTGGCCCGCTGGTTGCCGGCCTGAGGCGCTGGAAACAAAAAGTTTTACAGCAGTCAGGAAAGCAGCATCTAACACTCCTTTGTACGCGCGGCATACACAAGAAAGCACACGCGCTCATTCTGAGATAAAATAAGACGAAGCGGAAACACACCTTTGCAATTGGCAGGCAAACACGCGCGCTAGCAGTCAGCGGCAGCAGCAGTAAACACACAAGCCAAATCTATGTCTCCACCTATTCTCATCTCTTTTCTCAATTTCTCTTGCGCACGGCAAATGAGGCGTACGCGGTAGACCACACGCCATGGTCGCTGCTTAACCCTCGATCTACTCCCTCCCTCCTCCATCGAAAGAGCCGAAAAAATTAAGTCTCCCCGTTCATCCAAAGAGCTACCGGCGGCCGCGACGTGCACGCACCATGGGAAAGCTGACTCGCACTGCTACAACTTCCAGATTTGCGCCTGGCAGTCTCACCCATCGGTGCGGCGATGCCACGCCACCAGAGTCGGAAACGATGGGTTGCCATGATGATATGCGTGTGGTAAATTGAGTCAAACTGTGATAACTCCATCAAGGTAGTTGTTCCTATTAGCAAGATAAGATAAGATAAGATAAGATGGTTAGCTATTTTTGAGGAGTGCGGACCGGGTGGTTTGAGGGAGGAAATATGAATTGATTAGCGCGGTGGCATTTGACATGTAAATACCGTGAAGTGTGACATCAGACCGAGTGTGACATTGCATGTTTCACTTTAATAGTAAAGATAGTTGACGTGGGGGGAGGGGGGGTATTATTGTCCATCCTGAAAATGTGACACCAGGCATTCACCAGTTTGCTCTTAATAGTAGAGATATATGTGTTGTGGAGGCAGACAAAATGACGAAGACGAAATAAACAAACCCGAATCTCACATCACACGTTCCTGTTGAAAGGATGAGATGTTGCCTAGAGGGGGGGGGGTGAATAGGCGTTTTAACAACTCTTACAGATTTGTCTTGTAAGAATGCGGAATTAAACTAACGTTTATTTTACAAGCACAAACCGTAAATATGCTAGGCTCAACTAAGTGCAATAACCACAACTAGAGCTAAGTAAGATAGGCACAATATATATATGAACAACAAGTGATAGCAAGATATAATAAATACTTCAACCTCGATGGCTATCACAAGGGAAAGTAAACTCGGGTATAGAAATAACCGAGGCACGCAGAGAAGAAGATGTATTCCCGTGTTGACGTGGGCATTACCCTTCGGGTAACCGACATTGCCCTATCCCGTATTGTTTAGTTGGAGGCCCATGAAGGCACTTGGATGGTGCACCAGAAGATTCCTTGACGGGCAAGACAAAGAAGCGACCGAACAAGGAAAGATTAGATTTAAAACTAGTGTAAACGTAGTCGTACTCGGTTAGACCTCTTGAGACCTGGCCTCCTATATAAAGGCCAGGAGAGGGGCTGCCGAGGGACAGAAGCAATCTTAGCCACCAAAAAGTCCGGAGCTAGGTCGCAGCAGCACTTAGCATCTCGTCGAGATCTCAGCCGAACTATTCGGCACCCCATTGTAACGCAATATCTTCATAATCAAGATCAGACAGGCAGGACGTAAGGGTTTTACCTCGTCGAGGGCCCCGAACCTAGGTAAATCGCTCTCCCCGCTTGTCTGTGAACCGATGTCTCGTGTCAGCTTGCGGGATTCCATCAACCCTAAGCCCCAATCGGAGGGCATTGCCGAGGAGTACCCTCGACAATTGGCGCCGTCTGTGGGAACCCTGTCGGCACAAGATCGGTCATCGGCAGATCCAGTCATGTCATCGGCAACTTCATCGACACCGTCATCGCCAAACCTGGGAAGCCCGATTCGATTCGGCTCCTATGAATTCACCCCGCACAGCGATTCCTCTCGCTCAACCTTCTCAGATCTACAAGGAAACATGGAGATGACCTTCGGCAGCGTCCACTACAACGTCAACGCAGAAGGAATTCTTCGACTGCTGGAGCCACTCGCCTCCGGATCAACAGATCCAAGCACGTCGTCATCAATCGACCTTTCGGCTGGTCTGACGGACTCGACGGACTCGTCTGCGTCATCGACTTCTCGTTCAACGTCTTCCATGTCGGTTGGATCTGACAATCCCGCATCTTCGGAGATGACCTCATACTACTGTTTGCACTGCGACGCTAGGCACGGGCTGTTCAAGCGACACACCGTTCATCTGCAATGCCCAGTACTCGTCGGGAGAGGACAGTGTCGACAACATCGTCCAAGGAACCACCCAGAGAACGGCACACCACCAGGTTTATGTCGCCAATAACACGGGAAACACAGGCACAGAGGAGACGGAGATCACACTCCTCGTTCCAGTAGACGAGCAAGTTTCGAAAACAGCGCCAGCAACCACAACAGCGATTACACCATCGCGGATGAGGAGTGGGCAGCATCCAAGGCAGCCGTACTTAACAACACGCCGCTCCCCGCAGGAACCTCGGTTGGAACCCTCAACGCCTATCGCTCTATACTAGAGAAAAACCGGGAGCACCTATCGAAAGAGCAAGCCACCCTCGAGAGACGCCTATCTGCGGCAGACCGATCCAGCGAACGACGAAGAGGCTCGCAAGGAAGCGCCTCTCGAAGTACTCAGGGGCAGACACCGATCAAGACTATCCAGGCTTTCGGAAGATGACGCTAGAGAAATAACGTCGAACCTGACCAAGTCCTTTATGACCACGGACACCGCGGGCATGCCACGGCCGAAAACCGTTGCGGGAGCAACAGCCAACCTCGCTGCATACCTCATCAACCAGCGCCCTGAAGGATCCATGGCTCAAGCCCACCGAGGTGCCCTAGAAAGTCTCGCGATATTGGGAGATAATCTAGTTCCGCGAAAGGAAAAGACCACGTTGCAAGCTAGTGGCTCAAAGCATCATGCGAGAGATGCTCGGGATGAAATCACCCAGAGCAGGATCGACAAAGCAAGGCGACGACGCGCCGCTAGGGAGGAGTATGACAGTGATTCTTCGGATGAGATTCAGGAGAACGACGGCGAGCTCAGGGGAGCAGATTGTTTAAGCTACAAAATCTGTGAGGCGATGCCACCCAGAAAGTTCAAACCCACCCCTACTGACGCTGCCAAATACGATGGGCAGCAGGAGCCAAGGTCCTTGATAGACGACTATCTGCAGTGTGATTGCATAAGGGGAACCAGATAGCAGCAATGCAGTGCTTGCAGCTTTACCTAAAGGATTCAGCGCGAGCCTGGTTAAGGGGTCTGCCGAAGGGTTCCATCAAATCATGGGACGACCTAGTAGATGCTTTCGTTGCCAATTTCCAAGCAACGTACAAAAGACCCGTCGGGATTGAAGAGTTACGGCATTACCAGCAAAAGAAGGAATCGATGCGCTCATACATCGGGAGATTCACCAAACTCCTAAACGCTTCCGAAGATGTATCTGTCGACAGAGCAATCGACGCCTTCAGCGATGGCATCCGACGTGAAAGCTACATAGAAGAACTCGGACGCAAAAAGCCAAAAACCATAACCAAGTTAATGGAAATCGCCAACAGCTGGGCTGATGGCGAGGACAACGTGCGCCGCGACAGCGCAGTGACGACGAAGACGATGACCAGCCGAAGCACGACTCGGGTGGTCGAAGGGATCGTCACAAGAGAAGGAAGAACCGCAGCTATGACGACAACAACCTGGTAGCGCGGACTCCGATCGGGGACGATCGATATGACGATAGAAGAGATGATCGACAGACGGTAATCGGAACAACTCGGGAACCGTGGCAATTATAAACCACGACAGAGGACTCCCGAACTGCCCTACGCTGAATCAACGCTCCTGTTACTTGCACTCGTATGTCGATTCTAAGGACGGCAAACAAGTCAAGCCACTTGCTCGGGGTGTCGAGGTTCATTGACATGCACAAACTCATCCAGCAGCAGGCAACCGCCACCACCACCACCACCACCTCCACCGCACATCCCAGCAGCTCAACCTCACCAACCCAACGAGGCGTTTCCACCACCACGTGGGCAGATGAGCATGATCCATTGGACAGGTGTCTCGAGAAGAGAAATGAAGAAGCTCACCCGAGAGATTAACTTGGCAGAAAGTATCATGGCGAACATCCCCGAGTATGTCGAGTGGTCCTCTCAGAACATTACGTTCAGTCGAGCAGATCACCCGATGACCATACCAAAACCAGGACACGCTGCCCTAGTAGTCGAGGCACAAATCGGGGGGTTCAAGATGAGCAAAGTTTTCATGGATGGTGGAAGCGGGTGATATGTCTCAAACGTATCTATAATTTCTTATGTTCCATGCTAATTTTATGATGATACTCACATGTTTTATACACACTTTATGTCATTATTATGCATTTTCCGGCACTAACCTATTGACGAGATGCCGAAGAGCCAGTTGCTGTTTCTGCTGTTTTTGGTTTCAGAAATCCTACAAAGGAAATATTCTCGGAATTGGACGAAATCAACGCCCAGGGTCTTATTTTTCCACGAAGCTTCCAGAAGACCGGAGGGGATACAAAGTGGGGCCACGAGGTGGTCAGACCATAGGCCGGCGCGGCCTGGGTGGGGCCCGCGCCGCCCTATGGTGTGGGCCCCTCGGGCCGCCTCCAACCCTACCCTTCCGCCTACTTATAGCCTTCGTCGCGAAAACCCCTGTACCGAGAGCCACGATACGGAAAACCTTCCAGAGATGCAGCCACCGCCAATCCCATCTCGGGATTCGGGAGATCGCCTCCGGCACCCTGCCGGAGAGAATCATCTCCGGAGGACTCTTCATCGCCATGATCGCCTCCGGATTGATGTGTGAGTAGTTCACCCTGGACTATGGGTCCATAGCAGTAGCTAGATGGTTGTCTTCTCCTCATTGTGCTATCATGTTAGATCTTGTGAGCTGCCTATCATGATCAAGATCATCTATTTGTAATGCTACATGTTGTGTTTGTTGGGATCCGATGAATATGGAATACTATGTCAAGTTGATTATCAATCTATCATATATGTTGTTTATGTTCTTGCATGCTCTCCGTTGCTAGTAGAGGCTCTGGCCAAGTTGATACTTGTAACTCCAAGAGGGAGTATTTATGCTCGATAGTGGGTTCATGCCTCCATTGAATCTGGGACAGTGACAAAAAGTTCTAAGGTTGTGGATGTGTTGTTGCCACTAGGGATAAAACATCAATGCTTTGTCTAAGGATATTTGTGTTGATTACATTACGCACCATACTTAATGCAATTGTCTGTTGTTTGCAACTTAATACTGGAAGGGGTGCGGATGCTAACCCAAGGTGGACTTTTTAGGCATAGATGCATGTTGGATAGCGGTCTATGTACTTTGTCGTAATGCCCTGATTAAATCTCATAGTAGTCATCGTGATATGTATGTGCATTGTTATGCCCTCTCTATTTGTCAATTGCCCAACTGTAATTTGTTCACCCAACATGCTATTTATCTTATGGGAGAGACACCACTAGTGAACTGGACCCCGGTCCATTCTTTTACATCTGAATACAATCTACTGCAATCATTGTTCTCTCACTGTTCTTCGCAAACAAACATCATCTTTCACACTATACATTTAATCCTTTGTTTACAGCAAGCCGGTGAGATTGACAACCTCACTGTTACGTTTGGGCAAAGTACTTTGATTGTGTTGTGCAGGTTCCACGTTGGCGCCGGAATCCCTGTTGTTGCGCCGCACTACACTCCGTCACCAACAACCTTCACGTGTTCCTTGACTCCTACTGGTTCGATAAACTTGGTTTCATACTGAGGGAAAACTTTCTGCTGTACGCATCACACCTTCCTCTTGGGGTTCCCAACGTACGTGTGTCAACCGCACGCATCAAGGATTTTTTCTGGCGCCTTTACCGGGGAGATCAAGACACGCTGCAAGGGGAGTCTCCCACATCCAATCTCTTTACTTTGTTTTTGTCTTGCTCTACTTTATTTTATTTACTGCTTTGTTTGTTCTCTATATAAAAAATACAAAAAATTAGTTACTAGTTTTTCTTTATTTACTGTCTTGTTTGCGTTCTCTATATTAAAAACACAAAAAAATTAGTTACTTGCATTTACTTTATTTAGTTTGCTTTATTTACTACTGCTAAAAATGAGTAATCCTGAAGTTGAATTTCGTTCGTTTAAGCAGCAAGGTGGAGAAAGTTTTAAAGATGCTTGGTATAGAATTAGTGATGCTCATCATATGTGCACTAAGAAACACTCCACTATTATCCTACTTAGGAAATTTATGTTGGTATCTCTAGCTGGAATAGGTATGTTCTTGATACTCTTGCGGGAGGTAATTTCCTAGGCACCCCTCCTTTAGAAACTAGTTGCATTATTGAGAGTCTAGTTGGAATACCACCTGTTAATGAAGCTAAAATTGAAATCTCTCTTGAAGATGTCATGAAAAAGTTGGAGGCCTGATACGTCCCCGACGTATCCATAATTTCTGTCGTTCCATGCTTGTTTTATGACAATACTTACATGTTTTGCTTGCACTTTATGATGATTTCATGCATTTTCCGGAACTAACCTATTAACAAGATGCCACAGTGCTGTTCCTGTTTTCTGTTTTTGGTTCCGAAAGGCTGTTCGGGCAATATTCTCGGAATTGGACGAAATCAACGCCAAACCTCCTATTTTTCCCGGAAGGCTCCGAACACCGAAGAGTCGGAGAGGGGCCAGAGGGCCACCAGACCATAAGGCGGCGCGGCCTGGCCTGGCCGCGCCACCCTATGGTGTGGCGCCCTCGGTGCCCCCCGCTCTTCGCCTATAAAATCCCTTTTGACCTAAAAACGCAGTACCAATTGACGAAACTCCGAAAAGTTGTGGGCCGCCATCGCGAAACTCCATTCGGGGACAGGTCTCTGTCCCGGCACCTCGGGACGGAAGTGCCCCCGGAAGCCATCTCCATCGACGCCACCGCCTCCATCATGCTCCGTGAGTAGTTCCTGCTGTCGTCAGAAACCCACCGGCGGGCAGCGACGGGCAACACCGTAGAGCCGGGAACAACCTAGCTGCGGGGCGAGGTCCCTCCGAGCGACGGCCCGCGTTACGGTCACACGTCCGATGCTGATGTGGGCGTGCCACCGACCTATACCGTCAGAAGGTGATGGAGATGCCTCGCTTAGTTTCCTGCATGGCATACACGTAAACATTAAATACGAGCCTCGATCGGCTCTCGGTTATCCTGTGAATTGGCTCAGGGAGCCGATCCACCCATGATTCGTACGAGGTGCACGAATATATGGTGGTCCTGCTTGATCAAGATAAAGCTAATGAGATCTATGACGATTTAGGGTTTTCACCGCATAATCGGATCATCCTACTCACGGTTGGGCCTCGCGACGCACGGTGATCGTAAGCCGATCCTAAACAAGGCCTAAAAACCAACACAAGGTTGATCCCCGGAACATCCTGTTTAGGGCCAGCGAACGACACCCTACGTGCGCTGGATCCTCCACCCCTTTGTAAGGCCTAACTATTGCAGATATTAAACTAATCCTTGTAGAACAAGGAGCAATCGTAACGGATCAGATCTACTAAATAATGATCAAGCGGGGTGCCGCCCACACCTAAGATAGGTGTGAGGGCGGCTAGACATGCAAGGGTTGCACTACGATAGCATATAACGCGAAGAACTATGCTAACCCTAACACATCTATGATAACTACGCGCTCGCCATCAACAAGGCTTCGCACGAGCAACGCATGAACAACGTGGAGCTTGTGCTGCCTAGATCGCAAGATGCGATCTAGGCGCATGTTGCTTACCGGTAGAAACCCTCGAGACGAAGGAGTTGGCGATGCGCCGAGATTGATTTGTTGGTTGAACGTTGGTTGTTGTTTATTCCATAAACCCTAGATACATATTTATAGTCCAGGGGACTTTCTAATTTAGGTGTGTACCTAACCGTGCACGGGTAAAATTCTATCTTCTAATCTAAGATGCAATCTGCTATAATTAAAGATACACGGGCAATCTAGCCCAAACTCTTCGTGTGAGGCCGCTTCAAAGATCTCCCACGTGTAATCTTCTAAGCCCATCTCTCTTACGGCCCACCTCCTGATTTGACCAAAATCTGGTGATAACACATGCCCCCCTGGTTTTGGCAATGATAATTTCAAAACCACTCTGTTTTTCCTTCGAAGGGTCATGTCATGGCAGAGCAGACCTGTCGCAGTATTCCTCATCATGATGCCTTATCTTTCCAGCTTCTCTGATAACCTTGGCATCATTTCCTCAAAAACTGCAATGACATTAAATTTACACCAGGCCTCTCATTATTTAACTGTGCCGATTGATTAGCTCTCTTCATCCCCTTCCTCTGTTCCGTCCATCGGCACCAAAAAAATCCTCTTACGCTACCATGTCTTCTTCCTCCTCTTCTTCTTCCGGTCTTTCCTATGGGTCTTCCTCCTCCCGCGAGACACCTCCGGACGTACGCGCACCAGAAGAATGGGACCAGGAGGACCATGACTTCTCCGTCTGGTCCGAAGATGACAAATCCCTGACCAGCGGGGATGAAGATCTCCAGTTCCTAGCCGATAGGGAACTGGAATCGGAAAGCGGGGATGACTCGCTCCCCTGGGACGGCTGTCCCTCTTCCGAAGAAGAGAAGGAAGAAGATGAAGACGACTCCCTCGAGGGCTACCCACCGGCGAAACGTCTCCGCATGTGGTGGGACGATGACGACAGCGATGATGACGAGGAGGATGAAGCTCCCATAGAGGGCTATGGGAGCAGCGACGAAGAACCCATCGGCAGCAGTGCCGATGAGAGCTCCGAGGACGACGACGAGGGCAGCGACGGTCCATAGACAGGATCCACTAGTGTAGGTCTAGTAGCAGCAATTTGGTCAGCAGACCCTTCTTTTTGTACCTCTCCCTTTGAGCAATCGACTCATTCTTTGTAAGGAATCTTGATTATCAATGAAGAATTCCTCTAGTCTTGACTTTGCCGATCCCTTTTATGCTAATTTAGCCGATTATCAATTCGGTCACTGGCTAAAGAGACGATTGCCACGCACCAGGTCCTCAAAATTTCTGCGCAGTCAGTTGCCCCCCGAGCCTTCATTAAGGCGAGGACAGCAGTGAATCGGCCAAACGTGCCACCATCTGCTTTCCGAGTCATGATGCAGAGCCAGCCGACTCCAAAGAAATCGGCTCCCCAGAGCAGAGAACTTTCAGGGCGAGCTGCCCCCCGAGCCTCGATCACGGCGAGAATAGGCTCTGACCTTAGGTAATCTGGTAATCCGAGATAGCCACCATGAAGAATCAGCCAGACTTGCCCCCATCGATCAGTTTCCTTCCACTGGGCGCCGATGTTCCACTGGTCTTGTATAACGGTACTAAAGTCGATGGCTTTGCATCGGCTGTAAAAAAAATTTTACTGGCCGATTTTTCCCCATCGGCCCCAATATTTTACTGCACCATGTTCACCATGTTCTCCTATGCTCACATGTTCATCCGCTTGATGTGCCCCCCGAGCCGAATCTGTCAGGTGACTGAGATATCGGCTTTGTAATGTAGCCAAGGCATTGTATTTGAACGTCGGCTCGGTAAGACCATCGTTGACTCCTCGACTCATCAGCCGACGTAAACCGCTGTCCAGTAGATTGACGTTGCATACAGGCAAAACATATGATTAGGATAATTTTGGCCGATTGTTGGAATCGGCCTCCATATTGATTGAAGCAATTCAATGAAGGTTCTGTAATGTTCCTTCGTAGATTTTGGGGCCGATCCAAAGGATCAGCCTCGCCATGTTCGAGTATAAGTTGGTTCTTGCTACTCGATCAGGCCGGTAGCTCTGTTGAGGTTTCGAAAATCTATAGCCACACGCCATCGGCCGTCCTTCTTCTCCACCGTACGATGCTTGAGAATGCTTTGTCTGATCCTGGAACACCAAACTCCGCTGGAAGGATGAACACCATGTTTGTGCCAGCCGATGTTTCATCATCGGCTTTCCTTTGCTTGGGGCGCCACTCCATTTTCCGTGGACGACCCTCTTCGTCCAGGTTCACTGAACTTTCGCAGCCAGATCAGGTCGTGCCTTCCTTAACGTATGCAAGTATAACCTTTCGGCTTCCTCCAGGCCGCGCAATCGCTGAACCCTGCGCTTTTGTGAACGGCTGAGTCCATCAGGGCACCACCTTGGACGGTGGTACCTGTCTTCTTCCTCTTCTTGTCCCTCGTCTTCGAATCCTCGAGATCTGCCCAGCGAGGGGACTCAGCGCGTTTGCTTTGTGGCGGGAGAGGCCCTAAGCGCTTGAACACGGACACGTTGGCTGCCTCCTTCTTCTTCCGGTTGCATTCTGGGCAATTGCCGATTGTGGGCAATCGGCTCATTCCTGAATCCCAGCAGTGTCTGAAGAAGGGGCAGTCCCAGTGCCTGTCGTTGTCGTCTTGCTCCCTTGATTTTTCCGTGGCACGGCGCTCGTGCTCCTCCTCATCGCGATTGTGCCGACGATGTCTTCTGGCTTCTCTAGCCAGACGATCTCTCATCATCATCGCTGGATCGTCGGCGTTGGTCATACTGACTCACATACTTGTTGAGGAGGTGATCAGAGAGGGGTCTTTGATATCTCATGTTCTTCACTTCTCCCTCTGTGACGTAGCGCTTGCCATCATGACGGAGCCGATCGCGTGGAGCGGCCTCTTCTGTGTCCTTGAGAGCAGCTGCCCTCGTCTCCATCTTTGCCAGAGTGGTTCCCAGGTCCTACCATATTGATGCTGAACGAGGATCCTGGCTGGCAACCTTCAGGGTAAGTGCACTCTACCATGTTAACGGCGGGAAGGGCTGGGTGTCGACCTTCATGGCGTATTGGTTGAAAATTAGACGCCCTTTTTCTATCGCCGCTTGGATGTGCTGACGCATACCCTGCAGTCGTTGGTGGCATGGGAGAGCGAGTTGTGCCATTTGCGTATGGCTTTCCGTTCAGCTCTTGCACCGTGGGGAATTTGAGACCTTCGGGAATCGTCAACTGCTTCTCCTTGAGCAGGAGGTCGAAGATTTGCTCAGTCTTGGTCACGTCAAAATCAAATCCCCTGGGCGGGCCTGGTGGCTTTACCCATTTGCAGGATACGGGGGTTCCTCCCCGAGTCCATTCAGCCACTGCTACCTCTTGGTCTCCCGCAGGAACTTCGTCTTCCTGCACGACCAGGACTACGCACGCTGAACTTGTCTTGCTACAGGTCCGGGTGGCGCTGTTCATATGCCGATAGTTTCGAACCATGTGCGCCATGAGGGATAATCTGCTTGGGAGGCCATGTCCTTGAGCTGTGTTGCAAGGCCTGCTACTGCCAACTCGACTGCTTCTTTTTCAGTTATACGAACCGAATAACATCGGTTCCTAAGATTCTGAAGCGCTGGATGTATTCTGTCACGGTTTCTCCGCGCTTCTGACGTAGTTGTGCTAGATCGGCAATGCCGGACTCGGAAGCCTCTGAATGGTACTGCATATGGAACTGCTCTTCCAACTGCTTCCAAGTCCGGATGGAGTCTGGTGGCAAAGAGGTGTACCATCCGAAAGCCGATCCCGTGAGGGACTGTGAGAAGAGCCTCACGCGTAGTTGATCCGACACTGAAGCCGGTCCTAGTTGTGCCAAATATCGGCCCACGTGCTCGATGGAGCTGGAACCATCTGATCCACTGAATTTGGAGAAGTCAGGGAGCCGATATTTAGGTGGTAGCGGGATCATCTCGTAGTCGTCGGGGTACGGCTTGGAATAGCCGATGGCCCTTCTTTTCGGCACCATGCCGAACTGGTCTCTCAGATGGTAGATCTGATCCGCTGTCGGGCTGCAGGAGTTGAATTCTGAAGATTCGCCGGGGTGGCGTACTTAGCTACCATGTTTGCTTTTCCAGCTCGAGCCAACTGCAGGAGCTGAGCTCGGAGGTTCATCGGAGTGGCGTACTTAGTTAGCCACGTCTGCTTCTCAAGCTCGTCGCTGACGTCCTCCTGTTTTCCCAGAAGTCCCTGATGTTGTGGCCTGGTTTGTGAGTGCCCAGTTGCCACACGCACATACGTGCACGTGTACCCGTGAGGGACCTCCTTAGGCGCCTCAGGCAAGAACTGGTAGTCACTAGGGTCACCACCGATCTTGTAGACGACGAATGCCGGTGTAGCCGGCACTTCTGGTGCTGCCAACGCATATGGTAGCGGTGGACGGGACTGGAGTGGCAACTCTCCTTGATGCGTCCCGAGAGCTGGTCCTGACGGCGAGTACTGGTGCCTCATGATCTCCTGGATCACGCGAAGAGCGACACGCTCCAACGTGTTGACCAGGTTCTCAGAGTGGCGGTGTAGCGAGTGAGCCACCAAGTAGTTGATCTCCTCCCGCAGGGACCTGGTGCGTTCTTCCGACGGGCAGAGGTCTATCCCATCCCCATTAGGCGAGAACCCCTTCCACCTGATGCCATGTGAACGGGTTCTGTGGAAAGAGCCGATGAGGTCGGCTTCGAGGATGACTTTGATCTCGTCATACTTCTTCTTGAGCTCGTCCGTCAGATCCTCGTACGTGACTGGCGTGCCGTCCGCCATCTCAGATGTAGATGGCGATGTGGTTGATGTAGAAGCTTGTCCCACCGGGCGTGCCAGAATGTGTTGTCGTCAGAAACCCACCGGCGGGCAGCGACGGGCAACACCGTAGAGCCGGGAACAACCTAGAGCTGCGGCTGGCTGAGGTCCCTCCGAGCGACGGCCCGCAAAGCATTCTGGTCACACGTCCGATGCTGATGCAAGGGCGTGCCACCTGACCTATACCTGGTCAGGAAGGTGATGGAGATGCCTCGCTTAGTTTCCTGCATGGCATACACGTAAACATTAAATACGAGCCTCGATCGGCTCTCAGGTTATCCTGTGAATCGGCTCAGGGAGCCGATCCACCCATGATTCGTACGAGGGTGCACGAATATATGGTGGTCCTGCTTGATCAAGATAAAGCTAATGAGATCTACGACGATTTAGGGTTTTCACCGCATAATCGGATCATCCTACTCACGGTTGGGCCTCGCGGCCACGCACGGTGATCGTAAGCCGATCCTAAACAAGGCCTAAAAACCAACACAAGGTTGATCCCCGGAACATCCTGTTTAGGGCCAGCGAACGACACCCTACGTGCCGCTGGATCCTCCACCCCTTTGTAAGGCCTAACTATTGCAGATATTAAACTAATCCTTGTAGAACAAGGAGCAATCGTAACGGATCAGATCTACTAAATAATGATCAAGCGGGGTGCCGCCCCCACACCTAAGATAGGTGTGAGGGCAGCTAGACATGCAAGGGTTGCACTACGATAGCATGTAACGCGAAGAACTATGCTAACCCTAACACATCTATGATAACTACGTTGCTCGCCATCAACAAGGCTTCAGTACGAGCAACGCATGAACAACGTGGAGCTTGTGCTGCCTAGATCGCAAGATGCGATCTAGGCAGCATGTTGCTTACCGGTAGCAACCCTCGAGACGAAGGAGTTGGCGATGCGCCGAGATTGATTTGTTGGTTGAACGTTGGTTGTTGTTTATTCCATAAACCCTAGATACATATTTATAGTCCAGGGGACTTTCTAATTTAGGCGTGCACCTAACCGTGCACGGGTAAAACTATCTTCTAATCTAAGATGCAATCTACTATAATTAAAGATACACGGGCAATCTAGCCCAAACTCTTCGTGTGAGGCCGCTTCAAAGATCTCCCACGTGTAATCTTCTAAGCCCATCTCTCTTACGGCCCACCTCCTGATTTGACCAAAATCTGGTGATAACAGTTCCCCCATGGACTACGGGTTCTAGCAGTAGCTATGTCGGTATACTCTCCCCCATGTACCTCAATACAATGGTCTCATGAGCTGCCTTACATGATTGAGATTCATCTGATGTAATCGGTGTTGTGTTTGTTGGGATCCGATGGATGATACATTATGATTAGTCTATCTATAAAGTTTGTGAAGTTATTGTTGCTGCAATCTTGTTATGCTTAATGCTTGTCACTAGGGCCCGAGTGGCATGATCTTAGATTTGAGCTCTATACTTATTGCTTAGATTGTATCTACAAGTTGTATGCACATGTCACTGTCCGGAACCAAAGGCCCCGAAGTGACAAGAATCGGGACAACCGGAGGGGATGGCGGTGACGTGAGGATCACATGTTTTCACGGAGTGTTAATGCTTTGCTCCGGTACTCTATTAAAAGGAGTACCTTAATATCCAGAAGTTTCCCTTGAGGCCCGGCCACCGGCTGGTAGGACAATAGATGTTGTGCAAGTTTCTCATTGCGAGCACGTACGACTATATACGGAAAACATGCCTACATAATTAATAAGCCTGATGTTCTTTCTTAATGCTTTGATTCCTATCAATTGCCCAACTGTAATTTGTTCACCCAACACTTGTCACTTATTGGAGAGTTACCACTAGTGTAGATCGCTGGGAACCCCGGTCCATCTCTCATCATTATATACTTGTTCTACATGTCATTGGAAGTAGTATCAACTATTTTCCGGTGCCATTGCTCTCATATTGCTATTACTGCTGGTTACCTTACTATTGCTCTCATATTACTGCTACTTTCACATCACCCCTGTTGCTAGTGCTTTTCCAGGTGCAGCTGAATTGACAACTCAGTTGTTAAGGCTTATAAGTATTCTTTACCTCCTTGTGTCGAATCAATAAATTTGGGTTTTACTTCCCTCGATTGGTTGCGATCCCCTATACTTGTGGGTCATCAAGACTATTTTCTGGCGCGCGTTGCCGGGAGGCATAGCTCTACCATAATAGGCATCTCGACTTAAAAACCGGTGTTGACGGGATGCCCAAGGCATCCTTCTTCATCAACTTATCAGGTTCCTCCTGAAACTATATTTTTATTCGGTCACATCATATGTGCTTTACTTGGAGCGTCTGTGTGTTTTTTATTTTTGTTTGTGTTTGAATAAATTCGGATCCTAGCAATCCTTGTTTGGGAGAGAGACACGCTCCGCTTTTTCATATGAACACTTGTTCTTCGTTTTACTTTTAATGTTCAATGATAAAAGTTGGAAGCTACAATACTTATTGGTTATTTGGTTGGGAAAAGAAAATGCCTCATATGTTGTGGATAATTTGACACTTGGCAATTGTTTTGAGCTCTCAAGTAGATCATGATTAAGTTTTTTTTTGCATGTGGTTTAAACCTATTATTGGAGAAAGCTTGTTGAAATTGGTTTGCATAATTGATCTCTCTTAAGGTCTAGATATTTTCTGGTAAAGTGTTTGAGCAACAAGGAAGACAGTGTAGAGTATTATAATGCTTGCGATATGTTCTTATGTAAGTTTTGCTGTACCGGTTCATACTTGTGTTTGCTTCAAACAACCTTGCTAGCCTAAGCCTTGTATCGAGAGGGAATACTTCTCATGCATCCAAAATCCTTGAGCCAACCACTATGCCAATTGTGTCCACCATACCTACCTACTATGTGGTATTTCCTGCCATTCCAAAGTAAATTGCTTGAGTGCTACCTTTAAATAATTCAAAATGCTTCTCAATTTGTGTTAATGTTTTATAGCTCATGAGGAAGTATGTGGTGTTTAGCTTTCAACCTTGTCATTTACTTTTGACGGACTCTCATATGGACTAGTGGCACATCCGCTTATCCAATAATTTTGCAAAAAGAGCTGGCAATGGGATTCCCAGTCCCAATTAATTAACTTAAATAGACACTCCTCCATGGTATGTGATTGTTGGAAGGCACCCGAAGGATTCGGTTAGCCATGGCTTGTGTAAGAAAAGGTTGGGGGAGTGTCATCATCATAATAAAACTAAAATAAAAAGGCACTCCTTCATGGTATGAGATTGTTGGCGGCACCCGAGGATTCGGTTAGCCATGGTTTGTGAAAGAAAGGTTGGAAGGAGTGCCACCCAAAAATAAAAATTCATGGGGCCGCTCTTGAAAGTCCGGTTGGCAAGGTAGTTAGTGTACCCATTACCATTCGTTGACAACAACAAACACCTCTCAAAACTTTACTTTTGTGCTCTCTTTATGTTTTCAAAACCAAAGCTCTAGCACAAATATAGCAATCAATGCTTCCCTCTGCGAAGGGCCTTTCTTTTACTTTATGTTGAGTCAGTTTACCTACTTCCTTCCATCTTAGAAGCAAACACTTGTGTCAACTGTGCATTGATTCTTACATACTTGCTTATTTGCATTCATCATATTACTTTATGTTGACAATTATCCATGAGATATGCATGTTGAAAGTTGAAAGCAACCGCTGAAACTTAAATCTTCCTTTGTGTTGCTTCGATGCCTTTACTTTGAATATATTGCTTTATGAGTTAACTCTTGTGCAAGACTTTTGATGCTTGTCTTGAAAGTACTATTCATGAAAAGTTTTGCTATATGTTATCTATTTGTTAGCAACTATAGATCATTGCCTTGAGTCACTTCATTCATTTCATATGCTTTGTAATAGTATGATCAAGGTTATGTAAGTAGCATGTCACTACAGAAATTATTCTTTTATCGTTTACCTGCTCGGACGAGCAGAACTAAGCTTGGGGATGCTGATACATCCCCGACGTATCCATAATTTCTGCTGTTCCATGCTTGTTTTATGACAATACTTACATGTTTTGCTTGCACTTTATGATGATTTCATGCATTTTCTGGAACTAACCTATTAACAAGATGCCACAGTGCCAGTTCCTGTTTTCTGCTGTTTTTGGTTCCAGAAAGGCTGTTCGGGCAATATTCTCGGAATTGGACGAAATCAACGCCAAACCTCCTATTTTTCTGGAAGGCTCCGAACACCGAAGAAGAGTCGGAGAGGGCCGGAGGGCCACCAGACCATAAGGCGGCGCGGCCTGGGCCCGCGCCACCCTATGGTGTGGCGCCCTCGGGTGCCCCTGCGCCGCCTCTTCGCCTATAAAATCCCTTTCGACCTAAAAACGGTACCAATTGACTCCAGAAAAGTTGCGTGGCGCCGCCGCCATCGCAACTCCAATTCGGGGACAGAAGTCTGTCCCGGCATGGGGAAGTGCCCCGAAGCCATCTCCATCGACGCCACCGCCTCCATCATGCTCCGTGAGTAGTTCCCCCATGGACTACGGGTTCTAGCAGTAGCTATGTGGTATACTCTCTCCCCATGTACCTCAATACAATGGTCTCATGAGCTGCCTTACATGATTGAGATTCATACGATGTAATCGGTGTTGTGTTTGTTGGGATCCGATGGATGATACATTATGATTAGTCTATCTATAAAGTTTGTGAAGTTATTGTTGCTGCAATCTTGTTATGCTTAATGCTTGTCACTAGGGCCCGAGTGGCATGATCTTAGATTTGAGCTCTATACTTATTGCTTAGATTGTATCTACAAGTTGTATGCACATGTCTTGTCCGGAACCAAAGGCCCCAAGTGACAAGAATCGGGACAACCGGAGGGGATGGCGGTGATGTGAGGATCACATGTTTTCACGGAGTGTTAATGCTTTGCTCCGGTACTCTATTAAAAGGAGTACCTTAATATCCAGTAGTTTCCCTTGAGGCCCGGCTGCCACCGGCTGGTAGGACAATAGATGTTGTGCAAGTTTCTCATTGCGAGCACGTACGACTATATACGGAAAACATGCCTACATAATTAATTCCTGATGTTCTTTCTTAATGCTTTGATTCCTATCAATTGCCCAACTGTAATTTGTTCACCCAACACTTGTCACTTATTGGAGAGTTACCACTAGTGTAGATCGCTGGGAACCCCGGTCCATCTCTCATCATTATATACTTGTTCTACATGTCATTGGAAGTAGTATCAACTATTTTCCGGTGCCATTGCTCTCATATTGCTATTACTGCTCTGTGTTATTGTTACTATTGCTCTCATATTATCTACTTTCACATCACCCCTGCTAGTGCTTTTCCAGGTGCAGCTGAATTGACAACTCAGTTGTTAAGGCTTATAAGTATTCTTTACCTCCCCTTGTGTCGAATCAATAAATTTGGGTTTTACTTCCCTCGAAGACTGTTGCGATCCCCTATACTTGTGGGTCATCAAGACTATTTTCTGCGCCGTTGCGGGGCATAGCTCTACTCATAAGTTCACCTGGGGAGTACACTCTACCTCTCTCTATTTTATTTTATTTTGTTTTGCTTAGTTTACTTTTTCCTAGTTTACTTGTGCTTAGTTTATTTCTGTCTAGTATTACTTTGCTTAGTTTACTTTTGTCTAGTTTATTTCAGTTTTGTTTTATTTTCCTCATATACCCAAAAATCCATAAAAATTTGAAAAACTGAAAAATTAAAAACTGCTATTATGGGAGAACCTACAACCTACTTGGAGCTTATGGAATGTTATAATTGTTATAGAGAATCAAGAACTAGTAAAATAATGAGTGCTATGATAGAGAAATTAAATACAATTGCTAGAATCTTGCTTAGACGCCATGATATAAACTGTTGCTCTCGACAGGATACTAAACATCTTAAATTTCAATGTGGCTTTAGTGAGGAATATTTTATTAAGAGCTATAATCGGAATTGCTATATTCATTATGGGTTCGAAGAGGTAGAACAATTTGTCTTATTTATGGGAGCCTCCGAGATAGAATCCTTCATGGTTGAGAATTATGAAACTTGTGCTATTTGTAAGGACCTTAAAGATTATGTCTCTACTATCCTTAATTCTTGCATAGAATGCTACAGTAGGAATCCTTATATCCTTGATTATAAAGAGAGACACATTAATGCACAAGAATGCACTCACAATTTGCAGGAACCGGTGGAAGAAGAAATTGATGAACCTGAAAGCTCATTGGATGAAAAAGAGGAGGAAATTGATGAACCTGAAAGCTCATTGGATGAAAAAGAAGAGGAGAGTGATGAACAAAAGGAGGAAGAATGGATTAGCTACCCATGCCAACCTTCTAATGAGAGTAACTCTTTATCTCTTACACTATTTGATTGTCCTCCATGCTTACCGGAAGAGGTTGAATGTTATGTTCCTGTGGATTCTCTTGAAATACCACCTATGAGTAAAACTTGTGAGAATAATTATGCTACTGTTATTTATGATAATCCATGCTACTTTGATAAATCATATGATAATGCTTTGTTTGTGCCTGATGTCGAAATGCATGGTACTAAAGAATTTTGCGTAGCAAATGTTTATGATAAAGCTCTAGATGATGGTCCTATGTTACTTGATAATATTAATTGTACTACTAATGAAAATGGGATTGGAGAGTCCTTGACTTATTCTATGAGTCCCATATCTCTTGAGATTGATCAACTACCTTGTTATATTATTAATAAAAGTAAGTTTGAAAGTTTTTATTCCACTATTCTTGAACTTGATAAAAATTATGTGTTTGGAAATCATGAGAAGCATGCTGCATGTGATAGTTATATTGTTGAGTTTGTTCATGAAGCTACTGAAAATTATTATGAGAGAGGAAAATATGGTAGTAGAAATTTTCATGGTACTAATACACCTCTCTATATGCTGAAATTGTTGAAATTACACTTGTTTTATCTTCCTATGCTTGTTACTTTGCTTTTCATGAACTTGTTTATTTACAAGATTCCTTTGCATAGGAAGCATGTTAGGCTTAAATGTGTTTTGAATTTGCCTCTCGATGCTCTCTTTTGCTTCAAATACTATTTCTTGCGAGTGCATCATTAAAACTGTTGAGCCCATCTTAATGGCTATAAAGAAAGCAACTTCTTGGGAGATAACCCATGTGTTATTTTGCTACAGTACTTTATTTTATATTTGTGTCTTGGAAGTTGTTTACTACTGTAGCAACCTCTCCTTATCTTAGTTTTGTGTTTTGTTGTGCCAAGTGAAGCCTCTAATCGAAGGTTGATGCTAGATTTGGATTTCTGCGCAGAAACAGATTTCTATCTGTCACGAATCTGGGTCTAATTCTCTGTAGGAAACTCAGAAAATTATTCCAATTTACGTGCGTGTTCCTCAGATATGTACGCAACTTTCATTAGTTTTGAGTTTTCTGATTTGAGCAACGGAAGTATTTTATTAAAATTCGTCTTTACTGGCTGTTCTGTTTTGGCAGATTCTGTCTCTGTTTTTTGCATTGTCTCTTGTGGACTTTAAGTGAGGCTTTCTAGACATAGAGAGCTGTAGCTAATGTTTTATTGAGTTCTTTCAATGTGCCACTACAGGACCAAGGTGGATTCAAATTTTTTGTTGAGTACTAACCCCTCTAATGAAGTTTATGAGAAGTTTGTTGTGAAGGAAGTTTTCAAGGGTCAAGAGAGGAGGATGATATATGATCAAGAAGAGTGAAAAGTCTAAGCTTGGGGATGCCCCCGTGGTTCATCCCTGCATATTTTAAGAAGATTCAAGCGTCTAAGCTTGGGGATGTGTAACATCCCAAGTTCAACAATAATAAAATCAAGAGAGAGTTTCCATTACTCAAATTTTGCAACAAACAAAAACTTTTTCTATGCATATAGTGCCACATATAGACTTATGCATTTGAGTGAATTTCTTTTGTGCAATTGCCATGATGAGTGTTAGCATGATTAAATATTGTTATATGAACACTAACCAAGATCACCAAACCCTAAATTGAGGAGAAATAAAGAAAATGGGAAAAACTCATATTTCACTTACATACACCTTATGCCAAAATTCAAATCCTCAACCTAGGCCACAATTGCTTGCCCCATTGCTTCTAAAATACTTTAAAGTGATAAACTAACACAAATGCATCCTTGGAGCAAGAATCAAATCAAAAGAAATCAAGATTTCATCATACATATGATAATGGTCACTTAACCCAAAAATATTTTCTTCACTACTTTACCCCTCTGTATTTCTCAATTCTTAAACTAAGCAAGGTCAACTAAAGCCAGGTCATCCAAGAACATGTCAAGGTGAGTAACTTTGATGTTGACCACCCTCCCTAAAGTTGACTAGGTTGACCAGAATAAGAGGGCAAAGATGGAACCCGAGAGAGAGAAGAAGATCACCTCAAATTTGAAATGTTGCAAATCACTTCCAAATTGAGTGCCACCACCACCAATACCTCACATTAATTATAACATTGAGATGTACCAAAAAGAATTCCAAAATTCGACAAAAATATTCATGCGGGCATTGTGTCGAACAGGTGGCAGGCATCAAATCCAAATTTAGACACACACTATTGTCCACTGGTTTCTTCACTAAACCACCTTTAAACTTGATCATTGCACTCCCCTACGACCCCTGCTTCACCCCAGTACTTGACCTGATCGAGTAAAGTGAGAGGAGGGAGAAGAAAAACCCTAAAACGAAGCCTACCGTGGCCATGCCGGCCACCTTTGGCATCTCCACCTCGGCCACCATTCTAACCTATCCTCTTGTCCTGGAGCATCTCTGTGACACGAGGACCTCGACGGTACACAGCCCCTGCTCGCCAAGGCTCGGCATTGGCCAGGACACGCGTGCCCAAACCATGCCAGGACGTGCCAGCCGGCGTGGTGATCACGCCCTGGACGCGCCAGGACGCCACGCACTCGATCGCTACCGTCCTCGCCCTGCATCCCTACGCCTGGAACGAGAACCGCCTCTACGCCCTCTACCACCTAGACACACTCGATCGACTGCGGCCGCCTCGTCACCGTCGTCCTCGCCGGCGAAGTACCGCGGGTACCGCAGCACTCGAATCGATTTCCTGGACGATTCCTTCGTCTTTTCTCGCCGTTGAGCATCGCCAGGACGACGCCTACACGCAGCCGTCCTTCACTTGCCCCTTGGAGCGCCAGAAGCGCCGCGCCATGGCCGCTCCTCCACAGCACACTCGGCCTCCTCCCTCCCTCTATAAATAGCGACGATCGGCGCCTCCTCTCTTCACACAATCCACTCCCCTCACCTCACTGAGTCTCCTCCACCCATCAATTTCACCAGACCTCGCCGGAGTTGCTCGAATCGCGAGCTCAAGACCGCCGGAGCCCGCGGAAGCCCTGCTTCGATTGGCGCCTCCCCGAGCGCCGCCGCTGCCCCAAGCTCTTCCTCATCTACTCCACCTTCACCGCGCTTACTGCCAGACACCTACAACGGCCTGGTAGGCTCCCCGACCCCTAGGCTCGCTGCCAGTGAGCTCGCCTCTCGCTGGAGACGACGACGCTCACACGCCGTCGATCTCCTTCTAATCCTACGGTTTAGATCCAGCGTACCGCTTCGGCGTTAAAGAGGCGCCGACAGGTGGCCCCCACCTTGTCAGCGCGGCAGCGCGCCGACGTGTTGGGCTGCGAAGTGCTGTTAAATTTCATTTCGGCCCATAACGCTTCCCGCCTAAGCCCAGGAATTCAAATCTAGTTTAATCTTATTCAAATTTGCTCTGCTGAAGGTTTAGTAAATTTTGAATAGTTTGAATTCTGCCAAACCAAATTTAGCAAACTTTATACCGTTGAAAAGCCCATGAATTTATCTATCCAATGCCACTGGGCCCACCTCCAAATTCATAGTAGATTTAATTTGATAAAAAAGACAAGACAGGAACTTTTGCACATTCAAACTTTATTTAAAATTCAACCAGAATAGATTTTGAAGTAATTCCAATTCTAATAAATCACAAATGATGTCCTCTAATTGATTATGCAATAACATAGCCCTGTTGTTTGTATGATCATGGACTAGATCAAATAAAATGGCTATGTAGTCATTTCTAGAGCATTTTAAAGTGGAATTCAAACTCAACCCTAATATGAGAGCTACCTCTCATTTAAATTTTGATCCTAAGTACTAATAACCAGGGGGAATGACTTAGGCTAATGAACCCTTGAGAATTATTACTTAGAGATTTTAATTCATTTAAATGTTAAGTTTTAAAACTATGTGAAGTATAGCACTTCAATTAAATTGAACTCACATATAATAGATATGAAATGTTGACTTTGGGTCAACCTATATTTCATACCTTATTATTATATGAAGAGATTAAATCTTAATATTAGGTAATGCAAAGAAATGAATTTCTTTAAAGACCTTCACACCAATTTTAAGAAATGAGAATAATGAGAGGAAATTATTTTTCTCCTAAATAAGAATTCATCAAATAACCACCATGCCATGTTTGATTGATAATAGGACTAGAGTATGAACTCTTTGAGTGCTTCTAGTTTAGTATGTAAGCTTGGTTTAGTATTTATACCTCGTATTCGTATATAGACGCTAGTAACGAGGAATACCAAGAGGAGGAGGGCTACTCTCAGGAAGAAGAAGAGAACTTCGATAACTACCCAGCTCAAGGCAAGCTAACCCTTGCTAAACACAAGTGCTTAGCTCTACAAGAGCAAAGGCACCATCACACTTTACTTTTATGTATTACCTATCCCATGTTTTTACTTACATTTACTTTTGCTTATTTATTTCAAAGTACTTTTTGATTTATGATTTACTTGGTCTAGAGTAGAACAATATTTGGAAATAGATTAGCACAACTCAAAGCTAGATAGCACCCCTCATATAGTTGCTAGTGCTAATCAATTAAAATTGACTACTCTAGATGGGAACATGGTGAAGTGAAATGACTTTGAAAGAAAGTAAAGTGAAGGTGGATGTGAACAAGAGAAGATAGTGATTTTTGATAAAATTGATGATTGGGTCTGAATGCGATACCCTTCCAATTATACAAGTACCCCCACAATACCTGATTATGGGTAGGGCTTAACTAGAAACTTGTGTATTTTAGTATGGGTTCCCTCTAAACAAACATCATAGGGGTTACGCCGAGGCTGCCTCCGTTAAGTGTGGAATGATGTTAATATGAGGTGAATGTACGGCCCAAGCCCTGTGCAGTTCCCGGGTTGACTGCGGTTTTCACCGGGAGGCCAAGCTCATGGGGAGAGGTGCTCATACTAGCATATATAAGTGAAAGGTTTCGATTGATGATCCGCGTACTGTGTTACGATGATTCGGGGTTATCCTCGACGGATGAAATCAAAAGTTGTGGCACAAGAGTACAACCTCTGCAGAGTGTTAAACCTATTCGAATAGCCGTGTCCACGGTTACGGACAATTGGAAAGGCCATACTATCTCCGTTATCATTAAAATGTTTTGATTCTAGAAATGAATGGTGGATTGAAAGGTGACATTATGGTGAACCATAATGAGTTGTGGGAATGACACTAATGTTCCCACTTGAGTTAGTCTAGCACATGATAAGGCTTTACCAAAGATTTATGAAACTAAAACTTGGCTTTATGCAAATAAACCTAGAGCTTAGCACCCCCTTATTACACTTAATGAGTAATTATTGTAGAGTTAGTTTGCGAGTACTTTAAAAGTACTCATGGCTTTGCCCTGGCTATTCAAATGCCAGACTATGAAGGAGAGCACCAGTATCAGGATGACGGACAGGACGTCTACGATAACTAGGATCGTCTTCTAACGTCAAGCGTTGCCTGTGGAATAGATAGTCCACTACTACTTCGCTTCCGCTACTATTTGTGATGTTGAACAATATATTCGTGTAATATTGGATCACGTGATCTACGGTTGTAAGACAATATACTCTATGCTACTTACTATTATGTCTCGCAAAAACATTATTCCTGGGATTGCGATGTACGGCATAATAGGCATCTGGACTTAAAAATCCGGGTGTTGACAAGTTGGTATCAGAGCCATTGTTTGACCTTAGGAGACCCTAGTTAGAATGGACGTTCGATAAACTTAGTTTCCAAAATAATGAATTGAATAGTTATGAAAAATACAATCATATCCTTACCTTCGATCTTTTAAACTAGCCAATTCATGTTCTTATTTATAAGTTGCTTAAAATTTTGAACACTTGCACATCTCTAACTTGCTCATCCATCCCTCCACAGATGGATCCTATCATCCCCACGGAGCCCTTCATCCAGACTCAAGTGTACGACCTGGCGGTGGGGATCTGATCTTCGAGAGGGATCTGATGGCCCTCTCACAGTTCCTCGGACGCTCGCCTCCCGTGTTCTACGGAAGCCAGATCTCGACCAAGTGGAGGCCAACTCCAATGGCTCATCATGGCTAGCCTCCCGGGAAGCCGGAGTCCCCCATGTTCCGCCAGATTCGGTTCTCTCTCCGAGAGAACAACTGGGTGGATGGACTCGCCCGCGCTCTACAGGAGGCTCTCGTGCGGGCAAAACTCGGTGGCGATTGAAGGAGAGCGCTTTGAGCACTTTGCAAGGCACTCCTCTCTCGGGCTGCCCCTCAGCCTGCCGTTCCACCCGGTGCTCAGGCACCACGTGGATCATATGGACTTCATGCTGTTCGAAACTCGTGCTGAGTTGGACAACTCCCGCTCCGCCGCCATCCACACCCAGGACCAGCTGAACAAGTATGCGGAGACCATCAAGGTCATCGCAAAGGAGCGTAGAACTCTCCGCCAGCTGGTCGTGAAGAGGGACTCTACCATTCACCGCCTGAAGGCCAAGATCGCCGTCCTGAAGGAGACCATCGCCACTCAGGCGGAGCAGCTCCAGATCCTCGAAGGAGAGGGAGAAGGGGAAGACATCCAAGGGGATGGCTACTCCTACGTCAGCAACAACGACGACTACGAGGAGGAGGAAGAGGGAGACCTGGACTTCCACCAGCACCTGCCTGCCGGGATGGACACCACCTTCCCGCTCCGCATCGATGGATAGCTTCCATCCCCCTCTGAGCACTTGCGTAGTATGAGATGTATCGGTCCTTTGTATCCGCCCCATGTATCGTAGTTTGTTGAAAGGGTTCTTAAAACCCTCCTGAACATTTGGCTTGTAATAATTGCTACCTCCATGACTATGTTTGTGTATGTATAATATTATTATTATGAATCAAGTTTTAAGTTATGTGAAACTTCATACCAAAATAAGCCATAGAAATTTCCCTCTTATCTCATGATCCCTATCACTGTTCAGATGGCACCCCCAACCCGCAACGAAACCACAATGATGCAACTGCTGCAACAGATGATGGCAGAAAGAGAAGCTGAGAGAGTTGACCGTCAAGCCAACCTAGCTGCACTTCAACAGATTGCTCAGGGCAATCAAGGCCACGGAAACCACGACCACCCAGGGTCGAAGCTGAAAAACTTCCAGAACACTAACCCACCGGTGTTCAGCAAGACAGAGGAACCCCTCGATGCTGATGATTGGCTCCAAACTATGGAGAACAATCTCGAGGTTGCCGGAGTGGAGGACAACGAGAAGGTGTTGTTCGCCACCCACTATCTGGCTGGACCTGCACGTGCCTGGTGGACAAGTACCCGCGCCTTACATGCGGGGCAAATGATGACTTGGGAGGATTTCAAACTCAAGTTTAGTAAGTATCATGTGCCCCCGGGTTTGATCAAGAAGATGAGGGATGAGTTCAGGGAACTGAAGCAAGGCAGAATGACCGTGGTGGAATACCGCGACAAGTTTCTCACTTTGTCAAGGTACGCCCCGGATGAGACGGACACCGTCGAAGAGGAAGGAGAGGTTCCTGAATGGACTGCATGATGAAATGCAGACTGTGCTGATCAACATTCCCTTTGCTGATCTAGAAGCCCTTGTTGACTCCGCCATTCAAATGGAGGGGAAGATACACCAAGCCAATGAGAACCGCAAGCGCCGTATGATGAACCAGAGTGGGCCCAGCAACAACCACAAGTATCGCCCCAGCTCAAGTGGAGGGTTCGCCCCAAGAAACAACAAGCCCCCGATGCAGAATCCACGTCCGAGTTATCAGAACCGGAGTGGAGGAAACCCCAGGCCAGGAGGCCACCACAACTACAACAACAACAACCACCACAACAACTTCAACCGCGCTCCACCGCGCGCCCCCAACAACAACTCCAACACCGCTCCAAGGACTGGGAGCAATGCTGTTCCAATCACCCCCAAGGACAAGTCCACCTACAACTGCTATGAGTGCGGAGTGGCTGGGCACTTCTCCTATGAGTGTCCCAAGAAGCTCGCCAAGACTGCCGCCAACACCTCAGGCCCTGCGCAGCAGCAGCGTCGTGTCACCACCAACAAGAAGTTCGCCCCCAACAACCCGAACAACCGCAACGGCCGCCTCTACCACATGAATGCAGAAGAAGCTCAGGAAGCCCCAGACGTTGTGCTGGGTATGTTCTCTGTTAACTCAATACCCGCAAGAGTGCTGTTTGATTCTGGAGCATCGCATTCATTCATTACCGAAGATTTTGCATGCACTAGTAAGATTCAACCCATCAGTTTGAAGCATGTCATGATAGTTCAAATACCCGGATCAACAACTAAAGCTAGAAAAATTTGCAAAGATGTGCCAATCAGAATACATGAAATAGAATTCTATGCAAATTTGATTGTTCTGGGAGCCAAAGGTTTGGAAGTAGTCCTGGGAATGGACTGGATGGCGAAACATCATGGATTGATTGATTGTGCCAAGAAGGCCATCACCATGACTAGTAGCACCGGAATAATAGTTGAACACATATCTGAAAGGATGCCCCGAAAATTCACTTGTAACCAAAGCCTAGCCAAACCCACCTTGGATCAGATCAGGGTCGTTTGTCGATATCCTGATGTGTTTCCGGATGATCTACCCGGTATGCCCCCAGATCGGGATATCGAGTTTATCATCGAGTTAATCCCCGGAACCGGACCTATAGCCCAGAGAGCTTACAGCATGAACCCGGCAGAGTTAGTGGAACTGAAGAAGCAACTGGATGATATGCTATTCAAAGGTCTGATTCAACCAAGTGCGTCACCTTGGAGATCGCCAGTTTTGTTTGTGGATAAAAAGGACGGTGCCACTCGTTTGGTTACGGACTATCGTAAACTCAACGATGTCACCATCAAGAACAAGTATCCGTTGCCCAAGATAGAAGATCTGTTTGACCAGCTGACCGGAGCCCAAGTATTCTCGAAGATTGATCTGCGGACAGGATACCATCAGTTGAAGATTCGTGCCACCGATATCCCCAAAACTGCCTTTACCACCAGATATGGATTGTATGAATACAATGTCATGTCATTTGGATTGACCAATGCCCCCGCTTACTTCATGAATCTCATGAATAAGATCTTTATGAACTTCCTGGACAAGTTTGTCGTTGTCTTCATCGACGACATCCTCATATACTCCAAGTCCGAGGAAGAACATGAGCAACATTTGGAAGTGGTCCTAGATACCCTTCGGGAGCATCAGTTGTATGCCAAGTTCAGCAAGTGTGAGTTCTGGTTGAAAGAAGTAGGATTCTTGGGTCACATCTTGTCAGCCGGAGGAATTGCCGTTGACCCCGCAAAAATCAAGACTGTTGAAGAATGGAAAGCCCCAACCACTCAGACCGAGGTCCGTGCATTTCTCGGATTGGCGGGATACTACCGCCGATTCGTTGAAGGATTCTCGAGCATAGCAAGACCGATGACTCAATTGTTGAAGAAGGACCGGAAGTTCGAATGGACCGACAAGTGTGAAGAGAGCTTTCAACAGCTCAAGCTAAGATTGACAACAGCCCCAATACTGGTTATGCCGGACATTACCAAGCCCTTTGATGTGTACTGTGACGCCTCCAAGATTGGTCTTGGATGTGTGCTGATGCAAGAAGGCAAAGTGATATCTTACCTATCAAGACAGCTGAAGCAGCATGAACAGAACTATCCAACCCATGACTTAGAGCTAGCAGCGGTGGTGTTAGCACTGAAAGTATGGCGTCATTACCTCATGGGTAATCGATGCGAGGTTTACTCGGATCACAAGAGCCTGAAGTATATCTTCACGCAGAAGGAGCTGAATATGAGACAGCGCAGATGGATAGAGTTAATCAAGGATTATGACATGGAAATCCACTATCACCCCGGCAAGGCCAATGTGGTAGCTGATGCTTTGAGTAGACTGCCGTGTCAGTTAAACTCCATGTTAGCAATTGAGCAACCCAGCCTGTTTGAAGAGTTTGAACAGTTTAGGCTTGAACTGGTTAGCGAAGGATACCTCGCCAGCATTGAACTCCAACCCACCCTGATTAGTCAGATCAAGGAAGCTCAGAAAGGAAATGCTAGCATTGACGGAATCAAGAACCAAATAGCCGCCGGAAAAGCACCGGGATTCACCGTAGATGAAGAAGGAGTGCTATGGTATAACAAGCGCCTTTGCGTGCCGTCAGACTCAGATTGAAGCAAGTTATTCTGAAAGAAGCTCACGACACCCTATACTCCATTCACCCCGGAGGAACCAAGATGTACCAGGATTTGAAGGAACAATTCTGGTGGCATGGAATGAAGAGAGAAATTGGAAGCTACATCGCCAAGTGTGACATCTGTCAAAGAGTCAAAGCAGAACACCAACGCCCCGCAGGACTGTTGCAACCCCTACAGATTCCCGAATGGAAGTGGGATTCCGTAGGAATGGACTTCATCACCGGACTGCCCAAGTCTAGTAAAGGAAATGATTCCATCTGGGTAGTGGTCGACAGACTGACCAAAGTCGCCCACTTCATCCCCGTCAAGACCACCTATCAAGGACCGAGACTCGCAGAGTTATATATCTCAAGGATAGTCAGCCTGCACGGAACCCCGAAGTCGATAGTATCCGACAGAGGATCCCAATTCACCTCCAGATTCTGGCAGAAAGTACATGAAGGACTCGGAACTCGTCTGAATTTCAGCACCGCCTATCACCCGCAGACAGATGGACAGACTGAAAGAGTCAACCAGATACTAGAAGATATGTTGAGAGCATGTGTGCTAGAATATGGATCTAAGTGGGAAGACTGCTTGCCATACGCAGAATTCTCGTACAACAACAGCTATCAAGCCAGCTTGCAAATGGCCCCCTTCGAAGCACTGTACGGAAGGAAGTGCCGTACCCCTCTGAATTGGTCGGAAGTAGGAGAGAGTCAAATCTTTGGACCAGATATTCTCCGAGAAGCCGAAGAGAAGGTTCACAAGATCCGCGAGTATCTCAAGACAGCCCAATCAAGACAGAAGAGCTACGCCGACAAGAGACGCCGAGAGATGACCTTCGAGATCGGAGATTTCGTATATCTCAAAGTGTCCCCTCTTAAAGGAATGCAGAGATTCCAGCTTAGAGGAAAGCTTGCACCCCGATATGTCGGACCTTTCAAAGTCCTGAGTCGCCGAGGAGAAGTATCTTATCAGCTGGAGTTACCGGAAGAAATGTCAGCGGTGCACAATGTGTTTCACATCTCGCTACTCCGGAAGTGTTTAGAAGTACCTGAGAAGACCGAGGTTTTCAAGAACATCGACCATCGAGCTGTGGATATCAACTCAGATCTGACCTACCGCGAAGTACCTATTCGCATCCTGGAAGAAGCCTTCAGAACCACCACCCGGTATCAAGTTTCTGAAGATCCAATGGAGTAACCACACCGAAGAGGAAGCCACTTGGGAAAGAGAAGACTTTATGAGGACTGAGTACCCAGATCTCTTTAGTACCTAGTTTTCTCAGATCTCGGGACGAGATCTTTTGTAAGGGGGAAGGGTTTGTAACAACCCAAGTTCAACAATAATAAAATCAAGAGAGAGTTTCCATTACTCAAATTTTGCAACAAACAAAAACTTTTTCTATGCATATAGTGCCACATATAGACTTATGCATTTGAGTGAATTTCTTTTGTGCAATTGCCATGATGAGTGTTAGCATGATTAAATATTGTTATATGAACACTAACCAAGATCACCAAACCCTAAATTGAGGAGAAATAAAGAAAATGGGAAAAACTCATATTTCACTTACATACACCATATGCCAAAATTCAAATCCTCAACCTAGGCCACAATTGCTTGCCCCATTGCTTCTAAAATACTTTAAAGTGATAAACTAACACAAATGCATCCTTGGAGCAAGAATCAAATCAAAAGAAATCAAGATTTCATCATACATATGATAATGGTCACTTGTCCCAAAAATATTTTCTTCACTACTTTACCCCTCTGTATTTCTCAATTCTTAAACTAAGCAAGGTCAACTAAAGCCAGGTCATCCAAGAACATGTCAAGGTGAGTAACTTTGATGTTGACCACCCTCCCTAAAGTTGACTAGGTTGACCAGAATAAGAGGGCAAAGATGGAACCCGAGAGAGAGAAGAAGATCACCTCAAATTTGAAATGTTGCAAATCACTTCCAAATTGAGTGCCACCACCACCAATACCTCACATTAATTATATCATTGAGATGTACCAAAAAGAATTCCAAAATTCGACAAAAATATTCATGCGGGCATTGTGTCGAACACTTGGCATGCATCAACCAAATTTAGACACACGCTATTGTCCACTGGTTTCTTCACTAAACCACCTTTAAACTTGATCATTGCACTCCCCTACGACCCCTGCTTCACCCCAGTACTTCACCTGATCGAGTAAAGTGAGAGGAGGGAGAAGAAAAACCCTAAAACAAAGCCTACCGTGGCCATGCCGGCCACCTTTGGCATCTCCACCTCTGGCCACCATTCTAACCTATCCTCTTGTCCTGGAGCATCTCTGTGACACGAGGACCTCGACGGTACACAGCCCCTGCTCGCCAAGGCTCGGCATTGGCCAGGACACGCGTGCCCAAACCATGCCAGGACGTGCCGCCGGCGTGGTGATCACGCCCGGACGCGCCAGACGCCACGCACTCGATCGCCGTCCTCGCCCGCATCCCTACGCACGAACGAGAACCGCCTACGCCCTCTACCACCTAGACACACTCGATCGACAGGCCTCGTCACCGTCGTCCTCGCCGGCGAAGTACCGCGGGTACCGCAGCACTCGAATCGATTTCCTGGACGATTCCTTCGTCTTTTCTCCGCGCCAGCTAGCCGTTGAGCATCGCCAGGACGACGCCTACACGCAGCCGTCCTTCACTTGCCCCTTGGAGCGCCAGAAGCGCCGCGCCATGGCCGCTCCTCCACAGCACTCGGCCTCCTCCCTCCCTCTATAAATAGCGACGATCGGCGCCTCCTCTCTTCACACAATCCACTCCCCTCACCTCACTGAGTCTCCTCCACCCATCAATTTCACCAGACCTCGCCGGAGTTGCTCGAATCGCGAGCTCAAGACCGCCGGAGCCCGCGGAAGCCCTGCTTCGATTGGCGCCTCCCCGAGCGCCGCCGCTGCCCCAAGCTCTTCCTCATCTACTCCACCTTCACCGCGCTTACTGCCAGACACCTGCAACGGCCTGGTAGGCTCCCCGACCCCTAGGCTCGCTGCCAGTGAGCTCGCCTCTCGCCGGAGACGACGACGCTCACACGCCGTCGATCTCCTTTCTAATCCTACGGTTTAGATCCAGCGTACCGCTTCGGCGTTTAAAGAGGCGCCGACAGGTGGCCCCCACCTTGTCAGCGCGGCCCGAGCGCGCCAGACGCGTGTTGGGCTGCGAAGTGCTGTTAAATTTCATTTCGGCCCAGTAACGCTTCCCGCCTAAGCCCAGGAATTCAAATCTAGTTTAATCTTATTCAAATTTGCTCTGCTGAAGGTTTAGTAAATTTTGAATAGTTTGAATTCTGCCAAACCAAATTTAGCAAACTTTATACCGTTGAAAAGCCCATGAATTTATCTATCCAATGCCACTGGGCCCACCTCCAAATTCGTAGTAGATTTAATTTGATAAAAAAGACAAGACAGGAACTTTTGCACATTCAAACTTTATTTAAAATTCAACCAGAATAGATTTTGAAGTAATTCCAATTCTAATAAATCACAAATGATGTCCTCTAATTGATTATGCAATAACATAGCCCTGTTGTTTGTATGATCATGGACTAGATCAAATAAAATGGCTATGTAGTCATTTCTAGAGCATTTTAAAGTGGAATTCAAACTCAACCCTAATATGAGAGCTACCTCTCATTTAAATTTTGATCCTAAGTACTAATAACCAGGGGGAATGACTTAGGCTAATGAACCCTTGAGAATTATTACTTAGAGATTTTAATTCATTTAAATGTTAAGTATTAAAACTATGTGAAGTATAGCACTTCAATTAAATTGAACTCACATATAATAGATATGAAATGTTGACTTTGGGTCAACCTATATTTCATACCTTATTATTATATGAAGAGATTAAATCTTAATATTAGGTAATGCAAATAAATGAATTTCTTTAAAGACCTACACACCAATTTTAAGAAATGAGAATAATGAGAGGAAATTATTTTTCTCCTAAATAAGAATTCATCAAATAAACCACCATGCCATGTTTGATTGATAATAGGACTAGAGTATGAACTCTTTGAGTGCTTCTAATTTAGTATGAAAGCTTGGTTTAGTATTTATACCTCGTATTCGTATATAGACGCTAGTACCGAGGAATACCAAGAGGAGGAGGCTACTCTCAGGAAGAAGAAGAGAACTTCGATAACTACCCAGCTCAAGGCAAGCTAACCCTTGCTAAACACAAGTGCTTAGCTCTACAAGAGCAAAGGCACCATCACACTTTACTTTTATGTATTACCTATCCCATGTTTTTACTTACATTTACTTTTGCTTATTTATTTCAAAGTACTTTTTGATTTATGATTTACTTGGTCTAGAGTAGAACAATATTTGGATTTAGATTAGCACAACTCAAAGCTAGATAGCACCCCTCATATAGTTGCTAGTGCTAATCAATTAAAATTGACTACTCTAGATGGGAACATGGTGAAGTGAAATGACTTTGAAAGAAAGTAAAGTGAAGGTGGATGTGAACAAGAGAAGATAGTGATTTTTGATAAAATTGATGATTGGGTCTGAATGCGATACCCTTCCAATTATACAAGTACCCCCACAATACCTGATTATGGGTAGGGCTTAACTAGAAACTTGTGTATTTTAGTATGGGTTCCCTCTAAACAAACATCATAGGGGTTACGCCGAGGCTGCCTCCGTTAAGTGTGGAATGATGTTAATATGAGGTGAATGTACGGCCCAAGCCCTGTGCAGTTCCCGGGTTGACTGCGGTTTCCACCGGGAGGCCAAGCTCATGGGGAGAGGTGCTCATACTAGCATATATAAGTGAAAGGTTTCGATTGATGATCCGCGTACTGTGTTACGATGATTCGGGGTTATCCTCGACGGATGAAATCAAAAGTTGTGGCACAAGAGTACAACCTCTGCAGAGTGTTAAACCTATTCGAATAGCCGTGTCCACGGTTACGGACGATTGGAAAGGCCATACTATCTCCGTTATCATTAAAATGTTTTGATTCTAGAAATGAATGGTGGATTGAAAGGTGACATTATGGTGAACCATAATGAGTAGTGGGAATGACACTAATGTTCCCACTTGAGTTAGTCTAGCACATGATAAGGCTTTACCAAAGATTTATGAAACTAAAACTTGGCTTTATGCAAATAAACCTAGAGCTTAGCACCCCCTTATTACACTTAATGAGTAATTATTGTAGAGTTAGTTTGCGAGTACTTTAAAAGTACTCATGGCTTTGCCCTGGCTATTCAAATGCCAGACTATGAAGGAGAGCACCAGTATCAGGATGACGGACAGCAGGACGTCTATGATAACTAGGATCGTCTTCTAACGTCAAGCGTTGCCTGTGGAATAGATAGTCCACTACTACTTCGCTTCCGCTACTATTTGTGATGTTGAACAATATATTCGTGTAATATTGGATCATGTGATCTATGGTTGTAAGACAATATGTGTTGTAATAAATGATGACTCTATGCTACTTACTATTATGTCTCGCAAAAACATTATTCCTGGGATTGCGATGTACGGCATAATAGGCATCACTAATACTTCTGGGGTCCGGGTGAGCGGTATCATTAATGAACTCAGTATGAAACTATATTTTTATTCGGTCACATCATATGTGCTTTACTTGGAGCGTCTTTTATTTTTGTTTGTGTTTGAATAAATTCGGATCCTAGCAATCCTTGTTTGGGAGAGACACGCTCCGCTTTTTCATATGAACACTTGTTCTTCGTTTTACTTTTAATGTTCAATGATAAAAGTTGGAAGCTACAATACTTATTGGTTATTTGGTTGGGAAAAGAAAATGCCTCATATGTTGTGGATAATTTGACACTTGGCAATTGTTTTGAGCTCTCAAGTAGATCATGATTAAGTTTTTTTTTCATGTAGTTTAAACCTATTAGTGGAGAACTACCGTAGAGCTTGTTGAAATTGGTTTGCATAATTGATCTCTCTTAAGGTCTAGATATTTTCTGGTAAAGTGTTTGAGCAACAAGGAAGACAGTGTAGAGTATTATAATGCTTGCGATATGTTCTTATGTAAGTTTTGCTGTACCGGTTCATACTTGTGTTTGCTTCAAACAACCTTGCTAGCCTAAGCCTTGTATCGAGAGGGAATACTTCTCATGCATCCAAAATCCTTGAGCCAACCACTATGCCAATTGTGTCCACCATACCTACCTACTATGTGGTATTTCCTGCCATTCCAAAGTAAATTGCTTGAGTGCTACCTTTAAATAATTCAAAATGCTTCTCAATTTGTGTTAATGTTTTATAGCTCATGAGGAAGTATGTGGTGTTTAGCTTTCAACCTTGTCATTTACTTTTGACGGACTCTCATATGGACTAGTGGCACATCCGCTTATCCAATAATTTTGCAAAAAGAGCTGGCAATGGGATTCCCAGTCCCGAATTAATTAACTTAAATAGACACTCCTCCATGGTATGTGATTGTTGGAAGGCACCCGAAGGATTCGGTTAGCCATGGCTTGTGTAAGAAAAGGTTGGGGGAGTGTCATCATCATAATAAAACTAAAATAAAAAGGCACTCCTTCATGGTATGAGATTGTTGGCAGGCACCCGAGGATTCGGTTAGCCATGGTTTGTGAAAGAAAGGTTGGAAGGAGTGCCACCCAAAAATAAAAATTCATGGGAGCCGCTCTTGAAAGTCCGGTTGGCAAGGTAGTTAGTGTACCCATTACCATTCGTTGACAACAACAAACACCTCTCAAAACTTTACTTTTGTGCTCTCTTTATGTTTTCAAAACCAAAGCTCTAGCACAAATATAGCAATCAATGCTTCCCTCTGCGAAGGGCCTTTCTTTTACTTTATGTTGAGTCAGTTTACCTACTTCCTTCCATCTTAGAAGCAAACACTTGTGTCAACTGTGCATTGATTCTTACATACTTGCTTATTTGCATTCATCATATTACTTTATGTTGACAATTATCCATGAGATATGCATGTTGAAAGTTGAAAGCAACCGCTGAAACTTAAATCTTCCTTTGTGTTGCTTCGATGCCTTTACTTTGAATTTATTGCTTTATGAGTTAACTCTTGTGCAAGACTTTTGATGCTTGTCTTGAAAGTACTATTCATGAAAAGTTTTGCTATATGTTATCTATTTGTTAGCAACTATAGATCATTGCCTTGAGTCACTTCATTCATTTCATATGCTTTGTAATAGTATGATCAAGGTTATGTAAGTAGCATGTCACTACAGAAATTATTCTTTTTATCGTTTACCTGCTCGGGACGAGCAGAACTAAGCTTGGGGATGCTGATACATCCCCGACGTATCCATAATTTCTGTGTTCCATGCTTGTTTTATGACAATACTTACATGTTTTGCTTGCACTTTATGATGATTTCATGCATTTTCCGAACTAACCTATTAACAAGATGCCACAGTGCCAGTTCCTGTTTTCTGCTGTTTTTGGTTCCAGAAAGGCTGTTCGGGCAATATTCTCGGAATTGGACGAAATCAACGCCAAACCTCCTATTTTTCCCGGAAGGCTCCAGAACACCGAAGAAGAGTCGGAGAGGGGCCAGAGGGGCCACCAGACCATAAGGCGGCGCGGCCTGGCCTGGGCCCGCGCCACCCTATGGTGTGGCGCCCTCAGGTGCCCCCCTGCGCCGCCTCTTCGCCTATAAAATCCCTTTCGACCTAAAAACGCAGTACCAATTGACGAAACTCCAGAAAAGTTACTGTGGCGCCGCCGCCATCGCGAAACTCCAATTCGGGGGACAGAAGTCTCTGTCCCGGCACCCTGCCGGGACGGGGAAGTGCCCCCTCTCCATCGACGCCACCGCCTCCATCATGCTCGTGAGTAGTTCCCCCATGGACTACGGGTTCTAGCAGTAGCTATGTCGGTATACTCTCCCCCATGTACCTCAATACAATGGTCTCATGAGCTGCCTTACATGATTGAGATTCATCTGATGTAATCGGTGTTGTGTTTGTTGGGATCCGATGGATGATACATTATGATTAGTCTATCTATAAAGTTTGTGAAGTTATTGTTGTTGCAATCTTGTTATGCTTAATGCTTGTCACTAGGGCCCGAGTGGCATGATCTTAGATTTGAGCTCTATACTTATTGCTTAGATTGTATCTACAAGTTGTATGCACATGTCACTGTCCGGAACCAAAGGCCCCGAAGTGACAAGAATCGGGACAACCGGAGGGGATGGCGGTGATGTGAGGATCACATGTTTTCACGGAGTGTTAATGCTTTGCTCCGGTACTCTATTAAAAGGAGTACCTTAATATCCAGTAGTTTCCCTTGAGGCCCGGCTGCCACCGGCTGGTAGGACAATAGATGTTGTGCAAGTTTCTCATTGCGAGCACGTACGACTATATACGGAAAACATGCCTACATAATTAATAAGCCTGATGTTCTTTCTTAATGCTTTGATTCCTATCAATTGCCCAACTGTAATTTGTTCACCCAACACTTGTCACTTATTGGAGAGTTACCACTAGTGTAGATCGCTGGGAACCCCGGTCCATCTCTCATCATTATATACTTGTTCTACATGTCATTGGAAGTAGTATCAACTATTTTCCGGTGCCATTGCTCTCATATTGCTATTACTGCTGCTGTGTTACTGTTACTATTGCTCTCATATTACTGCTACTTTCACATCACCCCTGTTGCTAGTGCTTTTCCAGGTGCAGCTGAATTGACAACTCAGTTGTTAAGGCTTATAAGTATTCTTTACCTCCCCTTGTGTCGAATCAATAAATTTGGGTTTTACTTCCCTCGAAGACTGTTGCGATCCCCTATACTTGTGGGTCATCAAGGCCATAGAGAAAAATCTTCCAAGTGTACAGACTAAATTGGGTATATTACTTAATAACACTGATAAACTTGATAAAACTCTAAGTGGAATCAATGAGAGAATTGCCGTGTTAGAAACTTGTGCTACTCATGATAATCGAACCCATAGGATTAGTGAACTTGAAGAAGCTATGGGAACCTTGGGTTCAACTTTTTCTTCTCTTAAGTTTAAGGAGAAAGCTTATGTGGGTAAGGAGCAAAAGTTCATGTATGTCTCTAAGGTGCCTAAGCCAAAAAACTATTATAGGCCTAAAATTGACAAAGCCCTTAGTACCACTATAGATAATGGAGCATCTAAGATACTGTTGCCTGCCAAAACCCACCGGCGAGCAGCGACGAGCAACACGGAGAGCCGGGAGGCTCCCAGGACTGCTGGTGGTCCCTGGTCCCTCGGGCAACGGCCCGCAATGCTCCGGCACACGTCCTGGCGGTTGCAGGGCGTGCCACCTGACCTATACCTGGTCAGGAAGGTGTTGGATTGCTTCGATTAGCTTCCTGCATGGTAGACACGTAAACATTAAATACGAGCCCGATCGGCTCTCAGGTTGCCCTGTGGATCGGCTCAAAGAGCCGATTGCCCCATGGTTCACGTTGGATTTACGATGACATGGGGATCCTGCTTGATCAATACAAAGTTAAATCAATCTACGACAGTTTAGGGTTTTCACCGCATAATCGGAACATCCTACATGTAGTTGAGCCTAGCAGATACGTAAGATGATGGAAAACTAGTCCTAAAAGAGGCTGATACGTCTCCGACGTATCGATAATTTCTTATGTTCCATGCCACATTATTGATGTTATCTACATGTTTTATGCACACTTTATGTCATATTCGTGCATTTTAGGAACTAACCTATTAACAAGATGCCGAAGTGCCGGTTGCTGTTTTCTGCTGTTTTTGGTTTCAGAAATCCTAGTAACGAAATATTCTCGGAATTGGACGAAATCAACGCCCAGGGTCCTATTTTGCCACGAAGCTTCCAGAAGTCCGAAGGAGAGACGAAGAGGGGCCACGAGGGGGCACACCCTAGGGCGGCGCGGCCCCCTTGGCCGCGCGGCCCTGTGGTGTGGGGCCCTCGTGCCGCCTCTTGACCTGCCCTTCCGCCTACAAATAGCCTCCGTGACGAAACCCCCAGTACGAGAGCCACGATACGGAAAACCTTCCGAGACGCCGCCGCCGCCGATCCCATCTCGGGGGATCCGGAGATCGCCTCCGGCACCCTGCCGGAGGGGAATCATCTCCCGGAGGACTCTACGCCGCCATGGTCGCCTCCGGTGTGATGTGTGAGTAGTCTACCCCTGGACTATGGGTCCATAGCAGTAGCTAGATGGTTGTCTTCTCCCCATTGTGCTATCATTGTCGGATCTTGTGAGCTGCCTAACATGATCAAGATCATCTATCTGTAATTCTATATGTTGCGTTTGTTGGGATCCGATGAATAGAGAATACTTGTTATGTTGATTATCAAAGTTATATCTATGTGTTGTTTATGATCTTGCATGCTCTCCGTTACTAGTAGATGCTCTGGCCAAGTAGATGCTTGTAACTCCAAGAGGGAGTATTTATGCTCGATAGTGGGTTCATGCCTGCATTGACACCTGGGACAGTGACAAAAAGTTCTAAGGTTGTGTTGTGCTGTTGCCACTAGGAATAAAACATTGATGCTATGTCTAAGGATGTAGTTGTTGATTACATTACGCACCATACTTAATGCAATTGTCTGTTGCTTTGCAACTTAATACTGGAGGGGTTCGGATGATAACCTGAAGGTGGACTTTTTAGGCATAGATGCGGTTGGATGGCGGTCTATGTACTTTGTCGTAATGCCCAATTAAATCTCACTATACTCATCATAATATGTATGTGCATGGTCATGCCCTCTTTATTTGTCAATTGCCCAACTGTAATTTGTTCACCCAACATGCTGTTTATCTTATGGGAGAGACACCTCTAGTGAACTGTGGACCCCGGTCCAATTCTCTTTACTGAAATACAATCTACTGCAATCTTGTTCTCTACTGTTTTTCTGCAAACAATCATCATCCACACTATACATCTAATCCTTTGTTACATCAAGCCGGTGAGATTGACAACCTCACTGTTTTCGTTGGGGCAAAGTACTTTGGTTGTGTTGTGCGGGTTCCACGTTGGCGCCGGAATCTCCGTGTTGCGCCGCACTACATCCCGCCGCCATCAACCTTCAACGTGCTTCTTGACTCCTACTGGTTCGATTAAACCTTGGTTTCTTACTGAGGGAAACTTGCCGCTGTGCGCATCACACCTTCCTCTTGGGGTTCCCAACGGACGTGTCAACTACACGCATCAAGCAGGCGCCGTTGCCGGGGAGATCAAGACACGCTGCAAGGGGAGTCTCCACTTCTCAATCTCTTTACTTTGTTTTTATCTTGCTTAGTTTTATTTACTACTTTGTTTGCTGCACTAAATCAAAATACAAAAAAATTAGTTGCTAGTTTTACTTTATTTGCTATCTTGTTTGCTATATCAAAAACACAAAAAAATTAGTTTACTTGCATTTACTTTATCTAGTTTGCTTTATTGTCTTGCACTCTATATTAAAAATACAAAAAAATTAGTTACTTTTGTTACCATGTCTAGCTCTGAACCTGTTACTTCTTCGCCTGAAGAATTAGTCTTCACTTTTAAACAAGGGGATGAGGAGAGTTTTAAGGATGCTTGGTCTAGAATTTTTACTTCTTATCGTAAAACTGAACCTCAAATGACTCTAAGTTTGCTCCTTAGTAATTTTTATTTTGGTCTTATGGTTCGCTATAGATATGCTTTGGACACTTTAGTGGGAGGAGATTTCCTTCATTGCAATGGGGATCAAGCTTTTAATGCCATAAAGAAGTTGGTTGCATCACATGATTCAGCTAATAACTTTGATTCAGCCCTCACTAGCATTTATAATAGATTAAACAATCTCGAGATAAGTACATCTCGCTTGGATGATAACTATTGCCATGTTCGTAATCGTCTTGAACAAGTTTTAGTGAACTCTAAACTTTCATTGTGGGATCCTACTGTTAAAATTGTTATCGGTGATCGAACTCTTCATGCCTACTGTGATATTATGTCTGAATTTTGCCTTATGCCTGAGAGCATTTATAAATCTTTGAAACTTTGGGGAGTCGAGGAAGGAGGAGAAGAAATAACTTTCATTGATAACTCTGTTATAATTCCTAAGGGAATAGCTGCAGGTGTGCATACAACCATTCTTGGAAGAACAATATCCATTGATTATCTTGTTATTGAATGTGTAGGGACAGGAAAAATCACACTCGGAAGATCCCTGCTGAAACTATTGGGAGCAGTCATTGATGTGGGAGAAGGCACTCTGAAATTCACCTCTATACCAGGGGGAAATCATATATTTCCTAAACCAAAGGGAAAGAAAAACAATAAGAAAGGTAAGGGTAAAGCCCAAGGTAAGGTTGACACACCGTCTCTTGATAATACTTGATACACACTTTCTGCGCCTAGCTGAAAGGCGTTAAAGAAAAGCGCTTATGGGAGACAACCCATGTTTTTACCTACAGTACTTTGTTTTTATTTTGTGTCTTGGAAGTTGTTTACTACTGTAGCAACCTCTCCTTATCTTAGTTTTGTGTTTTGTTGTGCCAAGTTAAGCCGTTGATAGAAAAGTTCATACTAGATTTGGATTACTGCGCAGAAACAGATTTCTTTGCTGTCACGAATCTGGGCAAAACCCCCTGTAGGTAACTCAGAAAATTATGCCAATTTACGTGAGTGATCCTCAGATATGTACGCAACTTTCATTCAATTTGGGCATTTTCATTTGAGCAAGTCTGGTGCCATTTTAAAATTCGTCAATACGAACTGTTCTGTTTTGACAGATTCTGCCTTTTATTTCGCATTGCCTCTTTTGCTATGTTGGATGAATTTCTTTGATCCATTAATGTCCAGTAGCATTATGCAATGTTCAGAAGTGTTAAGAATGATTGTGTCACCTCTGAATATGTTAATTTTTATTGTGCACTAACCCTCTAATGAGTTGTTTCGAGTTTGGTGTGGAGGAAGTTTTCAAGGATCAAGAGAGGAGTATGATGCAACATGATCAAGGAGAGTGAAAGCTCTAAGCTTGGGGATGCCCCGGTGGTTCACCCCTGCATATATCAAGAAGACTCAAGCGTCTAAGCTTGGGGATGCCCAAGGCATCCCCTTCTTCATCGACAACATTATCAGGTTCCTCCCGTGAAACTATATTTTTATTCCATCACATCTTATGTGCTTTGCTTGGAGCGTCGGTTTGTTTTTGTTTTTTGTTTTGTTTGAATAAAATGGATCCTAGCATTCACTTTATGGGAGAGAGACACGCTCCGCTGTAGCATATGGACAAGTATGTCCTTAGCTTCTACTCATAGTATTCATGGCGAAGTTTCTTCTTCGTTAAATTGTTATATGGTTGGAATTGGAAAATGATACATGTAGTAATTGCTATAAATGTCTTGGGTAATGTGATACTTGGCAATTGTTGTGCTCATGATTAAGCTCTTGCATCATATGCTTTGCACCCATTAATGAAGAAATACATAGAGCATGCTAAAATTTGGTTTGCATATTTGGTTTCTCTAAGGTCTAGATAATTTCTAGTATTGAGTTTGAACAACAAGGAAGACGGTGTAGAGTTATAATGTTTTCAATATGTCTTTTATGTGAGTTTTGCTACACCGGTTCATCCTTGTGTTTGTTTCAAATAACCTTGCTAGCCTAAACCTTGTATCGAGAGGGAATACTTCTCATGCATCCAAAATACTTGAGCCAACCACTATGCCATTTGTGTCCACCATACCTACCTACTACATGGTATTTTCCGCCATTCCAAAGTAAATTGCTTGAGTGCTACCTTTAAAATTCCATCATTCACCTTTGCAATATATAGCTCATGGGACAAATAGCTTAAAAACTATTGTGGTATTGAATATGTACTTATGCACTTTATCTCTTATTAAGTTGCTTGTTGTGCGATAACCATGTTCACTGGGGACGCCATCAACTATTCATTGTTGAATTTCATGTGAGTTGCTATGCATGTTCGTCTTGTCTGAAGTAAGAGAGATCTACCACCTTATGGTTAAGCATGCATATTGTTAGAGAAGAACATTGGGCCGCTAACTAAAGCCATGATCCATGGTGGAAGTTTCAGTTTTGGACATATATCCTCAATCTCAAATGAGAAAATTATTAATTGTTGTTACATGCTTATGCATAAAAGAGGAGTCCATTATCTGTTGTCTATGTTGTCCCGGTATGGATGTCTAAGTTGAAGAATAATCAATAGCGAGAAATCCAATGCGAGCTTTCTCCTTAGACCTTTGTACAGGCGGCATAGAGGTACCCCATTGTGACACTTGGTCAAAACATGTGCATTGTGATGATCCGGTAGTCCAAGCTAATTAGGACAAGGTGCGGGCACTATTAGTATACTATGCATGAGGCTTGCAACTTATAAGATATAATTTACATGATACATATGCTTTATTACTACCGTTGACAAAATTGTTTCATGTTTTCAAAATCAAAGCTCTAGCACAAATATAGCAATCGATGCTTTTCCTCTATGAGGACCATTCTTTTACTTTCAATGTTGAGTCAGTTCACCTATTTCTCTCCACCTCAAGAAGCAAACACTTGCGTGAACTGTGCATTGATTCCTACATACTTGCTTATTGCACTTGTTATATTACTCTATGTTGACAATATCCATGAGATATACATGTTATAAGTTGAAAGCAACCGCTGAAACTTAATCTTCTTTTGTGTTGCTTCAATACCTTTACTTTGAATTATTGCTTTATGAGTTAACTCTTATGCAAGACTTATTGATGCTTGTCTTGAAGTGCTATTCATGAAAAGTCTTTGCTTTATGATTCACTTGTTTACTCATGTCATATACATTGTTTTGATCGCTGCATTCACTACATATGCTTTACAAATAGTATGATCAAGATTATGATGGCATGTCACTCCAGAAATTATCTGTGTTATCGTTTTACCTGCTCGGGACGAGCAGAACTAAGCTTGGGGATGCTGATACGTCTCCGACGTATCGATAATTTCTTATGTTCCATGCCACATTATTGATGTTATCTACATGTTTTATGCACACTTTATGTCATATTCGTGCATTTTCGGAACTAACCTATTAACAAGATGCCGAAGTGCCAGTTGCTGTTTTGCTGTTTTTGGTTTCAGAAATCCTAGTAACGAAATATTCTCGGAATTGGACGAAATCAACGCCCAGGGTCCTATTTTGCCACGAAGCTTCCAGAAGTCCGAAGGAGAGACGAAGAGGGGCCACGGGGGCCACACCCTAGGGCGGCGCGGCCCCCCTTGGCGCGCGGCCCTGTGGTGTGGGGCCCTCGTGCCGCCTCTTGACCTGCCCTTTCGCCTACAAATAGCCTCCGTGACGAAACCCCAGTACCGAGAGCCACGATACGGAAAACCTTCGAGACGCCGCCGCCGCCGATCCCATCTCGGGGATCCAGGAGATCGCCTCCGGCACCCTCCCGGAGAGGGGAATCATCTCCGGAGGACTCTACGCCATGGTCGCCTCCGGTGTGATGTGTGAGTAGTCTACCCCTGGACTATGGGTCCATAGCGGTAGCTAGATGGTTGTCTTCTCCCCATTGTGCTATCATTGTCGGATCTTGTGAGCTGCCTAACATGATCAAGATCATCTATCTGTAATTCTATATGTTGCGTTTGTTGGGATCCGATGAATAGAGAATACTTGTTATGTTGATTATCAAAGTTATATCTATGTGTTGTTTATGATCTTGCATGCTCTCCGTTACTAGTAGATGCTCTGGCCAAGTAGATGCTTGTAACTCCAAGAGGGAGTATTTATGCTCGATAGTGGGTTCATGCCTGCATTGACACCTGGGACAGTGACAAAAAGTTCTAAGGTTGTGTTGTGCTGTTGCCACTAGGGATAAAACATTGATGCTATGTCTAAGGATGTAGTTGTTGATTACATTACGCACCATACTTAATGTAATTGTCTGTTGCTTTGAAACTTAATACTTGGAGGGTTCGGATGATAACCTGAAGGTGGACTTTTTAGGCATAGATGCGGTTGGATGGCGGTCTATGTACTTTGTCGTAATGCCCAATTAAATCTCACTATACTCATCATAATATGTATGTGCATGGTCATGCCCTCTTTATTTGTCAATTGCCCAACTGTAATTTGTTCACCCAACATGTTGTTTATCTTATGGGAGAGACACCTCTAGTGAACTGTGGACCCGGTCCAATTCTCTTTCTTGAAATACAATCCACTGCAATACTTGTTCTCTTTTTTTGCAAACAATCATCATCCACACTATACATCTAATCCTTTGTTACAGCAAGCCGGTGAGATTGACAACCTCACTGTTTCGTTGGGGCAAAGTACTTTGGTTGTGTTGTGCAGTTCCACGTTGCGCCGGAATCTCTGGTGTTGCGCCGCACTACATCCCGCCGCCATCAACCTTCAACGTGCTTCTTGACTCCTCCTGGTTCGATTAAACCTTGGTTTCTTACTGAGGGAAACTTGCCGCTGTGCGCATCACACCTTCCTCTTGGGGTTCCCAACGGACGTGTCAACTACACGCATCAGAGGCCTAAGAACCAACATGAAGTCAATTCCCGGAACAATCCCTTCTAGGACTAGCAAACCATGCCTTACGCACTACCGGACCGTTCAACCCGTTTGCAAGGCCTAATCATGCGGATATCAAACTAATCCTTGAAGAACAAGGAACAACTATAACAGATCAGATCTACTAAATAAAGAAGAAGCAAGGTGCTGCCCTTACACCTAAGATTAGATGTAAAGGCAGCTAGATATCGAGGGGTCGCGTAGCTAAGCAAACGTATCAGAAAAGCATCGATGCAAGCCCCAAAACATCTATGATAAGGGTGTTACTCGCCATCAACAAGGCTTCAGTACGAGCAACACCAGATAACGAATAAACCGATACTGCCTAGATCGCAAGGCAGCATGATGCTTACCCGGAAGAAACCCTCGAAACAAGGGGTGGCGATGCGCCTGGATTGTGTTTGTTGTGAACGTGGTCGTCCTCCTTTCTCAATAACCCTAGGTACATATTTATAGTCCGTGGACTTTCTAATTCGGGAATAAACCTAACCGTGTACGAGCTAAACTCTATCTCTTAATTCTAACAAATCTACCATAATATACAGATACACGGGCAATCTAGCCCAAACTCCCGCACAAGGCCGATTCAGAAATATTTTAAGTGCACATCCTCTAAGCTCATCCCAACGGCCCATCTCTTGATCTGGTTAAAATCTGGTGATAACACATGCCCCCTGGTTTTGGTAATGATAATTTCAAAACCACTCTGTTTTTTATTCGTAGGGTCACGTCGTGGTAGAGCAGAACTGTCACAGTATTCTTTCATCATGATGCCTTGCCTTCTCAACTTCTCTGCACGATTTGACAGTTTTGGCACCATGTCCTCGGAAACCGCCGCAGCATTAAATCTCCACTATATCCCCTTTATTTAACCGCGTCGAGCAGTTCGCTTCTTCATCCCCCTGCTCCGTACTAGCCATCGAAAAGCCCTCCTTCGCACCATGGATTCCTCCTCCTCCTCCTCTGCCTCATCGGGTCTTTCCTCCCTATCCTCTTCCTCTCGTGAGCCGACGCCGGAGTAGGACTCGTTGGCGGTGCACGATATCCTCGCCCCAACGAAGTGGGACGAGGAGGATCACGATTCCTCCGTCTGGTCCGAGGATGACAAGTCCTTGACCGACGGAGAAGACGACTTCCAGTTCCTCGTCGATGGGGAGCTGGAGGCGGAGAGCGAGGATGACTCCTTCTCCTGGGACGACTTCACCTCCTCCGACGAGGAGGAGGAAGAGGAGGATGACACCTCCTCCGACGAGCCGCCGGCGATGCGCTTCCGCGCCGGGTCGGATGCCGCCGCCGACGACGACGACGAGGAGGAAGAGGCCCCTGCCGAGGGCTGACAGCCGACGAGGAGCTCGCCGTAGCAGCGCCGACGGCGGCTACGACGGCGACAGCGAGGGGCGGCCCTTAGACTAGGACTACTAGCATAGGACTAGTAGTAGTAATCGGCTCTTCTTTTGTTCTTCCTCTCTTATTCCCTCTTCTCTGTAAAAATCCTCTTTATTAATGAAGAAAATGTTTCTATGTCGATTTTGCCTTCATATCAATTTTTCCGATTGTCAAAGCAAGTCAACGCGCAAAGAGCCGATGGCAGCGCATCGGCCTTTACCACAAAACGCGAGTAAGGCCAAATCAGTTGCCTATTCAAACGGTAACCTGCAACCCTTGCTCAAAGTAAACTCAGATCCCCAAATCTCCGCTCGAACAGATCCAACTTACGGCCACGCGAACTCAGATCTCAATCGACTCAAACTCCGCAGCGAATCCAATGGCGGAATCATCCAACGCCAACACTGCGGTCTCTGGCCTGAAGGTAATCCTCAACCGCTCCTCGCTATCCGAGCACAGTGTTAGAATTAACAGCAAACATCTGAATTAATGTCTCATTCCGTCATTAATTTTTAGGTATCAGACATTCTGCTGCCGCATCCTTCTCTTCCAAATTCTCTCTGTCTTGGCCCTCGTTCTACCGAGAGTCCTGCCCATTTGATTTCATGCGAGGCCAATAGAATTCCCTTCGTGAACCAGAATTTAGATCTAACTTCTTGGGCCGACTGCTTACGAGCCTGGCCTAATCCTCCTGAAGATTGGGTTTCATGGTACAATAGAATATCCAAAACTCACCAAGCCACCTGGGAAACCACAGGAATAGCCGATGCTTTAGCTTTATCACTGTCTCCCCTTGAGAAACATGAAAACCTTCTGAAAACCATCGGCTACTTTTGGTCTGATGCTTTGAATTGCTTCATGTTTGGCCATGGCTCCATGACACCAACCCTACTAGACGTGGCCATGATCACTGGTCTAGACATTGCATCCCCAAGCCCCTCTGCTTTTATGCTGCCAAAGGTCCCTTTCACACTCTCTTCCAAAACAGAGTGCACAAACTGGGGTGCTTATCTTCGACGCCACATGAAAAACAAAGGCCCTGTAACAGAGAAAGAACACACGGCCTTCCTGAATTTCTGGTTGGAACACTTCATATTCTGTGGCCCTTCACTTGCTCCAACCAAGAATTACCTTTCCTTGGCCTATGAACTTGCCAGAGGCACCCAGCTTGGCATTGGCAAACTATTCCTTGGAGAGGTCTATCGATATCTCCAACTAATGTCTGTCAAACTGTTTTCCCAAAAGACAGTCAAAACAGGAGGTCCCTGGTGGTTTATTCAGTTATGGGCTCAGCTATACTTCCAGAACCACATCCCAAACTTCCCACTTCTGGCCACTCGCACCTTTCCAGATGCCACGGGAAGCAAATCCGATGCACTAGCTACGGCCAAGTTTGTAGACAACGTCTCAAAATCGTCCGCTAAGGGGTATTTTTCGTCGCCTATGGGCCTAACCCGACGATATGGGTTCTGTTGTGGAAACTGCGTCAGGCAAAGTCCTACGACGATTTTTCGGTCCGTCGCGCTTGGGCGCCCTTCCGCCACGGAAAATCGGACCGTTGCCCAAGTGTTTCCGGGAGCCCGTTGACTGCTGACGTCATGCAAACTGACACGTGGCAGACGCCGTTAACTGGCAGTTAACGGCGTTAACCGCTGAAACCCCGTGGTAGATGGTAGGCCCACACGAGGCCTGCCACGTCTTAAGCGGGCCGGCCCATTAAGTTTGCGGGCCGGGCCAGCTGACTTAGTTTGACCGGTCAACTATATAGCTGGGCTGGTCCATTAGTTACGTGGGCCGGGCCTAACCTCTAAGGTTGACTGGTCAAAACTTTAATGGGCCGGCCCACTAAGCATGTGGGCCGGGCCGAATGCACTCGTTTGACCGGTCAACAGGCAAAAGGGCCGGCCCACAAGACATGTGGGACCCACTTTCCTGGTATCGGGCCGGCCCATTTACAAAGTGGGGTCCACATTAAAGCAACTGGGCCGGCCCAAGAAGTTATTGGGCCGGCCCAATTAGCATGTGGGTCCCACTTTCCTGCTATCGGGCCGGCCCATTTAGTACGTGGGGTCCACATTTGATCAAATGGGCTGGCCCAACAAGCCAGTGGGCCGGGCCAAAAGCACGGTGGGTCCCACTTTCCTGTTAAAGGGCCAGCCCATTTAGTATGTGGGGTCCACCATATAGCTAGTGGGCCGGGCCAAAAACACAGGTGGGTCCCACTTTCCAGTTAAAGGGCTGGCCCATTTAGTATGTAGGGTCCACCATATAGCAAGTGGGCCGGCCCAACAAGATAGTGGGCCGGGCTAAAAACAGGGTCCCACTTTCCGTTAAAGGGCTGGCCCATTTAGTATGTGGGGTCCACCATATAGCAAGTGGGCGGCCCAACAAGATAGTGGGCGGGCCAAAAACAGTGGGTCCCACTTTCTGTTAAAGGGCCGGCCCATTTAGTATGTGGGGTCCACCATATAGCAAGTGGGCCGGCCCAACACGCTAGTGGGCCGGCCCAACACGCTAGTGGGCCGGGCCAAAAACACAAGTGGGTCCCACTTTCCTCTTAAAAGGCCGGCCGTTTAGTATGTGGGGTCCACCATATAGCAAGTGGGCCGGCCCAACAAGAGAGTGGGCCGGGCCAAAAACCCTGGTGGGTCCCACTTTGGTCTTAAAAGGGCCGGCCATTTAGTATGTGGGGTCCACCACAAAAGCAATTGGGCTGGCCCAACTAGTTAGTGGGCCGGCCCAGTTGTGGGTGGGGTCCACCTTAAAGCAAGTGGCCGGCCCAATTAGAGTGTGGGGTCCACAGTAAATCAAGTGGGCTGGCCCAATAAGTAAGTGGGCCAGCCCGTTTAGTTGCTGTTTATATGCCGGCGTAATAGGCGCTTTAGGATTTTGCGAGCCGGCACATATGTGATTTCGCTTAATTGGGCCGTTTAAGGGATGGGAATTCGTGATTTAGATATTGAGAATATTTACGCAGCATTGATTTCTGTCGGATAGCCTCACTTACCACAAGCACCAAAGAAAAAATGCGCGAAAGAACTATAAAAACTAACTAAATATTACATCAGCTGCAAGGCTTTGAAAAAATATTACAGAACCCAGAGAAATTGAATGGTAATTAAACCTATAATACAATGAAGCGATCCAGCAATCTTTTAAGTTGTCCATGCAGCACCTATATCTGAAACAAAGACATTACAAGTTAAGACAGCAACAATGGAAAGGCAAAGACACTACAATATTGTTTGCCAAAGAATTTGGAACTCATCATTTCATCGTTATAACAAGATCATTGTAATGCGCACAATAAGCAAACAAAGAGTGCATGCCGCATACCAACATCCAATATAACAGAGCATGTTAGAATGAAACAGCAGACTTACTACTGTCGAGTCCCATGCAAACCAACATGTTCAGGGAGTACAAAATTGGCATGAACAACATAGTAGCAGGCTATAAATTTTGTAACAACGACTGAGCAAGATGAAGTTATGATGGCTACATCTATAGAGCAGGGAATGTAAACCAAAAATAGAAGTTACGATGGCAAAAGCTAAAGAGGAGGGAATGTGAACCAACATGTGCCAAGTGCAATTACTTCATTTTGGCCGTGAACTAAATAATACTCCTGAACTTATAGTGAAGGGGATGCAAATCAAGATGTTTCGGGATATAAACTTGTAATGAGCAACACATAGAGGATAGTTAATGCTGGAGCTTAGGATGGACCAGATACAGAATATAGTGGGATCACCTGTGAACTTGTATAAGAGGGAATGCAAACCAATATGTTCAGCTTTCCATATGTGAGCGTCATGCCAAGTCAGAGAAACAAGTCAATAATGCAGCTTTTGAAGAACAAGATGGCACGCAAAATTATTATCTAGTAGTATGACAAGTTTATTTGTACTACAGGCTAGATAGCAGAGTGATAGCATGCCAAACTAAGTCCTTACTTTGTTAGCTTACAATGAACTAGATACAAAACAATGGCATCACCTGTAGTACAGGGAATGCAAGCCAACATGTTCATGGAGTAAAAAATTGGCACAAACAACATAGTAGCAGGCCATAATTTTTGTAACAACGACTGAGTAAGATAAAGTTATGATGGCTAGATCTACAGAGCAGGGAATGTAAACCAAATATAGAAGTTACGATGCCAAAAGCTATAGAGCAGGGAATGCGAACCAACATGTGCAATTACTTAAAATTGGCCATGAACTAAATAATAGCAGGATGTTACTATAATACCTATAATTTTTGTAACAACGACTGAGCAAGATAGAAGTTATGATGGCTACATCTACAGAGCAGGGAATGCAAACCAAAATGTTCAATCGCTTAAAGTTAGCAATGAAGTAGAAAATAGCAACGTGTTACGGTCATAGCTAGGAATGAACTAAAAGAGCTTCAGACAAACAAGCATCTGAACCCAGAACATGGCGCTAAAACAAGGGACTTACATTAGGAGAAGCACTCTGTGGGAGTCACAGCAGATCTTCCTGGGGTTGATAGATCCGGTGATGAAGTACGCTACATGTGCTACTTGGGGTTGGAGAGACGGCCATTACACTTCATGATTACTCATCTCATCTGCAAAAACGTAACGGCGCGTCGTTAGCACAAACAGGTTCCCCCAAGATTAAACAAGAACTTGCAGGCAAGCAATAGAAAAGCGACAGTAGAAGAGTTTAGATCATGCAAGGCGCCGGTGAAGCAGATCCGGTTCATGCACAGCGGTGTCGGTGAGCTAGATCCGATGCGGTGGACGACGGATCCGGCGAAGCGGCTCCGGTGGGGTGGACGATACCGCAGCTGAAGCGACTGCGGTAGACTGCTGGATGAGTATATGGTTTCGAGGTTCGGCGGGGATGATCCGGTCCGGTTGATGACGGCGTCGATGAAGCGGCTCCGGCAGGCAGCCGGATGACGAGGATCGCGAGGCCTCGGGTAGGCCAGGGAAGTCCGGCGGGGATGTTCCGGTGCGGTGGTCGTGGAGGTGGGAGAGAGAGGGACTTGGGAAGTTCCGGTGGGTGGTCTCAGAGGAGAGAGTGAGGGAAATGAATTTTTTTTCGGGGAGTTTCGGAGCTAGGGAGGTGGTGATCGAAAAAAATGACGGGTAGACCCCCCACCAACCGACTTATGCATGGACATTGTTGTCATCTTTACGAGGGTAGAATGGGAAGTTAGAGGCGTGTGAAATATTTGTATTTTTCGGGCGGGAAGTTTTGCCGCTGGAATGAGATTTCGAATTTGGCTACAGTCCAAGTAATACAAAAATATGAGACCGTACTAGTACGGCCAAGTGTCACATCAAGTCATCATCACGTTGAAAATCGGTTACCACGATCATAATCATGATATATCTTGAAAATCAATTTTGAAAAGCCCTTCTGAAATATTTCGGGATTGGTACTAGGAGATTTTGCAGCTTGACTAAGAATTGATTTTGAATAAGGCTATGGTCTAAGTAATTTTTTTTCTTCGAAAAGGGGATATGACCCCAGCCTCTGCATCGTGGTGATGCACACGGCCTTTATTAATAATCCAGTCGCAACAAAAGTATGTTTTTTTTTGCAAGGAGCAACAAAAGTATGTTGTACAGATGGTCCAAGTAATATACTCGTGATTGTAATATAAGGCCAGGGGTAGACCGGAACCATATCCTCTAACGTAGAGATGACAAGTCAGGTAAGCACAGTGCTTAAGTAGTGCAAAACGTAGAAGAAAAATCAGGAAAATGTAACAAATACTGTACGTATTTACTGTAGCAATCACTGTATATTTTTACTGTATAAAAAATCGTATAAATATTAAAAAAAGATAGTCATAATTTTGATTGTTACTAATTATCGTAAATGCATATGGCTTACATATATTATGGAAGTTAATTTAGATCAAATTAGACTTAATCATGTAGATGTGGAGAAGGAAAATTAGAGAGGTGTAGCTTACCCGACTTGTCTATTGCACGTTAGAGGATCTACTTCCGGGGTAGACCATGCTACTTAGACTACTCATAGTGGGAGTAACTAAGGAGTATTAACATAGAGCTGGTTGTGGTAACTAGCTATGTTACCATAACACTTTTCAAGATAGAATGAGTCTACATACTAACTAAAACAATCATGCATGATAGTACTACATCTAAGTTACTATGCATTATGAAGGTAGTAACATAGAGTAGTGTCATATGCATGCGGAAATTCAATTTGGCTCCCGGGTGCATATGCTCCCTCTACCAAAAAATCATATTTTAAAATGTCGAAAAAAATTAGCAAAAAATTTACATGTACATATTCATAATATATGTTCGTTCGTCAAGTTTCACGAAAAACCAATATTTTTTGTGGTCTATGTAAAAAAGAGAAAACTTATCTTGTGAAAAGCATTATTTTTAGTACTGTATTTTATCTTTTTACACACGTCACATGACAAGTCGCAACTTTGTAAGGGCGTAGCACGAGAAGATGTACATGCGAATTTTTTGTTTCATTTTTTTGAAATTCAAAATATGTGTAAGATGCATTTCAAAATGGAGGGAGCATATGCTCCTATGTTTCAAAACACCACTCCCGCATGCGCATGACACTACTATACGGTCACATCAAGTCATAATCACAACCAAAATCAGTTCCCATGTACTATCTCCTAAAAAAACTTAAATTTAAAAACGCGTAGCGAATATTTTGGATTTTATTGGCGGGAGATTGTAGCGCTTGACAGATATTTTCAATTTAGCTGGCGCTAAAAAAATACTGTACTAGAAAAATTGGTAGCTTACTGTAGTACTGCCTCCTTTCAGGGATACAAGGACAAGGACCCATCAACTAAAATAATGTATGAAAATGGTCACCAATGGGCCAACTAATAGTTATACTTTTCCCATGCAGCGCAATATAAAAAATACTACAAATCAGATTAAACCTTGATTAAATATTGGTGCATCCAATCCATTCAGTTTTCATTTAATCCACATCACCAAGGAAACAACCACCAGGTACATAACAAGTGCAGATAGAAGCACCAACAAAATAGTTCAGCATCACAAACCCTTTCACACAACCAAGGGACACCTTTGACTGTCAGTGTTCACTGTGGTATTCAGCATCTCCCACACTTTCTCAGGATGTTGCCCAGGTGGGCTTGACTTGCTTCTAATCCTGCAGTTATACGGTGGATGACTACTCTTTGTGCAGCCACTATTGCTCGTTCCTCTTTGAGTAGTTCCTCGAGAACATAAAAAGACAATGACTTGGACCTCAACCTGCGCTTGGGCTTTGACTTGGACTTGGACCTCGACAAATTAGTTGTGAACCCAGCATTACGCAGGAATGTGTTGTTGGCTATACCATGACATTGTAGTACCTTGGAAAATGAATTCAGACATTCTTCCTGGGTTTTTTCTATACCATCTTTCTTTGGTTTTGCCAGCTCCACTTTCATGTCAGACTGAGGAGTTTTCAGTTGTTACACATGTGTAAGAGAAGAGATTATAATGTGAAGACATGTGTATGAACTACCTCTAATAATCCTACAAACTGGCATGGCTGATTACCGCATATACATTTTAGTAAGAGCATGTTACATCATATTGACATGTCTTCTATTGCTAACACGTAATAGCAGGACTATAAAAATATGCATGGATCCATGTGTAGAATTCGTAATGTGCATGATATTGCTGAGAAGTATATAAGTGAATTGTACTAGCCCTTTCCACCAGTTCGGACATTTGGTTGTGTTGGCTAGTGCATGAAGCTTGACAAATATGACAAGATATTTCTGCATACAATTGAAAACCATAACTGACATTAGTAGAGAATACTTACAATAACACTCTGTGCAAAATGTCCAGTCAAACCATTTCTGCTCGTCTGGCACACCTTGAATTGCTCAAGTAGACTCATCTCTCTGTCTGTACTCTCACAGTATGCTTGCCTTGCCTTCTGATATTTTCGCAAGAGAAAATATAAATTAGTTTCACAACCACGTCACATGCCGACATGCGACAATTGAAAGTTTTCAAAAAAAATATAAATAAAACAGAGACATCAATTTACGATGTATATTGTGCATCTATAAATTCTAAATGATTTACTAATTTAAATATAGTTGTACAGATAACATTCCTTACCATACAGTAGAGGTGTCCAATCAAGCTACGAGATCCTGTACGCTGTTGTAAACGTACATTATTACGAGCACGCATGTTACTTCGAGCGATGAACTACAAATGAAGACTTGTGAGACACATGCTTAAAAAGGAATCAGTAATGTGATCTTGTCTCACTGTCTTCACAGAACATACCAAATTCTTTTGAGCAGACCAATACTCAACAAGATCACACCATTGATCATCAGTCATCTGTAGTATAGGAGAGGTTGTTGGAATATCGCTAGGAGTCCTCCCAGCAAAGTATCTCATCTTTAGCCTATGGCGCTCCTGGCGCAACGCTGAAGAGAATATGCTCCTGATAACAGTGATTACATTCTTCATGTCATCATCAAACTCAAGACATGTCTGTTTACAACAATGGGAACCGTTCATGTGTTAGATAGCTAGCCAACAGAAAGCTAGAGGGAATGTGAACGAGCAACATGGTATTGTTTACGAAAATGACTTACATGTAACATGTGCAGTAAACCTTCAAAATGGGAAGGGGTGTTTACGTGTTGTTTCCATGATGGAAAGATAGGAATTTGAGTCCTGACAAAAACGCCTGTGATCGATGCTATATTAGATGATTCTTGTGGATCCAGTGGCCTTCTGATACCTGCTATAACTGATGTGATGGGAAATCTTGTTCCCATTCGGGCAATCTTATTTTTAAGTGATTTCAAAGTCGTTGGCCCCCTTCGTTTTCTTGGTCGTGGTGGAACTGCAAATTTAAGCATTACATCAAGCTATCAAGGTATTTATGTAACGGAGCATGTAAGGGAACACGTACCTAATTCGGCCCCACCATCATCTTTAAGGAAGAAGTTGTCTCTGGCAGGACTAAATGTCAGCGGGCGATCGTGATTAGTTAGGTGTTGAGAACCTGCTGTTGAAACTGGGTCTGCTGTGAATTGTTCTTGGGTAACTGGATTGGCAACAGGTGGCTGGGGAACATGTGGTTTGGTATTTGCTCCGTCTACAGCTTTTAGACCAACCGATGTGGGGTTAGGTCGAAGCTTTTTATGTTGGTGTTTCGCATTACAATATTTTTTTGCCTGGTCATCATTTTCAACTAGATTAGAGTGACTCTGAGTCTGAGACCTTGTTTTTACTCTGTTCACTGCATTTGTTTGTGATCTGACATGACCAGCTTGAACCCTTTTTATTTTTAGGTGAGCTGTCAGATATTGATCTTCCTGTTGAACTATGTTCTTCACCTTGTTGGTATTTGAAACGTCCTTACGTGAAGTCCCTGATGCCTGCCAGAGATAAACGGTACTTCAATCAACAAAATCATATACATGCTTGATACGATTATGGAACATAAGAACAGCAAGCCAAGACATGATGAAACATATGTTATTATTATGTGTTAACTGAGCAGATGATAATGCTATAACTTGGGCTGGGTTGGACAGATACATCACAGTTATTGAAGATGCAACAATAATGCCAATGAAAAGAGCGAGCAATCACCTTGGGGGGTGGAGTAGGGTGCTTGACAAGGGCATCCTCTTTACTCAGGTCTCCCTCAGACTCTTGTTCAGTAGGATCAAGTTCTGAATAAGAAAATTGATTGTTATCGATGGAGACAGGAGAGGTGTTTGATTGTTCACTGGTGATGCCTATATTTTCTCTCCGGCCCTCTTTGTACTCTACTACAGTATCTTTAGCATGCATTAGAAAAAAATGCTAACGAGATTTATCATGGAACTTTGAGTAGAGCAGTAGAAGGGCAAATTAGTAGTAGCAAGTAGATGATAGCTCAAAAAGGAATAAAGCGTAGATCAAAAATAAATGATTTCCCTGTGCATGCCAATTGATGATTACAAGATTTATAAACATGCAGTTTAATAATGTCGACTAATCACTCTGCAGGCTTGACTTCTACTACAGTCATACCATAGGCATGTCACCGATGAACAGTGCCGTAACATGCACTTTCGGCCGTTGGATCGAAAATGAGTAGACAAGATCAAGCACTGTAGTGATGTACTGTAGATGACCCTGTAGCAGATGTACTGTATCGATGCACTGTAGATTTGTCCCTGTAGCGATGCACTGTGGATTGTCCCTGTAGCGTCTACTGTTCATGTTGATCTGGCCCTCCATTTTCAGTCCAACGATCAGAACATGGTCGCATGTCACAACACTGTTCTCAGGTGACATGCCTATTGCATGTCACCTGATCTCTGTCCAGTGTTTTAGTGGGGATTAGTGGGGATAATACTCTAGAGTATTGGGTGACAGCAGAATTCACCCAATACCCACAAAACCCCATCCCCAATCCACTAGGTAGGGGTAGAGTATTGGGGATTGAAAAAATACACTAAATTTTGCGGAAAAGTAGGGACAAGTGGGGATTAAACTCGCTCATACTCTAGCACCAAACATGCATTGGGGATAAGTGGGGATTTAAAGTTTGGAGCGGATTATCCCTGCTAATCCCAGTAAAACTCTAGTACCAAACAAGCCCTAAAACAGATCGCACGAAACTGATGTTCGGAAATGAAATGCATAACGGAAGCGGCTAAACACCAACCTTCGCATGGGGAGTGGACGGCTTTACGCTTTGGTTTCGCGCGGTGGACCGGTTGGGCGCGGGGTCTACCCATTTCACCGTGCGGTAGACCAGGGAGTCGGGAAGCAGATCCGACGCAGCGGCGGAGGTGGACGGCGTCCCTGAGCAGGATCCGGCGCGGTGGGCGTCGGCTACGGTGGAGCACAAATGGTGCGGTGTGCGCCTTCGTCGGGGAAGCGGCTCCGGCTTGCTTGACAACGTCTTCTCGGACACTACAGCGGCTGGTCAGGAGGCTGTGGTGGCGAGGTGGGACGGTGGTGCACTGCCGTCGTCGGGCGAGATGCTCCGATTCGGTGGGTGACGCGTGAGAGATGTGGGATTCGGCGCCTGTGCCGGTGGTATGTTTTAATGGCTGGGGTGAGATTGGCCTTGGCCCGAATAAGAGAAGAACCGCTGGGGACGTTTTTGATGAAAGGATAAGATGGGAAATTCGAACATTTGAAAATTGGAGGCGGCAACCCGAGCTATTTTCGCCGGTGTTTTGGCGCTTCGTTGAAATGGTTTGGTGGATGCGCGAAAAAAAATGGACGCGGTCCGACCCCATCAAGGTCTCATTTGTAAGCATGGGCGGTACGGCAGCCATCCTACCTTGATTTTTAGTGAATATCCATTCATATATATGTGTTTTTTTCTGAACATTTGAGTACTTAAAACGGACTTCATATGACAAAGTTGCGCCTATTTTAGTGAACACTGCGTGGAGCCGATTTCGAAAACAAAACATGGACTAGGTACCAAAAAACATATATAGACTCGTTCTCCGCATTAAAAAGATTGATGTATCATGGATCTTAGTATATGTAAAATAACCTTGAGCTATTCATTATCATACGCGTAGAATTGAAGACTTCAGATATTTCTTTATATTTGAAAGAAACGCCATGTTTCATCCGACAACATTTATCATCTCATTGAGTTGGCGCTGATTTTATATGTGGTGACGAAAACAACTGAGGCTCCTTTGATTTATAGGATTTAGATCCTACGGGAATTATTCTACACTATTGGTTATATTCATAGGGAACATATCCCATATGAATCTTGTACTACAAATCCTATATGAACAAAACATTAGGTCATCCCTCAGGGAAAAATCCCTTTGGTACAATCAAAGAAACTCATATTCCCATAGGATTCAAATAGACAAGATGTACATACGTTTTTCCTATCCTATGACTTAAAGGACTCCTGAAATGGCTCGACAACAAAGATCATAAATTCCGAGTTGTGCATCGAGCAAAAGATATTGAAAAAATTCTTGATCGATCGAATTACAAAATGATTTTCAAAAGAACTAAAGTTTTGCCATTGATCACATAATTGGTATGTATATAGGTTCTACTTATAATAAAATATGTTTTGGTTTATTGGGATTGCGTTAGAATTACATGCATCACAATGTCTCGGGACTATTTCGGTATTTACCTCTTCTTTTAGAGTTCGCCCTATCTAAGATTATTTCCGACATTCGCCAATGTTTGCAAGGAATGGCATGCAGTCGATTCCCACCCTGTTTTGGAAAAAATGAAGAAAAAAAAGTGAACTTGTGGCTATAAAATGATAAGCTTGAATTTTGATATGTTTTAAAAAAAACTAGCTTCAAAATATGGCCTACCATTTTATATAAAAAACCATGGGTCTTAACGAAAATGCCCAAGGTAAAATGTGCATTACCATTTTGGGGAAAGGTGCAATAAGATTTCATTTTATTGTGGGAAACAAATTGTTGTTGTTTTTTTGCCTTTTCTGAATAGCTAAAAAGGTGTCATCTTTTTTCCATACATTCCATAATGTCATAGAACATAAGCATCCGGTGTCCAGATATAGCAACAATTCAGTATAAGACAATACTAACATAGTTTCCATAAAGTACTGCTAACACATAAGAAAACAAAAGATCTAGATGATGACCCAAGAAACAACATCCTTGTATATAATAACAATCTATTGACCATATGGCGGCTTTTGCATCACCCTATCAAAATCATCTGCCTTCAAGCACGAGAGCAGAATGTCGACACGTGCTTCAACATGTTCCAAGATCCTCTTGATGATCTCATGGATATCTGCATCAGCCGAATAGGAATCAAAGTTGTCAGCCACTAGCTTCTGATGAAAAAGAAACATCAGTGTTGAAGGCGTCGATCTTAGGAGTCCCCACATTTCATTACTTGCAAGACCAAGATGATCAAATTCCCTTTACTTCATAAGAATGTCTGGATCGCTGACACGATCGAAATCTTTGCTAGTACCCTCCTTTGGCCGAATTCAAATTTGCATCAGATCTTGGTGCCCATGCCTTTGGTACATGCGGGTAATTTTTTGCCAATATGTCGTGCATTGCACATAGCGTCCTACTGTACAGGGGTACTTCTACATATCTTCTTCCAAATATAATTTAATTTATTTCGGGTTGGATTCAATTTGTTTCAAAATTGTCTGATATACCATTTGTATTGGTAGGAGATGCAGCTTTGAATTTTAATCATTGTTTCTAGGTGCCACACTTGCAGGGTACAGTCAAGGATTTTATCCAATGTTTCATGTCTTGACAAATCCTTTTCGTAATGGAAGTTGAGACCCCCAGCCTCTGCATCAAAATGATGCACATGGAATTTTTTAGTATGGTATTCAACAAAATATGATAAGATGCAAAAATCAAACCTTGGACAAATATGACACATGCTCACTTGGGTAGAAAGCCAATCAAACTGATACAAATTACATTGCAGAGTCCTTGCATGTTAAACTATATATTGCCAAACACCACATATATTAAGGGATACATATTAATTTCGATACTACTACTTTTATGATAGAAGATTTGTAACTACAAACGTTGTGGGTTGTGGCTGCCCTCCTCAATCTACTCACTTGTCTCATCGGCAACCGTCTCCACCTCTCTACATGCACATATGGGTACAACTTCTTCACACCCGAAGAAGATTACTTGTTTCCTGTCATGCTCCGCCACTTGTAGTAGGTGTGCTCCTTTTTCAGAGATGAATTCTCTTTTAGGATGGAGATGTTCTCCTTTTTCAGAGATGAGTTCTCTTTTAGGATGGAGATGTTCTCCTTCGTTAGAGACCCGTTCTGATTTACCATGGAGAGGTTCTCCTTCGATAGAGATGAGTTCTCCTTTGATAGAGATGAGTGCTCATTCAAGAGTACGGCATACTCATTCCATAGCTTCATAGCACGGTTTACCAGATGTGCGTTCACATCTCGGAGCTTGGACGCATGGTCAATCAACTCGCGCGACTCATCCAGGAGCGACCGCCGGATTACTTGCAGAGACGCTTCATGTTGTCGTCCTTCATTAGATGGTAGATTCACAGAGCGACCCTGTGTGACACATGATATTATACTAATAAAGTGCAAGAGTGTAACTTCAATAGTAAAAATATAGTACTCCGAAAGTTTGCAGGACTTAAACTTCAATACTCATAGTAATATGTACAAGACTAACTTCAATAGTAATTGTAATATGTATAAATTTCAATTGCAATACTGTAGTAATATGAGTACTCCGGAGCTTGGAGTAATAAAGTTTCAAACTAAGAACGAAACATGAACTAATAAAGTTTGCCCTATGCATCAATCGATGGAGAGGCTGGATCTCAAGTTCGAAAGGGGGAAAAAGACTGCAGTGAAGTTTCAAGTTTGCATTGAAGTTCGAAAGTGGTAATGCAGCTAGTATTAGTGCAGTAGAAATCCCTTGTGCCTTGTTTGGTTGACGTGTTTTCACATGGTTCAGTGAGTAATATCTGGGTCTTTCTTAATAAGAACACATTTTATCTGTTTGGCAGAAGAGTATTGGACAGGATCAGAGTCGCGGGGATCCTCAGGAAACACTTCCGCGCACGTCGGGTGGACGTGGAACCGCAACACCTCTATGCTCTCGCGTTTCTGGTCGTTCCACATACGTGCTCCGATTGCTGCTTCTCCTTCCAGGCATCCACCCCGTTCTAGCATGGATCAGGCTGAGGGATTGATTCCAATGCAAAATTACAAGTCCTGAGGCCTGCTGGCATGGATTACGTGAATAGAAATTGGACGCTTCACTAATAAGGCCCGAGGAACCCCTCAAAAAAAAAACTAATAATGCCCCAGGACAGGCTATCTCTCAGGTTGTCCTGATCTGCCGCAAATACTCACGCCAAAACATGGTGAATGAAGTATTTTGCATCAAATCCCCTCCGAATAATACTCAGTAGGGGGCTAACTAGTTTTAAACCAATGATTAAACTACATTAACCACTGACCTCGAAGCTCTCCTCCTTGGAGAGGACCGACTCCCCGGCGACGGCGAGGTTGTCTTGCAGCTGCAGCAGGACTGTCACGTCTGAGCCCACGGAGAGGTCGTTGATCCGCTGCCGCTTGGTGGGCACATCAGACTCAACGGCGAGGCCGCCATGCGCCTGCTGCAGCAGCTGTAGGGGGGCGTGCGAGTTGGCGGCGAGGTCCTGTAGTTGCTGCTGGGGGATTACGACGGTGGGCCGCACACCTAACAGGCCCCCTTGTCCACTCGTGGGATTCATCGCCGGAAGATGGGGGTGCAGGGAGGCGCTAATACAGAGGTTGTGGATGGTACAGCCGCCGACGAGCACTGTACAGGTTGGGGCTATAGGATTTTGAAGATGAATGGGGAGAGGCGGCAGGGGCCTATAAATCGAGAGGAGTGAGGTAGCGAGAAGTGAAGTGAATGGGGAGAGGCGGCAGGGGCCTATAAATCGAGAGGGCTATAGGTTGGGACATGATTTTTTCGCAATATTTAAATTTAGATTTAAGCCGCATGTCACCAGGTGACATGCGAAAGGTGCATGTCACCTGATCTCTATCCGTGAAGGACACAGGTCACTCGCAACACTGTCCATGGTGTACTGTAGGGACGCGAAACAGTATTGTTCACTGTTCGTAGTGTTTTTCATTTTTCTGATTTTTTTGAATTTTATGCCCATTTGAATCTTTTGGTCAAATCCTAGGTTTGACAAAGATTTAAACAAGTTTAAAATATATGAAAAGGTAAGCATGGATCCTTCTTAGTCACTCTAAAATGAAGCTTTTGGGATGTTCTTGAAATTTCCATGCTTGACTTCATAAGACAGAGTTTAGGGTTAGGGGTAGATATATACATGATTTGTTTGGTTTGAATATGTCTAGACCTTGTTTATCAACTTTAATTCTTACTATATGACATAAGAAAACTATTTGCTTTGGTTTTTCATTTTTCTGATTTTTTTGAATTTTGATGCCCATTTGAATCTTGTCAAATCCTAGGTTTGACCAAGATAATTTAAACAAGTTTAAAACATGGAAATGAAAAGGGAAGCATGTATCCTTCTTAGTCACTCTAAAATGAAGTTTTTGGGAGGTTTTTGAAATTTCCATGTCAAACCCAAAACCACTTCTCTTCATGCTTTACTTCATAAGACAGAGTTTAGGGGTTGGGGGTAGATACATGGTTTGTCTAGTTTGAAACTTTGAATATGTCTAGACCTTGTTTATCAACTTGAATATGCTTACTATATGACATAAGAAGACTATGTACTTTGGTTTTTCATTTTTCTGATTTTTTTAATTTTCTGCGCATTTGAATCTTGGTAAAATCCTAAATTTGACCAAGATTTAGACAAGTTTAACACGTGAAAACAAATAAGTAAGCCTGGATCCTTCTTAGTCACTCTAAAATGAAGCTTTTGGGAGGTTCTTGAAATTTCCATGTTTGAAACCCAAAACCACTTCTCTTCATGATTGACTTCATAAGATCGACAGATTAGTTTAGGGTTAGGGGTAGATATATACATGATTTTTCTGGTTTGAATATGTCTAGACCTTGTTTATCAACTAGAATGCTTACTATATGACATAAGAAAACTATTTGCTTTTGTTTTTCATTTTTCTGATTTTTTTGAATTTTGATGCCCATTTGAATCTTGTCAAATCCTAGGTTTGACCAAGATAATTTAAACAAGTTTAAAACATGAATATGAAAAGGGAAGCATGTATACTTCTTAGTCACTCTAAAATGAAGTTTTTGGGAGGTTTTTGAAAATTCCATGTTTGAAACCCAAAGCCACTTCTCTTCATGCCTGACTTCATAAGATAGAGTTTAGGGGTCAGGGGGTGTAGATACATGTGGTTTGTCTAGTTTGAATATGTCTAGACCTTGTTTAACAACTTTAATGCTAACTATATGACATAAGAAGACTATGTGCTTTGGTTTTTCATTTTTCTGATTTTTTTGAATTTTATGCCCATAAATCTTGGTCAAATCCTAGGTAGAAAAATCGATATACGAATCTATAATTAAATAGGTTAAACTAGGGTTTTGCCCTGTACTACAGATCAAGGTTCAAAAAAATCCAACTACGGGGTTCGAACAACACGATTCTAATCCAAGAATTTTTTCGACCTCATCCAAATGGCCTCAAACTATAGGGTTAGGGGGTATAGATACATGATTTGTCTGGTTTGGATATATCTAGACCCTGTTTATCAACTTGAATGCTTACGATATGACATAAGAAGACTATGTGATTTGGTTTTTCATTTTTCTGATTTTTAGGAATATTGTGCCCACCCATTTGTATCTTCATGAAATCCTAGGTTTGACACAGATAATTTAAACAAGTTTAAAACATGAAAATGAAAAGGGAAGCATGTAACCTTCTCAGTCACTCTAAATTGAAGTTTTTGGGAGGTTTTTGAAATTTCCATGTTTGAAACCCAAAACCACTTCTCTTCATGCTTGACTTCATAAGACAAAGTTTAGGGTTAGGGGTATAAATACATGATTTGTATGGTTTGAATATGTCCAAACCTTGTTTATCAACTGGAATATGCTTACTATGACATAAGAAGACTATGTACTTTGGTTTTTCATTTTTCTAATTTTTTTTAATTTTCTGCGCATTTGAATCTTATCTTGGTCAAATCCTAGGTTTGACCAAGATTTAGACAACTTTAACACGTGAAAACGAATAAGTAAGCCTGGATCCTTCTTAGTCACTCTAAAATGAAGCTTTTGGGAGGTTCTTGAAATTTCCATGTTTGAAACCCAAAACCACTTCTCTTCATGATTGGCTGAGTTTAATTAGGGTTTTAGGGGTAGATATATACATGATTTTTCTGGTTTGAATATATATGTCTAGACCTTGTTTATCAACATGAATGCTTACGATATGACATAAGAAGACAATGTGATTTGGTTTTTCATTTTTCTGATTTTTTTAATATTGTGCCCACCCATTTGTATCTTCATGAAATCCTAGGTTTGACCAAGATAATTTAAACAAGTTTAAAACATGAAAATGAAAAGGGAAGCATGTAACCTTCTCAGTTACTTTAAAATGAAGTTTTTGGGAGGTTTTTGAAATTTCCATGTTTGAAACCCAAAACCACTTCTCTTCATGCTTGACTTCATAAGACAAAGTTTAGGGTTAGGGGTATAGATACATGATTTGTATGGTTTGAATATGTCCAGACCTTGTTTATCAACTTTAATGCGCTTACTATATATATGACATAAGAAGACTATGTACTTTGGTTTTTCATTTTTCTATTTTTTTATTTTCTGCGCATTTGAATCATATCTTGGTCAAATCCTAGGTTTGACCAAGATTTAGACAAGTTTAACATGTGAAAACGAATAAGTAAGCTGGATCCTTCTTAGTCACTCTAAAATGAAGCTTTTGGGAGGTTCTTGAAATTTCCATGTTTGAAACCCAAAACCACTTCTCTTCATGATTGACTGAGTTTAATTTGGGTTTTAGGGGTAGATATATACATGATTTTTCTGGTTTGAATATATATGTCTAGACCTTGTTTATCAACATGAATGCTAGCTTACTATACATATGACATAAGAATGCTATGTGCTTTGGTTTTTCATTCTTTTGATTTTTTCTGAATTTTTAGGGCCATTTGAATCTTGGGCAAATCCTTGGTTTGACCAAGATTTAAACATGTTTAAAACATGAAAATTAAAAGGGAAGTATGTATCCTTCTTATTTACTCTAAAATGAAGCTTTTGGGATGTTCTTGAAATTTCCATGTTTGAAACCCAAAACGACTTCCCTTCATGCTAGACTTCATAAGATCGACGGGGTAGATACATGATTTGTCTGGTTTGGATATATCTAGACCTTGTTTATCAACTTGAATGCTTACGATATGACATAAGAAGACAATGTGATTTGGTTTTTCATTTTTCTGATTTTTTTGAATATTGTGCCCACCCATTTGTATCTTCATGAAATCCTAGGTTTGACCAAGATAATTTAAACAAGTTTAAAACATGAAAATGAAAAGGGAAGCATGTAACCTTCTCAGTCACTCTAAAATGAAGTTTTTGGGAGGTTTTTGAAATTTCCATGTTTGAAACCCAAAACCACTTCTCTTCATGCTTGACTTCATAAGACAAAGTTTAGGGTTAGGGGGTATAGATACATGATTTGTATGGTTTGAATATGTCCAAACCTTGTTTATCAACTTGAATATGCTTACTATATGACATAAGAAGAATAATGTCATGTAAATGAGTTAACTTGGATTTCCTACCCTTGAATCCATAGGAAACTTTGTTCTAATGCACTATAATAATCAACCGAGTTTTTACACCAACAGGTCTGTCACTTACGTGTGGTGCCCACGCGTGAGGTCCCACACTTCAGTGAGCACAAGTCACGTGCAATAGGTACGCAAACTCCCAACCATCTTCTTTGTCAAGAGAAGACGCATCAGGATGCGTATTGGAAGCCTGTGGGTCCTTCTGGATCCTTCGGTTGTCCCTCTCACAAAAAAATCTCTCTCATTCTCGGCCTCGCTCGACTCGCTCGCTCGCTCGCTCGCTCGCTCGCTCGCACCTCCTGCTCACTGACAAACCCTGCACAAAAGTCAACATCATCACCCGAAAAAGGGAAGACACCATAATGCTCTCCCTTCTTCTCTCCTTCCGAGTGATCCCTCTTCCTCCGAGTTTCACTCGACGGGCAAACACACATGTGCTGCATAGTAATAATAAAAGGTAGAAAAATCAACCTACGAATCTATAATTAAATAGGTTAAACTAGGGTTTTGCCCAGTACTACAGATCAAGGTTCAAACCTTGTTTATCAACTTGAATATGCTTACTATATGACATAAGATAAGAAGACTATGTACTTTGGTTTTCATTTTCTGATTTTTTTAATTTTCTGCGCATTTGAATCTTGGTCAAATCCTAGGTTTGACCAAGATTTAGACAAGTTTAACACGTGAAAACGAATAAGTAAGCCTGGATCCTTCTTAGTCACTCTAAAATGAAGCTTTTGGGATGTTCTTGAAATTTCCATGTTTGAAACCCAAAACGACCTCTCTTCATGCTAGACTTCATAAGATCGACAGAGTTTAGGGTTAGGGGTAGATAAACTTTCGCTTTTTTATATAGACCACACAAAATATCGGTTTTCATGAAACTTGACGAACGCTCGTATATTATGGAGATGTACATGTAGAATTTTTTGTCCAAATTTTTCGACATTTTGAAATATGCTTTTTTGGTAGAGGGATCATACGCACCCGGGAGCTGAATTGATTTTCCGCTCTTACACTCTCTCTCCGCTTCTCTCTCCTCGAACTAGACACCAATATATTATTTTAATCCTTGTAGCCAGCTTTTTTTGCGGGAAACCAGATGATATTAAAGGACAAAATTACAGGCACCCAAACAAGATTGAAATTACAGCGAAGACCCTCTCCTCGATGTCGCGGCGTTGTAGCCGGCCAGCTGACTAGGACTTATTGTACTTGCTCTCATACTTCTCCTTAGCATTCTCGGCGGCTGCAGCATGCACGGCAACCACCTGCGCGCCCTCGCCATGGTCGAGCCGCGCTCTGCTGGATGACGAGCACCGCCTCGCCTTCACGCATGACGCCCGAGCCTCTTCTTTTTCTTCGCTGACGGTAGGCACAACCTCGTCGGCGACGGCCACGACCGTGTCCATCGCGGGCGGCGCCACCATCTCCATCGCAGGCGGCACAACCAACTGATCCACCATGACATGGCCGCCGTCGCCGAAGGATTGGATCCAGTGCGCATGTCTGCGTCGAGCTTCCACCCATGCCCACGACGGAACTTTCTCATGGACATGGAACTCTAAATCGCCATCTCTCTCTCCCTCCATTGCTTGTGAGTGTTATTTCCGGCGATGGCCCGACGGAACTCCATGTGCTGCAGCTTTTTATCTCCATTTTCCAACGGTCCTTGGGAAGAAGACGAGAAGAGAAATCAATCCGTGCGATTTAGCAGAGGAGAAGACGATGGGATAGAGAGGAAAGAGGAGTTATAGTGGGTACTCCCTCCGTCCCGGTTTACAAGGCCTACGCGTATCCCAATATCGTTAATTTAACTAATATAATATAATATTTATGCTATAAAAATTATACCATTAAATAGTATAACATCTGAGTTTTTCTAATGATATATATTTTGTTGTATATATTTTGTGTTACATTAGTTAAATTTGCATCATAGTCACGTATGTCATATAGTAAGCATTAAAGTTGATAAACAATGTTTGGACATATTCAAACCAGACAAATCATTTATCTACCCCTAACCCTAATCTCGGTCGATTTTATGAAAGTCAAGCATGAAGAGAAGTGGTTTTTGGTTTCAAACATGAAAATTTCAAAAACCCTCCCAAGAGTTACATTTTGGAGTGACTTAAGAAGGATAGATGCTTAATTTTTCATATTCGTGTTTTAAACTTGTTTAAATCATGGTCAAACATAGGATTTGACCAAGATTCAAATGGGAAGATTTTTTAAAAAAAGATCAGAAAAATGAAACAGGATTTATGCTTGTTTAAATCTTGGTCAAACCTAGGATTTGACCAAAAGATTCAAATGGGCATAGAAATTCAGAAAAAAACAAAAGAATGAAAAAACAAAGGACATAGCATTCTTATGTCATATATATAGTAAGCATTCAAGTTGATAAACAAGGTCTAAACATATTCAAACCATAAAATCATGTATATATCTACCCCCGACCCTAAACTCTGTCTTATGAAGGCAAGCATGCATGAATGAGAAGAAGTGGTTTTTGGTTTCAAAAGATCCATGCATGCTTGCCTTTTCATTTTCCTTCGGTTGTCCCTCTCACAAAAAAATCTCTCTCATTCTCGGCCTCGCGCGATCGCTCGCTCACTCGCTCGCACCTCCTGCTCACTGACAAACCCTGCACAAAAGTCAACATCATCACCCGAAAAAGGGAAGACACCATAATGCTCTCCCTTCTTCTCTCCTTCCGAGTGATCCCTCTTCCTCCGAGTTTCACTCGACGGGCAAACACACATGTGCTGCATAGTAATAATAAAAAGGTAGAAAAATCAACCTACGAATCTATAATTAAATAGGTTAAACTAGGGTTTTGCCCAGTACTACAGATCAAGGTTCAAACCTTGTTTATCAACTTGAATATGCTTACTATATGACATAAGAAGACTATGTACTTTGGTTTTCATTTTTCTGATTTTTTTAATTTTCTGCGCATTTGAATCTTGGTCAAATCCTAGGTTTGACCAAGATTTAGACAAGTTTAACACGTGAAAACGAATAAGTAAGCCTGGATCCTTCTTAGTCACTCTAAAATGAAGCTTTTGGGATGTTCTTGAAATTTCCATGTTTGAAACCCAAAACGACCTCTCTTCATGCTAGACTTCATAAGATCGACTGAGTTTAGGGTTAGGGGTAGATACATGATTTGTATGGTTTGAATATGTCCAAACCTTGTTAATTTATCAACTTGAATGCTTACTATATGACATAAGAAGACTATATGCTTTTGTTTTTCATTTTTCTGATTTTGTTTGAATTTTATGCCCATATATTTGAATCTTGGTCAAATCCTAGGTTTGACAAAGATTTAAACAAGTTTAAATTATGAAAATGAAAAGGTAAGCATGGATCCTTATTAGTCACTCTAAAATAAATCTTTTGGGAGGTTCTTGAAATTTCCATGTTTGAAACCCAAAACCACTTCTCTTCATGATTGACTTCATAAGACAGAGTTTAGGGTTTTAGGGGTAGATATATACATGATTTTTCTGGTTTGAATATGTCTAGACCTGGTTTATCAACTTGAATGCTTACTATACATATGACATAAGAATGCTATGTGCTTTGGTTTTTCATTCTCTTTTGATTTTTTTCTAAATTTTTAGGCCCCCATTTGAATCTTGGTCAAATCTTTGGTTTGACAAGGATTTAAACAAGTTTAAAACATGAAAATGAAAAGGGAAGTCTGTATCCTTCTTAGTCACTCTAAAATGGAAGCTTTTGGGATGTTCTTGAAATTTCCATGTTTGAAACCGAAAATGACTTCCCTTCATGCTAGACTTCATAAGATCGACAGGGGGTAGATACATGATTTGTCTGGTTTGGATATATCTAGACCTTGTTTATCAACTTGAATGCTTACGATATGACATAAGAAGACAATGTGATTTGGTTTTTCATTTTTCTGATTTTTTTGAATATTGTGCCCACCCATTTGTATCTTCATGAAATCCTAGGTTTGACCAAGATAATTTAAACAAGTTTGAAACATGAAAATGAAAAGGGAAGCATGTAACCTTCTCAGTCACTTTAAAATGAAGTTTTTGGGAGGTTTTTGAAATTTCCATGTTTGAAACCCAAAACCACTTCTCTTCATGCTTGACTTCATAAGACAAAGTTTAGGGTTAGGGGTATAGATACATGATTTGTATGGTTTGAATATGATGTACTTTGGTTTTTCATTTTTCTGATTTTTTTAATTTTCTGCGCATTTGAATCATATCTTGGTCAAGTTTAACACGTGAAAACGAATAAGTAAGCTTGGATCCTTCTTAGTCACTCTAAAATGAAGCTTTTGGGAGGTTCTTGAAATTTCCATGTTTGAAACCCAAAACCACTTCTCTTCATGATTGACTGAGTTTAATTTGGGTTTTAGGGGTAGATATATACATGATTTTTCTGGTTTGAATATATATGTCTAGACCTTGTTTATCAACATGAATGCTTACTATACATATGACATAAGAATGCTATGTGCTTTGGTTTTTCATTCTTTTGATTTTTTCTGAATTTTTAGGGCCATTTGAATCTTGGTCAAATCCTTGGTTTGACCAAGATTTAAACAAGTTTAAAACATGAAAATGAAAAGGGAAGTCTGTATCCTTCTTATTTACTCTAAAATGAAGCTTTTGGGATGTTCTTGAAATTTCCATGTTTGAAACCCAAAACGACTTCCTTCATGCTAGACTTCATAAGATCGACAGGGGGTAGATACATGATTTGTCTGGTTTGGATATATTTAGACCTTGTTTATCAACTTGAATGCTTACGATATGACATAAGAAGACTATGTGATTTGGTTTTCCATTTTTCTGATTTTTTTGAATTTTGTGCCCACCCATTTGTATCTTCGTCAAATCCTAGGTTTGACCAAGATAATTAAAACAAGTTTAAAACATGAAAATGAAAAGGGAAGCATGTATCCTTCTTAGGCACTATAAAATGAAGCTTTTGGGAGGTTTTTGAAATTTCCATGTTTGAAACCCAAAACCACATCTCTTCACATGCTTGACTTCATAAGACAGAGTTTAGGGGTTAGGGGTATAGATACATGATTTGTCTGGTTGGAATATGTCTAGACATTGTTTATCAACTTTAATGCTTACTATATGACATAAGAAAAATAATGTCATGTAAATGAGTTAACTTGGATTTCCTACCCTTGAATCCATAGGAAACTTTGTTCTAATGCACTATAATAATCAACCGAGTTTTACACCAACAGGTCTGTCACTTACGTGTGGTGCCCACGCGTGAGGTCCCACACTTCAGTGAGCACAAGTCACGTGCGATATGTACGCAAACTCCCAGCCATCTTCTTTGTCAAGAGAAGACGCATCAGATGCGTATTGGAAGTCTGTGGGTCCTTCTGGATCCTTCGGTTGTCCCTCTCACAAAAAAAACAAATCTCTCTCATTCTCGGCCTCGCTCGCTCGCTCGCTCGCACCTCCTGCTCACTGACAAACCCTGCACAAAAGTCAACATCATCACCCAAAAAAGGGGAGACACCATAATGCTCTCCCTTCTTCTCTCCTTCCGAGTGATCCCTCTTCCTCCGAGTTTCACTCGACGGGCAAACACACATGTGCTGCATAGTAATAATAAAAAGGTAGAAAAATCAACCTACGAATCTATAATTAAATAGGTTAAACTAGGGTTTTGCCCAGTACTACAGATCAAGGCTCAAACCTTGTTTATCAACTTGAATATGCTTACTATATGACATAAGAAGACTATGTACTTTGGTTTTCATTTTTCTGATTTTTTTAATTTTCTGCGCATTTGAATCTTGGTCAAATCCTAGGTTTGACCAAGATTTAGACAAGTTTAACACGTGAAAACGAATAAGTAAGCCTGGATCCTTCTTAGTCACTCTAAAATGAAGCTTTTGGGATGTTCTTGAAATTTCCATGTTTGAAACCCAAAACGACCTCTCTTCATGCTAGACTTCATAAGATCGACTGAGTTTAGGGTTAGGGGTAGATACATGATTTGTATGGTTTGAATATGTCCAAACCTTGTTAATTTATCAACTTGAATGCTTACTATATGACATAAGAAGACTATATGCTTTTGTTTTTCATTTTTCTGATTTTTTTGAATTTTATGCCCATATATTTGAATCTTGGTCAAATCCTAGGTTTGACAAAGATTTAAACAAGTTTAAATTATGAAAATGAAAAGGTAAGCATGGATCCTTATTAGTCACTCTAAAATAAATCTTTTGGGAGGTTCTTGAAATTTCCATGTTTGAAACCCAAAACCACTTCTCTTCATGATTGACTTCATAAGACAGAGTTTAGGGTTTTAGGGGTAGATATATACATGATTTTTCTGGTTTGAATATGTCTAGACCTTGTTTATCAACTTGAATGCTTACTATACATATGACATAAGAATGCTATGTGCTTTGTTTTTTCATTCTCTTTTGATTTTTTTCTAAATTTTTAGGCCCATTTGAATCTTGGTCAAATCCTTGGTTTGACCAAGATTTAAACAAGTTTAAAACATGAAAATAAAAAAGGAAGTCTGTATCCTTCTTAGTCACTCTAAAATGGAGGCTTTTGGGATGTTCTTGAAATTTCCATGTTTGAAACCGAAAACGACTTCCCTTCATGCTAGACTTCATAAGATCGACAGGGGGTAGATACATGATTTGTCTGGTTTGGATATATCTAGACCTTGTTTATCAACTTGAATGCTTACGATATGACATAAGAAGACAATGTGATTTGGTTTTTCATTTTTCTGATTTTTTTGAATATTGTGCCCACCCATTTGTATCTTCATCAAATCCTAGGTTTGACCAGGATTTAAACAAGTTTAAAACATGAAATGAAAAGATAAGCCTGGATCCTTCTTAGTCACTCTAAAATGAAGCTTTCGGGAGGTTCTTGAAATTTCCATGTTTGAAACCCAAAACCACTTCTCTTCATGATTGACTTCATAATAAGACAGAGTTTAGGGTTTTAGGGGTAGATATATACATGATTTTTCTGGTTTGAATATATATGTCTAGACCTGGTTTATCAACTTGAATGCTTACTATACATATGACATAAGAATGCTATGTGCTTTGGTTTTTCATTCTCTTTTGATTTTTTTCTAAATTTTTAGGCCCCCATTTGAATCTTGGTCAAATCTTTGGTTTGACAAGGATTTAAACAAGTTTAAAACATGAAAATGAAAAGGGAAGTCTGTATCCTTCTTAATTAGTCACTCTAAAATGGAAGCTTTTGGGATGTTCTTGAAATTTCCATGTTTGAAACCGAAAATGACTTCCCTTCATGCTAGACTTCATAAGATCGACAGGGGGTAGATACATGATTTGTCTGGTTTGGATATATCTAGACCTTGTTTATCAACTTGAATGCTTACGATATGACATAAGAAGACAATGTGATTTGGTTTTTCATTTTTCTGATTTTTTTGAATATTGTGCCCACCCATTTGTATCTTCATGAAATCCTAGGTTTGACCAAGATAATTTAAACAAGTTTAAAACATGAAAATGAAAAGGGAAGCATGTAACCTTCTCAGTCACTTTAAAATGAAGTTTTTGGGAGGTTTTTGAAATTTCCATGTTTGAAACCCAAAACCACTTCTCTTCATGCTTGACTTCATAAGACAAAGTTTAGGGTTAGGGGTATAGATACATGATTTGTATGGTTTGAATATGATGTACTTTGGTTTTTCATTTTTCTGATTTTTTTAATTTTCTGCGCATTTGAATCATATCTTGGTCAAGTTTAACACGTGAAAACGAATAAGTAAGCCTGGATCCTTCTTAGTCACTCTAAAATGAAGCTTTTGGGAGGTTCTTGAAATTTCCATGTTTGAAACCCAAAACCACTTCTCTTCATGATTGACTGAGTTTAATTTGGGTTTTAGGGGTAGATATATACATGATTTTTCTGGTTTGAATATATATGTCTAGACCTTGTTTATCAACATGAATGCTTACTATACATATGACATAAGAATGCTATGTGCTTTGGTTTTTCATTCTTTTGATTTTTTCTGAATTTTTAGGGCCATTTGAATCTTGGTCAAATCCTTGGTTTGACCAAGATTTAAACAAGTTTAAAACATGAAAATGAAAAGGGAAGTCTGTATCCTTCTTATTTACTCTAAAATGAAGCTTTTGGGATGTTCTTGAAATTTCCATGTTTGAAACCCAAAACGACTTCCCTTCATGCTAGACTTCATAAGATCGACAGGGGGTAGATACATGATTTGTCTGGTTTGGATATATTTAGACCTTGTTTATCAACTTGAATGCTTACGATATGACATAAGAAGACTATGTGATTTGGTTTTCCATTTTTCTGATTTTTTTGAATTTTGTGCCCACCCATTTGTATCTTCGTCAAATCCTAGGTTTGACCAAGATAATTAAAACAAGTTTAAAACATGAAAATGAAAAGGGAAGCATGTATCCTTCTTAGGCACTATAAAATGAAGCTTTTGGGAGGTTTTTGAAATTTCCATGTTTGAAACCCAAAACCACATCTCTTCACATGCTTGACTTCATAAGACAGAGTTTAGGGGTTAGGGGTATAGATACATGATTTGTCTGGTTGAATATGTCTAGACATTGTTTATCAACTTTAATGCTTACTATATGACATAAGAAAAATAATGTCATGTAAATGAGTTAACTTGGATTTCCTACCCTTGAATCCATAGGAAACTTTGTTCTAATGCACTATAATAATCAACCGAGTTTTTACACCAACAGGTCTGTCACTTACGTGTGGTGCCCACGCGTGAGGTCCCACACTTCAGTGAGCACAAGTCACGTGCAATAGGTACGCAAACTCCCAGCCATCTTCTTTGTCAAGAGAAGACGCATCAGGATGCGTATTGGAAGTCTGTGGGTCCTTCTGGATCCTTCGGTTGTCCCTCTCACAAAAAAACAAATCTCTCTCATTCTCGGCCTCGCTCGCTCGCTCGCTCGCTCGCACCTCCTGCTCACTGACAAACCCTGCACAAAAGTCAACATCATCACCCGAAAAAGGGGAGACACCATAATGCTCTCCCTTCTTCTCTCCTTCCGAGTGATCCCTCTTCCTCCGAGTTTCACTCGACGGGCAAACACACATGTGCTGCATAGTAATAATAAAAAGGTATAAAAATCAACCTACGAATCTATAATTAAATAGGTTAAACTAGGGTTTTGCCCAGTACTACAGATCAAGGCTCAAACCTTGTTTATCAACTTGAATATGCTTACTATATGACATAAGAAGACTATGTACTTTGGTTTTCATTTTTCTAATTTTTTAATTTTCTGCGCATTTGAATCTTGGTCAAATCCTAGGTTTGACCAAGATTTAGACAAGTTTAACACGTGAAAACGAATAAGTAAGCCTGGATCCTTCTTAGTCACTCTAAAATGAAGCTTTTGGGATGTTCTTGAAATTTCCATGTTTGAAACCCAAAACGACCTCTCTTCATGCTAGACTTCATAAGATCGACGAGTTTAGGGTTAGGGGTAGATACATGATTTGTATGGTTTGAATATGTCCAAACCTTGTTAATTTATCAACTTGAATGCTTACTATATGACATAAGAAGACTATATGCTTTTGTTTTTCATTTTTCTGATTTTTTTGAATTTTATGCCCATATATTTGAATCTTGGTCAAATCCTAGGTTTGACAAAGATTTAAACAAGTTTAAATTATGAAAATGAAAAGGTAAGCATGGATCCTTATTAGTCACTCTAAAATAAATCTTTTGGGAGGTTCTTGAAATTTCCATGTTTGAAACCCAAAACCACTTCTCTTCATGATTGACTTCATAAGACAGAGTTTAGGGTTTTAGGGGTAGATATATACATGATTTTTCTGGTTTGAATATGTCTAGACCTTGTTTATCAACTTGAATGCTTACTATACATATGACATAAGAATGCTATGTGCTTTGTTTTTTCATTCTCTTTTGATTTTTTTCTAAATTTTTAGGCCCATTTGAATCTTGGTCAAATCCTTGGTTTGACCAAGATTTAAACAAGTTTAAAACATGAAAATAAAAAGGGAAGTCTGTATCCTTCTTAGTCACTCTAAAATGGAAGCTTTTGGGATGTTCTTGAAATTTCCATGTTTTAAACCAAAACGACTTCCCTTCATGCTAGACTTCATAAGATCGACAGGGGTAGATACATGATTTGTCTGGTTTGGATATATCTAGACCTTGTTTATCAACTTGAATGCTTACGATATGACATAAGAAGACAATGTGATTTGGTTTTTCATTTTTCTGATTTTTTTGAATATTGTGCCCACCCATTTGTATCTTCATCAAATCCTAGGTTTGACCAGGATTTAAACAAGTTTAAAACATGAAATGAAAAGATAAGCCTGGATCCTTCTTAGTCACTCTAAAATGAAGCTTTCGGGAGGTTCTTGAAATTTCCATGTTTGAAACCCAAAACCACTTCTCTTCATGATTGACTTCATAATAAGACAGAGTTTAGGGTTTTAGGGGTAGATATATACATGATTTTTCTGGTTTGAATATATATGTCTAGACCTGGTTTATCAACTTGAATGCTTACTATACATATGACATAAGAATGCTATGTGCTTTGGTTTTTCATTCTCTTTTGATTTTTTTCTAAATTTTTAGGCCCCCATTTGAATCTTGGTCAAATCTTTGGTTTGACAAGGATTTAAACAAGTTTAAAACATGAAAATGAAAAGGGAAGTCTGTATCCTTCTTAGTCACTCTAAAATGGAAGCTTTTGGGATGTTCTTGAAATTTCCATGTTTGAAACCGAAAATGACTTCCCTTCATGCTAGACTTCATAAGATCGACAGGGGGTAGATACATGATTTGTCTGGTTTGGATATATCTAGACCTTGTTTATCAACTTGAATGCTTACGATATGACATAAGAAGACAATGTGATTTGGTTTTTCATTTTTCTGATTTTTTTGAATATTGTGCCCACCCATTTGTATCTTCATGAAATCCTAGGTTTGACCAAGATAATTTAAACAAGTTTAAAACATGAAAATGAAAAGGGAAGCATGTAACCTTCTCAGTCACTTTAAAATGAAGTTTTTGGGAGGTTTTTGAAATTTCCATGTTTGAAACCCAAAACCACTTTTCTTCATGCTTGACTTCATAAGACAAAGTTTAGGGTTAGGGGGTATAGATACATGATTTGTATGGTTTGAATATGATGTACTTTGGTTTTTCATTTTTCTGATTTTTTTAATTTTCTGCGCATTTGAATCATATCTTGGTCAAGTTTAACACGTGAAAACGAATAAGTAAGCCTGGATCCTTCTTAGTCACTCTAAAATGAAGCTTTTGGGAGGTTCTTGAAATTTCCATGTTTGAAACCCAAAACCACTTCTCTTCATGATTGACTGAGTTTAATTTGGGTTTTAGGGGTAGATATATACATGATTTTTCTGGTTTGAATATATATGTCTAGACCTTGTTTATCAACATGAATGCTTACTATACATATGACATAAGAATGCTATGTGCTTTGGTTTTTCATTCTTTTGATTTTTTTCTGAATTTTTAGGGCCATTTGAATCTTGGTCAAATCCTTGGTTTGACCAAGATTTAAACAAGTTTAAAACATGAAAATGAAAAGGGAAGTCTGTATCCTTCTTATTTACTCTAAAATGAAGCTTTTGGGATGTTCTTGAAATTTCCATGTTTGAAACCCAAAACGACTTCCCTTCATGCTAGACTTCATAAGATCGACAGGGGGTAGATACATGATTTGTCTGGTTTGGATATATTTAGACCTTGTTTATCAACTTGAATGCTTACGATATGACATAAGAAGACTATGTGATTTGGTTTTCCATTTTTCTGATTTTTTTGAATTTTGTGCCCACCCATTTGTATCTTCGTCAAATCCTAGGTTTGACCAAGATAATTAAAACAAGTTTAAAACATGAAAATGAAAAGGGAAGCATGTATCCTTCTTAGGCACTATAAAATGAAGCTTTTGGGAGGTTTTTGAAATTTCCATGTTTGAAACCCAAAACCACATCTCTTCACATGCTTGACTTCATAAGACAGAGTTTAGGGGTTAGGGGTATAGATACATGATTTGTCTGGTTGGAATATGTCTAGACATTGTTTATCAACTTTAATGCTTACTATATGACATAAGAAAAATAATGTCATGTAAATGAGTTAACTTGGATTTCCTACCCTTGAATCCATAGGAAACTTTGTTCTAATGCACTATAATAATCAACCGAGTTTTTACACCAACAGGTCTGTCACTTACGTGTGGTGCCCACGCGTGAGGTCCCACACTTCAGTGAGCACAAGTCACGTGCAATAGGTACGCAAACTCCTAGCCATCTTCTTTGTCAAGAGAAGACGCATCAGGATGCGTATTGGAAGTCTGTGGGTCCTTCTGGATCCTTCGGTTGTCCCTCTCACAAAAAACAAATCTCTCTCATTCTCGGCCTCGCTCGCTCGCTCGCTCGCACCTCCTGCTCACTGACAAACCCTGCACAAAAGTCAACATCATCACCCAAAAAGGGGAGACACCATAATGCTCTCCCTTCTTCTCTCCTTCCGAGTGATCCCTCTTCCTCCGAGTTTCACTCGACGGGCAAACACACATGTGCTGCATAGTAATAATAAAAAGGTAGAAAAATCAACCTACGAATCTATAATTAAATAGGTTAAACTAGGGTTTTGCCCAGTACTACAGATCAAGGCTCAAACCTTGTTTATCAACTTGAATATGCTTACTATATGACATAAGAAGACTATGTACTTTGGTTTTCATTTTTCTGATTTTTTTAATTTTCGCATTTGAATCTTGGTCAAATCCTAGGTTTGACCAAGATTTAGACAAGTTTAACACGTGAAAACGAATAAGTAAGCCTGGATCCTTCTTAGTCACTCTAAAATGAAGCTTTTGGGATGTTCTTGAAATTTCCATGTTTGAAACCCAAAACGACCTCTCTTCATGCTAGACTTCATAAGATCGACCGAGTTTAGGGTTAGGGGTAGATACATGATTTGTATGGTTTGAATATGTCCAAACCTTGTTAATTTATCAACTTGAATGCTTACTATATGACATAAGAAGACTATATGCTTTTGTTTTTCATTTTTCTGATTTTTTTGAATTTTATGCCCATATATTTGAATCTTGGTCAAATCCTAGGTTTGACAAAGATTTAAACAAGTTTAAATTATGAAAATGAAAAGGTAAGCATGGATCCTTATTAGTCACTCTAAAATAAATCTTTTGGGAGGTTCTTGAAATTTCCATGTTTGAAACCCAAAACCACTTCTCTTCATGATTGACTTCATAAGACAGAGTTTAGGGTTTTAGGGGTAGATATATACATGATTTTTCTGGTTTGAATATGTCTAGACCTTGTTTATCAACTTGAATGCTTACTATACATATGACATAAGAATGCTATGTGCTTTGTTTTTCATTCTCTTTTGATTTTTTTCTAAATTTTTAGGCCCATTTGAATCTTGGTCAAATCCTTGGTTTGACCAAGATTTAAACAAGTTTAAAACATGAAAATAAAAAAGGAAGTCTGTATCCTTCTTAGTCACTCTAAAATGGAAGCTTTTGGGATGTTCTTGAAATTTCCATGTTTGAAACCGAAAACGACTTCCCTTCATGCTAGACTTCATAAGATCGACAGGGGGTAGATACATGATTTGTCTGGTTTGGATATATCTAGACCTTGTTTATCAACTTGAATGCTTACGATATGACATAAGAAGACAATGTGATTTGGTTTTTCATTTTTCTGATTTTTTTGAATATTGTGCCCACCCATTTGTATCTTCATCAAATCCTAGGTTTGACCAGGATTTAAACAAGTTTAAAACATGAAATGAAAAGATAAGCCTGGATCCTTCTTAGTCACTCTAAAATGAAGCTTTCGGGAGGTTCTTGAAATTTCCATGTTTGAAACCCAAAACCACTTCTCTTCATGATTGACTTCATAAGACAGAGAGTTTAGGGTTTTAGGGGTAGATATATACATGATTTTTCTGGTTTGAATATATATGTCTAGACCTGGTTTATCAACTTGAATGCTTACTATACATATGACATAAGAATGCTATGTGCTTTGGTTTTTCATTCTCTTTTGATTTTTTTCTAAATTTTTAGGCCCCCATTTGAATCTTGGTCAAATCTTTGGTTTGACAAGGATTTAAACAAGTTTAAAACATGAAAATGAAAAGGGAAGCTGTATCCTTCTTAGGCACTCTAAAATGAAGCTTTTGGGAGGTTTTTGAAATTTCCATGTTTGAAACCCAAAACCACATCTCTTCACATGCTTGACTTCATAAGACAGAGTTTAGGGGTTAGGGGTATAGATACATGATTTGTCTGTTTGAATATGTCTAGACATTGTTTATGAACTTTAATGCTTACTATATGACATAAGAAAAATAATGTCATGTAAATGAGTTAACTTGGATTTCCTACCCTTGAATCCATAGGAAACTTTGTTCTAATGCACTATAATAATCAACCGAGTTTTTACACCAACAGGTATGTCACTTACGTGTGGTGCCCACGCGTGAGGTCCCACACTTCAGTGAGCACAAGTCACGTGCAATAGGTACGCAAACTCCCAGCCATCTTCTTTGTCAAGAGAAGACGCATCAGGATGCGTATTGGAAGCTGTGGGTCCTTCTGGATCCTTCGGTTGTCCCTCTCACAAAAAAAAACAAATCTCTCTCATTCTCGGCCTCGCTCGACTCGCTCGCTCGCACCTCCTGCTCACTGACAAACCCTACACAAAAGTCAACATCATCACCCAAAAAGGGAAGACACCATAATGCTCTCCCTTCTTCTCTCCTTCCGAGTGATCCCTCTTCCTCCGAGTTTCACTCGACGGGCAAACACACATGTGCTGCATAGTAATAATAAAAAGGTAGAAAAATCAACCTACGAATCTATAATTAAGGGCTCCTTTGATTCAAAGGATTTGCATAGGAATTGTGTAGGATTTGGTTCCTATGGGAAAAATTCCTATACATGTTGTTTGATTCATAGGAACATATCCTATAGGAAAAATTCCTATAGGAATCTTGTAGTGTAATTCCTATAGGAAAAAAGCATTAGCTCATACCTCATGGAAAAATTCCTTTGCTACAATCAAACAAACTTCATCTTCCTATAGGTTTTAAGTAGACATGCCATTCCAATCCTATACCTTTCCTATTCCTATGCTTTTCCTATCCTTTAAATCAAAGGAGCCCTAGTGTAATTCCTATAGGAAAAAAGCATTAGCTCATACCTCATGGAAAAATTCCTTTGCTACAATCAAACAAACTTCATCTTCCTATAGGTTTCAAGTAGACATGCCATTCCAATCCTATACCTTTCCTATTCCTATGCTTTTCCTATCCTTTAAATCAAAGGAGCCCTAAATAGGTTAAACTAGGGTTTTGCCCAGTACTACAGATCAAGGTTCAAACCTTGTTTATCAACTTGAATATGCTTACTATATGACATAAGAAGACTATGTACTTTGGTTTTCATTTTTCTGATTTTTTAATTTTCTGCGCATTTGAATCTTGGTCAAATCCTAGGTTTGACCAAGATTTAGACAAGTTTAACACGTGAAAACGAATAAGTAAGCCTGGATCCTTCTTAGTCACTCTAAAATGAACTTTTGGGATGTTCTTGAAATTTCCATGTTTGAAACCCAAAACGACCTCTCTTCATGCTAGACTTCATAAGATCGACGAGTTTAGGGTTAGGGGTAGATACATGATTTGTATGGTTTGAATATGTCCAAACCTTGTTAATTTATCAACTTGAATGCTTACTATATGACATAAGAAGACTATATGCTTTTGTTTTTCATTTTTCTGATTTTTTTGAATTTTATGCCCATATATTTGAATCTTGGTCAAATCCTAGGTTTGACAAAGATTTAAACAAGTTTAAATTATGAAAATGAAGGTAAGCATGGATCCTTATTAGTCACTCTAAAATAAATCTTTTGGGAGGTTCTTGAAATTTCCATGTTTGAAACCCAAAACCACTTCTCTTCATGATTGACTTCATAAGACAGAGTTTAGGGTTTTAGGGGTAGATATATACATGATTTTTCTGGTTTGAATATGTCTAGACCTTGTTTATCAACTTGAATGCTTACTATACATATGACATAAGAATGCTATGTGCTTTGGTTTTTCATTCTCTTTTGATTTTTTTCTAAATTTTTAGGCCCATTTGAATCTTGGTCAAATCCTTGGTTTGACCAAGATTTAAACAAGTTTAAAACATGAAAATAAAAAGGAAGTCTGTATCCTTCTTAGTCACTCTAAAATGGAAGCTTTTGGGATGTTCTTGAAATTTCCATGTTTGAAACCGAAAACGACTTCCCTTCATGCTAGACTTCATAAGATCGACAGGGGGTAGATACATGATTTGTCTGGTTTGGATATATCTATACCTTGTTTATCAACTTGAATGCTTACGATATGTCATAAGAAGACAATGTGATTTGGTTTTTCATTTTTCTGATTTTTTTGAATATTGTGCCCACCCATTTGTATCTTCATCAAATCCTAGGTTTGACCAGGATTTAAACAAGTTTAAAACATGAAATGAAAAGATAAGCCTGGATCCTTCTTAGTCACTCTAAAATGAAGCTTTCGGGAGGTTCTTGAAATTTCCATGTTTGAAACCCAAAACCACTTCTCTTCATGATTGACTTCATAAGACAGAGTTTAGGGTTTTAGGGGTAGATATATACATGATTTTTCTGGTTTGAATATATATGTCTAGACCTTGTTTATCAACTTGAATGCTTACTATATATATGACATAAGAATGCTATATATGTGCTTTGGTTTTTCATTCTTTTGATTTTTTCTGAATTTTTAGGCCCATTTGAATCTTGGTCAAATCCTAGGTTTGACCATGATTTAAACAAGTTTAAAACATGAAAATGAAAAGGTAAGCATGGATCCTTCTTAGTCACTCTAAAATGAAGCTTTTGGGATGTTCTTGAAATTTCCATGTTTGAAACCCAAAACGACTTCGATCTCTTTATGCTAGATTTCATAAGACTGAGTTTTAGGGGTTAGGGGGTAGATACATGATTTGTCTAGTTTGAATATGTTCATAGTACTCCCTCTATAGGAACTTGGAGAAAGCAACTGTTGTGCCACACAATTTTGTTGTTTTCCTATTTTTCTTTCATGAAGCTTTACGATGTGGTTCGTGTGTGGGGATCAAGCTCGTAATCTCGTCTCAATTACACAACCAACTACTCTGCTCATCCTTGCATGTAATTAACCAATATAGGAATTTGATTCCACGGAACTTTTTCAGTACATAAGTCTCCTCCTTAACTCCTCTAGTCTCTACCAAGCCGGCCGCCTCGCTACTTCCCTAGCTTCCTCCCTACAGCACACCTCGCCCCCGTACGCGAGCTAGGTCCAGCCGGAGATGGGGCACAGCCGCCCCCGCTGGAAGAATGCTCAGAGGAAGTCCGGGCAGGAGGACAAGGGTGACGCCATCCCGGATGAACTTCTCGGGCTGGTGTTCCTGCGCCTCACCTCGCCTCTGGATCTCGTCCGCGCCGCGTTCGCCTGCAGGAGCTGGCGCAAGGTCATCGCGGCGGAGGACTTCCGTGTCCTCTCCGCTCGCCACGGCGCGCCATCCTCCATAGTCGCCGGCCACTACCACATCAGCTTCTCCCATTGTCACTATCGGCCGTCTGGCTTGCTGCCCCACTTCGTTCCCTCTTCCTCGTCATGTTGGGCCGGGGTCGCCGCAAATAATCTCGCGCTCGACTTCCTCCCACGGGCGCCAAACGGCGACCTCAGTTTGGAGCTCGCCGACTCTCGGGGCGGCCTCCTACTCCTTGCGGACTTCGACCACACCGAACACGGAAAGCCTTTCGAGCAGCCTTCACGTCTCGTCGTCTGCGATCCCCTGGCAGGTCAGTACGTGACGGTCCCTCCACCCCCTGCTGTTTCGCACACAACATTCGTAAGCTTGTTCCTGGGCGCCGCCCTCCATGGCGAGGACGCTGCGGCGCGCATCAGTCTGTCAAATTACAGGGTGACGTGCCTGATCTATCATGACGGCATCTGCAAGACCTGCGTGTTCTCGCCTGGCCCTGGTGGCCACGCTTGGACCTCCTCCGGCGCCATCGTGCCTCTCCACGCCACGCACACAGGCCTGTCGGATATCCTCTTTGTGGGGTGCAACGCCCGTTTCTTCCAGTGGTACGTGTTCGGTGGGCTCGGAAACTTCATTCTTGCTCTCGACAGAGAATCCGGCGAGCTCTCACGCTTCGAGAGAGCTCGAGACGAGGACTGGCTTCACACCGTGCCGATTGAGATGCTGGGCGGGCCCTCGCGCGTGCTGAATTGGTACGTGCTAGAGCTTCCGTGGCCACCTACCTTCCGAGCTTGCTTATCCTAGGATTCTGGCTTCCTGGGTTGGATTAGTGTCGGCCATGGTGCTGTCGACACGGTCTGGAGGTTGAAGACGAAGGGCATCTCAAGGATTTTGTTGTAATTTCGTTTTTGTTCAGGTGTTTTGTACTATTTGATGTTTCTCTTAATGCCAGAGGGTTTATTTGCACTAGTCATACTTGACATAGCTGTACGTTTTGAAGATTACATTTAACTTGTTCATCATGATCCGAACTTCTAACATACTCTTAATGCCAGAGGGTTTATTTGCACTAGTCATACTTGACATAACTTCTACTCCCTCCGTTCTTTTTTAATTGACTCAAATTTAGTACAAAGTTTTACTAAATCTGAGTCAATTAAAAGAGAACGGAGGGAGTAACTTGTTTTGAGTAATACGTAGTATGGTATACTAGAATAGGAGGAGTAACACTTTTCGCATTTGGGCCACACTACCTCCATTTCAAGGAATAAGGCGCACGCGTACTCCAAGACGTATCTTTTGGTCAGATTACCTTGACCATTGAATTGACAAGACAATACACAGAGCATTGGGGCGTGCTCGATGGTGCTAGCTGCGGCTATACAGACATGTGATAGGCATCGCGGAAGCGTCGCAAATAGAAAACAAATCATATTTTTTGGGGGAGGATGTTTTGGCTCCTGGTTGCGTATGCTCCCTTTAGTTTGAACTGCAACATCTATATATTTTGAAATGTAAAAAAATTCCAAACAAAAAATTAATCTTTTCATCTTCACATGCTAAGAGCGCATAAAGTCTTTCCATAAAAAACTAAATTGTCGTTTGGGCTATGTAAAAAAGATAAAATTTATTGCTAAAAATAAAGCTGTTTGTAATACGGAGTACTTGCTTTTGTCTTCTTACATCAACCACAAAAAATATCGGCTTTTCACGAAACTACACGAACACACATAGATTATCGAGAAGTACATGCGGATTTTTTTGTTAGAATTTTTTGAAAATTAAAAATATGTTTTTTTGGGTCGAGGTAGCATATCCGCCCAATAGCCGAATTAAATTTCCGATTTTATTGGACTGACAATTTCATCGGGAAGACATGGATGCGCGCAGACGGCGTGCAAGGCAAGGCATCGATTTGACCGGACGTACTTAGGGCAGGTCAGGCTGCCAGCGTACTTATTTCGGGCAGGTGAGGTACTAGAACTCAAAGTCCTCCTCAGCGTCTCTCTCTCTCTCTGTCTTTATTGAGTGTACTAGCGCGCAGGGACTCAAAGTCAGGGAAATGTTTGAGATGCAAAGTAAGAGAATATTTACGGTGGAGAAGGACCGGATGGAGTTTCCTTTTCTAGAACTAGAGTTCTTTTTGTACTTTTGGATGTCTTGTCTGTAGTTTCCTTTTACTTGGAGGGTCCTCCTAGCTTGCAGTCTGTAATCCCACCGTCATCATAATATAAAAGCAGTGTCGCGAGGTCCTTCGGGACATTTCTGTGTTCAAAAAATGTATGATTTTAGACATGTCGTCTATTTATGTGTGCGATGTTGTATCATCTATTACCATGATTAGTTTGAACGTGTCCATGTCCTAGAACAAAACTTCGGCATGATGTGTCTTTGATTGTGGCAAAGGAACTTTTCCATGAGGTATTAGCTAATGGTTTTTTCCTATAAGATTTGCACTACAAGATTCCTATATGAATAGTTCCTATGAATCAAATGACTTGTATAGGAATTTTTCCCATAAGAACCAAATCCAACATAATTCCTATGACAATCATATGAATCAAAGGAGCACGATTCCCATAGGATTCAAGTAGACATGACATCCCAATTCTATGATTTTCCTTTTCCTATACTTTCCATTTCCTATGAACCAAAGGAGGCCTAACTAGTTGGCCATACTGAAACAATTGCCAAATAAATGCCGTGCATCCTATGGCCCCCGTGAGTTTGACCTAAATTTGAAATCATGGTAAAAGGTGCTTAAAATAGGCAAATAAAAGCATGTAGTCAATTTTTTTTTGGATGTACTACCTAGGGAAAATACCAAACATGCCATAATGCAAACTGTGTTTTAGAGAGTAGCCCTTCAAAAAAGTTGGCATCCACTTGTTGATTTTGCTATCGACATGACAAAATAACTGATCAGATGACCAAGTGGTAAAAATTGCAACAGATTAGACCACCACATGGTGGAAACTGCTAAAAATCATGAAAACTGCGAAGAAAAAGTTAAAGTGGTGGTTTGTGCAGCATATGGAGGATTGAGTAGTAGAAGTTGGATGTGCACTACCGTGTGCCCGTGGTAATGTTCGCCTATTATGATGATGGCAAGAAAAAACTCTGCTGAAACTGTCCCGAGCTGATTTGACGAGACAAAATACAGCTACACGGCGTGCAAGGGACGGCTATACAGTACATTAGCTTCTTCTCGGGTCACACGCCTGCACCACAGGTGCAGTAAGTGCAGCAGAGACCAGAGAGAGAAGGAACGCCCGTATTATATTTGATTTCAATTCATATTGTTTTTTTCCTTGCCTCTCCGTCTTCTTCACCGCCATCTTCTCGGTGTTTTCAAGAGTGATTATCAAGTGGAGAGACAATTGCATTGGGAAAGTCTCTCCACTTGATAATCTCTGTTGAAAAACTCGCACGTCTTGTGAAATGTGAAGGCTGCACGCGTGGGGAAGGGAGACGCAAACGCCGCACCGCATCATTAGTAGTATACCTTTCTCTCCTCAGGCACCCCGGCTGGCCGCCCGCCGCAATAGTTCCTTGCATAGCGCTTGCCGTCTCCTCCAAAAACCCCCAGCGCACTTGCATCCGCCATCCACCTAAATCCACCGCCGAGTACCTTTCTGTCCTCACCACCGCCGCTGCGCCTATTCCCCTGTCCAGCAGATCCGCTCCGCTACCTGCTACACACTTCGAGCAGACGACTGCGGCGTTGCGTGTGTCGCCGCCGTGTCAGATGGAGGCGGAGCCGCTCAACTCCCGAAGGCGGGTCGAGCCAGATCGGGAAGAGCCTCCGTCGAGCCTCGACCTCATCAGCCGCCTCCCCGACGAGATGCTGCACATCATCATCTCCCTCCTGCCCATGATATCCGCTGTAAGGACAACATTGCTCTCCAAACGGTGGCGCCACCTCTGGCGCTCCGTCCCACTTAACCTCCTCGTCGGCGACAACGACCTCATCAGCCGCCTACCGGACCAGATTCTCCACATCATCATCTCCCACCTGCCCACTATATCCGCTGTAAGCACAACCTTGGTCTCCAAACGGTGGCGCCACCTCTGGCACTCCGTCCCACTTAACCTCGAGATCGACGACCAACTCGCCAAGCAAAACCACAAACGCATCGCCGCGGTCTCCAGTATCCTCGCCGCTCACCCTGGCCCCGCCAGAAGCGTGTCAATCGACCCCTTCAGAACCACTTGCAAGGTCGACACCACGCTCGACAGCTGGTTCCGGTCCAGCACCCTATCTTGCGTCGAGAACCTCAGATTCGATGCTGGAACAGTGATGCGCTCCTTCCCGCTGTCCGCGTTCCGCTGCGCGCCCACGCTGCGCATTGTCAGCATTTCTACTTGCTATTTGCCCGAGATTCATGCCAACTCCATGCTTCTTTTCCCCCAACTCAAAAGGCTCTTGCTCTATGACGTCTACATCTGTAAGGCGACGAACATCGACCGCCTGTTCACCCGCTGTATTGTGCTCGAGGCACTTCACCTTGAGGGGGTCCACGGGTTCACCCAACTCAACATTCAAATGCCAAATCTTCGTACAATTAGTGTGGCTAGCTATTGGAAACGCAACACCACCGAACTTATTCAGTTAGACACGGTGCAAATTATGGATGCATCTTGCCTCGAGAGATTGGTCATATGCGTTGATGATGTTCCACTACTAATCCAGGTCGCCAACGCACCAAAGTTGATGGTGTTGGGCTTTGCGTCGTACCCTGGCTGCCAACTTGTTATTGGACGCATAAACTTTTTGGTAGAACAGCCTTCTTCTTGTTGAATTAACTCACATTTTTGTTATTTTTTTGACATATGTACCATTGTCCTGTAGAGGATGATGCCCATAAGCTTGGAAAATTCTCTGTGCACAGTGAAGAACTTGGTTCTAAAATCTGACGGCCCTCGTCTGGATCAACTACTTGCATTTCTTAGATGCTTTCCCTGCACGGAGAAGCTATATATCCAGGTAAATTCGTTGTTGTTAACTGTTTACCACTATGAGCAAAAACTGTAGAGTTACATGGAGTTAACCTGTTATTAGCCTAGATCAGTTGAACAATTGTACTAGAAGAACATCCACAATGGAGTTATATTATGTTGGTTCAAAACTAAACTTCTTGTCATACAATGTGTTGTATCTTGTGCATCTGTGAAGTTTCATATAAACACATGATAATATGTGATCTGTGTAAAAAAGAGAAGACATATGTAAATAGTGTGACTTACTATTTACACATCATTTGTTCTTTTTTTGTGTAGATCACATATTATCATATTTTTGGATGAAACTTCACAGAAGCACATGATAGAACACAATGTATGTCCAGACTTTTAGTTTACATTTTTTTTGGAAACTTGGAAGTGTCAAAAGAAAAATGGGGTGCACCCGCAACTAGTTGCGGATTGGAGTTTCCCATGTTGGTAACCTTTCCCCAACTTTACAATGACAATAACAGATGTAAAAAAGTGCATCTATCAAATTGGAACGTGTCAGGGGATTATGTTGTTCCACGGTCCTCAATTAACACATGATTCAACTCACCTGAGATATTCATTAGTTGATAGCTATGAAGTACTTTGTTATTGTACTGACTACTTAATTTGACTTCTTTGCAGTTTTATAGAACCGGCAATAAGGTTCATGTGCTGCATAATGAGCCAGCCTGTCCCATTGAATGCCTTGATCTCCACCTCAAAGAAATTTCGATTTCTGACTACCGAGGAAGGAGAAATGATGTTATTGTCTCCAGGTTCTTTATACAGAACACTAGAATGCTCAAAGTAATGAATTTTGGTGTAAGATATCATCACAAGAAGATCTGGTGGGATACCCAGTTCAAGCAGCTAGACCTGAAGAACACCGCTTATAGAGATGTTGATTTTCAGTTTGGATATTTACCATCCTTAGATAAGTTCAGCTCGGACGGTGTTCTTAGCTGGTTGGTACATGACTTGTCAGTGGCTGATCCCTTTGCTAGAGGGATATATGCAAGAGATGGGCCAATTTCTGCATAGTGTTAGTTTAACTCCCTATATTTTGTACTGGTCTGAACAATATATTTTATCACTCTGTTAATGTAGTTCAGACTTGATGTTATTCTTGTGAACATGGTCTAATATTCTAATGCTTTCGCGATGTATGTACTACTAGTGATATATACAGAAGCTAGCAATTGGTTGACAAAATTTACTAAAAAAAGCCTGTAACGCATGTTCACATTCAGTTCGTCAATGCTAGTGTTCACAGAGGAAAGGTTTATTGTTCACAGAGGCTGACATGTGGGGCCCATGAGCCAGCAGAGTCCTCAACGTTTCAAAGGCGGCAGGGAATCAAAAAAAAATGAAGTAGCCACAAATTAGGGTAAAAAATAACTCCAAGAAAGGAAACTTTTTTTGTAAATAGAGGACGACATGCGGGTCCCATTTTGCACGGGATCGAAAGAAAAAAGGCAAGTGACCAAATATCAGGAGCCAAAAATAATCCACGAAAAGAAACTTTTATTGTACATAGAGGATGACATGTGGGTCCCATTTTGCAATAGCGGTCTCATAGTTTCCAGGCGGCACAGGATCAAAAGAAAAAGGAAGTAGCCAGAAATCAGGGTGTCAAAAAATCCATGAAAAGAAAGATTTCAATTGGGCTGCATCTGGACATCTGGGCCTTCGAACTATCGTGCTGGAAGCCTTTTGACTCGTACAATTTAAGCCCACTCCAAAACAGGAAAGTCCAATGCTTGGCAAAAACAAAAAACAAGGAGATTCAACATATAAGTTTGTTTATGTAAAAACAAAGATTTAATTTATCCCTTTGCAATAGCTCAGAGCGAAATACACTGTTTATTGTCTGCAAAATAATCAAGATATCACATGTTTCTTGTACGGGAGGCTGACATCGGGGACCCATGAGCCAGCAGCGTCGTCAACGTTTCAAAGGCGGCGGGGATCGAAAATAAAAAAACCAAAAATAAGTTGGTAAAAAAATCCAAGAAAAAAACATTTATCATTATGAGAGGATGACCTGCGGGACCCATGAGGCAGCAGCATCCTCAACGTTTATTGTTTATAGAGGCTGACATGTGACCCGTGAGCCAGCAGCGTCGTCAATGTTTTAAAGGCGGCAGGAGATCGAAAGAAGAAAGAAAAGAAAAAAATCAGTTGGTAAACAAAATCCAAGAAAAGAAACATTAACCTTTCTGAGAGGATGACATGCGGGACCCATGAGGCAGCAGCATCCTTAACGATTCCAAGGCGCCAGGGGATCAAAAGAATAAAAGGAAATAGCCAGAAATTAATTAGGGGTCAAAAATAAATCCACCAAAGGAAACTTTTATTGTTCATTGAGGATGACATGTGGGACCGACCTGCCAACAGCGTCCTCATCGTTTCAAAGGGGCAGGATGAAAAGAAAATGGCAAATAGCCAGAAATTAGGGGTCAAAAATAACTCCAAGAAAGGAAACTTTTATTGTTCGTAGAGGATAACATGCGGGACCCGTGAGCCAGCAGCTTACTCAACATTTCAAAGGCGGCATGAGATCGAAAGAAAAAGGCCAATATCAGGAGCCAAAAATAATCCAAGATTTATTGTACATAGAGGATGACATGTGGGTCCAATTTTGCAGCAGCGGTCTCAATGTTTGAAATGCGGCTTGAGATCAAAAGAAAAGAAAGTAGCTAGTAATTAGGTGGTCAAAAAAAATCCAAGAAAAAAATGTTGATGGACACAGAGGATGACATGCGGGTCCCTTGAGCCAGCAGCTTACTCAACGTTTCAAAGGGGGCAGAGGGGATCAAAAGAAAAAGGCAAGTGACCAAATATCAGGAGCCAAAAATAATCCAAGAAAAGAAACTTGATTGTACATAGAGGATGACATGCGGGTCCCATGAGCCAGCAGGTTCCTCAACGTTTCAAACGTGGCATGAGATCAAAAGAAAAAGGCAAGTGACCAAATATCAGGAGCCAAAAATAATCCAAGAAAAGAAACTTTATTGTACATAGAGGATGACATGCGGGTCCCATTTTGCAGCAGCGGTCTCAACGTTTCCAAGGCGGCACAGGGCCAAAGAAAAATGAAGTAGCCAGAAATCAGGGGGTGAAAAAAATCCAAGAAAAGAAACTTGATTGTACATAGAGGATGACATGCGGGTCCCATGAGCCAGCAGGTTCCTCAACGTTTCAAACGTGGCATGAGATCGAAAGAAAAGGCAAGTGACCAAATATCAGGAGCCAAAAATAATCCAAGAAAAGAAACTTTATTGTACATAGAGGATGACATGCGGGTCCCATTTTGCAGCAGCGGTCTCAACATTTCCAAGGCGGCACATGACCAAAAGAAAAATGAAGTAGCCAGAAATCAGGGGGTGAAAAAAATCCAAGAAAAGAAAGATTTCAATTGGGCTGCATCTGGACATCTGGGCCTTCGAACTATCCTTCTGGGCCTTTTGACTCGTACAATTTCAGCCCACTCCAGAACATGAAAGTTCGGATTTTTCTCAAAAAAAAACAGGAAAGTCCTATGCTTCGCCAAAACAAAAAACAAGGAGATTCAAGATATAAGTTGTAAAAATAAAGATTTAATTTATCCGTTTGCAATAGCTCAGAGCGAAATACACTGTTTATTGTCTGCAAAATAATCAAGATATCACATGTTTCTTGTACGGGGAGGCTGACATCGGGGACCCATGAGCCAGCAGCGTCGTCAACGTTTCAAAGGCGGCAGGGGATCGAAAATAAAAAAAACCAAAAATCAGTTGGTAAAAAAATCCAAGAAAAGAAAACATTTATCGTTCTGAGAGGATGACATGCGGGACCGATGAGGCAGCAGCATCCTCAACGTTTCCAAGGCGGCAGGGGATCAAAGAAAAAAAAGGAAATAGCCAGAAATTAATTAGGGGTTCAAAATAAATCCATCAAAGGAAAGTTTTATTGTTCATAGAGGATGACATGTGGGACCGACCTGCCAACAGCGTCCTCATCGTTTCAAAGGGGGCATGAGATCAAAAGAAAAAGGCAAATAGCCAGAAATTAGGGGTAAAAAATAACTCCAAGAAAGGAAACTTTTATTGTTCGTAGAGGATGACATGCGGGACCCATGAGCCACTTACTCAACGTTTCAAAGGTGGCATGAGATCGAAAGAAAAAGGCAAGTGACGAGCCCAAGATAATCCAAGAAAAGAAACTTTATTTACATAGAGGATGACATGCGGGTCCCATTTTGCAGCAGCGGTCCCAACGTTTCAAATGCGGCTTGAGATCAAAAGAAAAAGAAAGTAGCCAGAAATTAGGGGGTCAAAAAAATCCAAGAAAATAAAGTTGATGGACATAGAGGATGACATGCGGGTCCCATGAGCTAGCAGCTTACTCAACGTTTCCAAGGCGGCAGGGGATCAAAAGAAAAAGGAAATAGCCAAAAATCAGAGGGTGAAAAAAACAAAGAAAATGAACTTTTATAGTACATAGAGGATGACATGCGGGTCCCATGAGCCAGCAGGTTCCTCAACGTTTCAAACGTGGCATGAGATCGAAAGAAAAAGGCAAGTGACCAAATATCAGGAGCCAAAATAATTCAAGAAAAGAAACTTGATTGTACATAGAGGATGACATGCGGGTCCCAATTAGCAGCAGCGGTATCACCGTTTGAGAGGCGCACGGGATCGAAAGAAAAAGGCAAGTGACCAAATATCGGGAGCCAAAAATAATCCAAGAAAAGAAATTTTATTGTACGTAGAGGATGACATGCGGGTCCCATTTTGCAGCAGCGGTCTCCAAGGCGGCACAGGACCAAAAGAAAAATGAAGTAGCCAGAAATCAGGGGGTGAAAAAAATCCAAGAAGAAAGATTTCAATTGGGCTGCATCTGGACATCTGGGCCTTCGAACTATCCTGCTTGGCCTTTTGACTCGTACAATTTCAGCCCACTCCAAAACAGGAAAGTTCCGAATTTTCTAAAAAAACAGGAAAGTCCTATGCTTCGCAAAGACAAAAAAACAAGGAGATTCAACATATAAGTTTGTTTATGTAAAAATAAAGATTTAATTATCCGTTTGAAATAGCTCAGAGCGCAATACATTGTTTATTGTCTGCAAAATAATCAAGATATCATATGTTTCTTGTACGGGGAGGCTGACATCGGGGACCCATGAGCCAACAGCGTCGTCAACGTTTTAAAGGCGGCAGGGGATGGAAAGAAAAAATAAACCATAAATCTGTTGGTAAAAAATCCAAGAAAAGAAACATTTTCGTTCTGAGAGGATGACATGCGGGACCCATGAGGCAGCAGCATCCTCAGTGTTTATTGTTCATAGAGGTTGACATTTGGGACCCGTGAGCCAGCAGCGTCCTCAACGTTTTAAAGGCTGCACGTGATCGAAAGAAAAAATAAGCCAAAAATCATTTGGTCAACAAAATCCAAGAAAATAAACATTTACCGTTCTGAGAGGATGACATGCGGGACCCATGAGGCAGCAACATCCTCAACGATTCCAAGGCGGCAGGGGAAATATCCAGAAATTAATTAGGGGTTCAAAATAAATCCATCAAAGGAAACTTTTATTGTTCATAGAGGATGACATGTGGGACCGACCTGCCAACAGCGTCCTCATCGTTTCAGAGGGGGCAGGAGATCAAAAGAAAAAGGCAAATAGCCAGAAATTAGGGGTAAAAAATAACTCCAAGAAAGGAAACTTTTATTGTTCGTAGAGGATGACATGCGGGACCCATGAGCCAGCAGCTTACTCAACGTTTCAAAGGCGGCATGAGATCGAAAGAAAAAGGCAAGTGACAAAATATCAGGAGCCAAAGATAATCCAAGAAAAGAAACTTTATTGTACGTAGAGGATGACATGCGGGTCCCATTTAGCAGCAGCGGTCTCAACGTTTCAAATGCGGCTTGAGATCAAAAGAAAAAGAAAGTTGATTGTACATAGAGGATGACATGCGGGTCCCATGAGTCAGCAGCTTACCCAACGTTTCCAAGGCGGCAGGGGATCAAAAGAAAAAGGAAATAGCCAAAAATCAGAGGGTGAAAAAAATAAAGAAAATAAACTTTTATAGCACATAGAGGATGACATGCGGGTCCCATGAGCCAGCAGGTTCCTCAACGTTTCAAACGTGGCATGAGATCGAAAGAAAAAGGCAAGTGATCAAATATGAGGAGCCAAAAATAATTCAAGAAAAGAAAGTTTTATAGTACATAGAGGATGACATGCGGGTCCCATTTAGCAGCAGCGGTATCACCGTTTGAGAGGCGGCAGGGGTTCAAAAGAAAAAAGAAATTGCCAAAAATCAGAGGGTGAAAAAAACCAAGAAAATGAACTTTTATAGTACATAGAGGATGACATGCGGGTCCCATGAGCCTGCAGGTTCCTCAACGTTTCAAACGTGGCATGAGATCGAAAGAAAAAGGCAAGTGAAAAAAATATGAGGAGCGAAAAATAATTCAAGAAAAGAACTTTTATAGCACATAGAGGATGACATGCGGGTCCCATGAGCCTGCAGGTTCCTCAACGTTTCAAACGTGGCATGAGATCGAAAGAAAAAGGCAAGTGCCCAAATATGAGGTGCCACAAAAAACTCCAAGAAAAGAAAGTTGATTGCTCATAGAGGATGACATGCGGGTCCCATTTAGCAGCAGCGGTCTCATTTGAGAGGCGGCAGGGGATCGAAAGAAAAAGGCAAGTGACCAAATATCAGGAGCCAAAAATAATTCAAGAAAAGAAAGTTTTATAGTCCATAGAGGATGACATGCGGGTCCCATTTAGCAGCAGCGGTATCACTATTTGAGAGGCGGCAGGGGATCGAAAGAAAAAGGAAAGTGAACGAATATGAGGTGCCAAAAATAATCCAAGAAAAGAAAGTTTTATAGTACATAGAGGATGACATGCGGGTCCCATTTAGCAGCAGCGGTATCACCGTTTGAGAGGCGGCAGGGGATCGAAAGAAAAGGCAAGTGCTCAAATATGAGGTGCCAAAAAAATCCAACAAAGGAAACTTTTATAGCACATAGAGGATGACATGCGGGTCCCATGAGCCAGCAGGTTCCTCAACGTTTCAAACGTGGCATGAGATCGAAAGAAAAAGGCAAGTGAAAAAATATGAGGAGCCAAAAATAATTCAAGAAAAGAAATTTTATAGCACATAGAGGATGACATGCGGGTCCCATGAGCCAGCAGGTTCTTCAACGTTTCAAACGTGGCATGAGATCGAAAGAAAAAGGCAAGTGACCAAATATGAGGAGCCAAAAATAATTCAAGAAAAGAAAGTTTTATAGTACATAGAGGATGACATGCGGGTCCCATTTAGCAGCAGCGGTATCACCGTTTGAGAGGCGGCAGGGGTTCAAAAGAAAAAGAAATTACCAAAAATCAGAGGGTGAAAAAAACCAAGAAAATGAACTTTTATAGCACATAGAGGATGGCATGCGGGTCCCATGAGCCAGCAGGTTCCTCAACGTTTCAAACGTTGCATGAGATCGAAAGAAAAAGGCAAGTGCCCAAATATGAGGTGCAAAAAAAACTCCAAGAAAAGAAAGTTGATTGCTCATAGAGGATGACATGCGGGTCCCATTTAGCAGCAGCGGTCTCACCGTTTGAGAGGCGGCGGGGGATCGAAAGAAAAAGGCAAGTGAACGAATATGAGGTGCCAAAAATAATCCAAGAAAAGAAAGTTTTATAGTACATAGAGGATGACATGCGGGTCCCATTTAGCAGCAGCGGTATCACCGTTTGAGAGGCGGGGGATCGAAAGAAAAAGGCAAGTGCCCAAATATGAGGTGCCAAAAAAATCCAAGAAAAGAAAGTTTTATAGTACATAGAGGATGACATGCGGGTCCCATTTAGCACAGCGGTATCACCGTTTGAGAGGCGGGGGATCGAAAAAAAAGGCAAGTGACCAAATATGAGGTGCCAAAAAAATCCAAGAAAAGAAAGTTTTATAGTACATAGAGGATGACATGCGGGTCCCATTTAGCAGCAGCGGTATCACCGTTTGAGAGGCGGCAGGGGATCGAAAAAAAAGGCAAGTGACCAAATATGAGGTGCCAAAAAAACTCCAAGAAAAGAAAGTTGATTGCACATAGAGGATGACATGCGGGTCCCATTTAGCAGCAGCGGTCTCAACGTTTCCAAGGTGGCAAGGGATCAAAAGAAAAAGGAAGTAGCCAGAAATCAGGGGGTCAAAAAAATCCAAGAATAGAAAGAATTTTGGTTCATAGAGGATGACATGCGGGACCCATGATCCTGCATCGTAAACGGCTCGATCGGAGAACGTTGAACGAGATGGCGCGATCGAGAAAAAAAACAATGCCAGAGAGGCTGCCATCTGGGCCCTACATCCCTCGGCGGTGCGGATTTGCGTTGACTCGGCCGGCGAACCCGAGATTTCGAGATGCACCACGTCCCGGGCCACCATACGCGACGTTTTGGCCGCTTTCGTCGGGCTAGGTGGCCTCAAAAACGAGAAAAAAAGTTTTGACATGCACCACGGAGGGACCCAAAATCGTCGGCCATGGTACACCAGCAACCACGGCGCGACTTCAACTTCGTCGGCCATGGCAACTTTTCTTGTAGTGAGCTACGACCAAGCCCTATATAGCCTTCCAGGCAGTAAACTGACCCTCAAGGAAGCATTGGGGTGGTTCAGAATTTTCTACCAAGGCCTGGACAATCCTCTCTTTTTTCCTTATACGGAGTGTGAACATTTTGAAAATCCAGTTTCCTTCAGGCTAGACAGCTTTGCCGATGACGCCAGCACCCGGCAATTGTATTCCATCATGATCCGTCCCTGCTTCCTTCCAGTTGGCATGAGCACCTCAAACAGGATCATCAAACCTGGTTATGAGTCTTATCAGCCGGTCGTAGCAGCCCGGCAGTTTGGTCTTGGGCAGGTGTCTCCCCATTTCTTCCTCCACCACTTAACAGAGAGCAGAGCTGAGTTGCCCGATGTCCTCACCGGTCAGAGGTGTTACTCTTTCTTTGATGCTCTAGCCATCCCAATCCCTCACAACCTCTCTTTCACCTCATCAACCGATGGTTTTGAGACCTGGTGGTCAATGTGGAAAACTCATGCCTTCAGGAGAGCTCTGGGACCATTGCTGAAACAACTTGATGCTGAATATGATATCCCTGCAGAACAGGTACCACTACTCACGAATTATCTTGAAGTGGCTTACCATGATTTCTTTCCTTTTATAATCCTGCTCTGTCTTATTGCAGCAACAAGACGGTCCAGAACCTGTACATGATGACGGCTCCCCCTTCAGATTCCTCCCACCAGCTCCGGTGGTCCTCTTCTGCAAAAACTCACCACCCTTGAAAAAGGTTGTGATGCAGAGCCAGCCGATTTCACCAAAATCGGCTTCAAAGAGCAGATTGTCTTCTGGGCGCCCCCGAGCCTCAGCCAAGGCGAGAACAGCAGTGAGGAAAGTAGCTGCCAGGAAGACCTTGAAGCGCCAAAACCCCACTCCAGCCGAAGAAAGTTTGCACGTAAGCTGATCCATGCCTTGGCTGGTTTCATCTATCCTTCTAGGCTTCTGCAACATGCTTGTATTTCTTTTACAGAACTCTACTGAAGAAAACTCCAGCAAGGAGACACAGTCCAGTCGAAGGACTCGAGCCCGGGCAACTCTAGGAAAACCACCACGCAGAGCCAGCCAGACTTGCCACCGTCGGCTTCCAAGAAAAGGTCAGCTCCTGAACCTGCTGCTTCTCAAGCTCCAATCAAAGCAGGGCAGGGCGGATTACGTACAAAGAGCCGATGCATCAAAAGAGCTCGCAAGGAACCGCAAACCTCTTCATCGAACCAGGGGGTTTTGAATGTAATTACCCTCCATACTCTCCTTGGCTCTATTTCCCTAACTGTTCTTTTCTCATCGGCTAACCACTTCCTTTGAGATGACACCTCTAGTGGTGAAGTCGAGGAAATACGATGCCATCCGCCACCCTGGACCTAGCAACTCCTAACGTGTAGCGACAAGGTTGCCAACTTGGCCAAGCCCACAGCAGAAACACAAGAGCCGATCACCTCTTCATCGGCTGTTCCTCTGGTCTTAGGAGAGGTACACTCCCTTTCCTTAGCTCTACCTTTCTCTTTCGTATACGACATTGTTCTTGTTGTTTGTCGAGTTATGACCTCTCAAGCCTGCTAACGTTCGACCCTGAATCCATCGAACCAGCTACGTCTAAAGCGAGTGAAGAGTCAGGACCCAGCGCTACACATGGTCAACTCCAGCATCTCAAGGCCCTGCTCTCCTCCTCAATTAAGACATTGGTTGAAGACCCCAAAGAAGTGAAGAGCATTCTTGAAGACATCCAGCCTCATCTCCCGGTGACGTTGCAGGTGAAACTCTGGCCAGTTGTGACTCTGTCTGCCTACAGGTCAAGGGTGAAATTGGCTCGTCAGAGAATCGACCTACGCCACGCCCAGCTTCCGTTGAAAGCCGATATTGCAGACAAATGTCAGCGGCTTAATGAGAAAAAGGCAGCTTTGGACGCCAAAACTGACACCTCTGTCAGCACTGCTGAACTTGAGACCTTGCGAAAGGAGTTGGAGGACCTTGAAGAGAGGGTCCGGGCAACCAAACAGCTCATCCAAGATAAGGAAGCTCTTATTGCCCACTCCCACGAGGAAGCAGAAGGCCTCAAAGCTGAACTGAAGACTGATCTGGCCGAAATACGCGCCCTGAACAAGCAGTTGGTGACAGGCAAGGATGAAGATGATGAGGCCGAGATCGCCGAGGTGGATCATGTTCGTGCTGACGCCCTCCATGCCCTTGAGGCATTCCTTCAGTAGAGCCTCTCTATGTAACCTGATAACTGCTCAATTGAGCTTGTACCTCTGCTTATAACAGTTTGTACCTCTAGAGTCGATGGTTGTGCATCGGCTTTAGTCTAAAGTCGATGTCCGTGCATCGGCTGTGCAAGAGCCGATTTATTCGGCATGGCCCCCATATTTCAATGTCCATCATCCCACATACTTGGGAAATATTTCTTGAGATGCTGGCCATTGACAGCCACTGGGACTTCATGGCCTCGTATCTTATCCGTTTAGGTGCCCCCCGAGCCGAATCTTTCAAGTAATTGAAGATATCGGCTCTCCAATCATCTGGCTCCAGGAACTGTACCTGAAAATCGGCTCCATCTGCTACGTCCTTGTAGCCTGGCGCCATTTGTGCGAGATCGTTTGCTTTTATTTTGGGACCGTCGGGATCGGCACGTACGTCTACTGACTTTGGTCTTGCTACTCTGTCAGGCCGGTGGATAAGACCAGCCTCACCCCATTTTTTGAAGCTTCGATGCGCTCACAGCCGTCCAAACTGATTCCAGAGATCGGCTCTTGGTCGTCTGCATCCCAAATATTCATGCCAGCTAATGAGATCTCGATCGAGTCATCTGCATGAACGACCTCCACTTCATCTCCATCCCACTGTATCAGGCATTGGTGCATCGTGGATGGAATGCAGCAGTTGGCGTGAATCCAATCCCTCCCTAGCAGGACAGCGTAGGTGCTTTTGCTGTCGACAATGAAGAATGACGTAGGGATGGTTTTTCGGCCCACGGTTAGATCCACGTTCAGAACGCCTTGCGCTTCTGATGCTTGGCCGTTGAAATCGCTTAGTGTGACGTTGGTCTTGATCAGATCTTCGTTAGAGCGTCCCAAACGCCGTAGCATGGAGTATGGCATTATATTGACTGCCGCTCCCGTGTCAACCAACATCTTGTTGACAGGCTGCCCATTGATATAACCTCTTAGGTACAGGGCCTTCAAGTGCCTGTAGCTCCTCTCTCGTGGCTTTTCAAAGATAACTGGCCGCAGTCAAACTGAGCTACTGGCACTTCTTCGGTTCTTGGAGCACAAAACTCCGACGGGAGTATGAACACCATGTTTGTGCCAGCCGATGCCTTCGCATCGGCTTTTGCTTGTTTGGGGCGCCATTCTTTCTTCTGTGGACGCGTCTCTGTCTCCAACGTTTGCTGAATTTTTACGGCCAGATCGGGCCGCGCTTTCCTTAACGTGTACAGGTACTGCGCTTCGGCTTCCTCCAAGTTACGTAGCCTCTGAACCCTCCGCTTTTGGGAATGACTGAGTCCATCAGGGCACCACCTTGGCCGGTGGTATCTATCTTCTTCTTCATCTTCTGACTCTTCGAAGTCTTCCTCTCGAGATGACTCAGCTCATCGGTTCTGAGGTGGAAGAAGCCCTAGACGCTTGAACACTGAAACCTCACTTGCGCCCTTCTTCTGCTGTCTACACTCCGGGCAGTTATCGATTGTAGGCAATCAGCTCATTCCTGAGTCCCAGCAGTGTTTGAAGAAAGGACAATCCCAGTGTCTGTCCATGTCTTCCTGCTCTCTTGACTTCTCCTTAGCGCAGTGCTCATATCTTTCGTCGTTTCTATCATACCGACGATATTTTCTGCTATCAACATCAGACCGACGATATCTTTCGTCATCCATGTCGTACTGCCGACGTCGGTCGTCGATGCTCATACTTATTCAGGAGATGCGCAAGAGCGGTCGTTGGTACCGCACGTTTCTCACTTGTTCCTCGGTGAGGTACCGTCTATCATCATATTGGGGCCGGTCGCGTGGATCGGCCTCCTTCTTATCCTTGCCGCGGGAGTGACCGCTTTCTTCTTTATCCTTGCCATGGCGGTCTACAGGCCCTGCCATGTTAACCTCGAATGAGAAGCCTGCCGCACCCCGTGGAGTGATTGAGTTCCACCATGTTAACACCAGGAAAGGGGTGCGTGTCTACTTTCATGGCAAACTGACCGAGGATCAGACGGCCCTGTTATATCGCCATTTGGATCTGCCGACGCAACTCCTTGCAGTCATTGGGGGCATGGGTGAACGAGTGATGCCATTTGCAGTACGGTCTCCCGTTCATTTCTTGCGCCGTAGGGATTTTATGGCCTTCGGGTAACTTCAGCTGTTTTTCCTTAAGCAATAAATCGAAAATCTGCTCAGCTTTGCTTATATCGAAGTCAAACCCTTTTGCAGGCCCTTGTTGTTTCACCCATTTGCAGGACACGGGGACTGCCCCGTCCATTCAGCCACGGCGACTTCCTGATCTTCTGCAGAGTCTTCAACTCTTCTCGACCAGGCCTATCGGGCGCTTGAACTTATCTTGGTACAATTCTGGGTGGCGCTGCTCATACAATGTTAATTTCTGAACCATGTGTGCCAGTGGTGTATTCCACTTGGAAAGCGGATCCTTGATCGGCGCTGCGAGGCCTACCACGGATCGACTGCTTCTTTCTCGGTTAAACGAACCGAATAACATCGGTTCTTGACAGTCCTGAAACGCTGAATGTACTCAGACACCGTCTCTCCCGCCTTTGCCGCACCTGCGTCAGATCGGCAATGCCAGCCTCGGTAGCTTCTGAGTGATATTGTACATGAAACTGCTCCTCCAGTTGCTTCCATGTCCGGACTGAATCTGGTGGCAATGAGGTGTACCACCCAAAAGCTGGCCCGTGAGAGATTGCGCAAAAACCTTACACGTAACGGGTCTGATGCTGAAATCATGCCCAACTGTGCCAAATATCGGCTCACGTGCTCAATTGAGCTAGACCCTTCTGATCCACTGAACTTTGAGAACTCAGGGAGCCGATACTTGGGCGGCAGCGGGATCAGGTCATATTCGTTGGGATACGGCTTGGAATAGCCGACTGTTCTCCTCTTTGGCAGGATACCGAACTGGTCTCTCAAGATTGTACTGATTTGTTCCATGGTATGAGCTGCAGGGGTTGAGCTTTCATGACTCGTTCCGGTGGCATATTTAGCTAGCCACGCCTGTTTATCGGCATCTGCTCCAGAAATCCCTCCTGCTCCAGAAATCCCTCCTGCTGTAATCTGGTTCGTGCGCGCCCAATTATTGCAGTCCGGCACGTATGTGCACACGTATCCATGTGGGATCTCTTTAGGTGGCTCATACAGGAATTGGTAATCGCCAGGATCACCTCCAACCTTGTAGACGACGTATGCCGGTGAACCTTGTGGCTCTGGAGCTGCAAGCGTGAAGGGTAGTTGCGGTCTAGTGTGGAACGGTGCCTCTCCCGGGTGAGTTCCTAGGGCAGGCCCCGACGGGGAATACTGATGCTTCATGACTTCCTGAACCACTCGCATCGCAATGCGCTCCAAAGCGTTCACCAGGCTCTCAGAATGACGGTGTAGAGAATGAGCCACCATATAATTAACTTCTTGGCGCAGCTCTGGTACGTTCCTCCGAAGGGAGAGACAGATCTACTCCATCGAGCACGCCTTCGGGTGTGAATCCTTTGAACCTAATGCCATGTGTACGGGTCCTTTCGAAAGAGCCGATGAGATCGGCTTCGAAGAGAGCCTTAAGCTCATCATATTTCTTCTTGTGATCCTCAGGCAGATCTTCGTACTTGACTGGATCGTCAGACATCTCTGCTGTAGATGTTGATGTAGTTGCTGCAGAGTGTCCCACCGGGCGTGCCAGAATGTGTTGTCTGCCAAACCCACCGGCGAGCAGCGACGAGCAACACGGAGAGCCGGGAGGCTCCCAGACTGCTGGTGGGCCCTGGTCCCTCGGGCAACGGCCCGCAATGCTCCGGCACACGTCCTGGCGGTTGCAAGGGCGTGCCACCTGACCTATACCTGGTCAGGAAGGTGTTGGATTGCTTCGATTAGCTTCCTGCATGGTAGACACGTAAACATTAAATACGAGCCCGATCGGCTCTTAGGTTGCCCTGTGGATCGGCTCAAAGAGCCGATTGCCCCATGGTTCACGTTGGATTTACGATGACATGGGGATCCTGCTTGATCAATACAAAGTTAAATCAATCTACGACAGTTTAGGGTTTTCACCGCATAATCGGAACATCCTACACGTAGTTGAGCCTAGCAGATACGTAAGATGATGGAAAACTAGTCCTAAAAGAGGCCTAAAAACCAACATGAAGTCAATTCCCGGAACAATCCCTTCTAGGACTAGCAAACCATGCCTTACGCACTACCGGATCGTTCAACCCGTTTGCAAGGCCTAATCATGCGGATATCAAACTAATCCTTGAAGAACAAGGAACAACTATAACAGATCAGATCTACTAAATAAAGAACAAGCAAGGTGCTGCCCTTACACCTAAGATAGATGTAAAGGCAGCTAGATATCGAGGGGTCGCGTAGCTAAGCAAACGTATTCAGAGAAACATCGATGCAAGCCCCAAAACACCTATGATAAGGGTGTTACTCGCCATCAACAAGGCTTCAGTACGAGCAACACCAGATAACAAATAAACCGATACTGCCTGCATGATGCTTACCCGGAAGAAACCCTCGAAACAAGGGGTGGCGATGCGCCTGGATTGTGTTTGTTGTGAACGTGGTCGTCCTCCTTTCTCAATAACCCTAGGTACATATTTATAGTCCGTGGACTTTCTAATTCGGGAATAAACCTAACCGTGTACGAGCTAAACTCTATCTCTTAATTCTAACAAATCTACCATAATATACAGATACACGGGCAATCTAGCCCAAACTCCCGCACAAGGCCGATTCAGAAATATTTTAAGTGCACATCCTCTAAGCTCATCCCAACCAGGGCCCATCTCTTGATCCGGTTAAAATCTGGTGATAACAGATACCTAATGTGACAAATTGTGAAAATTATGATCTTGATGCTTCATCTCTTGATGTTACTTGATTCACACTTTCTGCGCCTAGCTCAAAGGCATTAAAGAAAAGCGCTTATGGGGGACAACCCATTATTTTACTACAGCACTTTTGTTTTATATTTGAGTCTTGGAAGTTGTTACTACTGTAGAAACCTCTCCTTATCTTTATTTTATTGCATTGTTGTGCCAAGTAAAGTCTTTGATAGTAATGTTGATACTAGATTTGGATTACTGCGCAGAAACAGATTTCTTACTGTCACGAAATTTAGCAGCCCCGTCTGTAGGTAACTCAGAAAATTCTGCCAATTTACGTGCGTGATCCTCAGATATGTACGCAACTTTCATTCAATTTGAGCTTTTTCATCTGAGCAAGTTAAGTGCCCCAGAAAAATTTGTCTTTACGGACTGTTCTGTTTTGACAGATTCTGCCTTTTATTTCGCATTGCCTGTTTTGCTATGTTTGATGGATTTCTTTGTTCCATTAACTTTCAGTAGCTTTGTGCAATGTCCAGAAGTGTTAAGAATGATTATGTCACCTCTGAATATATGAATTTTCAATTATGCACTAACCCTCTAATGAGCTTGTTTCGAGTTTGGTGTGGAGGAAGTTTTCAAGGGTCAAGAGAGGAGGATGATACAATATGATCAAGAAGAGTGAAAAGTCTAAGCTTGGGATGCCCCGTGGTTCATCCCTGCATATTTCAAGAAGACTCAAGCATCTAAGCTTGGGGATGCCCAAGGCATCCCCTTCTTCATCGACAACTTATCAGGTCACCTCTAGTGAAACTATATTTTTATTCAGTCACATCTTATGTGCTTTACTTGGAGCGTTTGTTTGTTTTTATTTTTGTTTTTGTTTGAATAAAATCGGATCCTAGCATTCTTTGTGTGGGAGAGAGACACGCTCCGCTGTTGCATATGAACACATGTGTTCTTAGTGCTACTTTTAATGTTCATGGCGAAGGTTGAAACTGCTTCGTTCATTGTTATATGGTTGGAAACAGAAAATGCTTCATGTGGTAATTGGTATAATGTCTTGAATAATTTGATACTTGGCAATTGTTGTGCTCAAATAGATCATGTTTAAGCTCTTGCATCATGTACTTTGCACCTATTAATGAAGAACTACATAGAGCTTGTTAAAATTTGGTTTGCATGATTGGTCTCTCTAAGTCTAGATATTTTCTGGTTAAGGTGTTTGAACAACAAGGAAGACAGTGTAGAGTCTTATAATGCTTGCAATATGTTCTTATGTAAGTTTTGCTGTACCGGTTTATACTTGAGTTTGCTTCAAACAACCTTGCTAGCCTAAGCCTTGTATTGAGAGGGATTACTTCTCGTGCATCCAAATCCTTGAGCCAAAAACTATGCCATTTGTGTCCACCATACCTACCTACTACATGGTATTTCTCTGCCATTCCAAAGTACATTACTTGAGTGCTACCTTTAAAATTCTATTCTTTGTCTTCGCAATACATAGCTCATGGGAAAATAGCCTTAAAAACTATTGTGGTAAAGAATATGTAGCTTATGTATCTTATTTCTTATAAGTTGCTTGTTGAGCGATAACCATGTTTCTGGGGACGCCATCAACTTTTACACCTTTGTTGAATATCATGTGAGTTGCTATGCATGTTCGTCTTGTCTGAAGTAAGGGCGATTTTCATGATCAAATGGTTTGAGTATGCATATTGTTAGAGAAGAACATTGGGCCGCTAACTAAAGCCATGAATCATGGTGGAAGTTTCAGTTTGGACACAAATCCTCAATCTCTTATGAGAATATTATCTGTTGTTGAATGCTTAAGCATTAAAAGAGGAGTCCATTATCTGTTGTCTATGTTGTCCCGGTATGGATGTCTAAGTTGAGAATAATCAAAAGCGAGAAATCCAATGCGAACTTTCTCCTTAGACCTTTGTACAGGCGGCATAGAGGTACCCCTTTGTGACACTTGGTTGAAACATATGTTATGCAATGATAATCCGTGTTAATCCAAGCTAATTAGGACAAGGTGCGAGCACTATTGGTATTCTATGCATGAGGCTTGCAACTTATAGGATGTCTTATACATAACACATATGATTTATTACTACCGTTGACAAAATTGTTTCTATGTTTTCAAAATGAAAAGCTCTAGCACAAAAATAGTAATCCATGCTTCCCTCTGCGAAGGGCCATTCTTTTACTTTATGTTGAGTCAGTTTACCTACTTCTTTCTATCTTAGAAGCAAACACTTGTGTCAACTGTGTGCATTGATTCTTACATGTTTACCTATTGCACTTGTTATATTGCTTTATGTTGACAATTATCCATGAGATATACATGTTGAAGTTGAAAGCAACCGCTGAAACTTATATCTTCCTTTGTGTTGCTTCAAAGCTTTCTACTAAGAATTTATTGCTTTATGAGTTAACTCTTATGCAAGTCTTATTGATGCTTGTCTTGAAAGTACTATTCATGAAAAGTCTTTGCTATATGATTCAGTTGTTTAATCATTGTCTTTAACATTGCTTCGAATCGCTGCATTCATCTCATATGCTTTACAATGGTATTGATCAAGATTATGATAGCATGTCACTTCAGAAATTATCCTTGTTATCGTTTACCTACTCGAGGGCGAGTAGGAACTAAGCTTGGGGATGCTTGATACGTCTTAAACGTATCTATAATTTCTTATGTTCCATGCTACTTTTATGATGATACTCACATGTTTTATACACACTTTATGTCATTATTATGCATTTTCCGGCACTAACCTATTGACGAGATGTCGAAGAGCCAGTTGCTGTTTTTTGCTGTTTTTGGTTTCAGAAATCCTACAAAGGAAATATTCTCGGAATTGGACGAAATCAACGCCCAGGGTCTTATTTTTCCACGAAGCTTCCAGAAGACCGGAGGGGATACGAAGTGGGGCCACGAGGTGGCCAGACCATAGGCCGGCGCAGCCTGGGTGGGACCCACGCCGCCCTATGGTATGGGCCCTCGCGCCGCCTCCAACCCTACCCTTCCGCCTACTTATAGCCTTCGTCGCGAAAACCCCTGTACGAGAGCCACGATACGGAAAACCTTCCAGAGACGCAGCCGCCGCCAATCCCATCTCGGGGGATTCAGGAGATGGGGAATCATCTCCCGGAGGACTCTTCATCGCCATGATCGCCTCCGGATTGATGTGTGAGTAGTTCACCCCTAGACTATGGGTCCATAGCAGTAGCTAGATGGTTGTCTTCTCCTCATTGTGCTATCATGTTAGATCTTGTGAGCTTCCTATCATGATCAAGATCATCTATTTGTAATGCTACATGTTGTGTTTGTTGGGATCCGATGAATATGGAATACTATGTCAAGTTGATTATCAATCTATCATATATGTTGTTTATGTTCTTGCATGCTCTCCGTTGCTAGTAGAGGCTCTGGCCAAGTTGATACTTGTAACTCCAAGGGAGTATTTATGCTCGATAGTGGGTTCATGCCTCCATTGAATCTGGGACAGTGACAGAAAGTTCTAAGGTTGTGGATGTGTTGCCACTAGGGATAAAACATCAATGCTTTGTCTAAGGATATTTGTGTTTATTACATTATGCACCATACTTAATGCAATTGTCTGTTGTTTAACAATACTGAAGGGGTGCGGATGCTAACCCGAAGGTGGACTTTTTAGGCATAGATGCATGCTGGATAGCGGTCTATGTACTTTGTCGTAATGCCCTAATTAAATCTCATAGTAGTCATCGTGATATGTATGTGCATTGTTATGCCCTCTCTATTTGTCAATTGCCCAACTGTAATTTGTTCACCCAACATGCTATTTATCTTATGGGAGAGACACCACTAGTGAACTGTGGACCCGGTCCATTCTTTTACATCTGAATACAATCTACTGCAATCATTGTTCTCTACTGTTCTTCGCAAACAAACATCATCTTCCACACTATACATTTAATCCTTTGTTTAGAGCAAGCCGGTGAGATTGACAACCTCACTGTTACGTTGGGGCAAAGTACTTTGATTGTTTGTGCAGGTTCCACGTTGGCGCCGGAATCCCTGGTGTTGCGCCGCACTACACTCCGTCACCAACAACCTTCACGTGTTCCTTGACTCCTACTGGTTCGATAACCTTGGTTTCATACTGAGGAAAACTTGCTGCTGTACGCATCACACCTTCCTCTTGGGGTTCCCAACGGACGTGTGCCAACTGCACGCATCAGCGGGCTAAACCTGATATTCGTCGACAGAATCAAAAGTATGGGGATCACCATGAGGATGCTAGAAGAAACAGGCACTTGCTTCCATGGGATTCTCCCAACTTCACCGGGTACTCTCTTGGCAAAGTTTACCTGAACGTCGTCTTTGGCAAAACCGACAACTTCAGGAAGGAAAAGATCGAGTTTGAAGTGGTGAACTGGGAATCACAGTATCACGCTATACTCGGGAGACCAGCTTATGCCAAGTTCATGGCTGTACCGCACTACGTATACCTCAAGCTGAAAATGCCTGGGAACAATGGGACAAACATCACAGTCTATGGAAGTTTTTCACGCTCGGACAATTGTGATCGCGACTTTCAGAGGATTGCTGCGAAGTTTGGGTTACAACAAGAAATTGTCCACCCATCTGCCCAAGTTATCGATACGTGAAATCAAGGAGGAAAAACATGTCAGGGAAACCAAGAAGAAGCCAGCCGACCTTACTCTAGAAGCTTCGGCAGCAAAAGCTTCGGCAACAAAGTTTCGGCAGTTGATGGCACAGAAGACATAGGAGACAGCAAGACGCTGGCAACCATTGTCCAGGCCCCTGGCGAAATCAACAACGCTGCGGCAACCACTAACGTGGTGAAAAAGCCAGAAGATGAGAAGAACCCCTTCCTTGCTTAAGCAATTTACTAGCGTTTATTTTTTTCCCTTTATCTTAAACATGGCCTTCCTTTTTTCGCCCTTTAGTCTCGTGCTTACCTTATTAATGAGAACTTAAGTTTCGATCCCTTGTTAAGCATTGCAGTAATTCAAAGCATCTATGGCCGCATCACCGTGAACCTTGCTTACAAGCGACGGTACAACGTAGTACGCGGCAGAAGATCGTGCTTCAAAAGAAAAGCCTCTACGAGTGCTAAAAGATGCAAAGTAAACAAGGACATTAATCCTTCCCTCTGCTATAGATGCCTCTACGAGTGCCGTAAATAGCAAGAGTTCGGAAATACATATAAACACAACCCACGTTCGATATTTTACTTATGGAAATATCAAAGAACAACGGGCTCATCGGCAGAATCATTGCACCCGAAATATTCGGGAGTGACTGTCGAAACATACATCGGTTGAAAGCAAAGTTGCGCATACAACAGGTTTAGCAAAACCTGCAACACGAGCTGATCACTCAAATGATTTGCTGACCAACGAGTACACATACATTTAAACGGGCAATTAAGATTTGCTCCTTCAAAATTTGCCAACGGCATTAACACGGTAAAAGTACATATACATGTATCTACCGAATAAAAAGTTTCGGCTAAACAATCCTAACACTTGGATAAAGTAGCCAAAATAACCTATTTACAAAACAATCTTAATCCCTAAAATCACCCTTGCGGAGTTTCTCTTTCCTCAGGTACCTTTGAATCCTTCTCAAGCTTGTCGACAATTATATTGGCGGGCAACAATATCTTCGGATACAGAGTCTCCAAGTCACCAACCGCGTTGGCGATAGTGAGCAGATTTGCTGAGGGGTAACGTGCAAGGACAAGGGCAAGTGTAAACCTGGCCCCTGCAAAAACTTGAGCTCGCACCAAGTCTCGAATCTTCTTGGTATTCCCAAACTCAGACATCGAGTCAACGGTAGGAGGGACCGCGTTCAAAGGGAACATAGTCCTCCAAATTACCCTCAGGGCTTTGTAGCACTTGTCGAAGAAATGGTGGACTTGTTGGACCCGATCCTGAAATTATGCGACAGCCGAAGCCTTCAAGTGTTCCCGCGAAAATTTCTTCGGCTGATGACAGTGGGTCAATGCGTGCACACGCTCGTGAATCCGCTTGTTCTCTTCCGCACGGTTCAAAGCTATGACTGCAAAGGAATCAATAGAGGATCAGACAATGCATTGTTGACAAAAGAGTGCAAGGACCAAGGAACTTACAGTTCAAACTCTCGGTGGCTTTATGCAGTTCAGTAAGAGCGTACCACTCTACTTCGGCTGCAATCTCGCTCTTCTTATTGGCAATAGCAGCGAAGGCATAAGTGCTGCACAGATCCTTCTCCATCCGAGCGATCCGATCCTTCATACGTTGGATTCGGTCACCTTCAGGAAGAGCACCCAAAGAGTCATCGACAAATGCGGGCACTGCGAAAACCTGCAAGAAACAGCGTTAAAAGGGATGATGGATCGTATCAATTCAAACATCCTAAGTAACTCCCATCGGGAGAAGTGCAAGTGAAAACATCATAACAAATGTGTACTAGCAACATTGCTAGCACGGAGTTTATTACAAACATAAGTTTTGCGACAGAACATTGTTCCACATCAGCTCAAAGAAAAGTTTGTTACAAAAATCAAAGGGCTTGGGTCTGAGTCGATAAACTGGGCCAGCCGATGTCTTCCTTGATGAAACCAGTTCAAGGAGCTGGCGAGCACACTTAAGGGCTGATGTTTTGAAGATGCTTAAATCAATGAACCGCCCATCTTGCTCTTTCGGCAGCTCCTTAGACATTTCTTCGATGTCGGCCTTAAAGCCGTGACCCATCATAAGTTGGAAGGCAAGGAGGGCACCATAGGTACGCGAAGTGCGTTTGAATACCTCGATAACCTCCTTGGTGTCAACCGCGAAGGCTTCGATCAACTGCCCCAGAGTCTTGTCCTGATTGGCTTTGGGGAATATCATCGAGTGCATCCGCGCCATGGCACCTTTTCCTTTTTCAAGAAGCTCCCGCGTAAGCTGGTGGGATACGAGAGTCATCGATACACCGTTTGCAGGAGAGTTATTTGGAATTTTGTCCAAGGCATTGGCAGGGATGTTGGCGGCTTCGCAAAGAATAAGAATGAAAAGATCATTGACAAAAGATCGAATCCGTAAGCACAATAATCGACAGAGAAGTATAAAAGAGATTACCAAGCAAAGCCAAGGAAGACTGGCGAAGGAGTTCATCTTTTTCAGTTGCCCAAGCCTCAGCAGCCAGCCTCAACGCCTCCTCTTCTTTCAGCTTTTCCTTCAGCTTGCCCAGTTCCTCCTTCAGGGAGTCGACTTCTTGGCGAGCTTCGGCAGCTATCTTGGATGCGCCGTTCAACTTCGAGGAGATTCAACTTCCTTCAGCCGAACCTTGTCTGCCTCTAGAGAAGTGAATTGGGAGGCGAAGGCCTCCAAAGAGGATATAACACCCGCAGGTCCTTGAGGAAGAAGGATGTTTGACAAAGAATCATTAAACAAGGCACACCAGGAAAATTCGCATTGTAATCAAAAAAGGACTTAAAGGAGGAGTCACGGCGGCGGCAGTTGAAGGAACATCTTTCCCCTTAGGAAGGGAGGAAGGCTGTCGATACCGAGCCGCGGGGCTGCCTTAGGAGCCGAAGCTTCGGAAGCCGCAACGTCCGGTGGAGCAGCGCAGATTGGCTTTCTTAGACGGAGGCTCAATGAAACCTTCGTCACTGCAAGGAAATGATCGACACAAGTTATGAAAAGAATGCGAGAAATAAAAGGACAAAATATGGCTTCGGAAAAGGTGCTTACATATCGAAGAGATCGTCTTCATCGGCAAAGCCGCCGGTTGATCTCTTCACGGGTGAAGCCCTGGTCTCCTCCACAGCTGCATTAACAAAGGCATCACGATCAGCGTCATCATCACGCACTGATCCCTCTGTGTCGCAAGCATCATCGGCTGAGGGAGGAAGATCGGTGGGACAGCTTCAGAATCTATCGGATCATCGTGTTCGCTCTCTGGGCCTGTGTGCTCGACGGTGTGAAATCAACAGCTATTGAGGAGCCTCTTCCCTCGAAGTATCATTTGGCGAATCATGCAAGTTTCCGAGACTATGGGGATCTGTCGAAGAGAAGAACAAATAAGAATAATAGTAATTATGTTGACTAAGTGGAAGCAGCGTAATAAGGATATGAGAAGGAAAGATACCTCGATGGTGGATGATCGGCATCAAGGGGAGTATAAGAAGATACCAACGGAATCGAGTCTTCCTGACTAAAGAGAGTAAGGCGACGGACTTCGTCAAGCAGCTCCTTTTCCGACAATTCAGCGATATTTATCCTCGTTTCATCCTTTACACCCGAATACAACCACATCGGGCGGATTCTGGCCATGACTGGTTGGACTCGACGCTTCAAGAACACCGCTGCTACCTCTGTACCGATCATAGTTTGACCATCAGCCTCTTTGATCCGAAGAAATTTGGCGAATAATTCGTCATCGTTGTCTTTTCATCGGGAGAGAGAATGTTCTTCCAAGAATCCTTAGGCTTGACTTCAAGGACATTGACAAAGCAAGGAAGCTGGAATCGGTTGTTGAAGAGTCCTTGACATAAAACCATTTCAGTCTCCATCCTTGCACGGATTCTTTCATTGGGAAATTGAAATAGTTAACCTCTGAACGAGCCACAAACCCCACTCCTCCGGTGACAAAGGATCCATTACTACTGCTGTACCTTTTAACATAAAAGATCTTTTTCCACAACCCAAAGTGGGGTTCAATGCCCAAGAACGCCTCGCAAAGGGTGATGAACACAACAACGTGGAGGATTGAGTTAGGGGTGAGTTGCCACAGTTGGATTTCGTAATTCCGAGAAGATGGTGAAGAAATTCATGGGCGGGAAGCGAAGACCCGATACAAGAATGACAGAACACCACGGAAAAACCAGCAGGGGATTGGGCCGAGAAATCGCACTGGAAGAATCACGTTCTCCTCGTCGGAGGAGACTAACCCAAGGCTTCGGGCCCTCTTCTCATCACGCTTCATGATGGAGGATGCTAGCCAATCCCCAGGTTTGGCTATCGAGCACTGCGGCGGCGGCGGAGCTGGAGGAGGAGCATCTGGAGCGCTCCTCTTCGAAAGATTCGAGGAGGATTTGGCGGCGGCGCCACCGCTAGTAGAACTGGTGGCGGCAGTGAGGCTCTTCTTCTTCACCATTGTGAGATCTGGGGAAGATCGGAAAAGCGGTGGTGGCGGCGCAGCAGTTGCAAAGGAAGGAAGAAGAAGAAGGGCGATGAGATGCTACGGCAAGTGTGGAGAAGGTTAGAGATTTTCGTATTTTTGAGATTTTAAGAAAGGGAGAACTCGAGGGCTGTGTAGGCACGTGTCATTGCTACCAGTTCATTAAGGAGATCTTTTTCCATTGATGGCTGCGGGAATTGAGGGGGCGCCTTGGTAACCGAATGAGAAGGGCGGATATTGCTTAAAAATAGGGCCAGACAGAAAGGATGGGCCCAGCGGGTCACGTCTTATCAGTTAAAATCAAGATGTCGTAAACGTCATCAATGACGTCGTGAAGAATGCTCGAAGCACTCGAAAGAATAAAAAGTATCGGATGGTCAACTTGAGTCTATGCACAGTTGAAGCATCGCACTTAGACTCGGGGCTACTCCATCGGGAGCGCTCGCGCACACCGACCGAATGAGGAGTCGAAGGAAAAAAGGATTGAAGAAAAATCAGCTCGAGTCTGCACTCGGTTGCAAGCACCCGCGCTCAGACTCGGGGGCTACTCCTATCGGGAGCGCGTGACGCGCACCCGACAGAACTTTTTTGCACTCCAGGATCATGCCCGGGGACTTGATTCTGTGTAGAGTAACGTTGTTTTGCCATCGGTAGTTAACCAACAAAAGTTGGGCACGTTACTCATTATCCCTTGCATGAGGAAAATATATCGGATGACCTATGAAGACTTGCAGAAAAACTTCGGCAGAGCAAAATGTTCGAGTGGTACAACTTGAGTCTACGCACGGATTGCAAGCATCCGTACCTAGACTCGGGGGCTATGATCGGGACGTCCGTTGGGAACCCCAAGAAGGTGTGATGCACAGCAAGTTTCCCTCAGTAAGAAACCAAGGTTTAATCGAACCAGTAGGAGTCAAGAAGCACGTTGAAGGTTGATGGTGGCGGAATGTAGTGCGGCGCAACACCAGGGATTCCGGCGCCAACGTGGAACCTGCACAACACAATCACAGAACTTTGCCCCAACGTAACAGCGAGGTTGTCAATCTCACCGGCTTGCTGTAAACAAAGGATTAGATGTATAGTGTGGATGATGATGTTTGTTTGCGAAGAACAGTAAAGAACAATTGCAGTAGATTGTATTTCAGTTCACTAGTGGTGTCTCTCCCATAAGATAGCAGATGTTGGGTGAATAAATTACAGTTGGGCAATTGACAAATAAAGAAGGCATAACAATGCACATACATATATCATGATGAGTACTATGAGATTTAATCAGGGCATTACGACAAAGTACATAGACCGCTATCCAGCATGCATCTATGCCTAAAAAGTCCACCTTCAGGTTATCATCCGAACCCCTCCAGTATTAAGTTGTAAACAACAGACAATTGCATTAAGTATGGTGCGTAATGTAATCAACACAAATATCCTTAGACAAAGCATCGATGTTTTATCCCTAGTGGCAACAACACATCCACAACCTTAGAACTTTCTGTCACTGTCCCAGATTTAATGGAGGCATGAACCCACTATCGAGCATAAATACTCCCTCTTGGAGTCACAAGTATCAACTTGGCCAGAGCCTCTACTAGCAACGGAGAGCATGCAAGAACATAAATAACATATATGATAGATTGATAATCAACTTGACATAGTATTCAATATTCATCGGATCCCAACAAACACAACATGAAGGATTACAAATAGATGATCTTGATCATGATAGGCAGCTCACAAGATCTAACATGATAGCACAATGAGGAGAAGACGACCATCTAGCTACTGCTATGGACCCATAGTCTAGGGGTGAACTACTCACACATCGATCCGGAGGCGATCATGGCGATGAAGAGACCTCCGGGAGATGATTCCCCTCTCCGGCAGGGTGCCGGAGGCGATCTCCTAAATCCCCCGAGATGGGATTGGCGGCGGCGGCGTCTCTGGAAGGTTTTCCGTATCGTGGCTCTCGGTACTGGGGGTTTCGCGACGAAGACTTTAAGTAGGCGGAAGGGCAGGTCAGGGGGCCACACGAGGGACCCACACAACAGGGCCGCGCGGCCAAGGCCCAGGCCGCGCCGCCCTAGTGTGTCGTCGCCTCGTGGCCCCACTTCTTGATCCTTTCGGTCTTCTGGAAGCTTCGTGGAAAAATAGGACCCTGGGTGTTGATTTCGTCCAATTCCGAGAATATTTCCTTTGTTGGATTTCTGAAACCAAAAACAGTAGAAAACAGCAACTGGCTCTTCGGCATCTCGTCAATAGGTTAGTGCCGGAAAATGCATAAATATGACATATAATGTGTATAAAACATGTGAGTATCATCATAAAAGTAGCATGGAACATAAGAAATTATAGATACGTTTGGGACGTATCAAGCATCCCCAAGCTTAGTTCCTACTCGCCCTCGAGTAGGTAAACGATAACAAAGATAATTTCTGAAGTGACATGCTATCATAATCTTGATCATACTATTGTAAAGCATATGAGATGAATGCAGCGATTCGAAGCAATGATGAAGATAATGAGTAAACAAATGAATCATATAGCAAAGACTTTTCATGAATAATACTTTCAAGACAAGCATCAATAAGACTTGCATAAGAGTTACTCATAAAGCAATAAATTCAAAGTAAAGGCATTGAAGCAACACAAAGGAAGATATAAGTTTCAGCGGTTGCTTTCAACTTCAACATATATATCTCATGGATAATTGTCAACATAAAGCAATATAACAAGTGCAATAAGTAAACATGTAAGAATCAATGCACACAGTTGATACAAGTGTTTGCTTCTGGATAGAAAGAATAGGCAAACTGACTCAACAATAAAGTAAAAGATAGGCCCTTCGCAGAGGGAAGCATTGATTACTATATTTGTGCTAGAGCTTTCATTTTGAAAACAAGAAACAATTTTGTCAACGGTAGTAATAAAGCATATGTGTTATGTATAAGACATCTTATAAGTTGCAAGCCTCATGCATAGTATACTAATAGTGCTCGCACCTTGTCCTAATTAGCTTGGGTTAACACGGATTATCATTGCATAGCATATGTTTCAACCAAGTGTCACAAAGGGGTACCTCTATGCCGCCTGTACAAAGGTCTAAGGAGAAAGCTCGCATTGGATTTCTCGCTTTTGATTATTCTCAACTTAGACATCCATACCGGGACAACATAGACAACAGATAATGGACTCCTATTTAATGCATAAGCATTCAACAACAGTTAATATTCTCATAAGAGATTGAGGATTAATTGTCCACACTGAAACTTCCACCATGAATCATGGCTTTAGTTAGCGGCCCAATGTTCTTCTCTAACAGTATGCATACTCAAACCATTTGATTGTGAAAACCGCCCTTACTTCAGACAAGACGAACATGCATAGCAACTCACATGATATTCAACAAAGGTAAAAGAGTTGATGGCGTCCCCAGAAAACATGGTTACCGCTCAACAAGCAACTTACTAAGAAATAAGACACATAAGTACATATTCTTCACCACGATAGTTTTTAAGCTATTTTGTCCCATGAGCTATATATTGTAAAGGTAAAGAATAGAAATTTTAAAGGTAGCACTCAAGTAATGTACTTTGGAATGGCGGAGAAATACCATGTAGTAGGTAGGTATGGTGGACACAAATGGCATGGTTATTGGCTCAAGGATTTGGATGCATGAGAAGAATTCCTCTCAATACAAGGCTAGGCTAGCAAGGTTGTTTGAAGCAAACTCAAGTATAAAAGGTGCAGCAAAGCTCACATATGAACATATTGTAACTATTATAAGACTTTACATTGTCTCCTTGTTGTTCAAACACCTCAACCAGAAAATATCTAGACTCTAGAGATCAATCATGCAAACCAAATTTTAACAAGCTCTATGTAATTATTCATTAATGAGTACAAGGTACATGATGCAAGAGCTTAAACATGATCTATATGAGCACAACAATTGCCAAGTATCACATTATTCAAGACATTAAACCATTTACCACATGCGGCATTTTCCGTTTCCAACCATATATCAATGAATGAAATAGTTCAAATTTCGCAATGAACATTAAAGATAAAGCTAAGAACATATTTGTTCATACGAAACAGCGGAGCGTGTCTCTCTCCCAAACAAAGAATGCTAGGATCCGATTTATTCAAACAAAAACAAAAATAAAAACAAACAGACGCTCCAAGTAAAGCACATAAGATGTGACGGAATAAAAATATAGTTTCACTAGAGGAACCTGATAAGTTGTCGATGAAGAAGGGATGCCTTGGGCATCCCCAAGCTTAGACGCTTGAGTCTTCTTAAAATATGCAGGGATGAACCACGGGGGCATCCCCAAGCTTTGACTTTTCACTCTTCTTGATCATATTGTATCATCCTCCTCTCTTGACCCTTGAAAACTTCCTCCACACCAAACTCGAAACAAACTCATTAGAGGGTCAGTGCATAATTCATATATTCAGAGGTGACATAATCATTCTTAACACTTCTGGACATTGCACAAAGCTACTAAAAGTTAATGGAACAAAGAAATCCATCTAACATAGCAAAACAGGCAATGCGAAATAAAAGGCAGAATCTGTCAAAACAGAATAGTTCGTAAAGACGAATTTTAAAGTGGCACCAGACTTTCTCAGATGAAAATTCCCATATTGAATGAAAGTTGCGTACATATCTGAGGATCACGCACGTAAATTGGCAGATTTTTTGATTTTTCTACAGAGACTACTGCTCAAATTCGTGACAGCAAGAAATCTGTTCCTGCGCAGTAATCCAAATCTAGTATTGGCTTTACTATCAAAGACTTTACTTGGCACAACAATGAAATAAAATAAAGATAAGGAGAGGTTGCTACAGTAGTAAACAACTTCCAAGACTCAAATATAAAATAAAGTGCAGAAGTAAAATAATGGGTTGTCTCCCATAAGCGCTTTTCTTTAACGCCTTTCAGCTAGGCGCAGAAAGTGTGTATCAAGTATTGTCAAGAGATGAAGCATCGACATCATAAGCTCCCCCATCCGTAGTGGTACTAAGGGCTTTGTCAATTTTAGGCCTATAATAATACTTTTTTGTTTAGGCACTTTAGAGACATACATAAACTTTTGCTCCTTACCCACATAAGCTTTCTCCTTAAACTTAAGAGAAGAAAAAGTTGAACCCAAGGTTCCCATAGCTTCTTCAAGTTCACTAATCCTATGGGTTTGATTATCATGAGTAGCACAAGTTTCTAAAACAGCAATTCTCTCATTAATTCCACCTAGAGATTTATCAAGTTTATCAGTGCTATTAAGTAATATTCCCAATTTAGTCTCAATACTTGGAAGATCTTTCTCTATGGCTTCCAACTTTTTCATGACATCTTCAAGAGAGATTTCAATTTTAGCTTCATTAACAGGTGGTATTCCAACTAGACTCTCAATAATGCAACTAGCTTCTAAAGCAGGAGTGCCTAGGAAATTACCTCCCGCAAGAGTATCAAGAACATACCTATTCCAACTAGAGATTCCAACATAAAAGTTCCTAAGTAGTATAATAGTGGAGTGTTTCTTAATGCACCTATGATGAGCATCGCTAATTCTATACCAAGCATCTTTAAAACTTTCTCCCCCTTGTTGCTTAAAGGAACGAACTTCAACTTCCGGATTACTCATTATTAGCTGTAGTAAATAAAGCAAACTAGATTAAGTAAATGAAAGTAACTAATTTTTTTGTGTTTTTGGTATAGAGAACAAGATAGTAAATAAAGTAAAGCTAGCAACTAATTTTTGTGTGTTTTATTTAAGTGCAGCAAACAAAGTAGTAAATAAAGTAAAGCAAGACAAAAACAAAGTAAAGAGATTGGAAGTGGAGACTCCCCTTGCAGCGTGTCTTGATCTCCCCGGCAACGGCGCCAGAAATTTGCTTGATGCGTGTAGTTGACACGTCCGTTGGGAACCCCAAGAGGAAGGTGTGATGCGCACAGTAGCAAGTTTCCCTAAGAAACCAAGGTTTAATCGAACTAGTAGGAGTCAAGAAGCACGTTGAAGGTTGATGGTGGCGGAATGTAGTGCGGCGCAACACCAGGGATTCCGGCGCCAACGTGGAACCTGCACAACACAATCACAAAACTTTGCCCCAACGTAACAGCGAGGTTGTCAATCTCACCGGCTTGCTGTAAACAAAGGATTAGATGTATAGTGTGGATGATGATGTTTGTTTGCGAAGAACAGTAAAGAACAATTGCAGTAGATTGTATTTCAGATGTAAAGAATAGGACCGGGGTCCACAGTTCACTAGTGGTGTCTCTCCCATAAGATAGCAGATGTTGGGTGAACAAATTACAGTTGGGCAATTGACAAATAAAGAAGGCATAACAATGCACATACATATATCATGATGAGTACTATGAGATTTAATCAGGGCATTACGACAAAGTACATAGACCGCTATCCAGCATGCATCTATGCCTAAAAAGTCCACCTTCAGGTTATCATCCGAACCCCAGTATTAAGTTGTAAACAACAGACAATTGCATTAAGTATGGTGCGTAATGTAATCAACACAAATATCCTTAGACAAAGCATCGATGTTTTATCCCTAGTCGCAACAGCACATCCACAACCTTAGAACTTTCTGTCACTGTCCCAGATTTAATGGAGGCATGAACCCACTATCGAGCATAAATACTCCCTCTTGGAGTCACAAGTATCAACTTGGCCAGAGCCTCTACTAGCAACGGAGAGCATGCAAGAACATAAATAACATATATGATAGATTGATAATCAACTTGACATAGTATTCAATATTCATCGGATCCCAACAAACACAACATGAAGGATTACAAATAGATGATCTTGATCATGATAGGCAGCTCACAAGATCTAACATGATAGCACAATGAGGAGAAGACGACCATCTAGCTACTGCTATGGACCCATAGTCCAGGGGTGAACTACTCACACATCGATCCGGAGGCGATCATGGCGATGAAGAGACCTCCGGGAGATGATTCCCCTCTCCGGCAGGGTGCCGGAGGCGATCTCCTGAATCCCCCGAGATGGGATTGGCGGCGGCGCACTACAAGAAAAGTTGCCATGGCCGACGAAGTTGAAGTCGCGCTGTGGTTGCTGGTGTACCATGGCCGACGATTTTGGGTCCCTCCGTGGTGCATGTCAAAACTTTTTTTCTCGTTTTTGAGGCCACCTAGCCCGACGAAAGCGGCCAAAACATCGCGTATGGTGGCCCGGGACGTGGTGCATCTCGAAATCTCGGGTTCGCCGGCCGAGTCAACGCAAATCCGCACCGCCGAGGGATGTAGGGCCCAGATGGCAGCCTCTCTGGCATTGTTTTTTTCTCGATCGCGCCATCTCGTTCAACGTTCTCCGATCGAGCCGTTTACGATGCAGGATCATGGGTCCCGCATGTCATCCTCTATGAACCAAAATTCTTTCTATTCTTGGATTTTTTGACCCCCTGATTTCTGGCTACTTCCTTTTTCTTTTGATCCCTTGCCGCCTTGGAAACGTTGAGACCGCTGCTGCTAAATGGGACCCGCATGTCATCCTCTATGTGCAATCAACTTTCTTTTCTTGGAGTTTTTTTGGCACCTCAAATTTGGTCACTTGCCTTTTTCTTTCGATCCCCTGCCGCCTCTCAAACGGTGATACCGCTGCTGCTAAATGGGACCCGCATGTCATCCTCTATGTACTATAAAACTTTCTTTTCTTGAATTATTTTTGGCACCTCATATTTGGTCACTTACCTTTTTCTTTCGATCCCCGCCGCCTCTCAAACGGTGATACCGCTGCTGCTAAATGGGACCCGCATGTCATCCTCTATGTACTATAAAACTTTCTTTTCTTGAATTATTTTTGGCACCTCATATTTGGTCACTTACCTTTTTCTTTCGATCCCCTGCCGCCTCTCAAACGGTGATACCGCTGCTGCTAACTAGGACCCGCATATCATCCTCCATGTACTATAAAACTTTCTTTTCTTGAATTATTTTTGGCACCTCATATTTGGTCACTTACCTTTTTCTTTCGATCCCCTGCGCCTCTCAAACGGTGATACCGCTGCTGCTAAATGGGACCCGCATGTCATCCTCTATGTACTATAAAACTTTCTTTTCTTGAATTATTTTTGGCTCCTCATATTTTTTCACTTGCCTTTTCTTTCGATCCCCTGCCGCCTCTCAAACGGTGATACCGCTGCTGCTAAATGGGACCCGCATGTCATCCTCTATGTACTATAAAACTTTATTTTCTTGAATTATTTTTGGCTGATATTTTTTCACTTGCCTTTTTCTTTCGATCTCATGCCACGTTTGAAACGTTGAGGAACCTGCAGGCTCATGGGACCCGCATGTCATCCTCTATGTACTATAAAAGTTCATTTTCTTGGTTTTTTTCACCCTCTGATTTTTGGCAATTTCTTTTTTCTTTTGAACCCCTGCCGCCTCTCAAACGGTGATACCGCTGCTGCTAAATGGGATCCGCATGTCATCCTCTATGTACTATAAAACTTTCTTTTCTTGAATTATTTTTGGCTCCTCATATTTGGTCACTTGCCTTTTTCTTTCGATCTCATGCCACGTTTGAAACGTTGAGGAACCTGCTGGCTCATGGGACCCGCATGTCATCCTCTATGTGCTATAAAAGTTTATTTTCTTTATTTTTTTTCACCCTCTGATTTTTGGCTATTTCCTTTTTCTTTTGATCCCCTGCCGCCTTGGAAACGTTGGGTAAGCTGCTGACTCATGGGACCCGCATGTCATCCTCTATGTACAATCAACTTTCTTTTTCTTTTGATCTCAAGCCGCATTTGAAACGTTGAGACCGCTGCTGCTAAATGGGACCCGCATGTCATCCTCTACGTACAATAAAGTTTCTTTTCTTGGATTATCTTTGGCTCCTGATATTTTGTCACTTGCCTTTTTCTTTCGATCTCATGCCGCCTTTGAAACGTTGAGTAAGCTGCTGGCTCATGGGTCCCGATGTCATCCTCTACGAACAATAAAAGTTTCCTTTCTTGGAGTTATTTTTTACCCCTAATTTCTGGCTATTTGCCTTTTTCTTTTGATCTCCTGCCCCCTCTGAAACGATGAGGACGCTGTTGGCAGGTCGGTCCCACATGTCATCCTCTATGAACAATAAAAGTTTCCTTTGATGGATTTATTTTGAACCCCTAATTAATTTCTGGATATTTCCCCTGCCGCCTTGGAATCGTTGAGGATGCTGCTGCCTCATGGGTCCCGCATGTCATCCTCTCAGAACGGTAAATGTTTATTTTCTTGGATTTTGTTGACCAAACGATTTTTGGCTTATTTTTTCTTTCGATCACGTGCAGCCTTTAAAACGTTGAGGACGCTGCTGGCTCACGGGTCCCACATGTCAACCTCTATGAACAATAAACGCTGAGGATGCTGCTGCCTCATGGGTCCCGCATGTCATCCTCTCAGAACGAAAATGTTTCTTTTCTTGGATTTTTTACCAACAGATTTTTGGTTTATTTTTTCTTTCCATCCCCTGCCGCCTTTAAAACGTTGACGACGCTGTTGGCTCATGGGTCCCCGATGTCAGCCTCCCCGTACAAGAAACATATGATATCTTGATTATTTTGCAGACAATAAACAATGTATTGCGCTCTGAGCTATTTCAAACGGATAATTAAATCTTTATTTTTACATAAACAAACTTATATGTTGAATCTCCTTGTTTTTTTGTCTTTGCGAAGCATAGGACTTTCCTGTTTTTTTAGAAAATTCGGAACTTTCCTGTTTTGGAGTGGGCTGAAATTGTACGAGTCAAAAGGCCAAGCAGGATAGTTCGAAGGCCCAGATGTCCAGATGCAGCCCAATTGAAATCTTTCTTCTTGGATTTTTTTCACCCCCTGATTTCTGGCTACTTCATTTTTCTTTTGGTTCTGTGCCGCCTTGGAAACGTTGAGACCGCTGCTGCAAAATGGGACCCGCATGTCATCCTCTACGTACAATAAAATTTCTTTTCTTGGATTATTTTTGGCTCCGATATTTGGTCACTTGCCTTTTTCTTTCGATCCCGTGCAGCCTCTCAAACGGTGATACCGCTAATTGGGACCCACATGTCATCCTCTATGTACAATCAAGTTTTTTTCTTGAATTATTTTTGGCTCCCGATATTTGGTCACTTGCCTTTTTCTTTCGATCTCATGCCACGTTTGAAACGTTGAGGAACCTGCTGGCTCATGGGACCCACATGTCATCCTCTATGTACTATAAAAGTTCATTTTCTTTGTTTTTTTTCACCCTATGATTTTTGGCTATTTCCTTTTTCTTTTGATCCCCGCCTTGGAAACGTTGAGTAAGCTGCTAGCTCATGGGACCCGCATGTCATCCTCTATGTCCATCAACTTTATTTTCTTGGATTTTTTTGACCCCCTAATTTCTGGCTACTTTCTTTTTCTTTTGATCTCAAGCCGCATTTGAAACGTTGGGACCGCTGCTGCAAAATGGGACCCGCATGTCATCCTCTATGTAAATAAAGTTTCTTTTCTTGGATTATCTTGGGCTCCTGATATTTTGTCACTTGCCTTTTTCTTTCGATCTCATGCCGCCTTTGAAACGTTATGCTGCTGGCTCATGGGTCCCGCATGTCATCCTCTACGAACAATAAAAGTTTCCTTTCTTGGAGTTATTTTTTACCCCTAATTTCTGGCTATTTGCCTTTTTCTTTTGATCTCCTGCCCCCTTTGAAACGATGAGGACGCTGTTGGCAGGTCGGTCCCACATGTCATCCTCTATGAACAATAAAACTTTCCTTTGATGGATTTATTTTGAACCCCTAATTAATTTCTGGCTATTTCCTTTTTTTCTTTGATCCCCTGCCGCCTTGGAAACGTTGAGGATGCTGCTGCCTCATCGGTCCCGCATGTCATCCTCTCAGAACGATAAATGTTTTATTTTCTTGGATTTTTTTACCAACTGATATTTGGTTTATTTTTATTTTCGATCCCCTGCCGCCTTTGAAACGTTGACGACGCTGCTGGCTCATGGGTCCCTGATGTCAGCCTCCCCGTACAAGAAACATGTGATATCTTGATTATTTTGCAGACAATAAACAGTGTATTTCGCTCTGAGCTATTGCAAACGGATAAATTAAATCTTTATTTTTACAACTTATATCTTGAATCTCCTTGTTTTTTGTTTTGGCGAAGCATAGGACTTTCCTGTTTTTTTTTTGAGAAAAATCCGAACTTTCATGTTCTGGAGTGGGCTGAAATTGTACGAGTCAAAAGGCCCAGAAGGATAGTTCGAAGGCCCAGATGTCCAGATGCAGCCCAATTGAAATCTTTCTTTTCTTGGATTTTTTTCACCCCCTGATTTCTGGCTACTTCATTTTTCTTTTGGTCCTGTGCCGCCTTGGAAACGTTGAGACCGCTGCTGCAAAATGGGACCCGCATGTCATCCTCTATGTACAATAAAGTTTCTTTTCTTGGATTATTTTTGGCTCCTGATATTTGGTCACTTGCCTTTTTCTTTCGATCTCATGCCACGTTTGAAACGTTGAGGAATCTGCTGGCTCATGGGACCCGCATGTCATCCTCTATGTACAATCAATTTTCTTTTCTTGGAGTTTTTTTTACCCCCTAATTTCTGGCTACTTTCTTTTTCTTTTGATCTCAAGCCGCATTTGAAACGTTGGGACAGCATGTCATCCTCTATGTACAATAAAAGTTTCTTTTCTTGGATTATTTTTCACCCTCTGATTTTTGGTCACTTGCCTTTTTCTTTCGATCTCATGCCGCCCTTGAAAACGTTGAGGAACCTGCTGGCCCATGGGACCCGCATGTCATCCTCTATGTACTACAAAAGTTTCTTTTCTTGGATTTTTTTCACCCTCTGATCTTTGGCTATTTCCTTTTTCTTTTCATCCCCTGCCGCCTTGGAAACGTTAGTAAGCTGCTGACTGGTGGGACCCGCATGTCATCCTCTATGTACAATCAAGTCTCTTTTCTTGGATTTTTTTACCCCCTTATTTTTGTCACTTGCCTTTTTCTTTCGATCTCATGCAGCCTCTGAAACGTTGAGGAAGCTGCTGGCTCATGGGACCCACATGTCATCCTCGATACTATAAAAGTTTCTTTTCTTGGATTTTTTCACCCTCTTATTTTTGGCTGTTTCCTTTTTCTTTTGATCCCCTGCCGCCTTGGAAACGTTGATTAAGCTGCTGACACAAGGGGCCCGCATGTCATCCTCTATGTACAATCAACTTGCAAGATCTTGGGGCGGAAGAGCTTGTATAAGTGGGACCCATATGTCATCCTCTATGTACAATAAAAGTTTCTTTTTCTTGGATTATTTTTTGCTCCTGGTATTTGGTCTCTTTCCTTTTTCTTTCGATCTCATGCCGCCTCTGAAACGTTGAGTAAGGTGCTGGGTCATGGGACCCGCATGCCATCCTCTATGTACAATCAACTTTCTTTTCTGGGAGTTTTTTTTACCCCTAATTTCTGGCTACTCTTTTTCTTTTGATCTCAAGCCGCATTTGAAACGTTGACACCGCTGCTGCAAAATGGGACCCGCATGTCATCTTTTATGTACAATAAAGTTTCTTTTCTTGGATTATTTTTGGCTCCTGATATTTGGTCACTTGTCTTTTTCTTTCGATCTCATGCCCCCTTTGAAACGTTGAGGAAGCTGCTAGCGCATGGGTCCCGCATGTCATACTCTATGAACAATAAAAGTTTCCTTCCTTGGAGTTATTTTGACCGCTAATTTCTGGCTACTTCCTTTTTCTTTTGATCCCCTGCCGCCTTGGAAACGTTGAGTAAGCTGCTGACACAAGGGGCCCGCATGTCATCCTCTATGTACAATCAACTTGCAAGATCTTGGAGCGAAAGAGCTTGTATAAGTGGGACCCATATGTCATCCTCTATGTACAATAAAAGTTTCTTTTCTTGGATTATTTTTTGCTCCTGATATTTGGTCACTTTCCTTTTTCTTTCTATCTCATGCCGCCACTGAAACGTTGAGTAAGGTGCTGGCTCATGGGACTGTACAATAAAGTTTCATTTCTTAGATTTTTTTACCCACTGATTTTTGCTAACTTGCCTTTTTCTTTTCGATCATATGCCGCCTTTGAAATTGAGGTCGCCGCTGGCTCATGGGTCCCACATGTCAGCCTCTATGAACAATAAACCTTTCCTTTGTTGGATTTATTTTTTACCCCTAATTTCTGGCTATTTGCCTTTTTCTTTTGATCCCCTGCGGCCTTTGAAACGATGAGGACGCTGCTGGCAGGTCGGTCCCACATGTCATCCTCTATTAAGAATAAAAGTTTCCTTTTTGGATTTATTTTTGACCCCTAATTTCTGGCTATTTGCCTTTTTCTTCTGATCCCTACCGACTTCGAAATGATGAGGATGCAGCTGGCAGATCGGTCCCACATGTCAGCCTCTATGAACTATAAATGTTTCCTTTGTAGGATTTATTTTTTACCCCTATTTTCGGGCTACTTGCCTTTTTCTTTGAAACGTTGAGGACGCTACTGTCTCATGGGTCCCACATGGCATCCTCTCTGAACGATAAACCTTCATTTCTTGTTAACGACAGGTTTATCAGTATTATTTTCGCAGACTAATACAAGCTCTTTGGCTCCAAGATCTTGCAAGTTGATAGATTAAATCAAGGAATTATTAGGATATGTTTTAAATTTCAAATCCACTTTATGAATTTTTAAAAATACCGTTATCCATGTGGGTATGGAGCGATCAAGGATTTTCATATTGGGCATGAGCAGTTTCAAAAATTGGAACCCTATAATTCAAAATAAATAAAAACAACTTTTATGTAGAATCTCCGTGTATTTTTATTTGCCAATCATAGGATCTGTGTTTCATTAGAAAAGGGCCGAAATTGCATGAGCAGAAAGGCCCATTTGTAGTTATTGGGCTTCGACAGCCGGATCAAGTAGACCGATAACAATTACCATGTAGATGTTCCTTGGCAACCCAAAAGTGAAATATTGGGCCCAACAGGGGAAGGTTGAACAGTACTTTTTCTATTGGGAAGGTGGTACATGGGGTTATCCTGACAAAAAAAATGGAACATGGGTTACTGAAGGTTGCCCATTTGTGCCTAATATGTTTGTCAGCAGGAGCTTTACCTTCCGCCGCCGCCGCTCCGCTTCCGCCGCCGCCGCCATGCCTCGTCGCGGGTCGAGCTACCGGTACGGCGGCGTCTCGAGCTCGGGGTACCGCAGCGTCCGCGCGCGCCCCAAATTAAGGTACTTCCTCCTCGGGACGGCACCTACGATAGGCTCGGCTGGCCTTGGGGCATTTACCCCTAGCCTCTTCCATGCTCAAGTTTTTGAAATGTTTCTGGCTCTGTTCAACACTGGATCAAATTTGTCAACATGACCATTCTTATGGAGTAGCAACGAGTTGAATCTCTCAAAACTCTTTAAGTTCTGCAATATAACGACTAATTGGTACTACCTTATACAAAATGATTACATATCCTTATTTTGGAAGCAAGCAATCACACACTTATAGTTTGCTAGTCAGCTGCACGTAACGTTAAAAATCGGCAATTATAATGAATAAACCTGTAATTTTCACTTAAAATGCATTAAGGAGCATCAAATTTGACAAATCAAACCATGTCGTACTGAAAATTGACATGTCTTTCTCATGCAGAAATGTAAAATTATCCATGCATGTGCGTTTATACAGGTTAAGTTTTGCACGTATTATTTTTTGTAACTTTTCTGACTACCTTCAAAGCTCCAATCCTTCTTCATCATCTTTGTTGTACCGCACTGATGCAAGTGAATGCGAGCTGCTCGCCAGACGCGACTTCGTGTCCGATATGTGTACTATGCCTTCTCCATCTAGTGCTAGTTACGCCTCTGTGCTAATTAATTCAGCACAAACCTCTGTCATTGCAGCTGTGACTCACCTCGACCATTGGAGCCCAATCACAAGAGCGAGCTCAGTCTCAACCAGAGAGGCATGTGTCTCATGGTTAGCTATCTACAACTTGCTGTCTTACTAAAACCGTGCCTATCATAGAGATCACCTCGCTGGTGTAGCAATGGCTGCAAGTAGCTGCTAGCATGAGCGAAGGGGATAAGGAAGAAAAGATTAAAAAAATGGGGTGGGGCCAACAAGCAGGAAAGCTATCTACTAGCTTTATGGATGTTTCTGGAATTGGGTAGAAAATAGTAGATGACACTGTAGCAGCGAATCCCAGAGACCAAGGCCGTTGGATGATGTCTAATGAACGGCAGAACAAAATCGGCGAAATTAGCTTGAATTTTGATAATAAATCTTGGGCATTTTCCCTCGAACATGATTTATCAACTTTGGGTAGTCTCTGGACTAGTCTCCCTCGTCCACCAATTATTATCATACTACTGCGGAAAGTTGAGGGCAGTCCCTAGTCCCGAGCACTTCGCCCACTTCCCCTGGCCTCATCCCAGAGATCTCACACCAACCACCTCACCGTCGACTAGCCGCCAGTCTACAGCCCTCCGAAGAATCCCCAATGGCGGCGACGCCCCTACTAGAGCGCTCCTCACGCGAGCGCATCATCGAGTCTGGCCCACATGTCTTCCGTGCCTGCCGTGTGTCGGCAAGCACGACCGACTTCTCCGTCGGCGAGCCGCCGGCCGTGGGCGAGGGCGAGGCGTCCCCGTACACTATGACAGTGCACATCTTCTTCTCGAGGACGTACGAGCTCAGGAGGATGGCCGGCCCCCTCCCTGCCCCACTGGATGAGGACGATATCACCACTACACCCTGCGAAGAGGTGGTGCTGGATCTTGGCTTGCCTCCGAGGGAGCTGCGTAGTGGGGGCAATGTCGTGCGAACTATGCGCGAGATTCTTGCCCGTGTATGGCTGCTCAAGAACCTGAACCTCACGGAGGAGGAGTGGGACATCATCATGCCTTACGATGTTATGCACCTGATGTGGCAGCAGGCGTGTCGTCGGCTCGGTGGCCTCCACTTCGACCTCACCCTTAGGGTGGACCACCGGCTCATCGTCAACTTGCCGGCGCTGCAGGACAGTTGGGTCCTAGTTGCGCCGGAGGACGGCCACTGCAGCATATGCATGCTGGGGCTGTCGCAGCGCACAACGGTGCGTCTCCGGGGATGCAAACACCCGTTCCATAGGAAGTGCATCTTCTCCTGGTTTGTAACGAACGCCAGCTGCCCTATCTGCCGCGATAAAGTGCTGACCCATCTTATTTTCGATTTGTAGCATAGTATGAATAAAACCCCTGTATGATAGGGATGCCATGCCAACTTGAATCCTATGTCAAGAGAAATTCTATTTGATTGTGGTTATAAGATATTCTGCATTAGTTTGATCAAGTATTATCATTCTATTTTCCTATGGGATATGACCCTATGAATCAAACAGCATGGGATTACTTCCACACAATTAAGTTTGACCAACTTTTAGTAGGACAACAAACATAAATAATTAGTCATCATGGGATTACAATCCAACAGATAATTGTCTTCAGGACTCATACATTTTCCAAATAGAAAAATCAAAACAAATCATGGTTCTTCATCTCACAGCATGATACAGAGACAAGAGTCTAATCATCATCATCATCATCATCACCTCCGTCTTCATTCTGATATTCGTGCATGGTCTCATCCTGCTCGTCGTGTCCATTCTCCTCCTGAGATTCACCAGGTAGCTTCAGTTTATCCATCTCTTTGTCGACTATGCTAACCTCAACAGTGAAATCTACTTCTCCATCATGTGCAGGGATACCTGTATCCAACGAGGTTTCATCAATGTCAGCAACTTTAGTTTGCATACAACCAGCGAAATCATCTTGCTGGGCACCAATTATTGGATCCGCATTCTCATCCAAATCATATATGTTCCTTGCCACAAACTTTTGCACATACTGCCATCCTTTTCTAGATCTGTCTTCCAAGAAAAGTACCTTGGCCGCTTGAGGTACCAAAATATAAGGATCATCCTTGTACCACTGAGCAGTAGTATTAACTGATATGAAATACCCATCATTTCTGGCACCTTTGCCCTTGTTTGGATCTTGGTTGTACCAATAACACTTAAATAGAACCACAGATCGGACAGTAACCTTATCACTATAGAACAACTGAATAACCTCTTCTATGTGACCATAATGGTCAAATGACTCTGATCTCTTCTTTCTGGTTGTCAAGTGATCTCCACTGGTTGTGATGCCACTATTTCGTGTCTTCAAATGTTGTTCACGCTCATAGGAGCTGTAATGGACACCATTGGCATTGCAAGCTGCAGCTACCAACACCCTCTTATCTGGACCACGTGATAGGACAAGGAGATCAGCACTAACAGCGCCTGGATTCTCCGCATGGAGTTTCGAGATCTACGATTACAAAATAGACAAGAGGTCATCTCATGTGAAAACACATAGACAAGTCAGAGTGCAATTGAACATCTTACATATTTCTCAAACCAGTCCTGAAACCCACTCCCACGTGCCGATAGCTTTCCATTCGTTTCCATGTACAACCTGCAAAACATAGCCAAGTCAGCTGAATATATTTCATTTTGATACAAGTTCATAGTATATGCGAGGAACTGAGTATTTCGTGTGCATAGTACTCACTTAACATATTCATCAGCCTCTGTAGCATTATTCAGCACATACCAAGACAGCTGTTCAAATTCAGACTGCTCTAATGTTTTTTCGGTCCTCTTTCCTATTAGCTCAACACCATGATTAAAAACAGATCCTCCAACTTCCAAAATTCTGCGACCCCGGTTGAATCTGGTCTCAATATCAGGAATATATCTTGAGGCAAATGTATATGCTTCAGCAGCAATATACGCCACTGCAATGCAAGCCTCCGGTCTAGCTTTGTTCCTAACTGTATTCTTGAAAGTGCACAGTCGACGTTCTATAGGGTACATCCATCCATACTGTACCGGACCTCTTAAAAGTGCCTCATCAGGTAGATGAACAGCCAAATGCACCATCACATCAAAGAAGGCTGGAGGATATATCAGCTCCAGCTTGCACAGGATTACTGCTATGTCCACCTTAAGACGTTCTACAACAGCTCTGCTTAGAGTTTTACTACATATTTCCCTAAAGAACCTTCCCAACTCTGCAATCACGTTGTACATATTTGGCTTCACTAAATCTTTAATGCCAATAGCTAAAAGCCTTTGCAGCAGGATATGACAATCGTGAGTTTTCAACCCTTGGAGCTTGTTTCCTTCAGCATTGAGACAATTTGCAATGTTGGAAGCAAATCCGAACGGGAACATCACACCTCGGAGGTACTCACAAAATAATCTCCTTTTAGGCATCGGCAATGTGAATTCCGCGCCTCGAAATTTATAATGTTTTTCCTTGCCTTTGTTCACTTTGTCATTACGATCCAGTTGCAAGTGCCTGTTAACATTCAATGTTGCACAATCAATCCTAGCATTTGAGCTATCTTTTGTCTTGGATGGAATGTTGAGTAATGTGCCGACAATGCTGTCACATATATTCTTCTCCATGTGCATGATATCAATATTATGCCGAAGCTTCTTACCAGCCCAATACGGCAAGTCCCAAAGAGTGGTCCTGCGCTTATAAAATATTCTCGGTCTATCATTTTCCATTTCCTTCCTCTTGGTACATGCTGCTATTTCACCTCCCATCTTCCTTTTGGTAGCTGCTAGACTCAGTTCATCTCCTCTCTTCTTCCTTTTTCTATCTGCTACTACTGCTGCTGCATCTTCTGTATTCTTCTCTGCTGTACCTGCTGTGGCGGCTGGTGGTTTTCCTGGTTTAACATTTCTGACCGCTTCTAGGTGCGCCTCCAACTCGTGACTCTTAAAGTGCTGCGGTTTAGTCTTTTTACAGGCCTGATCACCAATAAATTGCAATTTTTTTCTATTTTTTCGGAAACTGTGATCTAATGGAAGGAAACGGCGATGGCCCATATAGCATATCTTGTTTATTATCCTCACTGCCAGCTGATCAGTATCACAGTGAACACATGCATTATAACCTGATGTTACTCTGCCTGACATAGTGCCCAAAGCTGGATAATCATGGGTGCAATACAGTACAGCAGCACGTAATAGAAAATTTTGTTCTTTAGGTTGACACACATCCCGTGTAGGGACACCCTCCCATAATGTTTGCAAGTCTCTAATAAGAGGCTGCATGAACACATCAAAATCCTTCCCAGGAGATTTGGGACCTGGGATGAGTAAGGCCATCATACAGTTCGACTGATCGGTGCATGTCCAGGGAGCCTGGTTGTAAGGTGTAACTAGTACTGGCCACATGCTATACGAGTTGCTCATGTTGCCAAATGGGTTGAATCCATCTGTAGCAAGGCCAAGTCTCAGGTTCCTTGGATCTGCAGCAAAATCTGGATGATCCAGGTCGAATTGCTTCCATTCATCGCCATCAGCAGGATGCCTCAGTAAATCAGGGTCGGGCGTGAGAATCTCTTTGTGCCATCTTGTTTCCCGAGATGTTTGTTCTGAAGCAAACAACCTCTGCAATCTTTGTACAAGTGGAAAGTATCTCAGAACCTTCCAAGGAATCTTTTTCTTACCACCAGCTCCATCATGTTTCCATCTTGATTCCTTACATACTGGACATTCATCGAGGTCATTATACTCCATCCAAAACAGTGCACAGTTATTTTTGCAAAAATCAATCTTCTCATATCCAAGTCCCAGTACCTTGATGTACTGCTTCACGTCTCCGACGTATCGATAATTTCTTATGTTCCATGCCACATTATTGATGTTATCTACATGTTTTATGCACACTTTATGTCATATTCGTGCATTTTCTGGAACTAACCTATTAACAAGATGCCGTGCCTGTTTTTGGTTTCAGAAATCCTAGTAACGAAATATTCTCGGAATTGGACGAAATCAACGCCCAGGGGCCTATTTTTCCACGAAGCTTCCAGAAGTCCGAAGACGAGACGAAGAGGGGCCACGGGGTGGCCAAACCCTAGGGCGGCGCGGCCCCACCCCTGGCCGCGCCGGCCTATGGTGTGGGCCCCCCGTGCCGCCTCTTGACTTGCCCTTCCGCCTACTTAAAGCCTCCGTGACGAAACCCCCACCGAGAGCCACGATACGGAAAACCTTACTGAGACGCCGCCGATCCCATCTCGGGGGATCCAGGAGATCGCCTCCGGCACCCTGCCGGAGAGGGGATTCATCTCCCGGAGGACTCTACACCGCCATGGTCGCCTCCGGAGTGATGTGTGAGTAGTCTACCCCTGGACTATGGGTCCATAGCTGTAGCTAGATGGTTGTCTTCTCCCCATTGTGCTATCATTGTCGGATCTTGTGAGCTGCCTAACATGATCAAGATCATCTATCTGTAATTCTATATGTTGCGTTTGTTGGGATCCGATGAATAGAGAATACTTGTTATGTTGATTATCAAAGTTATATCTATGTGTTGTTTATGATCTTGCATGCTCTCCGTTATTAGTAGATGCTTTGGCCAAGTTGATGCTAGTAACTCCAAGAGGGAGTATTTATGCTCGATAGTGGGTTCATGCCTCCGTGAATCTGGAGGAGTGACAAGAACCACTAAGGTTATGGATGTGCTGTTGCCACTAGGGATAAAACATTGGTGCTATGTTCAAGGATGTAGTCACTAGTTACATTACGCGCAATACTTAATGCAATTGTCTGTTGTTAGCAACTTAATACTGGAGGGGGTTCGGATGATAACCTGAAGGTGGACTTTTTAGGCATAGATGCAGTTGGATGGCGGTCTATGTACTTTGTCGTAATGCCCAATTAAATCTCACTATACTCATCATGATATGTATGTGCATGGTCATGCCCTCTTTATTTGTCAATTGCCCAACTGTAATTTGTTCACCCAACATGCTGTTTGTCTTATGGGAGAGACACCTCTAGTGAACTGTGGACCCCGGTCCAATTCTCTTTACTGAAATACAATCTACTGCAATACTTGTTCTACTATTTTCTGCAAACAATCATCTTCCACACAATACGGTTAATCCTTTGTTACAGCAAGCCGGTGAGATTGACAACCTCACTGTTTCGTTGGGGCAAAGTACTTTGGTTGTGTTGTGCAGGTTCCACGTTGGCGCCGGAATCCCTGGTGTTGCACCGCACTACATCCCGCCGCCATCAACCTTCAACGTGCTTCTTGGCTCCTCCTGGTTCGATAAACCTTGGTTTCTTTCTGAGGGAAAACTTGCTGCTGTGCGCATCATACCTTCCTCTTGGGGTTCCCAACGAACGTGTGAATTACACGCCATCAAGCATATTTTCTGGCGCCGTTGCCGGGGAGATCAAGACACGCTGCAAGGGGAGTCTCCACTTCTCAATCTCTTTACTTTGTTTTTGTCTTGCTTAGTTTTATTTACTACTTTGTTTGCTGCACTAAATCAAAATACAAAAAAAATTAGTTGCTAGTTTTACTTTACTTGCTATCTTGTTTGCTATATCAAAAACACAAAAAAATTAGTTTACTTGCATTTACTTTATCTAGTTTGCTTTATTTACTGTTGCTAAAATGGCCAACGCTGAAAATACTAAGTTGTGTGACTTCACAACCACAAATAATAATGATTTCTTATGCACACCTATTGCTCCACCTGCTACTACAGCAGAATTCTTTGAAATTAAACCTGCTTTACTGAATCTTGTTATGCGAGAGCAATTTTCTGGTGTTAGTTCTGATGATGCTGCTGCCCATCTTAATAATTTTGTTGAACTATGTGAAATGCAAAAATATAAAGATGTAGATGGTGATATTATTAAACTAAAATTGTTCCCTTTCTCATTAAGAGGAAGAGCTAAAGATTGGTTGCTATCTCTGCCTAAGAATAGTATTGATTCATGGACTAAATGCAAGGATGCTTTTATTGGTAGATATTATCCCCCTGCTAAAATTATATCTTTGAGGAGTAGCATAATGAATTTTAAACAATTAGATACTGAACATGTTGCTCAAGCTTGGGAAAGAATGAAATCTCTGGTTAAAAATTGCCCAACCCATGGACTGACTACTTGGATGATCATCCAAACCTTCTATGCAGGACTAAATTTTTCTTCACGGAATTTATTGGATTCAGCTGCTGGAGGTACCTTTATGTCCATCACTCTTGGTGAAGCAACAAAGCTTCTTGATAATATGATGATCAACTACTCTGAATGGCACACGGAAAGAGCTCCACAAGGTAAGAAGGTAAATTCTGTCGAAGAAACCTCTTCCTTGAGTGATAAGATTGATGCTATTATGTCTATGCTTGTGAATGATAGGACTAATATTGATCCTAATAATGTTCCATTAGCTTCATTGGTTGCACAAGAAGAACATGTTGATGTGAACTTCATTAAAAATAATAATTTCAACAACAATGCTTACCGGAACAATTCTAGTAACAACTATAGGCCATATCCTTATAATAATGGCAACGGCTATGGTAATTCTTATGGGAATTCTTACAATAATAATAGGAACACACCCCCTGGACTTGAAGCCATGCTTAAAGAATTTATTAGTACACAAACTGCTTTTAACAAATCTGTTGAAGAAAAGCTTGGGAAAATTGATATACTTGCTTCTAAAGTCGATAGTCTTGCTGCTGATGTTGATCTTTTGAAATCAAAAGTTTTGCCTAATGAGAATCATCATAATAAGATTGTTACTACAGCAAATGCCATTCAAGTTAGAATTAATGAGAATATAAGATTAATGGCTGAACTGCGTGCTAGGTGGGATAGAGAAGAAAATGAAAAACTAGCTAAAGAGAAGAATGTAGCTAAAGTTTGGACTATTACCACCACTAGTAATGTTAATGCTACACATGTTGCTGCACCTCCTACTAATACTAATAAAAGAATTGGTGTTAGCAATGTTTCCACTTCTAATGCAAAGCGCGAAAAACTGCCTGAAACTGCTAAAACTGCTGAAACTGCCTGTGATAAAGCTGCTGAAATTTTTTCCAACATTGGGGATGATGATCCCATTGCTTTAGATTATAATGGTTTGAATTTTGATGATTGCCACATCTCTGAAGTTATAAAGTTCTTGCAAAAACTTGCTAAAAGTCCTAATGCTAGTGCTATAAATTTGGCTTTTACACATCATATTACAAATGCTCTCATAAAAGCTAGAGAAGAGAAACTAGAGCGCGAAGCCTCTATTCCTAAAAAGCTAGAGGATGGTTGGGAGCCCATCATTAAGATGAAGATTAAAGATTTTGATTGTAATGCTTTATGTGATCTTGGTGCAAGTATTTCTGTTATGCCTAAGAAAATTTATGATATGCTTGACTTGCCACCGCTGAAAAATTGTTATTTGGATGTTAATCTTGCTGATCATTCTACAAAGAAACCTTTGGGGAAAGTTGATAATGTTCGCATTACCGTTAACAATAACCTTGTTCCCGTTGATTTTGTTGTCTTGGATATTGAATGCAATGCATCTTGTCCCATTATATTGGGAAGACCTTTTCTTCGAACTGTTGGTGCTATCATTGATATGAAGGAAGGTAATATAAAATATCAATTTCCTCTCAAGAAAGGTATGGAACACTTCCCTAGAAAGAGAATGAAGTTACCTTTTGATTCTATTATGAGAACAAATTATGATGTTGACACTTCTCTCTGCGTTAAAGAAAAGCGCTTATGGGAGACAACCCATGTTTTTACCTACAGTACTTTGTTTTTATTTTGTGTCTTGGAAGTTGTTTACTACTGTAGCAACCTCTCCTTATCTTAGTTTTGTGTTTTGTTGTGCCAAGTTAAGCCGTTGATAGAAAAGTAAGTACTAGATTTGGATTACTGCGCAGTTCCAGATTTCTTTGCTGTCACGAATCTGGGTCTACCTCCCTGTAGGTAGCTCAGAAAATTAAGCCAATTTACGTGCATGATCCTCAGATATGTACGCAACTTTCATTCAATTTGAGAATTTTCATTTGAGCAAGTATGGTGCCATTTTAAAATTCGTCAATACGAACTGTTCTGTTTTGACAGATTCTGCCTTTTATTTCGCATTGCCTCTTTTGCTATGTTGGATGAATTTCTTTGATCCACTAATGTCCAGTAGCATTATGCAATGTCCAGAAGTGTTAAGAATGATTGTGTCACCTCTGAATATGTCAATTTATATTGTGCACTAACCCTCTAATGAGTTGTTTCGAGTTTGGTGTGGAGGAAGTTTTCAAGGATCAAGAGAGGAGTATGATGCAACATGATCAAGGAGAGTGAAAGCTCTAAGCTTGGGGATGCCCCGGTGGTTCACCCCTGCATATATTAAGAAGACTCAAGCGTCTAAGCTTGGGGATGCCCAAGGCATCCCCTTCTTCATCGACAACATTATCAGGTTCCTCCCCTGAAACTATATTTTTATTCCATCACATCTTATGTGCTTTTTCTTGGAGCATCGGTTTGTTTTTGTTTTTGTTTTGTTTGAATAAAATGGATCCTAGCATTCACTTTATGGGAGAGAGACACGCTCCGCTGTAGCATATGGACAAGTATGTCCTTGGTTTCTACTCATAGTATTCATGGCGAAGTTTCTCCTTCGTTAAATTGTTATATGGTTGGAATTGGAAAATGATACATGTAGTAATTGCTATAAATGTCTTGGGTAATGTGATACTTGGCAATTGTTGTGCTCATGATTAAGCTCTTGCATCATATGCTTTGCACCCATTAATGAAGAAATACATAGAGCATGCTAAAATTTGGTTTGCATATTTGGTTTCTCTAAGGTCTAGATAATTTCTAGTATTGAGTTTGAACAACAAGGAAGACGATGTAGATTCTTATAATGTTTACAATATGTCTTTTATGTGAGTTTTGCTGCACCGGTTCATCCTTGTGTTTGTTTCAAATAAACCTTGCTAGCCTAAACCTTGTATCGAGAGGGAATACTTCTCATGCATCCAAAATACTTGAGCCAACCACTATGCCATTTGTGTCCACCATACCTACCTACTACATGGTATTTTCCGCCATTCCAAAGTAAATTGCTTGAGTGCTACCTTTAAAATTCCATCATTCACCTTTACAATATATAGCTCATGGGACAAATAGCTTAAAAACTATTGTGGTATTGAATATGTAATTATGCACTTTATCTCTTATTAAGTTGCTTGTTGTGCGATAACCATGTTCACTGGGGACGCCATCAACTATTCATTGTTGAATTTCATGTGAGTTGCTATGCATGTCCGTCTTGTTTGAAGTAAGAGCGATCTACCACCTTATGGTTAAGCATGCATATTGTTAGAGAAGAACATTGGGCCGCTAACTAAAGCCATGATCCATGGTGGAAGTTTCAGTTTTGGACAAATATCCTCAATCTCAAATGAGAAAATTATTAATTGTTGTTACATGCTTATGCATAAAAGAGGAGTCCATTATCTGTTGTCTATGTTGTCCCGGTATGGATGTCTAAGTTGAAGAATAATCAATAGCGAGAAATCCAATGCGAGCTTTCTCCTTAGACCTTTGTACAGGCGGCATAGAGGTACCCCTTTGTGACACTTGGTAAAAACATGTGCATTGTGATGATCCGGTAGTCCAAGCTAATTAGGACAAGGTGCGGGCACTATTAGTACACTATGCATGAGGCTTGCAACTTGTAAGATATAATTTACATGATACATATGCTTTATTACTACCGTTGACAAAATTGTTTCATGTTTTCAAAATCAAAGCTCTAGCACAAATATAGCAATCGATGCTTTTCCTCTATGGAGGACCATTCTTTTACTTTCAATGTTGAGTCAGTTCACCTATTTCTCTCCACCTCAAGAAGCAAACACTTGTGTGAACTGTGCATTGATTCCTACATATTTGCTTATTGCACTTATTATATTACTCTATGTTGACAATATCCATGAGATATACATGTTACAAGTTGAAAGCAACCGCTGAAACTTAATCTTCCTTTGTGTTGCTTCAATGCTTTTACTATGAATTATTGCTTTATGAGTTAACTCTTATGCAAGACTTATTGATGCTTGTCTTGAAGTACTATTCATGAAAAGTCTTTGCTATATGATTCACTTGTTTACTCATGTCATATACATTGTTTTGATCGCTGCATTCACTACATATGCTTTACAAATAGTATGATCAAGATTATGATGGCATGTCACTCCAGAAATTATCTGTGTTATCGTTTTACCTGCTCGGGACGAGCAGAACTAAGCTTGGGGATGCTGATACGTCTCCGACGTATCGATAATTTCTTATGTTCCATGCCACATTATTGATGTTATCTACATGTTTTATGCACACTTTATGTCATATTCATGCATTTTCTGGAACTAACCTATTAACAAGATGCCGAAGTGCCAGTTGTTTTCTGCTGTTTTTGGTTTCAGAAATCCTAGTAACGAAATATTCTCGGAATTGGACGAAATCAACGCCCAGGGGCCTATTTTTCCACGAAGCTTCCAGAAGTCCGAAGACGAGACGAAGAGGGGCCACGGGGTGGCCAAACCCTAGGGCGGCGCGGCCCCACCCCTGGCCGCGCCGGCCTATGGTGTGGGCCCCCCGTGCCGCCTCTTGACTTGCCCTTCCGCCTACTTAAAGCCTCCGTGACGAAACCCCCAGTACCGAGAGCCACGATACGGAAAACCTTCCGAGACGCCGCCGCCGCCGATCCCATCTCGGGGGATCCAGGAGATCGCCTCCGGCACCCTGCCGGAGAGGGGATTCATCTCCCGGAGGACTCTACACCGCCATGGTCGCCTCCGGAGTGATGTGTGAGTAGTCTACCCCTGGACTATGGGTCCATAGCTAGCTAGATGGTTGTCTTCTCCCCATTGTGCTATCATTGTCGGATCTTGTGAGCTGCCTAACATGATCAAGATCATCTATCTGTAATTCTATATGTTGCGTTTGTTGGGATCCGATGAATAGAGAATACTTGTTATGTTGATTATCAAAGTTATATCTATGTGTTGTTTATGATCTTGCATGCTCTCCGTTATTAGTAGATGCTTTGGCCAAGTTGATGCTAGTAACTCCAAGAGGGAGTATTTATGCTCGATAGTGGGTTCATGCCTCCGTGAATCTGGAGGAGTGACAAGAACCACTAAGGTTATGGATGTGCTGTTGCCACTAGGGATAAAACATTGGTGCTATGTTCAAGGATGTAGTCACTAGTTACATTACGCGCAATACTTAATGCAATTGTCTGTTGTTAGCAACTTAATACTGGAGGGGGTTCGGATGATAACCTGAAGGTGGACTTTTTAGGCATAGATGCAGTTGGATGGCGGTCTATGTACTTTGTCGTAATGCCCAATTAAATCTCACTATACTCATCATGATATGTATGTGCATGGTCATGCCCTCTTTATTTGTCAATTGCCCAACTGTAATTTGTTCACCCAACATGCTGTTTGTCTTATGGGAGAGACACCTCTAGTGAACTGTGGACCCCGGTCCAATTCTCTTTACTGAAATACAATCTACTGCAATACTTGTTCTACTGTTTTCTGCAAACAATCATCTTCCACACAATACGGTTAATCCTTTGTTACAGCAAGCCGGTGAGATTGACAACCTCACTGTTTCATTGGGGCAAAGTACTTTGGTTGTGTTGGTTCCACGTTGGCGCCGGAATCCCTGGTGTTGCGCCGCACTACATCCCGCCGCCATCAACCTTCAACGTGCTTCTTGGCTCCTCCTGGTTCGATAAACCTTGGTTTCTTTCTGAGGGAAAACTTTTGTGCGCATCATACCTTCCTCTCTCATATCCAAGTCCCAGTACCTTGATGTACTGCTTCACCTCATAAAAGGATTTTGGCAGTCCAGCCCCAGGGAGTGCATCGCTGTATGTCTTCGCAACTGCATTGAACGCTTTATTGGTAATCCCCTGGTATGACTTGTCATGAAGTAATTTCACAATTAATTCGAATCTTGACACAACAGAACCAGGGGCCACTAAGCGCTTAGCATCTTCTATCAGGTCATGGAAAAGAGGCTTTTTGTGATAACCATGGGGCTGTTGGCTTGCATATGGATACAGATCCCGTAACAAATTAGCAGTAGCCTCATCCTGGACGAGATCTTCAGGCTGATAACCATCAGAATAAAGAGGATCAATAATGTCAGGCTGATCATAGTGTTCACCATGGTTAATCCACCTGATATATGTCTGGTCCATCCCATAAACGAATAAATGATCTGAGACTACATGTTGAGGCTTGGACCCAATATTCAAACATACGCGGCATGGACAAATCACTTCCTTTGTCTTGTCGCCGTCAGTAAAATCACTAACGTGCTTCATGAAGTCTTCAATACCACTCAAATATGTTGGTGTGTTTAATGAGTGAAATAATATCCAAGTTCTGTCCATCTGTTGAGGAGATAGATGGTCAGAGAAGCGATAAGCTATTTCAACAAACAGGTCACCTACGAATGTAAGCAAACATACCTGAGCAAACAGGTCGAATATAAAACTATAAATGCTACATTATTTGAGCCGATTTCAGCAAACGAACTGAGTGCAAAACTACGGCTACCTAGCGAACAGATTTTTTTAGGCTGACCACTGGGTTTCCCCACTTTGTATTTTTTTATTAATAAAAAGAGGGAAATATGTACAAAAGTTGCTGGAGAGCAGCAACTAAAAGGATCATAGATCCCAAACAGCAAAATATATATAAAATGTTCTACCCATGATATGATTTCCTCTTTGCCTTATGAACAAGGAGAGCAATTTCATCCTTGAATCTCTTGTGCCATCTATAAATGCTTGGGGGGAGGGGCGAACAGATCTATCGAAAGCAATACAATACCAACACATTCTTTCTTCTTTTTTGCCGTAATTCCGCCGATCTATTAGCAGTGCAAAGAAGCCAAAAGTAATAAGATTACATACAGGTTCATAGACCACCAGGGCCGTACCTGAGAATACGGAGGGCCTGAGCAAAACAAGAAATAGAGGCCCTCAACATGATCATTGGCAACTAAAATGATTTTATATATACTACTCACTCCATTTCAATAAACAATGCACCCTTGTTTTTCGTATTTTATCTTCGAAAAAATATTAATCTATATCTCTCTATTTAAAAATGATGTTTCAATTTTATGTAGATATACATGTATTTAGATGAGTTTAGTTTGCAGATACATGCAAGTTTTGATGAAGTTGAAACATATTTTTCAGGATGAAGTATATAAAAAAATTGATATAAAACTGGTATCATTAGAAAGTATTTTCCAACACGATTCTAACAATGCTGCTTATGTATTATATGATCGTGATATTGTTGTCCTATTTATTTGGTCAAGGTTCACATTGAAATGTGGTAAAATAAATTAAAAGAAGTGCATCGTGTGAAAAAGCAATCTAAGAATTCAAAAGTGCTAATTGTTAGTCGAAACATGACATCATTGAGACAAAATATTAATATTCATTGGAAGACTAACTGAATTAGCTGCACTCGCGATGAAAGAGAAAGAGAAGATATGGGTAAGAGCAAGTACAATAAGGTACAGTCTTTTTTTTGTTTGTTTGGGTTGCTCATCAAGCTTATCGCTCGATACAATAAGGTACAGTCAGCGGGAGTGGTGTTTGGAACATGGGTGCATAGTGGGTGGTATCATAGAGTACTATCATAGATATGCTATATTTATTATAGTGGAGTATTGAAAATGGCATATATAGAAGGGGATATTGAGAATTGAGAGTGGCATAAACACAACTTCAGTTTTTGTAATGGCATAAACACAACTTGTGAATTGAGGAGTGGCATAGAACCAATTAACACTTGTTTCAATAACAGCCATCAAAAGCCAATCGAACGCACGAGAATGGATCCAAAATTTACCCATTTTAAGTTTCACGAGAAAATTTTAAACTTAAAATTCGTACTGCCTAGAAGTTTTTGAAACAAAAATCCAGTAAATCTTATATGTCGGGTTATGCATTCTGGGGGAGTTTCATCAGATTCAGCCATATTGTTTATCAATAAACCTCATTTTATGTTTTACAACCAACTTTAAACTTAAAATTCAAACTGTCCAGTAAAAAGAACAACATTCCAGTAAATCTTATATATTTCTTCTGCATTCCGGGAAAGATTGGTCGGATTCAAAAAAAATAGTTTGGGAATAAACATTGTTTTTGTCTGGAAACGACTTATTGTAGAGTGATTTTTGGTTGGATACATTCATGTGTGTTCGATTGGCTTTGGATGGCTGATATTGAACCAAAGTCAACGCTGGGCTTTTGACCTAGCTGAACGTCACTGGAGCTGCGTCAAAAGTCCAGCCATGACTTTGTCTCAATAACAGCCATCAAAAGCCGATCGAACGCACAGGAATGGATCCAACCAAAAATCACTCAACCGCTGGAATTTTGACCTGAAAGTCACTGAAGCTGTGTCCATACTTGCCCAACAGGTTGCGTATGAATGTAAACCAACATATCTGAGCAAACAGGTCGAATATAAAACTATATAACTAAATGCCACGTTATTTGAGCCGATTTCAGCAAACCAACTGAGGTCTATTTTTTTTAGGCTGGACAGTGGTTTCCTCGCTGTGTATTTTTCACTGTAATAAAAAAGAGGGAAAATGTTACTGGAGAGCAGCAACTAAAAGGATCATAGATCCCAAACAGCAAAATCTAGCTAAAAAGGTTATACCCATGATGATAAGCCATGATATGATTTCCTCTTTGCCTTACAAACAAGCAGTGGCAGTACGAACGAATTCGAGCAAATAGGTAAAGCGGAAAACAATGTCAAACAAACACATCGAGAGGAAAACAATATCAACCGATCGATTCGAACGAACTAACGAACTTATAAGGGCTGGGCGACGGCGACTGACTTCGATTGAGCTATAATGAATCGTACTTGCCCAGGCCTGAAGATAGCATGCATACCGTGAGGATCTACCAGCTGACCGCGCCTGCCGGTGCGGCTGGAGAAGAACGGCGCCACCAGCAGTCGCCGGCTGACGCGGCTGATAGACAGCGTGGGGAAGTTTTGGTGCGCGGCCTGGTTCACCGAGGGTGTGTCTAGAGAAGAACAGGGCGCCGAAGGAGGTGTCTAGAGAAGAACAAGGTGGGCTGGGTGCTGAGTTAAAGGCGAGCGTTCGAAATATTGGGCGCGCGTTCGAAAGTTTAGGTGCGCGAGGGAGGTGTCTGCTGAGTTAAAGGCGAGCGTTCGAAATTTCCCCGTCCTCTTCTTTTTTGGGCTAATCTATCTATACCTCTATTCTATCTACATGTTTTTTTATTTTTTTCTATTCTATACATGAGTTTTTGAATTTGAATTTTTTCACTCTGTCAGCCTTCCGGCCAATGCTCATTTGAAGTAATTGAAGCTGTTGATTTGCAGCTTAGAGGTGCTATCTACCGCTCATCATACAAGGACTCTTCAGATCTAACGGCTGTGAATGCACGGATTCGTCACCCATCCTTCCCTTGGACTGGCGATGCTGAAAGCCTGAAACACTGGAACCCTCTAGATACTTCGGGATACCTCACTGCCCCACATTATTAAACAGGCCTTTTCCGACACGGGAAGTCAAAAGTTGGGGGCTCCATGCAGTACATATGAATACTCGCTAGCTGCATGGTCTAGAAGCAGACTAGAGTAAATCATCAATTCGTCAAATCAATTGGTGTATAATTTTTTTTAGGAGCTAAGACGCCGGCATGAACCATTTTATCAACTTGAATGCTTACTACATGACATAAGAAGACTATGTACTTTGGTTTTTCATTTTTCTGATTTTTTAAATTTTGTGCCCATTTGAATCTTGGTCAAATCCTAGGTTTGACCAAGATTAAACAAGTTTAAAACATGAAAATGAAAAGGTAATCATGGATCCTTCTTAGTCACTCTAAAATGAAGCTTTTGGGATGTTCTTGAAATTTCCATGTTTGAAACCCAAAACGACTTCTCTTCATGCTTGACTTCATAAGACAGAGTTTAGGGGTTAGGGGGTAGATACATGATTTGTCTAGTTTGCTTATGTCTAGACCTTGTTTATCAACTTTAATGCTTACTATATGACATAAGAAGACTATGTGCTTTGGTTTTTCATTTTTCTATTTTTTTGAATTTTATGCCCATATATTTGAATCTTTGTCAAATCCTAGGTTTGACCAGGATTTAAACAAGTTTAAAACATGAAAATGAAAAGGTAAGCCTGGATCCTTCTTAGTCACTCTAAAATGAAGCTTTTGGGAGGTTCTTGAAATTTCCATGTTTGAAACCCAAAACCACTTCTCTTCATGATTGACTTCATAAGACAGAGTTTAGGGTTAGGGGTAGATATATACATGATTTTCTGGTTTGAATATGTCTAGACCTTGTTTATCAACTTGAATGCTTACTATATGACATAAGAAAACTATGTGCTTTGGTTTTCATTTTTCTGATTTTTTTATGCCCGTTTGAATCTTTTGGTCAAATCTTAGGTTTGACCAAGAATTAAACAAGTTTAAGACATGAAAATGAAAAGGGGAGCATGCATCCTTCTTAATTAGTCACTCTAAAATGAATTTTGTAAGAGGTTTTTGAAATTTCCATGTTTGAAACCCAAAACCACTTCTCTTCATGCTGGACTTCATAAGACAGAGTTTAGGGGTTAGGGGGTAGATACATGATTTGTCTAGGTTGAATATGTCTAGACCTTGTTTATCAACTTTAATGCTTGCTATATGACATAAGAAGACTATGTGCTTTGGTTTTTCATTTTTCTATTTTTTTGAATTTTATACCCATATATTTGAATCTTTGTGAAATCCTAGTTTTGACCAGGATTTAAACAAGTTTAGAACATGAAAATGAAAAGGTAAGCTTGGATCCTTCTTAGTCACACTCTAAAATGAAGCTTTTGGGAGGTTCTTGGAATTCCAATGTTTGAAACCCAAAACCACTTCTCTTCATGATTAACTTCATAAGACAGAGTTTAGGGTTAGGGGTAGATATATACATGATTTTTCTGGTTTGAATATGTCTAGACCTTGTTTATCAACTTGAATGCTTACTATGTGACATAAGTAGACTATGTGCTTTGGTTTTCATTTTTCTATTTTTTATATTTTATACACATATATTTGAATCTTTGTGAAATCCTAGGTTTGACCAGGATTTAAACAAGTTTAGTACATGAAAATGAAAAAGGTAAGCCTGGATCCTTCTTAGTCACACTCTAAAATGAAGCTTTTGGGAGGTTCTTGAAATATCCATGTTTGAAACCCAAAACCACTTCTCTTCATGATTGACTTCATAAGACAGAGTTTAGGGTTATGGGTAGATATATACATGATTTTCTGGTTTGAATATGTCTAGACCTTGTTTATCAACTTGAATGCTTACTATATGACACAAGAAGACTATATGCTTTTGTTTTTCATTTTTCTTTTTTTTTGAATTTTATGCCCGTTTGAATCTTTTGGTCAAATCTTAGGTTTGACCAAGATTTAAACAAGTTTAAGACATGAAAATGAAAAGGGAAGCTTGCATCCTTCTTAGTCACTCTAAAATGAATTTTTAAGAGGTTTTTGAAATTTCCATGTTTGAAACCCAAAACCACTTCTCTTCATGCTTGACTTCATAATACAGAGTTTAGGGTTAGGGGGAGATACATGATTTGTCTAGTTTGAATATGTCTAGACCTTGTTTATCAACTTTAATGCTTACTATATGACATAAGAAGACTATGTGCTTTCGTTTTTCATTTTTCTATTTTTTTGTATTTTATACCCATATATTTGAATCTTTGTGAAATCCTAGGTTTGACTAGGATTTAAACAAGTTTAGAACATGAAAGTGAAAAGGTAAGCCTGGATCCTTCTTAGTCACACTCTAAAATGAAGCTTTTGGGAGGTTCTTGAAATTTCCATGTTTGAAACCCAAAACCACTTCTCTTCATAAGACAGAGTTTAGGGTTAGGGGTAGATATATACATGATTTTTCTGGTTTGAATATGTCTAGACCTTGTTTATCAACTTGAATGCTTACTATATGACATAAGAAGACTATATGCTTTTGTTTTTCATTTTTCTGATTTTTTTGAATTTTATGCCCGTTTGAATCTTTTGGTCAAATCTTAGGTTTGACCAAGATTTAAACAAGTTTAAGACAAGAAAATGAAAAGGGAAGCCTGCATCATATCCTTCTTAGTCACTCTAAAATGAATTTTTAAGAGGTTTTTGAAATTTCCATGTTTGAAACCCAAAACCACTTCTTTCATGCTTGACTTCATAAGACAGAGTTTAGGGTTAGGGGGTAGATACATGATTTGTATGGTTTGAATATGTCTAGACCTTGTTTATCAACTTGAATGCTTACTATATGACATAAGAAGACTATGTACTTTGGTTTTTCATTTTTATGATTTTTTTAATTTTCTGCCCATTTGAATCTTGGTCAAATCCTAGGTTTGACCAAGATTTAAACAAGTTTAAAACATGAAAATGAAAAGGTAAGCCTGGATCCTTCTTACTCACTCTAAAATGAAGCTTTTTGGGATGTTCTTGAAATTTCCATGTTTGAAACCCAAAACGACTTCTCTGTACTACAGTTTGTACATACTCTCAGATAATCTGGACCGTACTTTGCACCTATGTTTAATGGATCATATGTGCCCAGAAATGGCTCATATTAGAATAGTAGACTCATATTAGTGTTCTTGACATTCTGTAAAATTATCAGATTTTTCGAAGTTTGTTTTTTTGGACAAAATTTTACCAATTTCTAGACAGAACAGAAAATGTCAGCCTTTTTATGCAAATCTGCACATAAATGGCTCAAATTAAAATAGTATACTCGTTTCAGTGTTTTTGATTTCCTATAAAAAAATAGATTTTTCTGAGAAGTTCTAATTTTTGCCAGAATTTGAAAATTTTGGATTTCTTGTGTGCCCGAAACACCCAAAAGTCGCTCCAAATCTGAACACAGGTTTATTTTGGTCAATACGAAAGTATAAACTGAAATACGACTATTTATTGAACCGTTTTCATGTTGTATTGTTGAAAATGGCATAGAAGGGGGTATTGAGAATTGAGAGTGGCATAAACACAACTTCAGTTTTTGGAATGGCATAAACACAACTTGTGAATTGAGGAGTGGCATAGAACCAATTAACCCTAGAACCAATTAACCCCACCAAAAATGGATGATGCATGTCTCCTTCACCAAAACAGCAATACCTGTCTGAAACAAGTACATGAACACAAGTACACCACCATAATAATAATACTAGGTGACTCAACGACTCAACATTGACTCGACTCAGACACAACTTGATATAGTAAGCACTCAAGTTGATAAACAAAGTCTAGACATATTCAAACCAGAAAAATCATGTATCTACCCCTAACCCTAAACTTTGTCTTAATTATGAAGTCAAGCACGAAGAGAAGTCGTTTTGGGTTTCAAACATGGACATTTCAAAAACCCTCCCAAAAGCTTCATTGTGGTGTGACGTACTAAGAAGGATACATGCTTACATTTTCAACAACCCCCCTAAAAGCTTCATTATAGAGTGACTAAGAAGGATCCAGTCTGGCGGGCTTACCTTTTATTTTATTGTTTTAAACTTGTTCAAATCTCGTTCAAACCTAGGATTTGACCAAGATTCAAAATGTGCATCAAAATTCAAAAAAAATATAAAAATTAAAAACCAAATTAAAGCACATAGTGTTCTTATGTCATATAGTAAGCATTAAAGTTGATAAACAAGGTCTTGACACATATTCAAACAAGACAAATCATGTATCTATACCCCTAACCCCTAAACTCTATCTTATGAAGTCAACAACATGCATGAAGAGAAGTGGTTTTGGGTTTCAAACATGGAAATTTCAAAAACCTCCCAAAAGCTTCATTTTAGAGTGACTAATATATATAAGAAGGATCCATGCCTGCTTACCACCTTTTCATTTTCATATTTTAAACTTGTTTAAATCCGTGTCAAATTAAACCAAGGATTTGACCAAAAGATTCAAATGGGCATAAAATTTTTAAAAAAAATCAGAAAAATGAAAAACAAAAGCATATAGTCTTCTTATGTCATATAGTAAGCATTCAAGTTGATAAACAAGGTTTGGACATGCATATTCAAACCTAGGCAAATCATGTATCTATCCCCTAGCCCCTAAACTCTATCTTATGAAGTCAAGCATGAAGAGAAGTGGTTTTGGGTTTCAAACATGAAAATTTCAAGAACATCCCAAAAACTTCATTTTAGAGTGACTAAGAAGGATACAGGCTTCCCCTTTTCATTTTCATGTTTTATACTTGTTTAAATCTTGGTCAAACCTAGGATTTGACAAAGATTCAAATGTGCATCAAAATAAAAAATCAGAAAAATTAAAAACCAAAGCACATAGTTTTCTTATGTCATATAGTTAGCATTAAAGTTGATATAAACAAGGTCTAGATATATTCAAACAAGAAAAATCATGTATCTACCCCTAACCCTAAACTCTGTCTTATGTAGTCAAGCATGAAGAGAAGTGGTTTTGGGTTTCAAACTTGGAAATTTCAAGAACCCCCAAAAGCTTCATTTTAGAGTGACTAAAGGATCCAGGTCGGGCTTACCTTTTATTTTCATGTTTTAAAATTGTTCAAATCTTGGTCAAACCGTACCTAGGATTTGATCAAGATTCAAAAATGGGCATAAAATTTCAAAAAAAATGAAAAACCAAAGCATATAGCCTTCTTATGTCATATAGTACGTAAGCACTCAAGTTCATAAACAAGGTCTAGACATATTCAAACCAGAAAAATCATGTTTCTACCCCTAGCCCTAAACTTTGTCTTATGAAGTCAAGCACGAAGAGAAGTCGTTTTGGATTTCAAACATGGAAATTTCAAAAACCTTCCCAAAAGCTTCATTTTGGAGTGACTAATTAAGAAGGATACATGCTTACCTTTTCATTTTCATGTTTTAAACTTGTTTAAATATTGGTTAAGCCTAGGATTTGACCAAGATCAAATGGGCATAAAAATTCAGAAAAAATCAAAAAAATGAAAACCAAAGCACATAGTATTATTATGTCATATAGTAAGCATTCAAGTTGATAAACAAGGTCTAAACAACAAACTAGACAAATCATGTATCTACCCCCTAACCCTAAATTAACTCTGTCTTATGAAGTCAAGCATGAAGAGAAGTGGTTTTGGGTTTCAAACATGGAAATTTCAAAAAACTCCCAAAAGCTTCTCATTTTAGAGTGACTAAGAAGGATTCAGGCTTACCTTTTCATTTTCATGTTTTAAACTTGTTCAAATCTTGGTCAAACTTAGGATTTGACCAAGATTCAAATGGGCATAAAAATTGGGAGGAAGGGTATGAATTACAATTCAAAAAAACAAGGTAACTTAAATACTTGGATGCCCCAAAGATGTGTGGAAGCCCAAAACAATGGCAAAACATGTGCGCACGCTGCATCCAATTCAAGTAGAACACATAGTAGGCATCGATAGTTTGACCTAAATTTGAAATCAAAGAGAAGGTGGTTAGAAAAAATCGAAATTGGCAAAGCAAAGCATGAAATCATAAATTTGTGATGCACTATAGCTATGAAAAGTATCAAACAATGCATACCAAAATGATTTTTTAGAGGAATACTAGTTCAACTTATTTTAGTTTTATATTAGTAGCCCAAAATCGAAGTAGTAGTTGGATATTTTTGAACTTGATCTGTAGTAGTGGGCAAAACCCTAGTTTAACATATTTAATCATAGATTCGTAGGTCGATTTTTCTACTTTTTTATTATTACTATGCAGCACATGTGTGTTTGCCCGTCGAGTGAAACTCGGAGGAAGAGGGATCACTCGGAAGGAGAGAAGAAGGGAGAGAATTATGGTGTCTCCCCTTTTTCGTGTGATGATGTTGACTTTTGTGCAGGGTTTGTCAGTGAGCAGGAGCGAGCGAGCGAGCGAGCGAGTCGAGCGAGGCCGAGAATGAGAGAGATTTGTTTTTTTTGTGAGAGGGACAACCGAAGGATCCAGAAGGACCCACATACTTCCATTACGCATCCTGATGCGTCTTCCTTGACAAAGAAAATGGTGGGAGTTTGCGTACCTATTGCACGTGACTTGTGCTCACTGAAGTGTGGGACCTCACGCATGGGCACCACACGTAAGTGACAGACCTGTTGATGTAAAAACTCGGTTGATTATTATACTACTACATTTATACAAAGTTTCCTATGGATTCAAGGGTACGAAAGCCAAGTTAAATCATTTACATGACATTATTTTTTCCATGAAGCCAAGTTAACTCATTTATCAATTGGTACATTTTGGAGTGACTAAGAAGGATCCAGGCTTACTTTTTCATTTTCATGTTTTAAACATGTTTAAATCTTGGTCAAACCTATGACTTGACCAAGATTCAAATGGGCATAAAAATTCAAAAAAAAAAGAAAAACAAAAGCACGCCGTCTTCCTATGTCATATAGTAAGCATTCAAGGTGATAAACAAGGTCTGGCATATTCAAACCACAAAAATCATGTATCTACCCCCTAACCCTAAACAAGGATCCAGGCTTACCCTTTTCATTTTCATGTTTTAAACTTGTTCAAATCTTGGTCAAACTTAGGATTTGACGAAGATTCAAATGGGCGTAAAAATACTTAGAAAAATCATGTACGTATCTACCCCAAACCCTAAACTCTATCTTACGAAGCCAAGCATGAAGAGAAGTGGTTTTGGGTTTCAAACATGGAAATTTCAAAAACCTCCCAAAAGCTTCATTTTAGAGTGACTAAGAAGGATCCATGCTTACTTTTATTTTCATGTTTTAAACATGTTCAAATCTTGGTCAAACCGTACGTACCTAGGATTTGACCAAGATTCAAATGGGCATAAAAATTCAAAAAAAAATGAAAAACCAAAGCACATAGCCTAGCTTCTTATATATGTCATATAGTAAGCACTCAAGTTGATAAACAAAGTCTAGACATATTCAAACCAGAAAAATCATGTATCTACCCCTAACCCTAAACTTTGTCTTAATTATGAAGTCAAGCACGAAGAGAAGTCGTTTTGGGTTTCAAACATGGACATTTCAAAAACCCTCCCAAAAGCTTCATTGTGGTGTGACGTACTAAGAAGGATACATGCTTACATTTTCAACAACCCCCCTAAAAGCTTCATTATAGAGTGACTAAGAAGGATCCAGTCTGGCGGGCTTACCTTTTATTTTCTTGTTTTAAACTTGTTCAAATCTCGGTCAAACCTAGGATTTGACCAAGATTCAAAATGTGCATCAAAATTCAAAAAAAATTATAAAAATTAAAAACCAAATTAAAGCACATAGTGTTCTTATGTCATATAGTAAGCATTAAAGTTGATAAACAAGGTCTAGACACATATTCAAACAAGACAAATCATGTATCTATACCCCTAACCCCTAAACTCTATCTTATGAAGTCAACAACATGAAGAGAAGTGGTTTTGGGTTTCAAACATGGAAATTTCAAAAACCTCCCAAAAGCTTCATTTTAGAGTGACTAATATATATAAGAAGGATCCATGCCTGCACCACCTTTTCATTTTCATATTTTAAACTTGTTTAAATCCGTGTCAAATTAAACCAAGGATTTGACCAAAAGATTCAAATGGGCATAAAATTTAAAAAAACCAGAAAAATGAAAAACAAAAGCATATAGTCTTCTTATGTCATATACTAAGCATTCAAGTTGATAAACAAGGTTTGGACATGCATATTCAAACCTAGGCAAATCATGTATCTATCCCCTAGCCCCTAAACTATATCTTATGAAGTCAAGCATGAAGAGAAGTGGTTTTGGGTTTCAAACATGAAAATTTCAAGAACATCCCAAAACTTCATTTTAGAGTGACTAAGAAGGATACAGGCTTCCCTTTTCATTTTCATGTTTTATACTTGTTTAAATCTTGGTCAAACCTAGGATTTGACAAAGATTCAAATGTGCATCAAAATAAAAAAATCAGAAAAATTAAAAACCAAAGCACATAGTTTTCTTATGTCATATAGTTAGCATTAAAGTTGATAAACAAGGTCTAGATATATTCAAACAAGAAAAATCATGTATCTACCCCTAACCCTAAACTCTGTCTTATGTAGTCAAGCATGAAGAGAAGTGGTTTTGGGTTTCAAACTTGGAAATTTCAAGAACCCCCCAAAAGCTTCATTTTAGAGTGACTAAGAAGGATCCATGCTTACCTTTTCATTTTCATGTTTTAAACTTGTTTACATCTTGGTCATAGCTAGTGTATTTGACCAAGATTCAAATGGGCATAAAATTAAAAAAACAAAAATGAAAAACCAAAGTACATAGTCTTCTTATGTCATATAGTAAGCATTCAAGCTGATAAACAAGGTCTAGACATATTCAAACCAAACAAATCATGTATCTACCCCCTAACCCCTAAACTTTATCTTATGAAGCCAAGCATGAAGAGAAGTGGTTCTTGGTTTCAAACATGGAAATATCAAAAACCTCCCAAAAGCTTCATTTTAGAGTGACTAAGAAGTATCCATGCTTACCTTTTCATTTTCATATTTTAAACTTGTTTAAATCATTGTCAAACCTAGGATTTGACCAAGATAAGTATGGGCACAAAACCCTCTTAGCCAAAATCAACTACGAGCAAGATTTTCTGTATTGTAGATGCCCCAATTGACTCTCATCCCCAATGTAGTCTTTTTTATGTCAGTATAGACTTCTTTACTAGATGTATACTATCGTACATGGCATGCATTTGCCTAATGAGCAGCATTGTTTAGCCGTTCTAGCCAACCCGATCAATCTGTCAAGCTTCATGCACGAGATGCCAATTTACTCCCTCGCTCCGATCCATATTTCTTGGTGCTAAAAAGAATGTGAATCGGAGGGAGTACTTTTCTTAGATAGTACTATATCAGTTCAAAAAAAAGTACAGTACTACTACATCACAAATGCATCAAAAGAGTACTACTGTACATCACAAGACCACGACAGTTGTATAGTAGAGTTTAATGCTGAACTTTAAACAGGACCAGGAGCATCAGGGCCAGCAGCAGGGGCGTTGACCGGCAACAAACCAGGCAAAAGACGTAAGGAAGAGGCCATATGCTGCGTGCTTGGCCTTGATTGCAGGGTGGTGATTCTTCGCCGCTCGCCATGTATTCACGCCGTACCAGTTCCGCGTCGCCCGCGAGCGGATCGAAGCGATCCCGCGCGCCGGACACGCTCGAGGAGGCGTGGCGGCTCCAGTGCAAGCAGTCCGCCGCCGGGAGTCGGCGCGCGGCGTGCAGGTACAGAGGCTCCCTGTACATGCCGTCGTCGCTCCGCGAGTTCGCCCCGGGCGGGCTCTGGTACAAGGCGGATCCGCCGCTCAAACCGATGAGCGGCCCCGTCTTCAACAAATGGCGCGCCGACCGGGAGAGGAACCGCCGGTCGAAGGCGGCGTGGGAGGCGAGCACCAGCGGCGGATTCGCGCCGCCAGCCGGCGAGGAGGCGGAGGAGGCGGAGGAAGGGGAAGACCCCCTCTTCTTGAAGGCGCTGGCCGCGTCCCTCAAGGACGATGCCGACAAGAAGAGGGCGGAGGAAGAAGACAAGGCGGCGGCCATCGCCGCCGTGAAGGAGAAGGAGGCGCGGGATGCGGAGGAGAACGCGACCATCATCTTCCTCGACGACTAGATAGGTTAGAAGTCGCGATAAGGATCGCGCAATTCTGTATGTATGATCCGTATGTATGATCAACTATGAATTATGAACAATGAACTATCAAACCAAACCACATAGTTTTTTTATGTCATATAGTAAGAATTCAAGTTGATAAAACAAGGTCTAGACATATTCAAACTAGACAAATCACGTATATCTACCCCTAACCCTAAACTCTGTCTTATGAAGTAAAGCATGAAGAGAAGTGGTTTTGGGTTTCAAACATGGAAATTTCAAAAACCTTCCCAAAAGCTTCATTTTGGAGTGACTAAGAAGGATGCAGGCTTACCTTTTCATTTTCATGTCTTAAACTTGTTTAAATCTTGGTTAAACCTAGGATTTGACCAAGATCAAATGGGCAAAAAAATCAGAAAAAATCAAAAAAATGAAAACTAAAGCACATAGTATTCTTATGTCATATAGTAAGCATTCAATTTGATAAACAAGGTCTAAACATATTCAAACCAGACAAATCATGTATCTACCCACTAACCCTAAATTCTGTCTTATGAAGTCGATCAAGCATGAAGAGAAGTGGTTTTGGGTTTCAAACATGGAAATTTCAAAAACCTCCCAAAAGCTTCATTTTAGAGTTACTAAGAAGGATCCATGCTTACCTTTTATTTTCATGTTTTAAACATGTTCAAATCTTGGTCAAACCGTACCTAGGATTTGACCAAGATTCAAATGGGTATAAAAATTCAAAAAAACTGAAAAACCAAAGCACATAGCCTTCTTATGTCATATATAGTAAGCACTCAAGTTGGTAAACAAGGTCTAGAGATATTCAAACCAGAAAAATCTTGTATCTACCCCTAACCCTAAACTTTGTCTTATGAAGTCAAGCACGAAGAGAAGTCGTTTTGGGTTTCAAACATGGAAATTTCAAAAACCTTCCCAAAAGCCTCATTTTGGAGTGACTAAGAAGGATGCAGGCTTACCTTTTCATTTTCATGTTTTAAACTTGTTTAAACCTTGGTTAAACCTAGGATTTGACCAAGATCAAATGGGCATAAAAATTCAGAAAAAATCAAAAAATGAAAACCAAAGCACATAGTATTCTTATGTCATATATTAAGCATTCAAGTTGATAAACAAGGTCAAGACATATTCAAACCAGACAAATCATGTATCTACCCTAACCCTAAACTCTGTCTTATGAAGTCAAGCATGAAGAGACGTGGTTTTGGGTTTCAAACATGGAAAATTCAAGAACCCCCAAAAGCTTCATTTTAGAGTGACTAAGAAGGATCCAGGTCGAGCTTACCTTTTATTTTTATGTTTTAAACTTGTTCAAATCTTGGTCAAACCTAGGATTTGACCAAGATTCAAATGGGTATAAAAAAATGAAAAACCAAAGCACATAGCCTTTTTATGTCATATAATAAGCACTCAAGTTGATAAACAAGGTCTAGACATATTCAAACCAGAAAAATCATGTATCTACCCCTAACCCTAAACTTTGTCTTATGAAGTCAAGCACGAAGAGAAGTCGTTTTTGGGTTTCAAACATGGAAATTTCAAAAACCTTCCCAAAAACTTCATTTTGGAGTGACTAAGAAGGATGCAGGCTTACCTTTTCATTTTCATATTTTAAACATGTTTAAATCTTGGTCAAACCTATGATTTGACCAAGATTCAAATGGGCATAAAAATAGTTAGAAAAATCATGTACGTATCTACCCCTAACCCTAAACTCTATCTTACGAAGTCAAGCATGAAGAGAAGTGGTTTTGGGTTTCAAACATGGAAATTTCAAAAACCTCCCAAAAGCTTCATTTCAGAGTGACTAAGAAGGATCCAGACCGGGCTTACATTTTATTTTCATATTTTAAACTTGTTCAAATCTTGGTCAAACCGTACCTAGGATTTGACCAAGATTCAAATGGGCATAAAATTTCAAAAAAAAACCAAAGCACATAGCCTTCTTATGTCATATAGTAAGCACTCAAGTTGATAAACAAGGTCTAGTCATATTCAAACCAGAAAAATCATGTATCTACCCCTAAGCCTGAACTTTGTCTTATGAAGTCAATCACGAAGAGAAGTCGTTTTGGGTTTCAAACATGGAAATTTCAAATACCTTCCGAAAAGCTTCATTTTGGAGTGACTAAGAAGGATGCAGGCTTACCTTTTCATTTTCATGTTTTAAACATGTTTAAATAAGGATGCGTGGTTCTGAAACCTCATACACATTGTTGCAAAAGTAATTACATCACCTAAACAATACTACCAGTTCATAATTCTAAACTTATGTACAATCTTGGAAACATATAACGCCAGCCTAGTTCACCAATTATCATCATCCCTCTTGATGCGCTTGCCGGTGCCGCTTGTACCTGCCTCCCATGGGTTGGCAGTCCAAGTTCTGCACTCGTTCGCACTTCGTGTGTCGGGAATCCTTGTTGGAGCTTCCCAACCAGATACAGGCCCTGCCCTTGCTAGCTCACCACATCCAGCCGTTGCCCTAGCTTGCTCACCATGTGAACCGCCATCCCACGGAGACCCCGAAGTAGGCTCGCACGGGTCCTTTATCCATGGTGGCATATTCTTCGGATCAAATGGTATGTTGTGCCTAAAGCAATAAGATACAAATTCCCAGTAGGTTGTCCCGACACACTGCTTCTTCTCGTCGCGCCAGGCAGGGGGAAGAGCGGCCAACCTAGCCGCTTCCTTGCAATCCGGGCAAACCACTTCCCTTGGAATTGGTTGTGCTTGACGCTGCCCATCATTGATTTTTTTGAGTCGCCTGTACAACTCAAAACTGACATACCCATCAATCGCAGCATACCTCAAGTTTACTTCAGGCAATGGCATGCACTCCCATTGATCGTGGCTGCTAGTAGGGAACTTGGTCTTCATGTCTTTGTAAGATGGGTCAATGATGGCGGCTGCCAAATCACCCATGCCAGTCCTATTGCCAGGACCATTGAAATTGATCATATCCTGAATGTCAATCCAATTATGTTTAGGAATTTTAATGCCATCTCTAGCAAACCTGCTAGAGTCACCCCTGATGTCAACAGTTGTGAAACAAATTCCTTTATGTTGAAGGAATTCTTGCAGTGCCAGATTATCAGGACTCCTGCATGTTAACACAAATCAATCTTGTAAGATCGTATATGCTGAAATAGTACACATATTTTTCTTCCAGTAAACTGTATACTTGTTGCAGTGAAACAATGATTTTGCATCAGTGATACACATCAAAATAACATGAATTATTGTTGCGACTATATGATCTAATTATTTAAGTGTCAAGTTAAGATTCAGTTACTATATGTTAATATCTTGACATCCATGCCGATTATCGGTGAGTATGAGTACATGAAATTTGTGCAAATTTTGAGTACCAAAATCATGAAACTAGATATCGTGGTCAATCCAAAAAAATTATACAAGTATGTTGGATATTACGTTCCAGACCACATTTTTCATACAAGTTAGTTTGTTCGTGTTTTCATACAAGTTAGAACCTAGTCTATTTCGAAATAAAAAAGCAGATCCAAGATAAAGGAAGAGTTTCTATATTAAAAAACAAAAGGATAAAGGAAGGCATGTGAAGAACATACCTGCAGAAATGGTACACCAGGACGTGGTCGTCCATGGCCAACTGAACGACGGCGGTACTTACTTGGTCCGCAGTGTATTCTAGGTCGAGGCCGACGAACCTGGGCCTGTCCTCTAGTAGCTTTTGTTCGTACATCTTGAGGGTGTGCTCGAGAACGGAAGGGTCATTCGTGTAGACCACGTTCACCTTGGTCGTCCCATGGGGAACGACGCTCCTCTTCAGCGTAAACAGGCCGCCGTCGGCCATGGCAGCGCTGAAGCACGTCGAACTGATCGGAGGGATTGAGGGGGAGGGAGGGAGAGCAACTGCAAACAATGGGGTTTTTTGGAACTTGCCGAAATGCAGGGGAGAACGAACCGCCAGGGGTTGTTTAGTGGGGACAGATGGGAATAATACTGCGATGAGGTTGAGGAATTAACTCCAACCGCCATTTAAATCTAGTACTCCCTATAGTCAGGTGATAGGAAATGGACGGGCAAGATTGATTCTAGGGAGGCGAATCCCAGTATTTTCCCAATTTATTTGAGTTGTAATATAACCATCGTTAATACTTGAATTGAAAAATATTTACAAAATTAATTTATTATATACTACATGATGAGATAATCCAACAAACCATGGAAATGCATGGCCATCCAACCATGTCACCCGCTTGTGAAAATTGTATAGGTGGTAGTGTGCGCAATACACGCGGTAGCCACTTCACAAATACATCCTTTTAATTTTGCCCCCCTTAATTCGGCCAATAAAAATGAAAAGACTTTATGTGGAAAACCAAAAAAACTGTATTTGGCAAAGTATAGTCGAAAATAAGAAGTTTTTCATTGATCTCTTAAAAAAGGGGTCATGATTCGAAAGTTCGCCATGCATGGTTCTTGCGGTAACCAAGCTAGCTCACCCATGTGGCAAGAAGAGAATCAATGTCCAACATGCATGGTTCCAAAAAAATATATTTACAGAATGATTCTGCTTCTCAAGAATATTTGCATGCCATCATGTTTGTTATTTTTCCTAGATAAAAGTAGTAATTGGTGACTTCGTGATTGCCTTGCTTGCTGATTTCAATAAGTTTGAACCTCATTTTTGGCTTTTTTTCAAATTTAGGCAAAAACTTCTTGGCAATCGACTTTGTGAGCTACTATACTTGGATGCAACCCACATTTTCGTTGGCTAATTAATGTTTTCTGATTCCACAACAATAGGGCACATCCCTATATCATCCCAAATTTTGAATTCTTATTAGTTTGGTTGATGACCACCATTCATATCCGAACTTAATTAATTGGAGTACAAATGATGGTTTCATGGTAAGCTAGTTTGACAAATTAGCCTTCGAAATGGCGATTCGCCTACCATGCATGCATGTTTGGCCTACCCGTGAAATTTTGATTTGTGGTATTGTGCACACACTGCACATGATAGCGAATAAACAAAACACATATTTGGACCCCTTTGGCCAGCAAGGGCATGTTTGGTTCCTAGCCACAATTTGTCAAGAAGCCAAAATTTGGCAGCCATGCATATAGTTTATTTGGCATGTGTTTGGTTTTTGCCACAATTTGGCTTATCACACTTCATTGCATGTATATATGGTCCATTTGTCATAGACTCAACTTTTTTTTACAAAGTTTTGACAAAGTTTGGCTTTAATATTTTAAGCCACAATTTGGTGGCTAGCCATACTAGCTTTTTTTTGTTGCTAACCACACTTTGGCTTTGGAAAAATGTGGCTACCAAACATGGGTCCTAATAAAAAGAAAACAACACACTAATGTGTGGTAAACCAAAAATCCCTACTTTGCAAAGTTGCATATGTGCAAAAGGGGGGCAATGCATGCATTATTCAGAAGTTGATTGTGGTTTTCGTAGTGTAACCAATTAATTAAGCTTACATATGGGAAGAGGCTAGCGAGGCGAACTCAAGCAGCTATGGTTCCAATGTTGTCAAGTTTGAAGTGGACACTGCATGAAGCTTGCTCAAATTAATGGGTAGAAAGCCAAAAGTAGTCCATATTTATTCTATATGTGTGTGAATAATAACTCTTCACCCCAAACCTCTATGTATGATAGGGTTTTATATTTTTTACTTGTTAGTAGTAAGTACATGTCATGTGATGGCTCCATGCACATGTTTCACAACTTTTTTTTTGATTTGTTTCTACCTCATTTGGTTGGTTTCAAATTTGCTCAAACTTCCTATATATGCGCGCAATGTTGTACTATTGGGACCCATGTTTGGGCTTTGTTTGTGGTACCACACTTGCAGGGTACCTCCAAGTATTTTATTCCCAAAAATTATGAATTCTAATTAAATGGTGAACTATAAACTGATCATCTAAAGTTGGAAAATAAAATCCATATATAGCTACACATCGAGATATGTGTATAAGGTAGACAAACTGCATTGCCACACATGCCTTATATAAGTTTGTTTTTTCTAGCGGAGTGGATTCCCTAATCACCCCACGGTTGTGACATTGTCAATGTTGTCATGATAAATAACATTGCGAGACTTTCCATCTTATTCTTTTTTGTAGAAATGATTGTCCCATTATGGCAAACGTCCCCATTCGTTTTTCAAATTAAGTAAACGTTATAGGATGAAAATTCATTGAAGTGACAAATTTTCTAGATTTCTAACTATTTTAGCTCATTCAAACAAGTTTGCAATAGGCCGACCTGTTGTCCAGTGACAATTTTAGAGTACAATTTGATCAACATCACAAAAAAGTGCTTTTAAGGCTCGTAAGTAGTATCATACATGCCATGTTGGCAAAAATCTAATGTGTCACATCAATTATGAGGTGAGAGATGAGAGTAGTATTATAACACATAAACCTAGAAAACTTAGAAAACTTCATGACAAATACATCATGTACACACATTTGCATTGAGATTCTACAAAACTTTAAATATGACATAAGTATGAACCATATTATGATACTATGCATTGTGGAGGTAGTATCACAAACTAGTAGTGTATGATACTACGTACTACGTACTTCCCATTGTGACTAGTCTTAATCACTCTGACCTCGCCGTCTCGCCGTCTTACTATAGTACATACTACACCCCCACTCCGTCTCTCATACATCGCCCCACTCGTTTCCCACTCCGTCTCTCATACAGCGGCTGCGCCTGTAGATATCTTCGAGGATCTGGGCGATTTTGACCCGCTTTTCGGCGCTCGCCGTTTCAAGGTGAAGACCCCAATCTTAGCATGCATGTTGGACCAATTAGGAGTACAAAATTATGTTCTAAATGTTGCTCAAACTTTCCATACAACTAATATATAACTTATACTACGTAGGTTACACCATCGAAAAAGGTATGACCAGTTGAGAAATGGGAACAATAACTTGGAACCTTTCTTACTATCGAGTGGGTTCTAGAAAGAAGTGTATGCTGTTGTGGTATCTCTTGACGCGAATCCCTCTAATCACAAGCGTTAGATTTTGGAAACCAACGGTTAGTACTGCTGTTACATGTCTAGTTCAAAACTGGTGCATTTTGTATGTTGTTGTAGTAGTCTAGTAGATAGATTCAGATGCATGGTCAGGAGTGCAAACATTTCGCAACTAGTTGATCCCTCATCTTATTGTCGGATGTCACATTTCGAGTTTGTAAAAAAATGTAAATTCAAATCATAGTCACGGGTTATGTTGTATCTTGCGCACATCTAAACATTTGTTTCAAAAAGTGACCATATGTGAGCTGTGGAAAAAAGAAAAGACCAAAGTGAATAATATTCCTTAACTATTCACATATCATTTGTCTTTTTTGTGCAAGCTAGAATTTTTTTTACATACTCATCTGTGACCTGTGGAGCAATACACAACATAATATGTGTCCCAGTTTTGTTTTTCTTCATATTTTTTAAAAGTGCAGAAGTGTGATATCCGATAATAGGATGCGAGTGCAACTAGTTGCAAATGAGATGCTAATGCATGCTGATATGATACTACCTCTGTCCATAAATAGATGTATGTCTTTTGTCGTGGCCCCATCCTACTTCTGCATTTTCTTTACGGCCATTTTTGAGTAGTTGGGACCTGGACGTGATCGGACTAGTCGATACTCGATAGTAGTCGTAGTACTGTACAACTTCTGCATGTGGCGTCAGCCTCTAGAGTAGTAGTACTAGCTAACGGATAGATTATATCTGGAGAAACTGACATGGCCATTGATATGACAAGACTATACCCGGATTCGGACGCATTGTAGTGACTCCATCAATGTTCCGCTATGATGGTGTATTTTACTGCTACACCAGATTGTCGACGCAGAGGATTCCTTGGCTTCCGCGCAAGACCCTTCCCAAAGAAGGCATCTGCTCTGGCCCGTTGATTCTATGTGGACGGTTCCAGATTGCTTTATGTGTTTTTGTACAGTATCAGATACTAGGTTTTCCTTCCCTCCATATTAGGGGTTGTTTGGTTTAGGAGATAGGTTTATGGGGTGAGAGTATCCCCAACCACCTGGCTAGGGATAGCCAATTTTTGTTGTTTGGTTGTGTAGGAATTGAGTGTAGGACGAGAGGTGGGTAGTGGTATAGATTTTTTTTGTTTGCTCGAAATGTTAGGGGTGGCTATAAGATGGTGAGATTATCTCTACACACATCAAATATACCACACCTCCTATTTTTATAGCCCAAAAAAATACATAACCGGTGGTATGTGAATTGATCTGGGTAAAAATATTACACAACCGTACAAATATTCAAATCCTATAGTCAAATCCTACATAACTCCTATAGTCAAATCCTACATAACTCCTATACAAATTGTACGAATCAAAGGATATGATTTTCCCCCTATATAGCTTGTTTGATTTGAAGAATTGAATCCTCCAAAATTTCTATGTATTGTTTTCTTATACTAGTACAACCCTATGGGATTTCTAATAAGAGGTTAGACCTCTTGGAAAAATTCATATGCATCTGTGACAACTATGCTATGCACTCTCAATCTATATAGAAATTTCCTTTGTCTTTCCTATGATACCATCACACACCTAGCTCTACCAATTCCCGTAGATTTCTTTCCCGTAGGATTCAAGGAGGCATATGTCATAGCGATTCTCCATTATTCTATCATATGAATCTAACATGCACTCTCAGTTTGAGTGATGCAAAGTGGCCACTATAAGATTTATTTAGTCAGATTAATTGGTCATGCATACACTAGTTGTTTTCTATCTTTCCTACACATGTCAATTAGCGAAATTTATAAGTAAAATCCTAAAATTCAAATAAATTGCTGAAAATTGGAAATAATATTACAGTTGTAGCAAATTACTAAATCGATCCAGAAAATATGTACATGGCTTCAAGAATCTTTTTGCCGAACTGAGTAGTCCGTAAATGATGTCCTTGGAGTAGTTTGTGAGTTAAAGAACGTCCATTTCGTCAAACTGACATGGCCTTTGATTTGACAAGAGAACACTAATATTTTGGACCTGAATCAGAGTGGTAAAGGCGTACAGCTCGATCAATGCAATGGTATGATGGCTATGCAGCTATACCTATATAGGAGTAGACTACTAGTAGACTTTGGGACACAGAGATTTGGCTTCCGCGGCCGACCCCGAACAAGATTCTTTTACATTGCCCATCTTTTCACTGACATTGAATCGCTGAAACTTGGGGTCCGCCTGTGGCAGGACCAGCCTGTCAATGGCCCAAAGTCTTATGTGCTCCCGCCCTTTGATTTTGGATGGACGGACAAGATTGCCCAGTCCCATCCCTGTCCTGTTCGTTCCAGTTTTCATCCTCCTCCCCGGGGAACCCTCCCCGGAGAGCTCTACACCGACCCCTTCTATCCCCACCTGCTTGTCCCTTCCTTCTTCCTCCAGCGATTCATCCATCGTTCAACAAGTTGTCTAAGAAGAACATGAAGAAGTGTAAGAAGAGGAAGGAGGCGTTGTTGTCTGAGACTAAATCCGCGGTGAAATCCATCCCGCTGAAAGTCCTGCAAACTCCGACTTTGAAAGTGTACCAGCGGCGCCGGCGGACAGGCATGTCTGCGCTTCCATCGCAAGCTCAGTCTGCGCTTCCATCGCAAGCTCAGTCTGCTTCGGGCTTGTTGGGTCAGGGCAGAGTAATCCAGCAAGAGTCCTGGTAGGTTTTTATCGCCATGTGCTTTCTTTGCCCCCATGAACGCAGATTACAGCAAGGCAAACAGATCCAACTATTTTTTTACCCGGGAGAACCAGCTATTTGACCGTCTTTCTTCCAGGGCCGCCCGTTCAAGTGTCGCCCTTCCTACCGATGCCGAGAAATCGACCGTGTTTCGCCAAGATGGTGGGTACGTAGCTCCCCGGTATGTTTCCATCGCCATGCCGAAGTTTCTCTGCCTTCTGGCTGGCTAGCGGATCAAACAATTTAACCGTCTTTCTTCCATGGCGGCTGGTTTCAGCGCCATTCCTACCCAAGTTGAGAAATCGCTCGTTTCTCGCCAACCTGGTGGGTACGAAGCTCCTGGGTATGTTTCCATCGCCATGCCGGATTTTCGTTGAGTCCTTGCTGGCAGGCGGTGCCAACTAAACCGGCTATCATCTTCCAGGGCCGACGGTTCCAGGCTCGTGCTTTCTACCGCAGGATCCACTTCGTACTTAGCTATCGAGGACCCGTTGTTTGATGAGCACTTGTTAGCTCTCAAGAGCATTAATAATGTATGCACTATAATATACGAAGTATATCCATTGCTTTTTTTTCTTCCTCTTCATCTCCGTACTGCATGAGGGCTTCTTTAATTCGTAGGACTTCTATAAGAATTGTGTAGCATTTAGATCCTATGGGTTCTTCCCTACATTAGTTGTTTGATTTATAGAAATATATCCTATGTTTGTTCCTTTTTTCGAAATGGGGGACATATCACAGCCTCTGCATCAAAATGATGTATATGGCTGCTTTATTGCTTTCTTCAGTTCATACACAAATTATGACAACTTCTCACGGATCAGCTAGAGTCGACACAAAGATCCACCAACGAAACATAGAAAACAGCGGGTGCCAAAAAGGCAAAAACACATCAGTAAGTAATTCTATGAGGAAACTGCCAGCCACCCTGGCTGTAAAAATCCCGTGCGGCTGTCTCTAGTCAGTTGCACCCAGACTCCATGATATCCTGCTGATCCTCGGGCTGGAGATAAGAAACATACGGATCTAGTGAATAATCATAGGGATAACCTGCAAGAAGGGATGAGATTTGGGTTTATTAAACACGACTTCATTTTGTACATTCCAAAATAGCCCATAAAATAGCGCATACACCCTCTCTAATGTATACAAAATCCTATGCTTTTCCTAATCTTATGATTTTCATATCCTGTGAATGAAAAAGGATCCCTGATTCGTTCCTGGTGAATTTTTCCATGCAGGAAGGGATTATGAGATTAAAGGGCCACAACACCACCCTTCAGAACAGAAACCTCAAACTCTTGCATAGGTTTGGTATCATGAATGCAGAATCAGAGACGAATGCTCAGTCTCCGGGAGAGGAGCAGCCAGTGCGCGTGTGTGCATCTTCGGCCGTGTATGTTTCCATTGCCGTGCCGCAGTTTCATCGCCTCCTTGCTGGCTGCCAGATCCAACTACTTAACTGTCTTTCTTCCAGGGATGGCGGTTCCATAGTTGAAGAGGTTCCTATGGACAAGGACTTTGCAGCTCTCAGGCATATTGAAGAGGTTGGCACTCCATTTGTTTATTTCTCCCCCCTCATCTGCACTCTGCATACTTCATTGCTGTTGAATTTGCAATGCAGGATGTGATAACACGATTCTCCGCGAAACTGGACCAGATCAAGGGCCACAACACCATCCTTCATAAGAAAATCCGCCACCTCGTGGGCAGGTGCATTTTAAATCGTGCCATATCGAAGGAGAATGCCCGTTCCGTGCAATCTTCTTTTGATAAACGGTACTCAGACGTTCTCGCGGAGTGTAAGAAGTTGAAGAAGGAAGTCGAGGAACTACGCGCCCAGCCACCGATGAGTGTGGTCACTGACAAGGCTGGTCAGTGTGATTGCAACTGTGACTGTGAAAGTTTTCAACAGGAAGTGGAGTTGCATGCTGAACATGCGCAATATTTCGAGACGAAGTACTTGAAAGTTCGCACAGAGTGCGATAAGTTGAAGAAGGAAGTCGAGTGTCTCCGCTCCCAGCAGCCAACTATTGCGACATCAGGAGACCAGGGTGTGCTAATTGCAGCCAGAATTTTGGAATCGATGAAAAGTTGAATTTGGCTTTGTTGTGCAATATAGCAAGACCTGTTCCTCCTCTGCCTTCGTCTTTTGGCATAATTGCTTTGTCTTCAGTATTGACTCCTGAATGATTCGTATATTTCTGACGGTTTCTGAATTATGTACAACTTTTGTAATATTGGTCAAACTAGTTTTGACCAGGGTTTGTGTAGGGTGGTTGAATTTTTTTGGTTGGTCCAAATTGTGTTGTGTGGTCCAAATGTGATGTATCATCACACCACCATGTGCCCCGCCACCCCCAGGTTTTGGTAATGCCATTCTGATACATGCTTCATAGAAGGAACATACATTTTTTCCGTTAGGGCATGACAATTTTGAAAAATTCAAACAAAAATGGGAAGAGAGAATGGTAACATCATTTTCCATGTGATGCCCCTGTGCCAAATTTTGGTTCATTTTAAGAATGTAAGGTGACAAATTACTCGAGGAAGCTAGTTGGAGTAGACGGGCATGACCGGATTGGCATAGGGGATTTATTTTTTGAAGGATGTTATTTTTCATGGACAATATCTGACACAAACAATAAAATGTTAAGGTCTCATATTATTCTGAATGATTGTGAATTACTTATGACGTTTGGAAGTATTGGTATACGTGAGAATCGAGTACATGCACGACTTCACGCGTCCACAACTAATCGGCCTCATCGTCTGTCGCGTCCACAACTAATGCCATTCTGATACAGAGAGTCAGAGGCTATAAAATAATCGGCCTCATCGTCTCTCGCGAGCTCGTCCTCTCCCCTCCCATCAACTCACCGCACCTCCGAGGCATCGACTTCCTCGTTTCCAACCGCAGCAGCATGAAGACAGGTCTTGCGTACGAGGCGGAGCAATCGGCGGCCGCTCGCGCAGAGGATGCCTCTGCGGTAGTGGCCGTCGCGGCGGGTGAGGCTTCACCGGGCACCCAGGCCGCTCGTCTCCTCTGCTTGTCTGATTCTTCGACCTCGGTCGAAACGGGCGTCCTGGCCGTCGAGGAGAAGGTGGATAGCAACGCCGTTGCTCCCGCCGAAGATCCGCAAGGCGTTGCAGGCCACCACGGCGAGGTCTTCCTAGACCCGGTGCTGGACGCGGACCTCGACCCCTTCGACGATTTCGGCCCAAACGTTCAGTTCCAGGAGGATGTCGAGGGTGACGACGAGGAGGTACTGCTCTTTTACCGAAACTGTCCCGATCCTTTTTGTGTCATATTACTGTTCACGTGGTTTGCACGAACCTGGTTCTTGATTGATTTGATCCCCTACCTTGTTCTTGTAGACGTACTTGATTCTACGGTTCGTACGGTCAGATTCTAGTTTAATTTCGACTAATCTGCCATGTAGTTGGCTTGATTTGTCATATAATTAATTTATGTGTTCATACTTAGTGGACTTGCAATTGTTGTGGCTTATGTTCATTGCTGTTCATAGGGTTTTCTCGTGATTTAGTATGATTTCTTCTGCCATTTACTTGTTCTACACATTTAATTTTAGGGTTTCTAAGGTTTGCTTATGATAGTGCAGTATTTATTCGATCTTTCATTAAGCACCTGATTATTATGTACTTTATAATTCACAGGAATATTCTGATGACATGGACGACAACAAGGAGCGCAGGGACCAGAAGAGCCGCTACGTTCTGAAGCGGCTGAAGGGTGGTGAAATTCGTTTCCGCATGCGCGGGGAGCTATTTTGCCCATTCTGTGGCAAAATCCTCCAGAAGGACATCCGCAGCCTGATCCAGCATGCGACGGGTGTAGGCCTAAGTACATCGGGGAAGCACCGCCCTGCAACCAAGGCCAAGCACGCAGCATATGGCCTCTTCCTCCAGAATTACGTCTTGCCTGGCTTGTTCCCAGTCAACGCCCCTGCTGCTGGCCCTCATGCTCCTGGTCCTGTTTAAAGTTCATATGTGTAATCTTATTCCCTTTGGAAGTTCAGTATTAAACTCTACTAGTACAACCGTGGTGGTCTTGTGATGGTAGTACTCTTTTGATGCATTTGTGATGTAGTAGTACTACTAGTATTTTTTTTGAAATGGTATAGTACTATCTAAGAAAAGTACTCCCTTCGATTCACATTCATTTTACACCAAGAAATATGGATCGGAGTGAGGGAGTAAATTAAACATGGCATCTCGTGCATGAAGCTTGACATATCGATCAGGTTGGCTAGAATGGCAATACAATGCTGCTCATTAGGCAAATGCATGCCATGTAAAGAAGTCTATACTGACATAAAAAAAGACTACATTGGGGATTAGAGTCAATTGGGGCATCTACAATACAGAAAATCTTGCTTGTAGCTGATTTTGGCTAAGAGGGTTTTACTCACATTACACGTGCCACTTTCCTTGTCTGCAAAACAAGTTCCAATAAAGGAAGAGGAAAGAAAAGGACATTGTGGGCGAGATTGAACACCTTTTTTATGTGTTAAGCTGAGGCCTCGTTTAGCTGAGGATTTCGACTTAGGCCTAACAGCTCAGCACACCCACAAATAAATCTCCTTGCGCGCACCACTGTCAGCAAAAATAACAAAATTAGCACGCAAGATTAAGAACGAAGTGAATTTAATTAACTTGGTTAGCTTTTCAAGCAATATATTCAGAGAAAGAGCACACATGTTCGGCTCGAAATAATCGTAAGAGAAGAACAATAAATCTAAGGCACCCCACTTCATCGGAAGAAGGGGCGCGACAACGCATGGATTCATACCTTGAGTCGACGCTGGCTCGTAGAAGGGCGGCCGCGCCTCGAGGATGCCGGCGACGTCTCCACCTCGGTATCACATGTGACTGCTTCTCGACGGGCGGTGCGCCGCGCCATGTAGAAGATCTATCAAAAGAGGAGAGCCCGATGACGCTACCGACGCCTCAACCTTGATAGCACCGGCCTGTTGCTCCGCACTGAGATGCGCCACATGCAAGATTTAGCGGATGCGCCAATTTCAGAGATATGTCATGATCGTTGTAACAAATTTCACCGTGATGATGATTTGATCCTGCACTCGGCCTTGAACACAAGTACTAGTACAGTCTCACAATTTTTTTTATCATTATACTTTGCGAGATTTAGCGGATGCGCCAATTTTAGAGATATGTCATGATCGTTGTAACGAATTTCAACGTGATGATGATTTGATCCTGCACTCGGCCTTGAACATAAGTACTAGTACATTCTCACAATTTTTTATCATTATACTTTGCGAGATTTAGCGGATGCGCCAAATTCAGAGATAGATCATGATCATGGTAACACACTTTTCAATGTAATGATGATTTGATGTTGCACTCGACCTTGAACATAAGTCCTAGTACGGTCTCACAATTTTGTATCATTATACTTTGCAAGTTTTAGCGGATGCGCCCATTTTCAGAGGTAGATCATGATCATGGTAACAAATTTTAAACGTGATGATGATTTGATGTTGCACTCGACCTTGAACAGAAGTACTACTACTGTCTCACAATTTCTTTATCATTATACTTTGCCAGATTTAGCGGATGCGCCAAATTTAGAGATAGATCATGATCATGGTAACAAATTTTCAACGTGATGATGATTTGATGTTGCACTCGGGCTTGAACATAAGTACTAGTACGGTCACTCAAAATTTTAGCATTATACTTTGCAACGGATGCACCAATTTCAGGTGCATGTCACCAGATCTGTGTCCGATGATGATCATGGTAGTAACCGATGTTCAACTTGATGATGATTTGATTTTACAGTCGGCCTTGAACAGAGGTACTAGTACGGTCTCACAATTTTTTATCATTATACTTGGACCTTAGCGAAATTCAAAATCTCATAGCGGCAAAACTTCCCGCCCACAAAATACAAAAATTTCACACGCTTCCAAATTCCGATTCTACCCCTGTGGAGATGACAGCAAAGTCGGTTGGTGGGGGGGTCTGGCCGTCATTTTTTGGATCACCACCTCCCTAGCCCCGGATACCCTCCCAAAAAAATTCATTTCCCTCAGTCTCTCATCTGAGACCACCCACCGGAACTTCTCAAGTCCCTCTCTCTACCACCTCCACGACCACCGCACCGGAACATCCCCGCCGGACTTCCCTGGCCTACCCGAGCCCTCGCGATCCTCGTCATCCGGCTGCCTGCCGGAGCCGCTTCATCGACGCCGTCATCAACCGGACCGGATCATCCCCGCCGAACCTCGAAACCATATGCTCATCCAGCAGTCTACCGCAGTCGCTTCAGCTGCGGTATCGTCCACCCCACCGGAGCCGCTTCGCCGGATCCGTCGTCCACCGCATCGGATCTTGCTCACCGACACCGCTGTGCATGAACCGGATCTGCTTCACCGGCGCCGTGCATGATCTAAACTCTTCTACTGTCGCTTTTCTATTGCTTGCCTGCAAGTTCTTGTTTAATCTTGGGGGAACCTGTTTGTGCTAACGACGCGCCGTTACGTTTTTGCAGATGAGATGAGTAATCATGAAGTGTAATGGCCGTCTCTCCAACCCCAAGTAGCACATGTAGCGTACTTCATCACCGGATCTATCAACCCCAGGAAGATCTGCTGTGACTCCCACAGAGTGCTTCTCCTAATGTAAGTCCCTTGTTTTAGCGCCATGTTCTGGGTTCAGATGCTTGTTTGTCTGAAGCTCTTTTAGTTCATTCCTAGCTATGACCGTAACACGTTGCTATTTTCTACTTCATTGCTAACTTTAAGCGATTGAACATTTTGGTTTGCATTCCCTGCTCTGTAGATGTAGCCATCATAACTTCTATCTTGCTCAGTCGTTGTTACAAAAATTATAGGTATTATAGTAACATCCTGCTATTATTTAGTTCATGGCCAATTTTAAGTAATTGCACATGTTGGTTCGCATTCCCTGCTCTATAGCTTTTGGCATCGTAACTTCTATATTTGGTTTACATTCCCTGCTCTGTAGATCTAGCCATCATAACTTTATCTTACTCAGTCGTTGTTACAAAAATTATGGCCTGCTACTATGTTGTTTGTGCCAATTTTTTACTCCATGAACATGTTGGCTTGCATTCCCTGTACTACAGGTGATGCCATTGTTTTGTATCTAGTTCATTGTAAGCTAACAAAGTAAGGACTTAGTTTGGCATGCTATCACTCTGCTATCTAGCCTGTAGTACAAATAAACTTGTCATACTACTAGATAATAATTTTGCGTGCCATCTTGTTCTTCAAAAGCTGCATTATTGACTTGTTTCTCTGACTTGGCATGACGCTCACATATGGAAAGCTGAACATATTGGTTTGCATTCCCTCTTATACAAGTTCACAGGTGATCCCACTATATTCTGTATCTGGTCCATCCTAAGCTCCAGCATTAACTATCCTCTATGTGTTGCTCATTACAAGTTTATATCCCGAAACATCTTGATTTGCATCCCCTTCACTATAAGTTCAGGAGTATTATTTAGTTCACGGCCAAAATGAAGTAATTGCACTTGGCACATGTTGGTTCACATTCCCTCCTCTTTAGCTTTTGCCATCGTAACTTCTATTTTTGGTTTACATTCCCTGCTCTGTAGATGTAGCCATCATAACTTCATCTTGCTCAGTCGTTGTTACAAAATTTATAGCCTGCTACTATGTTGTTCATGCCAATTTTGTACTCCCTGAACATGTTGGTTTGCATGGGACTCGACAGTAGTAAGTCTGCTGTTTCATTCTAACATGCTCTGTTATATTGGCTGTTGGTATGCGGCATGCACTCTTTGTTTGCTTATTGTGCGCATTACAATGATCTTGTTATAACGACGAAATGATGAGTTCCAAATTCTTTGGCAAACAATATTGCAGTGTCTTTGCCTTTCCATTGTTGCTGTCTTAACTTGTAATGTCTTTGTTTCAGATATAGGTGCTGCATGGACAACTTAAAAGATTGCCGGATCGCTTCATTGTATTGCTAGGTTTAATTACCATTCAATTTCTCTGGGTTCTGTAATATTTTTTCAAAGCCTTGCAGCTGATGTAATATTTAGTTAGTTTTTATAGTTCTTTCGCGCATTTTTTCTTTGGTGCTTGTGGTAAGTGAGGCTATCCGACAGAAATCAATGCTGCGTAAATATTCTCAGTATCTAAATCACGAATTCCCATCCCTTAAACGGCCCAATTAAGCGAAATCACATATGTGCCGCCGCAAAATCCTAAAGCGCCTATTACGCGCATATAAACAAGAACTAAACGGGTGGCCCACTTACTTATTGGGCCAGCCCACTTGATTTACTGTGGACCCCACACTCTAAGTGGGCCGGCCCACTTGCTTTAAGGTGGACCCCACCCACTACTGGGCCGGCCCACTAACTAGTTGGGCCAGCCCAATTGCTTTTGTGGTGGACCCCACATACTAAATGGGCCGGCCCTTTAAGACCAAAGTGGGACCCACTGTGTTTTTGGCCCGGCCCACTCTCTTGTTGGGCCGGCCCACTTGCTATATGGTGGACCCCACATACTAAACGGGCCGGCCTTTTAAGAGGAAAGTGGGACCCACGTTTTTGGCCGCCCACTAATTGTTGGGCCGGCCCACTTGCTATATGGTGGACCCCACATACTAAATGGGCCGGCCCTTTAAGAAAGTGGGACCCACCTGTGTTTTTGGCCCGCCCACTATCTTGTTGGGCCGGCCCACTTGCTATGTGGACCCCACATACTAAATGGGCCAGCCCTTTAACAGGAAAGTGGGACCCACCTGTGTTTTTGCCCGGCCCACTATCTTGTTGGGCCGGCCCACTTGCTATATGGTGGACCCCACATACTAAATGGGCCAGCCCTTTAACCGGAAAGTGGGACCCACTGTGTTTTTGGCCCACCCACTATCTTGTTGGGCCGGCCCACTTGCTATATGGTGGACCCCACATACTAAATGGGCTGGCCCTTTAACAGGAAAGTGGGACCCACTGTGCTTTTGGCCCGGCCCGGCTTGTTGGGCCGGCCCTTGATCTAATGTGGACCCCACGTACTAAATGGGCCGACCATAGCAGGAAAGTGGGACCCACATGCTAATTGGGCCGGCCCAATTTTTTGCCGGCCCACTTGCTTTATTGTGGACCCCACTTTGTAAATGGGGCCCGATACCAGAAAGTGGGTCCCACATGTCTTGTGGGCCGGCCCTTTTGCCTGTTGACCGGTCAAACGAGTGCATTCGGCCCGGCCCACATGCTTAGTGGCCCGGCCCCTTAAAGTTTTGACCAGTCAACCTTAGAGGTTAGGCCCGCCCACGTAACTAATGGACCAGCCCAGCATATAGTTGACCGGTCAAACTAAGTCAGCTGGCCCGGCCCGTAAACTTAATGGGCCGGCCCGCTTAAGACGTGGCAGGCCTCGTGTGGGCCTACCATCTACCACGGGTTTCGGTTAACGCCGTTAATGCCAGTTAACGGCCTCACGTGTCGTTTGCATGACGTCAGCAGTCAACGGCTCCCGGAAACACTTGGGCAACGGTCCGATTTTCCGTGGAAGGGCGCCCAAGCGCGACGGACCGAAATCGTCGTAGGACTTTGCCTGACGCAGTTTCACAACAACCCATATCGTCGGTTAGGCCCATAGGCGACGAAAAATACCCCCGGACGATTTTGAGATGTTGTCTATCGAACTTTTCTTGTAGTGGCGGCGTCTGGTTTTCCATCGTGGCTCTCTATAGGGTGCGACGAAGACTTTAAGTAGGCGGAAGGGCAGGCCACATGAGGGACCCACACAACGGGCCGCGCGACCAAGGCCCGGCCGCGCCGCCTAGTGTGTCGTCGCCTCCCACTTCTTGATCCTTTCGGTCTTCTCTCGGAAAAAATAGGACCCGGGGTTGATTTCGTCCAATTCCGAGAATATTTCCATTGTAGGATTTCTGAAACCAAAACAGTGAAACAAGAATCGGTCTTCGGCATCTCGTCATAGGTTAGTGCCGAAAATGCATAAATATGACATATATGTGTATAAAACATGTGATATCATCATAAAAGTAGCATGGAACATAAGAAATTATAGATACGTTTGGGACGTATCAGTGCTACTCCCATCGGGAGCGCTGACGCGCACCCGACAGAAGAAGATGATGCTGGTTCAAGATGAACAAGGACAATCAAGGAGAAGAACATCAGAAGGAGACATGCTTCTCAAAAACTATGTTCGCTAGACACCGGCTACGACATGGGCATTACGTTCGGGTAACCGACATTGCCCTATCCCGTATTGTTTAGTTGGAGGCCCATGAAGGCACTTGGAGGCGCAAAGAGTGACGGCAAGACAAAGAAGCCGAACAAGGAAAGATTAGATTTAAAACTACTGTAAACCTAGTCGTACTCGGTTAGACCTCTTGAGACCTGGCCTCCTATATAAAGGCCAGGAGAGGGGCTGCGAACAATCTTAGCAATCTTAGCCACCAAAAGTCTAGAGCTAGGTCGCCGCAGCACTTAGCATCTCGACGAGATCTCAGCCGAACTATTCGGCACCCCATTGTAACCCAATATCTTCATAATCAAGATCAGACAGGCAGGACGTAAGGGTTTTACCTCATCGAGGGCCCCAAACCTGGGTAAATCACTCTCCCCGCTTGTCTGTGAACCGATGTCTCGTGTCAGCTTGCAGGATTCCATCAACCCTAAGCCCCAATCGGAGGGCATTGCCGAGGAGTACCCTCGACACCTGTTCCCTTCCTTTGCAAGAAGGTACGTCACGTTTGGAGAGGTGAGGATCCCACGAAGGATTTCCCAACGCCACGAAGGCTCACCTTCTTCTCCGAGCCTATCCCACGAAGGAATAGCCCTTTCTTATGGTTAGCTTCCTCCACTCCGGAGATGGCAAGCTCCACAACCACTTCACAAGCTCCACGAAGGAGAAGCCAATCTTCCACGAAGAGGTCACCGGGACACCAACCAAGCCAACTAGGAGGTCACCCTCCAAGAGTAACAAGCTCACGGTCTCTCACTCGAACTAATCGTGGTGGAGAGCTCAACACTATGCAATGATGCAAAGCAAGAACACCAGAGGTGTTCAAATCCTTCACACTCAAATCCCACCAAAGCAACAAATGCTAGGATGGAATTAGAGAGGAAGAAATGGAGGAAATCAAAAAATGACTCTAAGATCTAGATCCCAAGAGTTCCCCTCACTTAGAGGAGGAATGGATTGGAGGAGGTTGTAGATCTAGATCTTCTCTTTCAAATCCCCCAAGAATATGCAAGAATCATTGTAGGGAAGGGAGAGGAAGCAAGCTCAAGAAAGTTAACAATTGTGGCCAAAAACGTGCCTGGGAACCCTAAGAACAATGAGGAAGAAGCCCCTTTTATAGACCCTCAAAAAAATGACTGTTTGGGCCAAAACTTGAGCCAACCCGACACTGGACCCGGCAGGCCGGGCTAGCTGCTGACCTACCCGGCAGCAGCACTCGGCATGCCGAGCCACACGCCGAAAATGCGATAATTTTTCCATCCGGACTCTGATTTCGATGATCTTGGCCTCGTTGGAATCACGACAACGAGCTCTAAAGCATTATGCATAGAAATATCATAGTCCAACCATTGAGTAAGAAAAATAATATAAAAGGTTTGACCTATCTATGAAATATCAAACCGGCCAAACCTCCAAACATTAAACGCGATTGAAGATGCATGCGGATTCCGTTTTCGATGAACTTGGGCTTGTTGAAAAGCTAGCAACAAGCTCAAGAACCGTCACACAGAGAAACACCAAGAAGCAACAAGATTTATGAAATGCAAAGCATGCAAAGGGTTGAGCTCTCTGAGACGATGTGATCAAGTTACCCAACCGAAAGCCCCTCTTGATAGTGCGGATATGTATCATATAACCCGGTCTCCCAATAACCACCTTGAGACCGGTAAAAGGAAAACCTAGCAAGGCCATACCTTTGCCTTGCGCATCCCGCTTGATCTTGATGATAACTCTTCAAGCTCCACTCAAGCCGGAATGCCTCACTTGATCATTGTTGCTTCGTGAAGACTCACAAATGCTCCCCCATACACCATGATGGGATAGCTTCATTGGGGCACATCTTCACATGTCCATTATCACCAAATGGACCGCAAGCTTCAAGCATGATATCTTCGATATGCTCATCTTGAACTTGCCCTTCTCAACCTTGATGACATCCAAAACTTGATGCCATCCTCTCATGGGCTATACGAGATCATACTCTTGATGCATCCCCATGGCAAGATACCTAACCCATATAGACAACACAAATGCACATATATATAGTGGGTTAGCTCATGAAGCATAATTGACAAGGCTTACCACCCACAAGATCACATGATCCAAAGTGGTACAATCTTTATGCTTCATGTGTAGACCAACTCAAATTAAATCTTCACTCTTAGTCTTGGTCAATCTTGTATCTCTTCATGCTCTAACATACTATATTGAGGTGTATAAATAACTCTTCATTTGTTTGCATGCTCTAAATCTTAGTCACCCATAGTTCAACTTATGAGACTATCATGACACCGATTTAGAGCCATATCTTGAATTTTTCACTTGGAATCAAGCACTCAAGATTTTGATTGCTTCATTGCTTAACATGGCTAATATTGTCTAATATAGTTCCACTTAAGAACTTCTTGATTCCTTCTCAGATTATATCTTCAATTCTTCATCTTGATCCAATACTCAAGGTGTATCTTTTATCTTCATGGCATAACACATAAGCTAGAGCATGGCTAATATTGAGTTCCACATAAGAACTCCATATTCATTTCTTCTTCTTGATCATATCACATATATGTCTTCAAATCGATGATCTCGATGCCAATACTCAAGATATATCTTTATCTTCATGGCATCCATACTGGAATCCAACGCATGGACTACAATTATTACCTATGAAATATTCTTTCTTATAAACTCAATGAAAACATTAGTAAATATGGGTTGTCATTAATTACCAAAACCACACATAGGGACAATGTACCCTTACACCTAGGCACTCAAGATGGGCCCAAAAAGTTGATTGATTGTTTATATCAGTCTTCAGACTACTTATAGTGGGAGTAACATAGGTAGTAACATCAGTCATAACTCAAGTGATGTATGGAGGTGATGAATAATAATACTACCTCCCACCTCCTACCTCCTCCCCTAGCCGGCGGCCATGAAGATCTCCTTCTCTGGTGAACATGGACGTGCTCCTCCTATGGGATTTCTCGCCCGGCCGCGTCATGGCTGAGCAGGTGCGTCGACGTTTCAAATCGCAAGTCCACTTCTCTCCGTCCCTATCTACCAAGGAGTTCTTCCTGGTGGCCTTCTTCTCCTCTGCCTCGTTTGTTCTCTCTGAGGAATCTGTTGCGGTTGCTCTTGAATGTTGCTTGGGTGGTTCGGCATCTGGTTTTCGAGTGACTAAGTTGAGTGATAAAAGATTCAGGTTTTCGGTTGCCTCCAACAAAGTGGGTCATTTCATTTATTCCCTACGGCAAAGGGTTTTGGCCAGATTTTCACTGCTATTTCTCTCTATTTCGTGGAGATGGTTATGCTTCTTGCTTTTCTCCGTCGGAGCAGTTATCTGAGTTACCATCTAATCCACCCTGGGTGGCTAGAGACCAATCAAAACTGAAACATCATAAAATGTGGGTTCCGCGTGTCCACAAGAATCTAGCGGTGGTTGCTCCATTGGAATTCTTGAATAAAAGTGCTTTTGATGGCTCTTCTACGGTAGAATTAGCCAAGTTTGGCTTTGATGTTCCAATCAGGGATTATAATCTATCTATATCCAATGATCCACAGTCTTCGCGCTCGACTGGGTTTCTTGAGTCTCATCCGTCGTCGCCGAGCCATTCTCCGGTGAATCATGATTTGCGTAGTTTCTTGGTTGGCAAAGTGGATTGTATTTTTTTGGACAACAGCGTTGATCAAGGACACATTAATTCGGGCATTATGCCGCGTACTTTTATTGGGCATAATTTTCGGCAATCAGGTTACTGGCTTTCCCGTCTTTCTTCAGATCCGAGTTTCACGCGCCTCAAATTAGAATGTGTCAGAGATCAGAGACAGGCAGGTTATTCGGATTTTGAAATTCAGCGTTCTGTTGGGCTCTGGGGTCTTCCTCCGAAGGATGTTCTAGATGATCTTTTATCTAACTCTAGGCCCAATTACTCTGAGGTTCTATGCTTCAATTGTCTGTGCTGGGGACATGTCAAGAAGGCTTGTGGCTCGCGTATCAGATGTCGTTGTTGTTTTGAGTTGGGTCATGTGGGCCGTGTTTGCCCAGTTCGCTGCAGAGTCTGTAAGGAAGGAGATCATACTGCAAATCAGTGCCCGAGAAAGAAATTTTGGAGAATAAAAAGTAATCCGCCACTGGCCGATGCCGTAGTTAAGGCTCCCGTTTCGCCTTCCTCTGTCAAGGATCCTTTGCCTAGGCATACCTCAATTATGGATGATGGTGTTGTGCCTGGGGGCAATTCTTCTGATGACCCGAAGACATGGTCTCCCATGATCGAAATTGAAGAAGCTGTGGAGAATGAGGTTGTTGGAAGTAATCTGATGCTTGTGCATGCTGGGCGTGACAATATGCAACTTGATGTTGAAGAAAGATCTGATCCTCCTTCTACTTTTGAAATTGGTGAAGGTTCTACCAGGCTCTATTCAGTGGTTGTCGTCCCTGTTTCTGACCAGAGGGTACAGCCTAATGTATTAAACTTTGTCAGTGTGCAAAATGGGGCTTTTCGTGCTTTATTTGTCTTCCTCCATGATGCTATCTACAAACAGACTCTATGCTTGACTCACGTCATGGGTGATCAGGTGGATGCTCCTCAGTTACTGGTGTTTGTGGAAAATGAACTGTCTCCTGTCTTCAGCGTGTAGCTTCGTGACAAGGTTTTCCTAGCAACACTGCTCAAACTGCTTTCTCCGGTCTCTTTGCTTGATCGTGCAGAATTGTTTGCTATCAAGAGTCTGTTCCATCCAGTCAAGTGCTCCTGGGCAGATACTTTCAAATTTATGTCTCTGAGTGATGAAGGTGAACTGATTTGGGAGCCTCTTGATCTGTCTCTTGAATCGGACATGACTGCTGAGTGCTGACAGTTGCAGCCAACTAGTATCCTTCTCTGAGAATGGAGCCTCTTCTGCTGCTGAGATGGCAACTCGTCGTCGTGGTCGTCCTCGCAAGTCTCAAGAAGCTCCCAAAGTTAAATCCTCTGTGCGTTACTGCACTCGCAACAACAACGAGGGGTACAGGCATCAAGTGCTGGCTGATACTCGTGGTCTTCGGAGAGCTTCCAAGGCCATCCCTCCTGCGGTGCTTCAGATCTCTGAGATGCAGAAGATAGGAGTTGAAGACTGTCAGATAAACCCGGAAGAGCTCACTGTCGAGCGTCTGATGCAGGGACGTCAGGAATAAATGTGTTGCCTCTCGTTTATTTTGCTGTGTTGCATCTTGTGTGTGGTTGTGAACTATGAATCGTGTGACCTCTAATCAAAATCGTTTGTGGTATGTGTTAAGCTGGAACATCCGGGGAATTAATGACCCTGATAAGTGGCCTCTCCTTCGCAATAAGTTAGAAGAAAGCAATGCATCAATTGTTTGCTTGCAGGAGACTAAAAGGGGAGAGTTTGACTCTAGTTATATAAAAAAATTTGCTCCTAAACGCTTCGATAACTTTGCATTCATTCCTTCTGAGGGAGCATCTGGGGGACTGCTTGTGCTTTGGGCCAGCTCTCTGTTCTCTGGACATGTTGTGTTGGAAGAAAGTTTCGGTCTCGCTGTGTCTTTTACCTCTATGATTTCTGCTCAGACTTTCACTGTGGTTAATGTTTATGGTCCATGTGAGGGTGTGGCCAGAGAAAATTTCGTTGCTTGGCTTTTCTCTCTGGATATTTCTGATGATGCAATGTGGTTATTGCTCGGAGACTTTAATTTCTACTGCTTTGTTGAAAACCGTAATCGTGAAGGAGCTAATATGACTGACATTGCTACTTTTAACTAAATTATCAGTTATCTTGGGCTTATTGAATTGCCAATTAAAGGGAGATCATTTACTTGGAGCAATATGCAATCTGACCCGCTGTTTGTTCAATTGGACTGGTTCTTTACGTCTATGGCATGGACGCTCAAATTTCCAAATACAATGGTAACTTCTTTGGCTAGGCCTACCTCGGATCATGTGCCTTGTGTGGTTTCAGTTGGGACCTCTATTCCGAAAGCTAAAGTTTTCCGCTTTGAGAATCACTGGATTAGATTGCCTGGTTTTCTTGAAGTGGTTAAAACAATTTGGGATATTCATTGTCCGGGGGATGGGGCAAAATGTCTGTCTGCCAAACTAAAATTGTTGAGGAAGGGACTAAAAAAGTGGAGCGAGAGTTTTCAAGTGCTAAATGTGCTGATTAAAAATTGCAATGAGGTTATCCTTAGATTGGACAATTTTTAGGAGCAACGGGCTTTGCATATTTCCGAATGGAACTTCCGTAATATTGTGAAAAAACGTTTACAGTTCCTTCTGCTTTGCAAACAGGACTACTGGAAGAAGAGATGCACAGCTCGCTGGGCTCGCTTAGGGGATGAAAACACCTCTTTTTTTCATTCCATGGCCACTATTCGTTTCAGGAAGAATACCATTTGTTCTCTGACTAGAGAAGATGGGTCGGTTGCGTTGGAACATCATGAGAAGGCAGGATTGTTATGGAATGTATACAAGGAGAGACTTGGGGTTTCTCTTCCTATTTCTGACTCCTTCAATTTTGCTCAGTTCTTTACTCCTGTAGCTGGTTTGGAGGATCTATCTAGGTCTTTTACAAATGAAGAATTGACGAGGTTGTAGCACATATGCCTAGTGACAGATCCCCGGGGCCGGACGGTTTCTCTCGTCTCTTCCTAAAAGTTTGCTGGCCTGTTGTGAAGTATGACTTCTATCGTCTCTGTCAAGAATTCTGGGAGTGTTCTGTTAACCTTCAGAGCATCAATGATTCTTTTATCACTTTAATCCCAAAAATTCTTTCTCCCGAGGGTCCTAATGACTTTAGGCCCATCTCATTGCTCAATATTTGCCTGAAGCTCATCACCAAAATCCTCGCCAATAGGTTGCAAGAGAAAATTCTCAAACTTGTCCATAGCAATCAATATGGATTTTTACAATCAAGAAACATTCAAGATTGTGTGGGATGGGCATACGAGTACATTCACCAATGCAAGCAAGGAGGGTCTGAAACTGTGATTTTGAAATTGGACTTTGCCAAAGCTTTTGATACCGTAGAACACGAGGCCATACTGAAAGTTTTTGCCTCCTTTGGATGTGATCAGAGGTGGTTAACTTGGCTGAAAATGCTAATGTCTACAGGTACTTCGGAAATACTTTTAAATGGAGTACCGGGAAAGAAATTTTTTTGTCGCAGAGGAGTTCGTCAGGGTGATCCCCTCTCCCCACTGCTGTTTGTGGGGGTATCTGAACTTTTACAAGCTATGGTGAATGATTTATTTCAGTCTGGAGTACTACATGCACCTCTTAATATTCCAAACACAGACTTTCCGATTGTGCAATATGCAGACGACACCTTGCTTATTCTTCAAGCTTGTCCAACGCAATTAGCTGCACTGAAGGTGGTGTTGGAGGATTTTGCTCAAGCTACGGGTCTAAGAGTGAACTATGATAAATCGTGTTTGATCCCCATTAATGTGACTGAGGAGCATTTGCATTCTCTAGCGGGCACTTTTGGTTGTGCTGTAGGTCAGCTACCCTTTACCTATCTTGGATTACCTTTGGGTGTCACCAAACCTACGATTCAGGATCTATCGCCCCTAGTTGGCTTGGTGGAAAGGAGGTTAAATGCTAGCGCCCGTTTTCTTGGCTATGGTGGTCGCCTTGAATTTGTTCGTTCTGTGCTTTCCACGCTTCCTTCTTTTTATATGTGTTCTCTCAAACTTCAGAAAAAGGTGATTAACATTTGTAACAGAGCGCAGCGGCATTGTCTTTGGGCCAGAGACGATGACTCCTCCTCGGTGAATGCCTTGGCGGCCTGGTCTCTAGTCTGTCGTCCGAAGAAGCATGGTGGGTTGGGAGTGTTAAACCTCGAGTTACAGAATAAAGCCCTCCTTATGAAACAGTTGCATAAATTTTATTCTCGTGCGGATGTGCCATGGGTCAAACTGGTCTGGGCACTGTATGGAGACAATATCCCTCATACTAAATCTAGAAGAGGATCATTCTGGTGGAAAGATATTTTCAGCTTGGTTGATGATTACAGGAGTATTTCACTGTGTAAAATCGGTAATGGTTCTTCAGTGTTATTTTGGAAAGATTTTTGGGTCAATGGAGAACTTATGTGTGATAAGTACCCAAGGCTATTCTCTTACGCACAGAATGAAGACATTTCAGTGGCTTCTTTAGTCTTGTCTGAGGACATTAGCTCTTGCTTTGCTTTACCACTCTCGGTTGAAGCTTTCCAGGAACTTCAAGAGATAAATCAGCTTGTGGAGGCAACGCACATTGACACTAATGCCACTGACCAGAGGGTCTTCGTTTGGGGCGAAAAATACACTTCTTCCAGATACTACAAATTCTTGTTTGAACGAGTTCCAAGGGACAAAGCTCTTAACTCCATTTGGACCTCTAAAGCCTTGCCCAAACTTAAAGTTTTCCTATGGCTGCTTATGCACGACCGATTGAACACTAGAGACATCATGATACGGAAGCATTGGAAGGTGGATTCTGGTCCTGAATGTATACTCTGCAATTCTACAAGTGTGGAGACTAGGAACCATCTTTTTTTTGAATGTGATTTCGCCATAGCTTGCTGGAATGCTGTCAACATTCAGTGGACGCACAATCTGCCAATTTCAGACATGATACTCTTGGCTCGCGAGACTTTTCAAGGTCCGTGTTTTTTGGAGGTAGTGGCATGTGTTTTATGGAACATTTGGAAGGTCAGAAATGACTTCATTTTTCAAGCAATTCCAGCCTCTTTTAACAGATGGAGAGTTGGTTTTCAAAGCGACTTGCTGGTTCATCAGTACAGAGTGAAGGCGACTGCCGTTCAACCTCTTATTGACTGGTTGTTATCTAGTTTTGCTTAGCCATTATGTTTTTGCTCTTTCATTTCTTCCCACCTAGATGTAATCCTTTTGACTTTGGGATCTTGTGTCCTTGTACTTTTCCTGGCTATATATAAATATAAAATTACACCCTAGGGGATTCCCCTACGGTAAAAGTGTCAAAAAAAAAGTAACATCAGGCACTCCAAAGACGTGTATTTTAGTGACATGTCATGATGGCAATAAATGGACAAAGAGTGAGTGAAGTGGTAACTAGTTATGTCATCCTAACATCATACACCTCAAGACCAGATGGGTCTATAACATAATTAATGACACAATGCATGACACCACATATAAGTTATTATCCACTATGGAGGTAGTAACTTAGACTGGTCACTTAGTATATGTTACTATTCTAAGTTACTTCACACTATGACCAATCTCATGTGACGGCGCGCCGGGCCTCATGCAGCCGGGCTAGTTCCTACCTTCCATCCTTTCCCGTGTCGCCTCCATGCTATCCTTTATTTTTTACACCTCGCCTCCATGCTATAAACCGCCTCCGTATCAAATGAACTGACGTGGGTCTTGTTATATTAGGTCTAGATACACATGTATTTGTAGAAAAAAGTTGTGTCACAATAATTTGAAAGAGGAAGTACTTTTATTTTGAACAGTAATGACATATATTTATACTAGAGCTTATAGTACAACATTTTTCAGCGACAACGATATTGCTACATCTGCATTCTTCAAGTGCCTTGATCAGTTGATGCCCCACGGGTGGCTCTCCAAGTCTATCTGACGTATGCATTTGAGGTTAAAGAGGATTGAGTTGAAGATTTTAATGAAAGGGAGAGAGGTGTTGATATCGAGTGATACAACCCGAACAACGAAAGGATAACATCTTCTACAAGGTGATCACTTGGCAAGTAAAATATTGTGCATTTTCCTCGAAATAGGCTTTTACCTCGTTGTATTAATATAGCAACCACACGGTACAAATGGTAGGACCTCGGCATAGGCAATCCCAAATGAAACAAAATAGAAAGTAAAGACAAAGTAATGTCAACAAAGTCAGATCGACGATAACGAAGATGTCCCGCAACCGCTACGTCCTCCGGAGAATTGCCGCGTACCAAGCAACACCTTCCAGAAGCAATGCGACAATCAAAACATTGTTGCCCAGACTATTCCTAGGTTTCCCACGGTGTAACATTGTTGCCCGGACTGGTCCTAGGAAGGAAGGGCGGCGCCCGCGGGCGTCACGGCCTCGGTGCTGGCCTAACTGACAAGGATTTCTCTTGACCCCCAAAGAACCAACTCTCAGTAGATTTCTGGACCGTCCGATTTTTCATCTGCTTTAAGATCCGTATTTGTGTTGGTATTTTTTGTTTTCCGCCTGATTATCCTTGTTCACGTGGGCTTTGTTGGACCGTATTTGTTGCTCACTGTTTCGCTCGCCGACCCATCTATAAACTAAAAGGACGTGGCTAGCCAGCATCCGGTGCTAGTTAGTCCGGCCCAGCATCCGGGTGCTGGTTGGTCCGGCCTAGCATCCGGGTGCTGGTTTGTCCGGCCCAGCATCCGAGTGATGGTTTGTCCGGGCCAGCATCCGATTTGGTTCCCCCTTCCCACCAGTCGTTCAACACACAAGTCCAAACAAAACAGGAACGTACAGCTAGTCAAAAGATGTCAAAAAGAGAAGGAGGACACTTGCTATATCTGTGCCAGCCTCCATTGGCTGTACAAACCAAAACCACCATACAAAACCGACCCCAGACAAATCGTCCTGTCCAAGAACTCATCTTTTCCTACTGCCTATCTCCTTCTTCCTCCTCCAGATCTCCTTCTTCCTCCTCCAGATTTCCTACAGAGAACACCCATGGATCCAAAATAGCTCAGTGCAACTACACATCAGCTAAAAACACCTTCTTTCCCTCACCCAGCAGAAGGTAATCCCTACTCTCCTCCCTGACTATTTTCAGCAGCATGAACTTGGTTGGTCTGAACCATCCAGATCTGTACCAAACCCTCTCCTCCCACCCCCCTCCCTCCAGATCTGTGTGGTTTTCTCTTCTGTACACAAAGGCCTAACATTCAACAGCATGAACAGCTATAGATACATGGTTAACAGAAAATCAACATACTAATTTGGTTTTTTTTCCATACAAATCTGTGTGGTTTCTCTTCTGTACAAAAAGGCCTAATTTTTCATCAGCATGAACAGCTACAGATACATGGTCAACATACATATTTTGGTTTTTTTTTCATACAAATCTGTGTTTTTCTCTTCTGTACAAAAAAGACCTAACTTTTTCATCAACACATATGTGTCTTGCAACAGATAATCAACATGCAAAAACTTGGTTCCTTTTTCCTGCCCTACAAAATCTGTGTGGTTCTCTTGTATACAGTAAGATCTATGCTTTCATGAAATTCTGTAGAAAAATATGGCTTGCAAAACAAAATCAACATAGTTGGTTTCTGTTCTACCCAACAAACTATGGTATTTTCATTAGCACTTGCAGATGAAACCTAGTTTCTCTTTTTCCATTATATGTCTAGGCTGATTTCAAAATACAAAAGCAACATTCTGGGATACTTTGTACCCCAAACTAGGTTTGATTTTAAAAACAGATGAACTGTGGCACAAGTAATGGGAGAGAGAAAAGCATACCTGTGGCACAGATATAACCATAGTTTTCATTTGCATAGTAACACCATAGTAAAGAGCAAAAAAGTAGACATCATAGTAGATAGTACGGTTTGCAGGAAAAAGAAGGACAAAAGGTTGGCAAAAACACCAGTTCTTTGGTCAGGGAAAAATATAAAACTGCAAACTAGTAGTGGCGATTCGGAAACAACAGTCCACATAAACCAACTATATGTGTTCTTGTTTTATACGAAACATAAAAGGCGTAGCGATTCAGCCGTAGAATGTTTCCCTTTTCTGGCATTGATATGCTGATGCCGCTTATATTCATACTTGACCATTTTGATTAAAACCTGCATAGTTAGAATGCAAAATGAATTTGTCAGTTTAGAAATTAAACAAAATAAAAAGGCAACTTAAACGATGAAATCAGTATATTTTAGGTAGTTCCTGGTTTTTGTATATAAGCTGCTTTCTTATATGAAAACATGTTTGGGCCAACCTAATATGAGATAACCAAACATGCTAGGTTTGAAATAGTTGTTCATTTAGTTGGCTTGGTACAAACTTATTATGGATCAATGCAACAAAAACAAAGAAAGTAACGAGCTTTTTCATGTTAACAGATGTCAGGATTCGATCTGAATGCAAGTCCAACAGAGGTTGATGACATTGACATGGATCCTCCTTTTTGCACTCAAGCTCCACCAGCGGAGATGGTTGAAGAATTTCCAGACCCGATAGGCAGCGAGCAGGAAGTTGGTGGTGGTTCAAATGACCACAGCAGTAGAGGCCCGCATAACAATACAGATTCACGCAATGCTGGGAACAACATCATCCCGACTACTACAATGCCTACAGAATCTACCACTTATCCATAGTTTGAAGATGGTGAAGATGACATAGCTGGCATGCATGAAGTACTTTCCACCCCCACAGAACCATTCATTGGTATGCGGTTTGATACTGTCGAAGCAGCAAGAGTACATTATAATGCTTATGCAGCGAAATTGGGTTTCTCAGTTAAGTCTCACATATCCCAAAGGAACAGACATACAGGCACACTGGAGAAGCAGCAGTTTGTATGCAACAAATTCCGCAAACCTAAAATAGATGAAGAGTTGCAGAGAGAAAGGATGAACATTATTGAAGAAGTGATTCCAGTTCAGATGGATGAAGAAAATTCAGAAGGACATGATGAAGATGACGAAGCTAGAGCATCAAAAAGAAGTTCTAGTAGATTAGCGGTTAAGCGCAAGAGAGAAACTATCAAGCAGACAAGTTGTCGTGCTAGAATGTTTGTGAAGCTAATAAACAACAAGTGGGAGGTGACCTATTTTATTGCAGAGCATAACCACGCCATGGTTGACAAGCCATCCCTCACAAAATACTTGAGATCACACAAGGGTATTCCACCAGATGAGAGAGAGTTCCTAAGATGCCTACACAATTGCAATTTGCAAACAGGTTTGACCATAAACCAAACCATTTTTCTTTCCCATTGTTTTTTCATGTTTCTAAAAGTGGTCAGCATTTTGGAAAGAATTGTTTTTGCAGTAGTAGAAATGCACCTTAAGTGTTCCAACAAACCTTAACCAGTAGACAAAACAAAGTTATGGGTTGTTTTCCTATGCAACTTAAGCTTGTTATTGAAGCAAAGTTAGGGTAAAATGCAACTCAAATATGCTCAAGATGGATTAACTTAAGTTTGTATTTCCTATCAAGTTGTATAATGATTTCCATTTAGTTGTTTGACTAGCATGGCTAAGTTGGTTGCTTAATGCATATTAGTTGCTTCTCTGTTAGCATCATCGTTAAGTTGGTTTTCAAAAACATGGTTAAGTTGTTTTCCTAGGCAACTTAAGCTTATTCATGAAGCAACTAGGATCCACTATTGGTTTTTTTTTGGCCTAATTTGTGTTCATTAGCCAGCCAACTTGGATTAGCAAACATGCTTAAGTTGCACTACCGAATAATCAAACTTGGATTAACGAAAATTGGGTTTGGTCTACATGAGTTTTGCTAGTTAAAGCATGCTGATGGAGCAAAAAAAGGTATGGTAGATAAAAAATGAAGCAAGTAAGCCTGCATTGGGATACTACCTTAGATAAAATATGAGTTTGCAAAAGCATACCTTACCAGTGGTTGCAAAATGTCTGCCTTCCATTTATGAATCTATTTTTGAATAAAGTGACCTGAAAAAATAAGAGTGTAGAATTAGTTGCATGGCAGATGTAGAAAACAGTATGTATTGCCTAAAACACAAAAGTAGATTTCCTATTGCTATTGAGATAGGGTTGTTACATGTATCATAGGTTAACTGACATTTTGCTTGATTTTTCATTTGCAAATAAAAATGGCAGGGCGCATGATGGAGATTATGTCTGAATTTTATGGTGAAGATGCTTTTGTCCCATATGGCCCTAAAACGATATCAAACTTGAGGTCAGAATTCAGGAGTGAGAACAAGGAATATGACATAAGTGAGACACTTGACTATTTCAAGGAATTGAAGCAGAAAGATCCAGATTTCTTCTTTGATTTCTCGTTAGATGATGAGAGCAGAGTTGAACACATATTCTGGGTCGACAGTGTTGCGAGGAAAGCTTATGAAGAATCCTATCATGATTGCGTGTCTTTTGACACAACTTTCTTGACAAATCGCTTCAGCATGCCTTTTGCCCCCTTCGTCGGGATAAACAGACATGGACAGTCATTCATGCTGGGTTGTGGTTTTATTCGAGATGAGAAACAAGAAAGTTTTGAGTGGCTTTTCCGCACTTTCCTTAAAGCAATGCATGGCAGGCAGCCGTCGAACATAATCACAGATCAGGACTGGGCTATGAGGTCTGCGATAAAAGCTATTTTCCCAGAAACCTGGCATCGAAACTGTCACTGGCATATAATGAAGAAAGCTAATGAGAAACTTGGTTCTTTCTTAGGAAGGCGTCCAGGTTTGGCTGAGGAATTCAACTCATGTGTTGATGAGAGTTGGACTGTAGAAGAGTTTGAAGCCCGTTGGCAAGAAATGGTTCTGAAGTGGGAGTTGGCAGGAAATGAAACATTTGATTGGTTAAAGAAAAATGCCCACACATGGGTTCCATGTTACTTCAAAGATCGCTTCTTCCCCTTCTTGCAGTCAACTCAGAGAAGTGAGGGGTTCAACGCTGTGCTGAAGCGGTATATTCATCCTCACAACTCAATTAAGCATTTTGTGCAGCAATATGAGAAAATTCAGCGGAAAATTTTAGGAGTTGAGGGGAACAATGACTACAGGACAGAACAGCTTGAGGTAGTGCCACAAACCACTTTCCCGATTGAGAAGCATGCGCTTACAGTCTATACAAGGGATATCTACCACAGATTCAAAGTCGAGTTTGAACTCATTGGTAGGTACAATGTGCAGGTTCTTGCACCAAACATGTAATACTTGGTTCCTAACAGTGAGAGGTGCTACCCATACGGGGAAAGAAGCTACATGGTAAATGCAAGTGGTGAAAACAGCTACAACTATGACTGCTGCAAGTTTCTGCGCGACGGTTTGCTTTGCTGGTCACGTGTTAAAGGTGTTCACACACATAGGCATTGATAGGATACTAGAGAGGTACATCACCAGGAGGTGGACTCAACTTGCAGTTGAAAGTGTCACAATGCCTACTGGTCCTGCGTTGGATTAGTTGATGCCGGAACAGTCGCGGCAAAAGTTGCGTTTTGCAAATTTATGTTCATCATTTGTACAAGTTGCTAAACTGGGCAGTGAAACTGAACAAGTAGAAGCTATTGCTCGCAGACACATTAGGGAGATGAAGGCTGAGTTTGTGCAATTGAAGAAAGTACGGAGGAAAAAGGCTAAAAGCAATACATCTACAAATGCAGCACATCCAACAGTGCCTACTTTTTCGCATCAGCATACAACAGATCCTAATACCCTGCAACATACACCTAGAGCGAATGCACATCAGCATACAGCTAGTCGTAACGCCCCGCAACCTACACCTAGAGCTAATGCACATCAGCAAAATCAGGTCGTACTGGACCGCAACCTACATCAAGTTCTAATGGTCAGCAGGATACAACGGTTCCTAATGCCCAGCAGCAAGCAACAGCACCCAATGTGAAGCCCGCAGGACCTTCGGCTCCTACTGCTCGTCAAGCAAGTTCTAATGTGCAGCAGGAGACATTGGTTCCTCCTGTCCATCAGCAACCAGCAGCTTCTAATGCGAAGCGTGCAGCACCTTCAGCTCCCACTACTCGTCAAGCAAGGAATGCATCGTCTTTGCCAAAAACTAGTACCAGTAAACGAGCAAAAGCTACTGGTAGGAACTGGTTTGACACTTCAGCTCCTACGGGACAGCAGACACAACCAACGGGAACCAGCCAGCAAATCCCTGTGGAACAAACTTATGCATCGCCTGAAGGTGTCCATGTGGGTCCTTCCCCGAGTACAAAGTTCTCAGGTAAACAGTCAGAACATACATCCTCTTTGCCGCATTCTGCTGCCCCCCTTGCACCTCAACATCAAGGTAGTGCGAAGAAGCAAGCGTCAGTGCAAGGGACATCTTCGGAACAACCATCTGGTGGTGTGGTTGCGCCAAGAAATGAACCTTTCGTTATTCTCAATCCTCCCAAATCTAGTACTAAAGGGCGTAGGAAAAGTCGAATACCAGCAGGTATTGAGTTGCAGCCAAAAAAATTGTGTTTGTGCGGTGTGTGTGGTCAGCCTGGTCATAACACTGCAACGTGTACTGCTGCGTTGGGCAATAAGGACAGGCAACCATGAAAGCCATGGAAGCCATGAAAAGCCAGGAATAAAAGATCTAGATAAATGAAGTCATGATGTGTAGTCTGCACCTTGTATTTTGCTCTTTATTTATATAAGTATGAACATATTTTTTTGTTGCTGCAGCAAAATTACATGGATGTCTGACGGGAAAACGGAAAAAGTTGTACTAGATACAATGCTAGCTTTAACCCAGCAACTATACCTCATTTCTTCTTCATTATAATTGCTTTCCATTTGATAGTATTCTTGACAGATGTAACCCATGTATGTGTCATCTTCTTCCTTATGTTTGGGATATGAGAGGCTGAGTAGTTTGGTAACTTCCTGCCATTCCAATGTGCTGCATTGAACAAGGTGCAGATGCCTGATGTCTACGCCCCCTCCTTTTCCTGTAGACAGTGTTGGGCCTCCAAGAGCAGAGGTTTGTAGAACAGCAGCAAGGTTTCCCTTAAGTGGATCACCCAAGGTTTATCGAACTCAGGGAGGAAGAGGTCAAAGATATCCCTCTCATGCAACCCTGCAACCACAAAGCAAGAAGTCTCTTGTGTCCCTAACACACCTAATAGGTGCACTAGTTCGGTGAAGAGATAGTGAAATACAGGTGGTATGAATAAATAGTAGCAACGGCACCAGAAAAGTGCTTTGCCCAGGACAGTAAACAAGCAGTAGTAACGCAGCAGTAGTAACACAGTGAAACAGTAAACAAGCAGCGATAGCAGTATTTAGGAACAAGGCCTAGGGATTGACTTTCACTAGTGGACACTCTCAACATTGATCACATAACAGAATAGATAAATGCATACTCTACACTCTTGTTGGATGATGAACACCATTGCGTAGGATTACACGAACCCTCAATGCCGGAGTTAACAAGCTCCACAATTCAATGTTCATATTTAAATAACCTTAGAGTGCATGAAAGATCAATACGACTAAACCAAGTACTAACATAGCATGCACACTGTCACCTTCATGCTAAGAAAGGAGGCATAGATCATATCAATACTATCATAGCAATAGTTAACTTCATAATCTACAAGAGATCATAATCATAGCCTACGCCAAGTACTAACACGGATGCACACACTGTCACCATTACACCGTGCAGGAGGAATAAAACTACTTTAATAACATCACTAGAGTAGCACATAGATAAATTGTGATACAAAACACATTGCAATCATAAAGAGATATAAATAAGCACTTCACTATGCCATTCATAACAGTGAATAAGTATTCTGTGAAATATAGCCTAAGAGACCCACACGGTGCACACACTGTCACCTTTACACACGTGGGACAAGGAGTCTCCGGAGATCACATGAGTAAAATTCACTTGACTAGCATAATGACATCTAGATTACAAGCATCATCATATGAATCTCAATCATGTAAGGCAGCTCATGAGATTATTGTATTGAAGTACATAGGGAGAGAGATGAACCACATAGCTACCGGTACAGCCCCGAGCCTCGATGGAGAACTACTCCCTCCTCATGGGAGCAGCAGCGGTGATGAAGATGGCGGTGGAGATGGCAGCGGTGTCGATGGAGAAGCCTTCCGGGGCCTCCGTCCCGGCGGCGTGCCGGAACAGAGACTCCTGTCCCCCAGATCTTGGCTTCGCGATGGCGGCGGCTCGGAAGGTTTCTGTGGGTTTCGTCGAACGTATCAGGGTTTTCGCGACGGAGGCTTTAAATAGGCGGAAGGGCAAGGTCGGTGGACTGGGGGGCCCACACTATAGGGGCGCGGCCTCCCCTTTGGCCGTGCCGGCCTAGGGTTTGGTGGCCCTGTGCCCCCTCTCTGGCGGTTCTCGTGTGTTCTGGATGCTTCCGGGCAAAATAGGAACCTGGGCGTTGATTTCGTCCAATTCCGAGAATATTTCTTTACTAGGATTTCTGAAACCAAAAACAGCAGAAAACAGCAACTGGCACTTCGGCATCTTGTTAATAGGTTAGTTCCAGAAAATGCACGAATATGACATAAAGTGTGCATAAAACATGTAGATATCATCAATAATGTGGCATGGAACATAAGAAATTATCGATACGTAGGAGACGTATCAGCATCCCCAAGCTTAGTTCTGCTCGTCCCGAGCAGGTAAACGATAACAAAGATAATTTCTGGAGTGACATGCCATCATAAACTTGATCATACTATTGTAAGCATATGTAATGAATGCAGCGATCAAAACAATGTAAATGACATGAGTAAACAACTGAATCATAAAGCAAAGACTTTTCATGAATAGTACTTCAAGACAAGCATCAATAAGTCTTGCATAAGAGTTAACTCATAAAGCAATAATTCATAGTAAAAGCATTGAAGCAACACATAGGAAGATTAAGTTTCAGCGGTTGCTTTCAACTTGTAACATGTATATCTCATGGATATTGTCAACATAGAGTAATTGATGACCCACAAGTATAGGGGATCGCAACAGTCTTCGAGGGAAGTAAAACCCAATTTATTGATTCGACACAAGGGGAGACAAAGAACACTTGGAAGCCTTAACAGCGGAGTTGTCAATTCAGCTGCACCTGGAAACAGACTTGCTCGCAAGGGTTTATCAGGAGTAACAGTTTTATAGCAGAGTGAGGGAAGAAGAGTAACAAAGACAGCAGTAGTGATTATAGTAAACACAGGATTAAAATACGTAGGCACGGGGACGGATGACGGGCGTTGCATGGATGAGAGAAACTCATGTAACAATCATAGCAGGGCATTTGCAGATAATAATAAAACGGTGTCCAAGTACAAAGCAATCAATAGGCATGTGTTCCATATATAGTCGTGCGTGCTCGCAATGAGAAACTTGCACAACATCTTTTGTCCTACCAGCCGGTGGCAGCCGGGCCTCAAGGGAAACTACTGGATATTAAGGTACTCCTTTTAATAGAGTACCGGAGCAAAGCATTAACACTCCGTGAACACATGTGATCCTCACATCGCTACCATCCCTCCGGTTGTCCCAATTCTTGTCACTTCGGGGCCATTGGTTCCGGACAGCGACATGTGTATACAACTTATAGGTAAGACCATAAACAATGAATATCTTGATGAAGCAATAACATGTTCAGATCTGAGATCATGGCACTCGGGCCCTAGTGACAAGCATTAAGCATAACAAGTTGCAACAATATCATCAAAGTACCAACTACGGACACTAGGCACTATGCCCTAACAATCTTATGCTATTACATGACCAATCTCATCCAATCCCTACCATCCCCTTCGCCTACAGCGGGGGAATTACTCACACATGGATGGGGGAAACATGGCTGGTTGATGTAGAGGCGTTGGCGGTGATGGCGGTGATGATCTCCTCCAATTCCCCGTCCCGGCGGAGTGCCAGAACGGAGACTTCGGCTCCCGCGACGGAGTTTCGCGATGTGGCGGCGTTCTGGAGGGTTTCTGGCGACTTCGACTTCTCTCCGTGCGTTTTTAGGTCGAGGCCGATAAGTAGTCCGAAGGAGGGCGTCGGAGGCCGGCCGAGGGGGCCACACCATAGGGCCGCGCGGGCCCCCGCCTTATGGCCGCGCCCTCCACTTGATTTGTCCTTCTGCTCCGTCATATTCTGGGAAAATAGGGCCTTCTGCATAAATTCCGAGGATTTTCCCGAAAGTTGGATTTCTGCACAAAAACGAGACACCAGAACAGTTCTGCTGAAAACAACGTTAGTCCGTGTTAGTTGCATCCAAAATACACAAATTAGAGGCAAAACAATAGCAAAGTGTTCGGGAAAGTAGATACGTTTTGGACGTATCAACTCCCCCAAGCTTAGCTTATTGCTTGTCCTCAAGCAATTCAGTTAACAACTGAGTGATAAAAGAACTTTCACGAACACATTTGCTCATATGATGTATATATTCTCATGCTATGGCTAATACTTAAGCAGTTCATAATGAGATACATGCAAATAAGATCATCTAACAGCTATGCCAAACATGGAGAGGTACCAACAATTAATAATAAGCATCATGAATCATGTATATAAGCAGGATTGCAATGTTCATAAGAGAGTATGATAAAGTGGTATCTCGCTTGCCTGTATTTGGTTGGCAAAACATAAATGCCCGGGCACCTCTGGAGTTCATAGAAAGACTAGAAGTAGTGATTGTCAAAAGATAAATGCATCAAAGTTATACCACAATCAATCATATTTTGAGACAAGCATATTATACTAAGAATGACAGTTGTGCTCTCAAGATAGTGCTCAAAGAAATAATGGAGACACAACATAAAAGTAAAAGATTGACCCTTCGCAGAGAAGGAGTGATTAACATGCGCTAGAGCTTTTCATTTTTAAAACAGGAGTAAAATTATTTTGAGAGGTGTTTGTTGTTGTCAACGAATGGTAATGGGTACACTAACTACCTCGCCAACCGGACTTTCAAGAGCGGCTCCCATGAATTATTGCATGTTTATGTGGCACTCCTTCCAACCTTTCTTACACAAACCATGGCTAACCGAATCCTCGGGTGCCTGCCAACAATCTCATACCATGAAGGAGTGCCTTTTTATTTTATTTTTATTATGATGATGACACTCCCCCCAACCTTTGCTTACACAAGCCATGGCTAACCGAATCCTTCGGGTGCCGTCCAACAATCACAAACCATGGAGGAGTGTCTATTTAAGTTAATTAATTCGGGACTGGGAATCCCATTGCCAGCTCTTTTTGCAAAATTATTGGATAAGCGGATGTGCCACTAGTCCATATGAGAGTCCGTCAAAAGTAAATGACAAGGTTGAAAGCTAAACACCACATACTTCCTCATGAGCTATGAAACATTACACAAATTGAGAAGCATTTTGAAGGTTTTAAAGGTAGCGCATGAGAATTTACTTGGAATGGTTTGAAATGCCATGCATAGGTATTTATGGTGGACACTTTTGGAACAACTTGGTTTTCAGGTGTTTGGAAGCACGAGCAGCGTTCCCGCTCAGTACAAGTGAAGGCTAGCAATAGACTAGGGAGCGACAAATCAAGAGAGCAGTAACTATCATAATCATGCTTGCGGCAAAATAAATTAACGGAGGCATAAAAGTGATACAAGAACTCTGAAGCAATATAGATCATCGAGGCTTAATTGACTTTTTGTTCAGTCATATGCATGCGTGAGCATGTGCCAAGTCGATATGAATGAATTATTCAGAGGAGGATACCACAATGCCATACTTACTTATGAATAAAACAATGCAAGCAAACATCCATGACATGCTACTCATATTAATAAATTGGTGCTAAACATGAGAGATCATGAACTACTAGACTTTCTCAAATAACATATACCTCACATGAACCAACTAAGCATGCTCACATGGATGAGTATATGTACAAAAATGAAAACAAATAGAGTTCATACCAGCCTCTCACCACAATCAGATTGTCGTAGATCGTCATTATTGCCCTTTCACTTGTGTAGCTTGGATAATATGAAATGAAAACCACGCTCCAGCCACCGAAGACCATTGAACTCATAAAGAACTTTACAAACCAAAGAAGAACAGCAAATATTTTTGGTGTTTTCAAATTAGAAACAAGAACAAGAGGAAACAAGCAAACAAAGCAAAATCTTTTTGGGTTTTCTTATGGCAAACTAGCAATAGCAAATAAAGTGAAACAAATGCAAGAAACCAAAGTAAACAAATGGTGAAGAGAAACAACAGAAATATTTTTGGTCTTTTTGTGTTTTGGGGAAGAAAACAAAGCAAAAACAAGAAATAGCAAACTAAAAGAAACACATAAAAGCGAGATGGCAGAGATCTGCCAAAACCTGACAGCAGTACAGAAATCTATTTTTACAAAAATCTTACGTTGCTCAGATCGAAAAGTGTTCAACTAATGAAAGTTAGATAACAACCTGGGGAACCTGCACAAAAATTGGCAGCTCAAAATGACGCTCTGGCTATTTTTGAGAATTTTTACGGTAACGTTCCAGAATCTGTTTTCAGGCAGCACTTCCCCAAATATCATCTTCCTCTCATTAGAAAACCACCCAAACGAACAAAACAAGTATGTGCAAGTATCCAGCAACCATAATATGCAAAGAATGAGTGATGCCGGTATACCTCCCCAAGCTTAGGCTTTTGGCCTAAGTGGAGTTCAACCCCAACGAGGGTCATTGTTCCTCGCCGGTGGGTAGTCCATGGAGTAGTCATAGTAAAGTTCCTGTGCAGAAGAAAAGCGTGGAGGCTCCGCATATCCACCATGTTGATGCGAGGAACTTGCTGCATCGGATGATGAGTCGAGGTGCTCCTCGACCTCCGTGTCGTCTCTTGCATGTTGACCTCCTCTCTCTATGTGTGCATCCAGTGCACCTTCTGTGACCGACCAATCTCCCCTGGAATCAAGGTTAGACAAAACAGGCGCAGGCAATCTTACTAGTTTCTCAGTTTTCTTAGTTATTCTCCAGACTTTCTTATAAAATATCATCTTGTAATACAGGTTACCCAAGTTGGAGGAATCAGAAACAAATTCATGTTTAATCATAGAGGCTATGTCAAGTTTTTCTATGGGGAATGGAATATCAAAATGATGAGGTTCTACATTATGAAAAGATAGTAAACGAGAGGCGATGAGACCTCCACAAATTCCACCTTTCTCACGGTTAGTAGCAAGTCTATAGGCTATCAATGCCCCCAAATTATAAGTCTTACTACCTTGAAGTGCCGCAGCTAGAAAAGCCAAATCCGGGATAGAAAGTTTACCACCAATCTTTTTAGCAAGAACGCATTTGGTAATAAAATAGGCAAAGTAGCGGATAGCCGGGAGCTGAATACTAGTGATTTTACCACTATCCCCTGAGAAACTCCTTCCATCGCAAATCATCGTGAAGAGGTCCAAGAGTTCTTGTGGCGATCCCCTTATCTTCTCGCATGACCCCCATTGCGGTACTCTAATTGCTGCACAAAAAGCACTAAATGGCAAGTTGACAGCTTTATTGTAAATTTTATACTGGACCGTGGGGTTAGATCGCGACCAATTGAACTTGAAGTCCTGCACAAAAGACATAGTTAATTTTACATATTGTCTTGGCTCTCCTTCAACAAAGTCACTCAGCCCTGCACGAGAAATTAGACTTTGAACATCTTCAAATATTCCCGCGCTTCTCATGAAATCCGCGCACGGGTAGTAAGAGGGGTATACTCCCTCTTCACGGTTCACCCTCATAACTTGTTGGACTTCCAATTCTTGTTGGTTCAATTGATAACTATTCCACTCCATTTTCTGAAATTTCAACAAACAATATAAAAATTTGATTTGGTGACATATAATTGAGGGAAACTACCATAGGAACTTGCTAGAGTACTAATCATGCATCAAAACTAGTTTCTACCACTTAGAACAAGCATGCAAGCTCACTAAACATGTTACCTACAGCAGCAAAATATTCAAGATATACTCAACCAAACAAAATTCTACTTGGATGGGTGGAGGAGTCACATACCAAGGAGCAAATGTGCCAAATTTCAGACAGAAATCTGGGCTGAGCAAAGAGATCGAGAAATCTGGAGCTCTGGAGCAAAAACGCGAGTGAGAGGAACTTGGTACGAGTTTTTTCGGGAGAGAGAAGGTGCTGGGAGAAAGAGATGACAAAGTGGGGCAAAGGGGGGCCCACACCACATGGTGGCGCGGCCACCTCCTTGGCCGCGCCGGCCTGTGGTTTGGCGCCCTCTGGTGCCCCACAGGTCATCCTCTGGTGCTCCCAGGTGCCTCGTCGAAAAATAGGACCAACGGTATAATTTTTGTGAATTTTTGAAAACTTTGACAAATGCACATTTCTGGGTATTTAGTTTATTATTACTGGCCAGGAAATTTTTTTGAAATCTTCAATTAGCTAAGGAACTTTGCAAATTAAAAGTGCTACAGCAACTAGAGCAAGTGGAGGAAGAAAGAGATGTTGTTTACCTCCTCTATGCATATAAAAGGTATTTGTTAACAAGGTTGATCAAGTCTTGCCACCAAATAAATTTTACATAGCATAAGAAGAAATAAACCTCAAATCAATCATGTTACCTTGAATTGTATTGATATGGATCCAATCACAAGAGTTTGATATTCTTCTTTAGGCTCATATATAGGACAATCAATAGTTCCCACTTTAATACTTCTCACATTAGTAATAGTATTGACTCCACATACTTTATCAATCTTCTTGGGGAAATAGACGGTATGCTCCTTATCATCAACATTAAAAGTAACCTTTCCTTTATTGCAATCAATAACAGCCCCTGCGGTGTTAAGAAAAGGTCTCCCAAGAATAATAGACATATTATCATCTTCAGCATTTCCAACACAACAAAATTAGTTAATATCAAGCAGTTAGTAGTAACTTGAACAGGAACATTCTCACATATACCAACAGGAATAGCAGTAGATTTATCAGCCATTTGTAAAGATATATCAGTAGGTATCAACTTATCTAAGTAAAGTCTCTTATAAAGAGAAAAAGGCATAACACTAACACCGGCTCCCAAATCACATAGAGCAGTTTTAACATAATTATTCTTAATAGAACAAGGAATAGTAGGTATACCTGGGTCGCCCAACTTCTTTGGAATTTTGCCATTGAAAGAGTAATTAGCAAGCATAGTGGAAATTTCCTCATTGGGGATTTTCCTTTTGTTAGTAACAATATCTTTCATATACTTTGAATAAGGAGGCAATTTAATAGCATCGGTCAAAGGGATTTGCAAGAATAGAGGTTTCATCCAATCGCAAAATTTATTATAGTGTTCTTCTTCCTTTGATTTTAGTTTCTTAGCAGGAAAAGGCATTTGCTTTTGCACCCAAGGTTCTCTTTCATTACCATGTTTCTCAGCAATAAAATCTTCTTTAGTATACTTTTTATTTTTAGCATGCTTTTCAGGTTCTTCTTCTACCTCTTCTTTATCAGGAGTATCATTCTTATCATTATCTTTATCATGTTCATTACCACTTTCAGTTTCAGCATCAGAAATAGAGATACTATTAGGATCATTAACAAGTTCAGAGGATTCTACAACATTTTTATGCTTCTTCTTCTTTTTCTTCTTAGAATGAGCACTAGGTTCAATACGTTGAGAATCTTGTTCAATTCTTTTGGGATGCCCTTCAGGATATAGAGGATCCTGGGTAGAGACACCACCTCTAGTTGTTACTTCATAAGTATGTTTTTCTTTAGAATTATTCCCTAACAAGTCATTTTGCACTTTAGTGAGTTGATCAATTTGAGTTTGAATCATATGAAAATGTTTAACAAGCATCTTAACATCATTGGAGGTTCTCTCCACAATACCATGCAATTCACTAATAGCTCGAGAATTTTCCATTAAATGATTCTCTACTCTCATATTAAAATTTTCTTGCTTAACAATATAATTATCAAACTCATCTAAGCATTGTGCAGGAGGTTTCGAATACGGAATATCTTCCCTAGTAAAGCGCTGAAGGGAGTTTACCTCAATCATGGATGAAGGGGGAATTATCTCACATATATCTTCTATGGGAGGAAGGTTCTTCACATCTTCAGATTTAATACCTTTCTCCTTGAGAGACTTCTTGGCTTCCCTCATATCTTCATCATTTAATTTAATCATACCCCTCTTCTTCAATATTGGCGTTGGAGTTGGTTCAGGTGTAGTCCAATCATCATGATTCCGGCCTATTTTAGCCAATAATTCTTCAGCGTCGTCTGGAGTTCTTTTCCTGAAAACACAACCAGCACAACTATCCAGGTATGCCCTAGACTCAATGGTTAGTCCACTATAAAATATATCAAGTAAATCATGCTTTTCCAAATCATGGTCAGGCTGAGCTCTAATAAGAGAGCAAAATCTCGCCCAAGCCTCAGGCAATTTCTCTTCATCTCCCTGGTCAAAATTATAAATTCTCTGCAAAGCAATATGTTGAGCACTAGCAGGAAAGTATTTGCGGAAGAAAACATCAAGCAATTCTTTCGGACTTTTAATAGAACTAGGAAAAATACCCGTGCGTTGCACCGGGAAAGAAAAAAATCCACAAATATATATATAGTGTTAAATCACACTTCACATTGGCTTCTCTTTGTGTCGCCAATAAGTGCCTCCCTCTCCCGTCGAGTGGATGTAACTCTTGATATGTTTGTGGTGGCGCAATGTCTGCTTCGATTGTAAAGGCATCTTTAGTGGACCGTCGTAAACGGACCAAAAGTCACTATTTGTGTTCAGACATTAAATAATGTGTCGTCCCCGTCTGATAGTGGGTTCATCGCTTCGATCATATCGCTTCAACGTGTGCACTTCCCGCTGCCTTCAGCACCGTCATCAATGACACGCAACTACGGCGGCTGGATCAGACGCTCTGCGGCAAGATTTCTACGCCACCATAAATGGCACAAATTTGGAGTCCCGCGGCATATTGAAAGCCTCTTGAAAGCCTCGGTTTCCGACGTCCTTTAAACATCTTGGCACTATACACACAAGATATTTAATAAATCTGATGATCACTATAATAAACATAATGTTAGCATGTAAAATATTATTTAACAACAATAATTTAACCTGTCCATCTCTAGAAGTTTTAATTTTAATTCCACCTCTCAGAGATAAGTTTTCAGCGCACATGCCCTGATTCATTCGTCAAAGAGAAACACAAAACCAGTTTAGAGAATAAACAAATTACCAAGCGTTTGTCAGACCCATCATGCCAAGAGTAGCTTCCTATTGAAATAACTAAATCAACCCAACGCGGAAACCATTGACATCGTTTGGAGAAGGAACATATATCTACGTTATCCATTGTCAAGAAAAGGTCAGCCGTTACTGCACTGAATCGTGGGTTCTAGGTTCAGTTAAGCTATTGATAGTTTGTCAGCTGCCACCTCTATGATTTATTCAGTTTCATCACAGCAAATAGCCATTGAGCGTACTCGTGATCTCTTCTTTTCGTCACAGTAGTTCACACGGTGATGCTGGCGGTGACGGCAGCGCGCGGAGGACCGCCGAAGCACATATGTAGGAGTATGTTCAAGGAGCCGGTATGCCGGCCAGAGTCCCATCGTTGGTGGTCTCGACTCTCGACTGAGGAAACACGGACGGAGACTACGTATGTCCTCAGAAGCACCACAAGTACCCTGCCTCGCTCCGGCCGCTGCCGCTGCCGCCGTCGGCCTCTGCACCACCCTTCGCCGCCGCTAGAGCTCACTACCCTCTAGCCTCCCGGTGTCCACTTCGAGCTTGCTTAACCCCGTGGGACATGGCCGTAGTGGGCGGCGGCGTGGTGGAACCCTTGCCATAGGTATGCAAGCTCGCCCGGCGTTAGAGATCCGGATGATTCGGTGCTGCCGACCTGTCGCCCTCCTCCTGTCAGATGGATGTTGCACGACGCCGAAGACGTGAGAAACAGAGTGCCACCCGGGCCGGGATGCGCCCTTCTCCTTTCATGCTAGATGTTGCACGCTGCCGGATATGTGAGAAACAGAGTACTGCTCGGGCGTCGACGCCGGGGCTGGAGTTGGGTGCCTGCTGGTTCGGTGATTGCCGGTTGCTGCTGCCTGCTTGGGATTGAAGGAACCTAGGATATTGGTGCTCGGGAGGAGGTCGTCCGGCAGGATGTAGACGGCCGCGGCTAGCGGCTCCGTCGGGGCCGCATCACCTAGTGCCCGTCTCAGATGAACTCAATTTTGATATGATCGATCTGATTCTGATGCCGGCGGAATCAGTAGCTCTGTCGCAACGGATCTCTTTGATTCTGATGAAGGGGAACCCATTGCTCTCATATTTAAGGATCCAGAAAGGTAAGAAAAAAGAGTACTACTCGGTTCAAGGCGGGTCGAGATACTTTCCTAACGACGTAGGAAATCATAACTCGTGCGGCGGACGAACAAAGGATAACAGATTAACAGAACATAGAAAGAACACCTAAACTCTGCTACAGACCAAAGCGTACTTTGAGGTGGACCAAAGCGCAAAGTGACGGACCAAACCAAGGAAACCTTATTTTCTTTATTATTAGGTATAGATTAGGTGGCAAATTATTATACCAAGTTTTAGCGTCATCCTTTAATGAGAATGGAAAGATTTTAGCAACAAAGTAAGTACGCATCTTGACATCATCAGAAAACAAGCTACTTAGAGTAGATAACTCAGTCATGTGTTCAACAGCACTTTCTTTTTCAGTACCACAAAAGGGTGTTTTCTCAACAATAGCTATATGAGATAGATCAAGAGAAAAATCATAATCTTTATCCCTAATGTTTATAGGAGATGTGGCAAATTTAGGATCAGGAGACAGTTTATATCTAACAGCATGTTCTGCAAGCAACTTTTTAATTTTTCTTGCATCAGTAGTAGCATTGCATTTTTCAATAAAATCATCATTAAGCTCCACATAATCTTCCTCAGGATCATCACTAAAATAATCAAGTTCAGGTGAACTAACAGGTGTAGTAGCATTAGGAGTTTCAGTATTTTCAATTTGTCTAGACCTAGCAATTGTAGCATCTAGAAAGGATCCCAATGAACCACTATCATCAAGCACAGCAGAAACATTATCAATATTATGAGAGTTTTCAGATTCAGCAGAAGTACCCGCATTTGAAGCATGCGGCGGTGAAACAAGTTTATCAATCACAGATGGTGAATCAAGAGCAGCAGAGGTACTCAGAGTTGTACCTTTTCTTGTAGTGGATGGTAATATGGCGACCTTAGTATCGCGAGGTTTACCCATGATGGAGAATTTGCAGCGAACAATATTAATCCAAGTGAACTTCCAAATAAAGCTATGCTCCCCGGCAACGGCGCCAGAAAATAGTCTTGATGACCCACAAGTATAGGGGATCGCAACAGTCTTCGAGGGAAGTAAAACCCAATTTATTGATTCGACACAAGGGAGACAAAGAACACTTGGAAGCCTTAACAGCGGAGTTGTCAATTCAACTGGAACAGACTTGCTCGCAAGGGTTTATCAGTAGTAACAGTTTTATAGTGGCAGTAGTGAAATAACAGCAGCAGTAACAAAGACAGCAGTAGATTATAGTAAACAGCAGGATTAAAATACTGTAGGCACGGGGACGGATGACGGGCGTTGCATGGATGAGAGAAACTCATGTAACAATCATAGCAGGGCATTTGCAGATAATAATAAACGGTGTCCAAGTACAAAGCAATCAATAGGCATGTGTTCCATATATAGTCGTGCGTGCTCGCAATGAGAAACTTGCACAACATCTTTTGTCCTACCAGCCGGTGGCAGCCGGGCCTCAAGGGAAACTACTGGATATTAAGGTACTCCTTTTAATAGAGTACCGGAGCAAAGCATTAACACTCCGTGAACACATGTGATCCTCACATCGCTACCATCCCCTCCGGTTGTCCCAATTCTTGTCACTTCGGGGCCATTGGTTCCGGACAGCGACATGTGTATACAACTTATAGGTAAGACCATAAACAATGAATATCTTGATGAAGCAATAACATGTTCAGATCTGAGATCATGGCACTCGGGCCCTAGTGACAAGCATTAAGAATAACAAGTTGCAACAATATCATCAAAGTACCAACTACGGACACTAGGCACTATGCCCTAACAATCTTATGCTATTACATGACCAATCTCATCCAATCCCTACCATCCCCTTCGGCCTACAGCGGGGGAATTACTCACACATGGATGGGGGAAACATGGCTGGTTGATGTAGAGGCGTTGGCGGTGATGGCGGTGATGATCTCCTCCAATTCCCCGTCCCGCGGAGTGCCGAACGGAGACTTCTGGCTCCCGCGACGGAGTTTCGCGATGTGGCGGCGTTCTGGAGGGTTTCTGGCGACTTCGACTTCTCTCCGTGCATTTTTAGGTCGAGGCCGATAAGTAGTCCGAAGGAGGGCGTCGGAGGCCGGCCGAGGGGGCCACACCATAGGGCCGCGCGGGCCCCCCTAGGCCGCGCCGCCTTATGGTGTGGGGCCCTCGGGCCTCCACTTGATTTGTCCTTCCAGTATTCTGGGAAAATAGGGCCTTCTGCATAAATTCCGAGGATTTTCCCGAAAGTTGGATTTCTGCACAAAAACGAGACACCAGAACAGTTCTGCTGAAAACAGCGTTAGTCCGTGTTAGTTGCATCCAAAATACACAAATTAGAGGCAAAACAATAGCAAAAGTGTTCGGGAAAGTAGATACGTTTTGGACGTAAGGTAATATAACAAGTGCAATATGCAAGTATGTAGGAATCAATGCACAGTTCACACAAGTGTTTGCTTCTTGAGGTGGAGAGAAATAGGTGAACTGACTCAACATAAAAGTAAAAGAAAGGTCCTTCAAAAAGGAAAGCATCGATTGCTATATTTGTGCTAGAGCTTTTATTTTGAAAACATGAAACAATTTTGTCAACGGTAGTAATAAAGCATATGTATCATGTAAATTATATCTTACAAGTTGCAAGCCTCATGCATAATGTACTAATAGTGCCCGCACCTTGTCCTAATTAGCTTGGGTTAACACTGATCATCATTGCATAACATATGTTTCAACCAAGTGTCACAAAGGGGTACCTCTATGCCGCCTGTACAAGGGTCTAAGGAGAAAGTTTGCATTGGATTTCTCGCTTTTGATCATTCTTCAACTTAGACACCCATACCGGGACAACATAGACAACAGATAATGGACTCCTCTTTTAATGCTTAAGCATTCAACAACAGTTAATATTCTCATAAGAGATTGAGGTTTTATGTCCAAACTGAAACTTCCGCCATGATTCATGGCTTTAGTTAGCGGCCCAATGTTCTTCTCTAACAGTATGCATACTCAAACCATTTGATTGTGAAAACCGCCCTTACTTCAGACAAGACGAACATGCATAGCAACTCACATGATATTCAACAAAGAGTAGTTGATGGCGTCCCCAGAAAACATGGTTATCGCACAACGAGCAACTTAATAAGAGATAAAGTGCATAAGTACATATTCAATACCACAATAGTTTTTAAGGCTATTTTGTCCCATGAGCTATATATTGCAAAGGCGAATGATGGAAATTTAAAGGTAGCACTCAAGCAATTTACTTTGGAATGGCGGAGAAATACCATGTAGTAGGTAGGTATGGTGGACACAAATGGCATAGTGGTTGGCTCAAGGATTTTGGATGCATGAGAAGTATTCCCTCTCTATACAAGGTTTAGGCTAGCAAGGTTATTTGAAACAAACACAAGGATGAACCATGCAGCAAAACTCACATAAAAGACATATTGAAAACATTATAAGACTCTACACCGTCTTCCTTGTTGTTCAAAACTCAATACTAGAAATTATCTAGACTTTAGAGAGACCAAATATGCAAACCAAATTAGCAAGCTCTAGGTGTTTCTTCATTAATGGGTGCAAAGTATATGATGCAAGAGCTTAAACATGAGCACAACAATTGCCAAGTATCAAATTATTCAAGACATTTTAGAATTACTACATGTAGCATTTCCCGATTCCAACCATATAACAATTTAACGAAGAAGATTCAACCTTCGCCAAGAATACTATGAGCAAAGCCTAAGAACACATGTGTTCATACGAACCAGCGGAGCGTGTCTCTCTCCCATACAAGGATGAACTTATTCAAATATAAAAAAAAAAACAGACGCTCCAAGTAAAGTACATAAGATGTGACAGAATAAAAATATAGTTTCAGGGGAGGAACCTGATAATGTTGTCGATGAAGAAGATGCCTTGGGCATCCCCAAGCTTAGACGCTTGAGTCTTCTTAAAATATGCTGGGGTGAACCACCAGGGCATCCCCAAGCTTAGACTCTTCACTCTTCTTGATCATAGTATATCATCCTCCTCTCTTGACCCTTGAAAACTTCCTCCACACCAAACTCGAAACAAACTCATTAGAGGGTTAGTGCATAATCAAAAATTCACATGTTCAGAGGTGACACAATCATTCTTAACACTTCTGGACATTGCCCAAAGCTACTGGAAGGTAATGGAACAAAGAAATCCACCCAACACAGCGAAAGAGGCAATGCGAAATAAAAGGCAGAATCTGTCAAAACAGAACAGTCCGTAAAGACGAATTTTAAAATGGCACCAGACTTGCTCAGATGAAAATGCCCAAATTGAATGAAAGTTGCGTACATATCTGAGGATCACTCACGTAAATTGGCATAATTTTCTGAGTTACCTACAGAGAATTTTGCCCAGATTCGTGACAGCAAAGAAATCTGAAACTGCGCAGTAATCCAAATCTAGTATGAACTTTACTATCAAAGACTTTACTTGGCACAACAAAACACAAAACTAAGATAAGGAGAGGTTGCTACAGTAGTAAAAAACTTCCAAGACACAAATATAAAACAAAGTACTGTAGCAAAATAACACATGGGTTATCTCCCAAGAAGTTCTTTCTTTATAGCCATTAAGATGGGCTCAGCAGTTTTAATGATGCACTGCAAGAAATAGTATTTGAAGCAAAAGAGAGCATCAAGAGGCAAATTAGAAACACATTTAAGTCTAACATGCTTCCTATGCATAGGAATCTTGTAAATAAACAAGTTCATTAAGAGCAAAGTAACAAGCATAGGAAGATAAAACAAGTGTAGCTTCAAAAATTTCAGCACATAAAGAGGTGTTTTAGTAACATGAAAATTTTTGCAACCATATTTTCCTCTCTCATAATAACTTTCAGTAGTGTCATGGGCAAACTCAACAATATAACTATCACATATAGCATTCTTATCATTAGTCTCATGCATAAAATTATTACTCTCCACATAAGCATAATCAATTTTATTAGTTGTAGTGGGAGCAAATTCAACAAAGTAGCTATCATTATTATTCTCATCAAGTGTAGGAGGCATAGTATAATCACAACAAAATTTACTCTCCATAGTAGGTGGCACCAAAAGACCACTATCATTATAATCATCATATATGGGAGGCAAAGTATCATCAAAGAAAATTTTCTCCTCAATGCTTGGGGGACTAAAAAGTTCATGAAAACCAGCTTCCCCAAGCTTAGAACTTTCTATATCATTATCAACAATGGTGTTCAAAGCGTTCATACTAATATTACTACCAGCATGCAAATAAGATTCCATAGGTTTTTTAATTTTCGCATCAAACAATCCATGTTTTAAATCAGGAAATAGAATAAGAAGCTCATTCTTGTCCATTATGCCAAACTAGTGTAAACAAGAAACAAAAAGATGCAATTGCAGGATCTAAAGGAAATAGCTTCGAGTACTTACAACGGCGCCGATATAGAGTAGCCGAGATCCGGAGTGTGAGTACCTTTTACCTTTCCTCCCCGGCAACGGCGCCAGGAAAATAGCTTGATGTCTACGCCCCTCCTTTTCCTGTAGAAAGTGTTGGGCCTCCAAGAGCGAGGTTTGTAGAACAGCAGCAAGTTTCCCTTAATTGGATCACCCAAGGTTTATCGAACTCAGGAGGAAGAGGTCAAAGATATCCCTCTCATGCAACCCTACAACCACAAAGCAAGAAGTCTCTTGTGTCCCCAACACACCTAATAGGTGCACTAGTTCGGCGAAGAGATAGTGAAATACAGGTGGTATGAATAAATAGTAGCAACGGCACCGAAAAGTGCTTTGCCAGACAGAAACAAGCAATAGTAACGGTGAGTAACACAATAAAACAGTAAACAAGCAGCGATAGCGTATTTAGGAACAAGGCCTAGGGATCGACTTTCACTAGTGGACACTCTCAACATTGATCACATAACAGAATAGATAAATGCATACTCTACACTCTTGTTGGATGATGAACACCATTGCGTAGGATTACACGAACCCTCAATGCCGGAGTTAACAAGCTCCACAATTCAATGTTCATATTTAAATAACCTTAGAGTGCATGAAAGATCAATACGACTAAACCAAGTACTAACATAGCATGCACACTGTCACCTTCATGCTAAGAAAGGAGGCATAGATCATATCAATACTATCATAGCAATAGTTAACTTCATAATCTACAAGAGATCATAATCATAGCCTACGCCAAGTACTAACACGGATGCACACACTGTCACCATTACACCGTGCAGGAGGAATAAAACTACTTTAATAACATCACTAGAGTAGCACATAGATAAATTGTGATACAAAACACATTGCAATCATAAAGAGATATAAATAAGCACTTCACTATGGCATTCATAACAGTGAATAAGTATTCTGTGAAATATAGCCTAAGAGACCCACACGATGCACACACTGTCACCTTTACACACGTGGGACAAGGAGTTCAGATCACATGAGTAAAATTCACTTGACTAGCATAATGACATCTAGATTACAAGCATCATCATATGAATCTCAATCATGTAAGGCTCATGAGATTATTGTATTGAAGTACATAGGGAGAGATGAACCACATAGCTACCGGTACAGCCCGAGCCTCGATGGAGAACTACTCCCTCCTCATGGGAGCAGCAGCGTGATGAAGATGGCGGTGGAGATGGCAGCGGTGTCGATGGAGAAGCCTTCGGGGCACTTCCCCGTCCCGCGGCGTGCCGGAACAGACTCCCGTCCCCGATCTTGGCTTTGCGATGGCGGCGCTCGGAAGGTTTCGTGGGTTTCGTCGAACGTATCAGGGTTTTGCGACGGAGGCTTTAAATAGGCGGAAGGGCAAGGTCGGTGGACTGGGGCCCACACTATAGGGGGCGCGGCCCCCTTGGCCGTGCTGGCCTAGGGTTTGGTGGCCCTGTGCCCCCTCTCGCGGTTCTCGTGTGTTGGATGCTTCCGGGCAAAATAGGAACCTGGGCGTTGATTTCGTCCAATTCCGAGAATATTTCTTTACTAGGATTTCTGAAACCAAAAACAGCAGAAAACAAGAACTGGCACTTCGGCATCTTGTTAATAGGTTAGTTCTAGAAAATGCACGAATATGACATAAAGTGTGCATAAAACATGTAGATATCATCAATAATGTGGCATGGAACATAAGAAATTATCGATACGTCGGAGACGTATCAATGCCACACTCCGTGCTGCAGAGTGTGTAAGAACCAAGTTAGGTTTGAATGCGGAAACAACTTGGACAAGTGGGGTAATCAACTAAGCATGAATGGTGGAAACAACTTGCACATGTGTGGAAACCAAGTAAGTTTCAATGGATAAACAAATTACCCAACAAATTATACATGTGTTAAAAAGCAAGTTATTTTGAGTGGAGAAACAAAATTAGATTGAAAATGTAGGAACAAAGTTAGTACATTTGTAGGAACCAAAAAAAGTCAGTACATCTGTACAACTTACTACATATTTGAAATAAACAAAGTCAGTACACATAATTTTGGCTTCTAAACTCACTTGGTCCCTTGCTTTGGTGGCTTTATGTCTTCGGGACCTTCGAACTTACTGAGCTTAACTGGCGAATTTGCATAATACTGGTCCCACAATGTGTGAATAGCTGAAAGAATGTCCTCGACATTTTGAGCTAATTTTTTATCAGACAAAGATCTAATGGAATCGAGCACCTCAAATCTCCTATCTCTAATGTTGATGACGAATAACCAATAGTGGTTCACTGGTTCATCTGCCTCAGGTGCCAAGTCTTCAATTACTGGCAACATCACCTACATTTTATTTTTATTGAGAAAATAAAATTAGTGATCTTATCTATATTTTGGAAACCACAAATTTGATGTAAAATTAAAAGGTGCAAAACTTAATGATGGTGCTGAAAAAAAAGCTCAAGTAGCAGAATAGTAGACAGTTAAGGCATGTTTTCAGTAACCAACTTAAGTTGGTCATAGTAACCAACTTAACCATGTCTTCAAACCAACTTAGCCATGTTTGAAAAACCAACTAACATGCATTAAGTAACCAACTTATACCAACTTAATGGGAAATACAAACTTTGTTGATTTCCACTACCCGACTTAGCTATATTGAACGCCATAACTTAATGCAAATCAGTGTGCAAACTAACAAGGGATGATAGTGTTTGAATTTTTTTTTTAAATAAATTTAAGTGTGGAAAAATAGAAAGCATTAAGTTTGATTAAAAATGGAACCAACTAAACTAAGTTAATCCAACTTGAGCATGTTTGCTAAGCCAAGTTTGTTGATTCAGTGATGCAACTTGAACATGTTTGGTATTCAAGTTTGTTGTTTCAGTAATGCAACTTAGGCATGTCTGCTAATCCAAGTTGGTTGGCTAAGGAACACAAGTTATGCCAGAAAAAAATTTGTTGACTCTAAACTAAGACAACTTAAGCGTCATTGAAAGAACCCATTGTAAGAAAACCAAGTTAAGCATGTATTGCTAAAAAAACAAAAAAAGTTGGTTAACTTACAGAGCCAACTTTATAAAAAAAGAAGTATAATCACTTACAGAATCTTTCCTGTCCAGGTGGGCAGTAGCCTTGTTGAAGTGTTTTTTCAACTCCTTCTCATTCCTTTTCAAATCTTTGAGTAGATGCTGCAGATAGTGAAAAAAGCATGTGATTATGAATAATACACATGACGAGGGGAGGAAAGGCCACAAAAAAAACATGGTACAGCAGGTATAGTAGAATAAAAAAGAAAAAAAAATGGATTCATACCGTAACCCTCAAAGGCATAACAATCTTCTTCACATTCTTATCTTTCCTCAACATGATGGAATCGATTCCAAGTTCCATTACAGTATTGCTCACTACACCACAAGGCATCATTGCATTGGCAAGCTCTTTCAGTGATACAAAAAACCTTTCATAGTTGACAATTATTGGAGATTTGTCAATTTCCTTGCCCCTCGTAGATCTCCGTCCATGGGCAATCACTGCATTGTACAACTCTTTGACCTCTGCTGAGCATGTGAACATGCTTTTATCTTCATACGTGATGTATGGTGATAACTGACAAATAGCCTGCCTAATTAGTCCGCGTCGCTTCTCTTCTGGCCTCTCAGCTGCTGTTGTGCTTCCCTCTACTTGAGAACTGGATGCAATGTTGTTTACTGTACCTACAGGAGTCTTGAACCCACTACCAGTAAGGACAATGCTGTTGTCAGTAGTTCTTTGCTCCTTACTGTACTTCTTCTCCTTTTCAACCTTATCAACAGCTTCACAAGCTTCTCTCCAGGTTGCTTCATCCCAATCATCTACTTCGCTGCCAAAACGTTCTGCATCCAAGTCAACTGGTGTTATACCAAATGAGTATGGAGGGTTTGAGTCAAATTTTGCAGGGCTATCAAAACCAAGATCAAACCTCGGAGCATCTGGTGCTCTGGCCAACATAGCACGTTTCCTCGTGAACTCATCCAGATTTTTAATCTTTGGTTCAGGAGGTGGACAGCTTTCACGTGTAGGGCATGTAGCTTCTCTGTTTGCTGGAATCCCCTGCGGAAGTGGTGCATGTTTCTGTGGTGCTTCAATTACTTTAGTTGTTGACACTCGAGAATGAGGCATGACTTGCGGGATTTGCTGAAGTTGTTTTGCTTGTGGCACTGCACAAAAAAGAGAATGGGGGAAAAAATTAGAACCAACTAAGGCATGGTGCTAGCGACTAAGACATGGTGGTAGCAACTTAATGATGATGCTGAAGAATAGCTTTGCTAGCAATTGAAGACAACTAAGGCATGCTATTAGAGAAAGTAACTAATATGATTTTAGTAACCAATTTAGCCATGCTGGTCGAACAACTAAATGGAAATCATTATACAAACTTAATGAGAATACAACTTTGGTGACTTCAACTACCCAACTTAGCTATATTGAACGCCGTAACTTAATGCAAATCAGTGTGCAACTAAAAAAGGATGATAGTGCTTGAATTTTTTAAAATAAAATTAAGTGAAAAATAAAAAGCATTAAGTTTGATTAAAGCAACCAACTAGATGTCCAACAAAGCACCCTATAAAAACACAACTATGCAACCCACAAACATGCAACTTATTTTTGCTTTGGGAAAACCCAAAAACCAAGGCAGTACATTTTTAAAAAGGAAAAAATCGAAACATGGGTGAGTTATGTGTTGAGGCAAGTGAAGCATGGTTGTGTTGCAAAAGAAAAAAATAGGAAAAGTATGCTTGTAGAGTTATGTGTTACTGATAAAACTTACTTGGCGGCACTGCACAGTGAGGCGTGACTTGGGGATTTTAATGATGTCTGATAACACCTGAAGATGCAGGTTGTTGCTGATTTGGTTTTGGTGGCATTACAGTAGGCATTTTAAGCTTGGCAGCGCCATGTGCTTCAACATTTGCCTGAACCCTGTAATTAGGACCTACAGTGACATGGGTGTTTTGCATTGGCAAATTGGTTGTTCCTTCTGGGATATTTGAGCTCACTTTCGATAATGCTGCTTCGGTTTGTAATGTGACTGGGATTGTCGACTTCGCAGTACCATTATCTGATAACCTGCTTCTCTTTTGGTTCTGAAATGGACGTTCACGATGTACCACCTGCTTTTGTTTGAAGCTCTTTTGCTTCTGCTCTTCAACTTGTATATCCAATCTATGCAAATTAAAGCACTCTGCAGTGAGCTTCTGTGTTGCCTCGTCACTGCCAAAGGTAGTAAGTGGTGGGTCGCTGTCCAGAGATGAGTGCTTATGCTTCTGTATCATACTCATGAACACTGCCTTTGCATGCAAACGGGAATCGTTGTCGAAAATTTCAGGGGGTTCTATGTAAGGAAGGTCAATTCCACTTCTTATCTCTGAGCCAACCAATTCTTGTAGTTCAGAAAATGGACTCCAATTTGATACATCTGGTGCATCATCTTTGTCATGCTCCTGATCTGCGTGCAACTGTACTAAGTGTTCTTCCCCAACCTTCCTTCTTGTTCTCTGAATCAAACCTTGAACTGACAAATCATCAGAACTTGTTTCATTTCCAGAAGGATTCTGCCTGAGATTTCTAGATGGTCCATCATTTGATTTCTGAGGAGTCAGCCTAGCAGATCTTCTTGGAGGCGGCTGCAAGTCATTAGGTTGGTGTTTAGCTTGTTCATCTTCCACTGTACCTCTAGTTTTCTGTTTGTCATTTCTCTCATTTGCATCAACTTCGTCACCCCCGTTGTTATCATCTACATTGTCGCAAGGCCTCTTCCTGAGGTTGCTAGATGGACCATCATGGGATTTCTTAGGTGTTATCCTAGCAGATCTTCTTGGAGGCGGTTGCAAGTTGGATGCTGGTTCTTCGTGCTGTTCATCTTCCCCAGTACCTCCAGTGCTATGGTTATCATTTCTGCCATCTGGGTCATCTTCATCTCCCCTGTTGTCATCATCTTCGTCCTCCCCGGTGTCATCATCTTCATCGTCTTCACCATCAGTATCTTCTTCAGATTCACGTTCTGCATTATTATCATCAACACCCTCGTCATCGCCATCATCCTCATCATGAACAACTGCATCTTTGCGTTGCCTCTTCCTTCTACCTTCCTATTCTTCATCCATTAAATTCGCAAACGATTCGACAAAGGTACCAATTCGGTTTGATATGTCTGTGCACAGCTCCCCAACAATTACAGCGATTTTTCGTTTCTTCTGCATACATAAGGCAACTTAGTAAAAATGCACATGAACAAAATTGGTTTACTATGTAACCAAAATAGTACACAACTTAGGTGCAGTGGTAAAACAAATTTATATGAGTTTGAAATTATATTTAGACCATGAATGCAACTTAATGATAGCTGATTTACAAACTTAACAAGTGTGTCTATGCAGCTTAACAAACAGTTGGTATGTAACTTAACCAGTGTGTGTATGCAGCTTAACAAACAATTGGTATGCAACTTAATATAATTGTATATACAAATTTATTATGTGCAAGATACAACTAAGCTTATATGTGGAATCATCAATACCGCCGACAAAAAAAATGATGCAACTAACGAGACATGGTAGGCAACTTCACAACCAAATGATGCGCTACTTCACAAAAATAAAATCTGGTAGCCAAAGTGAGTACTAACGGTAGGTAACTTGGACATCAGAACATGCAAGTTCACTCGAGGCCATCCAATTGTGTTCTGGTTAGGGACAATGCATGCAACTTAAAATATATTGGGTATGCAACTTTGTATACCTCGCTTGAGAATTTCCGTGGCAACTTTGAAGATACAAAATCCTCCGTCCTTGTCATTCCAACGAAAAGAGAATCTCTTAAAGTTGCACCAACTGTTTCTTTCAACTTTTCATGCAAACACACAATGAAAAAAAAGACAAAAAATCCGTGTTAGTCAAAAAAACAGTATATGACAAGTAAAGGCACAAAAAAACCAAAAAATCTTAAAAAAGAGGTTCACTGGTTGAAAAACACTTACTCTCAACTTCCCAAACTCGCCATTGCCTTTAGAGTCCTTGTGCATAACATTTTGTATGAGCCTATCGTTCCATGCTGCAGCCCGAATGGGGCACTCTTCATCAGTTGCGAGGCTCATCAACAACCAATGAATCAAGGTAAAGAATCTGCAAAAACAGAGAAAAACATGACTTGGTTCAGGAAAAAGGGAGAATAGTTCGTATCGTGAAAACAAATATAGCATGAATCACAAAAAAAGGATTTGGTTTTTCAAGTTTACCACTAGGTGATGCAGGCAACAACACACGGATTTCTTCTTCACTCCCATCTTCTTTGCTTCAGCAATGATTTGATCAATTGCAAACTGTGCAAAGTTTAACCGGCGGAACTGATTGAGGTCAAATAAACTAGTGTAACATCTGGGACTTATAGTTGGACTCGTTGTAAGGCTAATGAAGCAGTTGATTACTCCAGCAAAATATGCACGGAGGAACTTCATATCTGCTACTCCCCCCATGTCTGATATCATCTTGCACCAATCGACAAAATCTGGTGCTGAGCCACTTTCTATTCCATACTCTTCGTTCATGAACTTAATTGGCTCAGTTTCCATTTCATAACAAACAGGCATGCCTTCATTTCGGATCCCAAAAATCCTGGTGTAGCTGTCAGCAGTCACTGGAATGCTCCCCCTCCAGGAATGGCAAGCTCGCTTCTTATGGGATCGAAGCATGAAAGCACCCACATACTCAGGTCAACGGGCATTTCTTTAGCGACAACCTTTAACATTCCTCCCCAGCCCCATGCTTCAATGAGATCCTTTTGAGCTTGCACAAGAATCTTGTTAAGTTTAAACAACCTTGCAGGGGAAGCACGATTCCTTCCAAGCTGAACATAAAAAAGGAAATGTTAGTTGAACCCAAAAAACCATTGAATTAGGGACCAAAAAATATAAGTACAGATTAAACGGAAAACTCCATATAAAAAAACAAACAAACCTTAAAGCGTCGAGCAGCTGCAGGCTTCGGTGCTGCATTTCTGGTTGGATTGACAATAGAATTCCTGGCTGCGAAAGCAATTGGTGGAGCAGGTGCTGCTGCATTTCTGGTTGGATTGACAATAGAATTCCTGGCTGCGAAAGCAATTGGTGGAGCAGGTGCTGCTGCATTTCTGGTTGGATTGACAATAGAATTCCTGGCTGCGAAAGCAATTGGTGGAGCAGGTGCTGCTGCTGCTGCTGAGGTACTTGTTTCCCGGACAACTCCAGAAACTTGTGGTAACCGCAGTCGGGACCGCTTGTCATTATCCTTATTCATAATTTCAGAATTTTTGACACTGTAGAACAGAGAAAATGCATTAAACAACAAAACCTATGCAACTATAATCAAACTATACAACAAAAACAGCATCCAACTTAAATGTGGAGCTACACACAAATCAAAAACTAAAAAAACTGAGAAGTTTTGAGTTGCGATGCTAAGTTGCATAGACTAATTGTTAACTTGCATATCAACTATTGTTAAGTTGTATATTCACTAGAGTTAAGCTGACAAAAAACAGCGCTCTGCAGCTCGAGTACGTGCTCGATGAGTAGCCCACGAAGCGGAAGAACCACGAGACTTTTGGGTCGAAAACAGCAACAGTAGCAAGAGGAAAACGATGAACAATGGCGTCATCGTGGAACAAAATGGTCACGGAACGCTTACACGCCGCACTCTGCTCGATGCGTAGGTAGCCCAGGAAACAAAGAAGCGGAAGAACCGCACGAGTTTTGGGTCGAAATCAGCAACGACAGCAAGATGAATCGATGTTCAGAAACCAACTTAAGCCAGATTAAAGTAACCAAAACTTAGCCATGTTCAGAAGCCAACTTAAGCTAGATTTAAAAGCAAACTTAGTTACATTCGCAAAACCAACTAAATTAGAAGATGAACACATAATATAACCCTACAAATTATAGTTTGAAAAATCCAACATAGTTAGATTCAGTAAAACAACTTAGACGTGTTCATGACCCACCTAAGCTAGAAGATGAAAAAAATGTAAAATCTAGCGGGTGATGTACACGAGTTCAGGATTAATGGATCTCTGGATTCAATGTTCAGTCATGTTGTTAGCCACGACTCGATCATTAGACTAAAATGAAAGGACGAAATACGATACGAGATAAGTTCAGGCTGATTCAGTATACAAATTAAGCTGCATTTGGTGTAGGCTTTAGCAAACATGCCGCTCTCGTACAGAGAGTGCAGCTCTACAGATATGCTGTGCAAAATCAAAGTAGTACCCGCCCCCAGGTTCGACAAATACATAGACAGCAATAAAAACAACCTATAAAACAAGCGACTACCACACATACATATCTGGTAGCAGTTACTAGAATTTTTGCAGCACTGCATCAGAAACTACTAGCACATAAACAGTAATTCGAGCAACAAAAATAGAACCCCAACAATGTAACCAAAATTACTACTACCAGCACATAAAATACACACAGCAGCTTCCCAGAAAAAATCCCCGTGAAAAATAGTTCATACTTGGCTCGAATTGCTCCACAACAACACACATAGCGAACTAATTTGCAGGGGATTTGACATAGCGAACTAATTTGCAGGGGATTTGACACAACAACACACATAGCGAACTAAATTGGATGATCAGCAAGCAAAATTTGCAGGGATTGGCGCTAGAAACTACCTCAACCGGCCGAAAACTTGGTGACCGCGCACCCCGCCGACGACCGCACCTAGATCCCCGCCTCGTTGATCACCACCGCCGCGCTCACCGCCGCGGATCTCGACGCCCCGGCTACCGGAGTGGCCGCGCTTCGCGTCGACAAGTGGAATGGCTAGACCTCCCCCGCCGAACGGCTAGACCTCCCCCGACGGGAAAGCCTCACTCCCCGGCGCAGAGCTCGCCGCACTAACGCGCGGCTCACACTGCGCCAACGAGCAAAACCTTCCCTACGGCGAGATGTTCCTCCTCGTAGCGTCCGAGATCGCCGGCCACCGTCAGCTGCGAGATCGCCGCGCTCCGCCACCAGAAATCGCAGACACCAGAAACCCTAGTGCGAGAGGAATCGTTGGATCGGGATGGAGAGAAGAGGAAGGAAGCGAAATGGGAGGCGCACTCTTCGGCGAGGAAACGGTGACTCCGAATCGACAAGGAAGACGACAAAATGGTGGGCGCGGGTTTCAGGTGGGAAACGGTCCGGGTCCAGGTGGTTTTCGATAGCCAGACCCGCGTGCCATCCGTCCGTCCAGCGCGAATCCAACGGCCCACGAGCGAGTGCCCGGTATGACCAGTAGCATCCAAGCACTTTTTAGCAATTGGGAAACTAAAAATGCAAACAAATTTGTTGGATCCGGGTTACAAACCCGAGGCTCAGGCACAACATACCACTGCGCCAACGGGACAATGATGTTGATAGTGTGCATGGAATTCTTTTTTATCTTCGTACCGTTGGATGTAGTTCTATTGATTTTTTTTCTTTCAGGGTTGCATATTTATTTTGACTCGCTCGTGTTCCTTTCTTATTTTTAGTCATGCGTTGCTCCTACATAGGATTTAGTTTTTTTTTCATTTCTCTTTTTATCCTTTGATATATGTTCTTTTCACTTGTTTTTCTTTTTCTATTTTTTTGTTACCAAGACGTAATTATTATTTACTTATTTACGTCACTTTTTCTTAACTTGGAACACATTATTTTTGTTACTTGAATCGGTGAGATTTTCTTCCTATATGTAATATTTTTGTACCCTAGGTAAACGAGATATGTCATTCAGATGCAATATCTTGTTCCCCGAGCAGATGAGATGTGTTTCTTGCACACAACATTTTTGTCCCTAAATAAATGAGGTTAGTTCTTCGGCCGCAATATTGTTGTTTCTCGAATAGAAGACACACTAGCAGGGAAAACCCGATCGCAGTCGGACCAAATTTGGCTACCACCGGCGCACCACCTTGTGACACTAGTGGTAATTAACCAGCATACCGCTGGCGCACCAACAGTGTGTTCTAGTGGTATCACATCCAACTAGTGGGGTCGACCTTTGTTGGCCAACTACAAGTGGAGTTGCAACTGAGAAAGAAATACTTCAAAATCCATGCTAACTCTGAATTCCTATTTTTATCTGAGTTGCAAGTGGGATCGGAATTGACCTTTATTGCCAAGTGGCAAGTGGAGTTGCAACTAAGAGTGAAGTGTTGCGAAATTCGTGCTAACTTGAATTTCTCTTTTGACTCAGTTGCAAGTGGGGTCGAAACTGACATTTGTTGGCCAGTTGCAAGTGGAGTTGCAATTGACCTTTGTAGGTCAGTTGCAAGTGGAGTTGCAACTGAGAGAAAAATGCTCTGGAATCTATGCTAATCTTGGATTTCTATTTTTTTGTCTCGGTTGCAAGTTGGGTTGCAACTGACCTGTGTTGCTTAGTTGCAAGTGGAGTTGCAACTGAGGAAGAAATGCTCAGGAATCCGTGCTAACCCCAAAGTTTTATTTGTCCCAGTTTCAAGTGGGGTCGCAACTAAAATTTTGTTGCCTAGTGCAAGTGGAGTAAGTTGCAACCGAGAGAGAAATGCTCTGAAATCTGCGCTAACCATGAATTTCTCTTTGTGCAAGTTGCAAGTGGGGTTGCAACTCACCTTTGCTAGCCAGTTGCAAGTGGAGTTGCAACAGAGCGAAAAATTCTCTGGAATCCGTACTAACCTTGAATTTCTTTTTTCAGTTCCAAGCGCGATCGCAACTGACCTTGGTTACCTAGTTGTAAGTAGAATTTCAACTGAGAGGAAAATGCTCGAAAATCCGTGCTAACCTCGTATTTCTCTTTGTCCCAATTGCAAGTGGGGTCAAAACTGATATTAGTTGGCCAGTTGCAAGTGGAGTTGCAATTGGCCTTTGTTGACCAATTGCAAGTGAAGTTGCAACTGAGAGAGAAATGCTCCAGAATCTGCTAACCCCGAATTTTTAATTTTGTCTCAGTTGCAAATGGGGGTCGCAACTGACCTTTGTTGCCCAGTTGCAAGTGGAGTTGCAATTGAGAGAGAAAAGCTCAGAATTCCGTGCTAACCCCTATTTTTTGTCCTAGTTGCAAGTGGGGTCGAACTAACCTTTTTGTTGCCTACTGCAAGTGGATCGAGTTACAACAGAGAAAGAAATACTCAGAAATCCTGTGCCAACCACAAATTTCTCTCTTTGCAAGTTGCATGTGGGGGTCGCAACTAACCCTTTTGTTTCCCATTTGCAAGTGGGGTTGCAACTGAGAATGAAATGCTCCAAACTATGCGTTAAACCCTAGTCCATCTTCCTTTTGTGCAATTTGCAAGTGGGGCCACGATAGACCCTTTTTGTCGCCCACTTGCAAGTGGGTTGCAACTGAGAGCGGAATGCTCTCTAGAAGTTGTGCTAGTTCCTGTTTTTGCCTAGTATCAAGTGGAGTCACAACTGATCCTTATGTTGCTCACTTACAAGTGAGAGTTGCAAGTAAGAGCGAAATGCTCCAAAATCTGTGCTTGTTCGGATTTTATCCCAGTTGCAAGCGGGGTTGCAACTACCCATTGTCACCAGTTGCAAGTGGGGTTGCAACTAAGAATGGAATGCTCCAAAATCCGCCTAAACCCCTAGTCGTTAATTTTTAGTCTCAAGCTAAAACATGAATATTTTGATGTGTCTTTGTTAACTTTTAGTCTCAAGCTATTTTTTTCATTTACTGAAACTCACGTGTGCCAGACGCGGCTAGCTCTAGCTGATTGCTGATCTTTTTAACTCACCTTAGTTGCCCAGTTGCAAGTGGATTTGCAACTGAGAGAGAAATGCTTTGAATCCGTGCGAACCCTAAATTTCTATTTTCATCCCAATTGCAAGTGGGGTCACAAGTGACCTTTGTTGTTGAGTTGCAAGTGAGAGAGAAATTCTTCGGAGTCCGTGTGCTAACGCTGAATTTCTCTTTGTCCCAGCTGCATGTGGGGTCGCAACAGGCGTTAGTTGCCCAGTTGCAAGTGGAGTTGCAATTGAGAGAAATCCTCTAAAATCCGTGCTAACCCCGAGTTGCAAGTGAGGTCGTGATCGATCTTTGTTGCCCAGTTGCAAGTGGAGTTGCAACTAAGAGGGAAATGCTCCAAAATCTGTGCTAACATACCCTAAATTTCTATTTTTGTCCCATTTGCAAATGTGGTTGCAACTGTTCCATTATTGCATAGTTGCAAGTGGAGTTGTAACTGAGAGAGAAATGCTTTTGAATCCGTGCTAAGCATGAATTTCTCTTTATCGCAGTTGGACGCGGGGTCGCAACTTATGTTTATTGCCTAGTTGCAAGTAGAGTTGCAACTAAAAGATAAATGCTCTAAAATCCGTGCTAATCGTGGAATTCTATTTTGTCGCAGATGTAAGTGGGGTCGCAATTGCCTTTGTTGCCTAGTTGCAAATGGAGTTGCAACTGAGAGGAAAATTCTCCAAAATCTATGATCTCCCTAAATTTCTACTTTTATCCAGCTACAAATGGGGTTGCAACTGATATTTTGTACCCAGCTGCAGGCAACTGAGAGAAAAATGCTTAGAAATCCGTGCTAACCCAAAATTTCTATTTTTTATCCTAGTTGTGAGGTAAATCCTATTTTTATCCTACTAAAGAAGTTGTGTCAAAAAAATACTAGTAAAGAAGAGCTTTGTAATCCGTGCTAAATCCTATTTTTATCCTACATGCAAATAAAGTTGTGACTCATAACTTTTTATTTGTCACTCGTAACTTTCTTTCCTGAAGTCTTGTCCAAGAGCAAGTACGATTTGACCAAATCAATCAATTTTTGATGCCTTTTATTTTCTATGGTTGACCGTACTTATGTTTGCACACTAGTAGAAAAACTGGGCTTTCGTCCAGGCCTTTTGTCCCGCCCAATCTGGAGCCCGGAGCCGGGACAAATGGCCTGGCCACGTCGCCCCGAAACCAGCTGGAGGGCACGGGCCCTTTTGTCCCGGTCCGTTAGGACCCATTTGTCGCGGTTGGTGGATAGGGCCAGGACCAAAGGAACTGAGGCCTTCTGCGGCCTGCTGGCACCCCTTTTGTCCCGGTTTGAGCCACAAACCGGGACAAAAGGTCTAGACCTATATATATACACAGGCAGCCCACCATCTTCCTACATTTTTTCCTTGGTGGTGAAAGGTGGAGGTTTATGCTAGCTCTTTGTTTTCATGTGCATAAGAGGTGTTTGATGAAATGTTTGTGAGGATGCCACTTGATTTTATTTGATAAGATTTCTCCTCTTTTTGGTCCTAAAAGTTTAGCAACTATTTTCTCGTATATATAGTCCGCACAATACTAATTTTACCATGGTGATTGCATTTCATACATAATTGTACTTATGGTGCAGATGAGTCATCCATGGATGTACGGTAACCAATGCGATCCCGCTTTCAGAGAGGGCGTGAAATCTTTCCTGCTTGTGACCGAGGCCAACAAGTTGAAGCAAGGTTTTATTTGTTGTCCATGTCTGAAATGTAAGAATGAGAAGTATTTCTCTTGCTCAAGAGACATTAAGAGCCACCTGCTTCGGTTTGGATTCATGTCCAGCTATAATGTTTGGACCAAGCACGGAGAAGAAGGGGTTATGATGGAAGACGGCGATGAAGAAGAAGATAACGATGACAAGTACCGATATATGTTCTCTGAATACGATGATACCGCAATGGAAGACAATGAAGAAGGAGGTGAAGAACGGGCACCAGATGAGCCTGGTGATGATGATCTTCGTCGGACCATTTCTGATGCAAGGAGAGACTGTGGCACAGATAAGGAGAGGTTGCAGTTCGACAAGATGTTAGAGGACCACCAAAAATTGTTGTACCCAGGTTGTGAAGATGGGCAGAAAAAGCTGGGTAGCATATTGGAATTGCTGAAATGGAAGGCAGAGGCCGGTGTGACTGACTCGGGATTTGAAAAATTGCTGATAATATTAAAGAAGTTGCTTCCTAGAAAGAACGAATTGCCTGCCAGTACGTATGGAGCAAAGAAGCTTGTCTGCCCTCTAGGATTAGATGTGCAGAAGATACATGCATGCCCTAATGATTGTATCCTCTACCGCGGTGAGAAGTACGATAATATGAATAAATGCCCGATATGCGGTGCATTGCGGTATAAGATCATAAGAGATGACCCTGGTGATGTTGAGGGCGAGCCACCCAGGAAGAGGGTTCCTGCGAAGGTGATGTGGTATGCTCCCATATACCACGGTTGAAACGTTTGTTCAGAAACAAAGAGCATGCCAAGTTGTTACGATGGCACATGAAAGAACATAAGAAAGACATGATGTTGAGGCACCCCGCTGATGGTCGGCAGTGGAGAAACATCGAGTGAGAGTTCCCGGATTTTGCAGGTGAGGCAAGGAACTTATGGTTTAGTCTAAGTACAGATGGCATGAATCCTTTTGTGGAGCAGAGCTGCACTCACAGCACCTGGCCCGTGACTCTATGTATCTACAACCTTCCTCCTTGGTTGTGCATGAAGCTGAAGTTCATTATGATGTCATTGCTTATCCAAGGCCCAAAGCAAACCGGCAACACCATTGATGTGTACCTAAGGTCATTAGTTGATGAACTTTTCGAGTTGTGGGCCGAACCAGGTGTACGTGTGTGGGATGAGCACAATGAACAAAAAATTGACCTACGAGCGTTGCTATTCGAACCATCAATGATTGGCCTGCTCTTAGTAACATTTCAGGATAGACGAACACGGGATACAATGCAGGCACGCACTGTTTAGATGAGACTGAAAGTAAATATTTGGAAAAAAGTAGGAAAATTGTGTACCCGTACAATCGCCGTTTTCTTCCGCGCAGGCATGCCTTAAGGAAAAAAAGGCAAGCATTTCAATGGCGAGGCAGAACCCCGTCCGAAGCCTGTCCCCCATAGTGGTGCTGATGTATTTGACATGGTCAAGTATTTAAATGTTATCTTTGGAAAGGGTCCAAGCAGTTGACCTGTTCCGAAAGACGCTGACGGACACGCGCCGATGTGGAAGAAGAAATCTATATTTTGGGAGCTACAATATTGGAAAGTCCTGGAAGTCCGCTCTGCAATCGACGTGATGCACCTGACCAAGAATCTTTGTGTGAATATTCTAGGTTTCATGGGTGTGTATGGGAAGACAAAGGATACAACAGAAGCACGAGAGGACCAGCAACGTCATCAAGGACGATACGACAATCATCCAGGGCAGTTTCAAGGGCCTGCCAGCTACGCTCTTACCAAAGAAGAGAAGGAAATATTTTTTGAAGCCCTATTCAGTATCAAGGTTCCGTCTAGTTTCTCATCGAATATAAAGGGAATAGTAAATATGAAGGAGAAAAAATTCCAGAACCTAAAGTCTCATGACTTCCACGTGCTTATGACACAATTTCTTCCGGTTGCATTGAGGGGACTTCTACCAGAAAATGTTCGACAAGCCATTGTGAAGATATGTGCATTCCTCAACGCAATTTCTCAGAAGGTAATGGATCCAGAAACTTTGTCAGGGTTACAGGCTGATGTGGTCGAATGTCTTGTCAGCTTTGAGTTGTTGTTCCCACCATCCTTCTTCAATATTATGACGCACCTCCTCGTTCACCTAGTTGAAGAGATTAGAATTCTCGGTCTTGTATTTCTACACAATATGTTCCCCTTCGCGAGGTTCATGGGAGTCTTAAAGAAATATGTTCATAACCGCACTAGGCCAGAAGGAAGTATCTCAAAGGGCTACGGAACAGAGGAGGTCATTGAGTTTTGTGTTGACTTTCTTCCGACCTTAAGCCGATTGGTGTTCCTGAATCTCGGTATGAGGGGAGGCTGACTGGAAAAGGCACACTAGGAAGGAAAGCAACGCTGTGCAGGGACAAGCTTTCTTTCAATCAAGCACACTACACAGTTCTATACAATTCCAACTTGGTGGCTCCGTACATCGAGATACACAAGAATGTTGTACGAGAAGTAAACACGGGCCAGCCCAAGTCCTTGATTACACGTCAACACATGAATACCTTCGGCAGTTGGTTGCAAACACATCTCATGAGTAACACCACTGTTGGAGAGCAGCTATACTTGTTGGCCAGGTTACCATCTTCAAACATATGTACATTCCAAGGGTACGAGATAAATGGGAATACATTTTACACGATCGCCCATGATAAAAAGAGCACCAACCAAAATAGTGGTGTCCTCTTTGATGTAAAAGATGAGAATGGGCAGACCACCACATATTATGGGTACATAGAGGAGATATGGGAACTTGACTATGGACCTACTTTTAAGGTCCCTTTGTTTCGGTGCAAATGGGTGAAGCTTAGCGGTGTACAGGTAGACGATAAGTACGGTATGACAACGGTGGATCTCAACAATCATGCATACATGGACGAGCCATTCGTCCTAGCCAACGAGGTGGCTCAAGTTTTTTACACGAAGGACATGTCTAGCAAACTGATAAAAAGAAATCAACAAAAGAATACATCAACCGAGGAGCCAAAGCGCCACATAGTTCTTTCGGGGAAAAGAAACATCGTGGGAGTGGACGACAATACAGAGATGTCAGAAGATTATAATAAGTTTAAAGAAATTCCACCCTTCATGGTTAAAATTGAACCAAATATCTTTCTAAATGATGAAGATTCTCCATGGCTAGGCGAGAAGACCACAGCACTAGATGGCGATGTTGGCGATATTTAAACCTATAATGTAATAATGTATTCTTAATAGTTCCCAAGACAATCTCTACATTTATGTAATAATGCGAACCCTTTCCCCTTGTACCCTGAGCTACTGGTTGTTGGGTGTATATATACTAGCAGCTTCCGAGCGGGAGTTGTGGGAAGAGTTCCTCGGGCGAGCTTCCAAGATGTCTAAGACGGCCGGCCATCTAATACATCTTCGAGAAGCTCCGCCGGGAGAGGCTCTTCCAGAACTTCGCCGGGACTCTTTCCTTCGAGAAGCTCTCTCTGCTCTCCCTCCTTACCCTGAGCTACTGGTTGTTGGGTGTATATATACTAGCAGCTTCCGGCGGGACCTTGCGGGAAGAGTTCCTCTCGGGCGGAGCTTCCGAAGATGTCTAAGACGGCTGGCCATCTAAGACATCTTCGAGAAACTCCGCCGGAGAGGCTCTTTCCTTCGCCGTCACCGAGTGTATACCAGCTCCCGGGAAGCTCTCTCTGCTCTCCCCGTTTGTACCCATGAGCTACTGGTTGTTGGGTGTATATATACTAGCAGCTTCCGAGCGGGACTTGCGGGAAGAGTTACTCGGGTGGAGCTTCCGAAGATGTCTAAGATGGCTGGCCATCTAAGACATCTTCGAGAAGCTCCACCGGAGAGGCTCTTTCCTTCGAGGTGTATACCAGCTCCCGGAAGCTCTCTCTCTCTCCCCTGAGCTACTGGTTGTTGGGTGTATATATACTAGTTCCGAGCGGGACCTTGCGGTGAGTTCCCTTGGGCGGGTTCCGATATGTATCAGTCATCTAAGACATCTTGACTCCAGGCTCTTTCCTTCGAGGTGTATAGCTCCCGGAAGCTCTCTTTACCCTGAGGTACTGGTTGTTGGGTGTATATATACTAGCAGCTTCTTGAGCGGGACTTGCGGGAAGAGTTCCTCGGGAAAGCTTTCGAATATGTCTAAGACGACCGGTCATCTAAGACATATTCGAGAAGCTCGCCGGAGAGACTCTTTCCTTCCTGGCTGCTTGATACGTCTCCAACGTATCTATAATTTCTTATGTTCCATGCTAGTTTTATAACAATACCTACATGTTTTATATACACTTTATATCATTTTTATGCATTTTCCGGGACTAACCTATTAACAAGATGCCACAGTGCCAGTTCCTGTTTTCTGCTGTTTTTGGTTCCAGGAAAGCTGTTCGGGCAATATTCTCGAAATTCGACGAAACAAAAGCCAAACCTTCTATTTTTCCGAGGGACACACGGAGCCGTAGGGCAAGCCGGGGGAGGCCCAGGGCCTCCTCCCCATAGGGCGGCGCGGCCAGGCCCCCAGGCGCGCCGAGGTGTGGGGAGCCCTTCGTGGGAGCCGCTCTTTGAAAGTCTGTTTGACAAGCGGGTTAGAGTGCCCACTACCATTCGTTGATAACAACAAACACCTCTCAAAACTTTATTTTTATGCTCTCTATATGATTTCAAAACTTGAAAAGCTCTAGCACATGATTTGATCCCTGCTTCCCTCTGCGAAGGGCCTTTCTTTTACCTTATGTTGAGTCAGTTTACCTACTTCTTTCTATCTTAGAAGCAAACACTTGTGTCAACTGTGTGCACTGATTCTTACATGTTTACTTATTGCACTTATTATATTACTTTGTGTTGACAATTATCCATGAGATATGTATGTTGAAAGTTGAAAGCAATTGCTGAAACTTAAATCTTCCTTTGTGTTGCTTCAAAACCTTTTATTAAGAATCTATTGCTTTATGAGTTAACTCTTATGCAAGACTTTTTGATGCTTGTCTTGAAAGTACTATTCATGAAAAGTTTTTGCTATATGATTCAGTTGTTTAGTCATTACCTTTTTGTTAGCAAACTATAGACCATTGCTTTGGGTCACTTCATTCATCTCATATGCTTTACAATAGTGTTGATCAAGATTATGTTGGTAGCATGTCACTTCAGAAATTATTCTTTTTATCGTTTACCTACTCGAGGGCGAGTGGGAACTAAGCTTGGGGATGCTTAATACGTCTCCAACGTATTTATAATTTCTTATGTTCCATGCTAGTTTTATGACAATACCTACATGTTTTATATACACTTTATATCATTTTTATGCATTTTCCGGGACTAACCTATTAACAAGATGCCACAGTGCCAGTTCCTGTTTTTTGCTGTTTTTGGTTCCAGGAAAGCTGTTCGGGCAATATTCTCGGAATTCGACGAAACAAAAGCCAAACCTTCTATTTTTCCGAGGGACACACGGAGCCGGAGAGGGCCAGAGGGGGGCCCAGGGGGGGCACGCCGAGGGTGTGGGGAGCCCACCTCGGGACTCCACCGACATCGCCCCTTTGCCTATTTATTCCCCCACGACGCGAAAACCCGAGAGATAGATCATATTCCGAAGAACTCCGGAGCGCCGCCGCCATCGTGGAAACCTAGTTTCGGGGTCAAAGTTCCCGGCACTGCCGGGACGGGGATCGACCCCCGGAAGCCTTCTCCATCGACGCCACCGCCTCCATCATGCTCCGTGAGTAGTTCCCCCATGGACTACGGGTTCTAGCAGTAGCTAGTTGGTACTCTCTATCCCATGTACTTCAATACAATGATCTCATGAGCTGCCTTACATGATTGAGATCCATCTGATGTAATCGGTGTTGTGTTTGTTGGGATCCGATGAATTGTTACATTATGATCAGTCTATCTATATAAGTTTGTGAAGTTATTGTTGCTGCAACCTTGTTGTGTTTAATGCTTGTCACTAGTGCACGAGTGGCATGATCTTAGATTTGAGCTCTATAATTATTGCTTAGATTGTATCTACAAGTTGTTTGCACATGTCTATGTCCGGAACCCGAGGCCCCAGAGTGACAACAACTGGGATAACTGGAGGGGATGGCTTAGATATGTGGATCACATGTTTTCACCAAGTGTTAATGCTTTGCTCCGGTGTGATACGTCCAAAACGTATCTACTTTCCCGAACACTTTTGCTATTGTTTTGCCTCTAATTTGTGTATTTTGGATACAACTAACACGGACTAACGCTGTTTTCGCAGAATTGCTCTGTCTCGTTTTTGTGCAGAAATTCAACTTTCAGGAAAATCCTCGGAATTTATGTCGAAGGGCTTATTTTCCGAAGAATGACGAGCGAAGGGCAGGCCTGGGAGGCCCAGGCCCCGACACTAGGCCGGCGCGGCCCGTAGGGGGCGCGCGCCCAGCGTGTGGCCCCTCGGCCAGCCTCACGCCCTCCGGACTATTTAAAGGTTTCGATCTAAAACGCGAGAAGAGAAGTCGAAACCATCCGATACGCCGCCACCGTCGCGAAACTCCGTCTCGGGACCAGAAACTCCGTTTTGGCACTCCGCCGGGACGGGGAATTGGAGGAGATCATCGCCATCATCACCATCGACGCCTCTCCATCGACCAGCCATGTTTCCCCCATCCATGTGTGAGTAATTCCCCCGCTGTAGGCTGAAGGGGATGGTAGGGATTGGATGAGATTGGTCATGTAATAGCATAAGATTGTTAGGGCATAGTGCCTAGTATCCGTAATTGGTACTTTTATGATATTGTTGCAACTTGTTATGCTTAATGCTTGTCACTAGGGCCCGAGTGCCATGATCTCAGATCTGAACATGTTATTGTTTCATGATGATATGCATTGTTTTATGATCTTACCTGCAAGTTGTATACACGTATTGTTGTCCGGAACCCGAGGCCCCAAAGTGACAGAAATTGGGACAACCGAAGGGGAAGGTGGTGATATGAGGATCACATGTGTTCACGGAGTGTTAATGCTTTGCTCCGGTGCTCTATTAAAAGGAGTACCTTAATTTCCAGTAGATTCCCTAGAGGCCCGGCTGCCACCGGCTGGTAGGACAAAAGATGTTGTGCAAGTTTCTCATTGCGAGCACGTACGACTATATATGGAACACATGCCTATTGATTGATTAGTACTTGGATACCGTTTTATTATCATCTGCAAATGCCCGCTTTGATTGTTACATGAGTTTCTCTCATCCATGCAACGCCTCATCCATCCCGTGCCTACAGATTTTAATCCTGCTGTTTACTATAATCACTACTGCTGTCTTTGTTACTCTGTCGCTTTACATTCCTACGCAATAAAACTGTTACTCTGATAAACTCTTGCGAGCAAGTCTGTTTCCAGGTGCAGCTGAATTGACAACTCCGCTGTTAAGGCTTTCAAGTATTCTTTGTCTCCCCTTGTGTCGAATCAATAAATTGGGTTTTACTTCCCTCGAAGACTGTTACGATCCCCTATACTTGTGGGTCATCAAGACTATTTTCTGGCGCCATTGCCGGGGAGCATAGCTTTATTTGGAAGTTCACTTGGATTGATATTGTTCGCTGCAAATTCTCCATCATGGGTAAACCTCGCGATACTAAAGTCGCCATATTACCATCCACTACAAGAAAAGGTACAACTATGAGTACCTCTGCTGCTCTTGATTCACCATCTGTGATAGATAAACTTGTTTCACCACCACAAGCTTCACATGCTGGTACTTCTGCTAGATCTGAAAGTTCCTCTTATAATTTTGATGATGCTTCTGCTGTGCTTGATAATGATGGTTCATTAGGATCTTTTCTAGATGCTACAATTGCTAGGTCTAGACAAATTGAAAATACTGAAACTCCTAATGAAAATGCTGCTACACTTGTTAATTCACCTGAGTCTGTTGAATACTCTAGTGATGATCCTGATGAAGATTATGTGGAACTTGATGATGATTTTATTGATAAATGCAATGCTACTACTGATGCAAGAAAAATTAAAAAGCTTCTTGCACAACATACTGTTAGATATAAGCTATCTCCCGATCCTAAATTTGCCACATCTCCTATAAATATTAAGGATAAGGATTATGATTTTTATCTTGATCTATCTCATATATCTATTGTTGAGAAAACACCTTTTTGTGGTACTGAAAAAGAAAGTGATGTAGAACACATGATTGAGCTATCTACTCTGAGTAGCTTGTTTTTTGATGATGTTAAGAAGCGTACTTATTTCGTTGCTAAATTTTTTCCATTCTCATTAAAGGATGATGCTAAAACTTGGTATAATAGTTTGCCACCTGATTCTATTGATAGTCCAAGTGAATTGCTTGATGTTTTCTTTCGGAAATACTTTCCTGCTAGTGCCAACATATTGCTTTGCAGAAAATTTATAGCTTTGACCAGGAAGATGGAGAGAAATTGCCCGAAGCTTGGGCAAGATTTTGCTCTCTTATCAGAGCTCGACCTGGACATGATTTGGAAAAGCATGATTTACTTGATATATTTTATAGTGGACTAACCATTGAGTCTAGGGCATACCTGGATAGTTGTGCTGGTTGTGTTTTCAGGAAAAGAACTCCAGACGACGCTGAAGAATTATTGGCTAGAATAGGCCGGAATCATGATGATTGGTCTACACCTGAACCAACCCCGACACCAATATTGAAGAAGAGGGGTTTAATTAAATTAAATGATGAAGATATGAGGGAAGCCAAGAAGTCTCTTAAGGAGAAAGGTATTAAATCCGAAGATGTGAAGAATTTACCTCCCATAGAAGATTTATGTAAGATAACTCCCCCTTCATCCATGATTGAGGTACACTCTCTTGAACGCTTTACTAGGGAAGATATTCCGTATTCAAAACCTCCTGCTCAATGCTTAGATGAGTTTGATAATTATATTGTTAAGCAAGAAAATTTTAATATGAGAGTAGAGAATCATTTAATGGAAAATTCTCGAGCTATTAGTGAATTGCATGGTATTGTGGAGAGAACCTCCAATGATGTTAAGATGCTTGTTAAACACTTTCATATGGTTCAAACTCAAATTGATCAACTCACTAAAGTGCAAAATGACTTGTTAAAAAACAATTCTAAAGAAAAACATGCTTATGAAGTAACAACTAGAGGCGGTGTTTCTACCCAAGATCCTCTATATCCTGAAGGGCATCCCAAAAGAGTTGAACAAGATTCTCAATGAACTGAAACTAGTGCTCCATCTAAGAAAAAGAAAAAGAAAAAGAAACATAAAACTGTTGTAGAATCCTCTGAACCTGTTAATGATCCTAATAGTATTTCTATTTCTGATGCTGAAACTGAAAGTGGTAATGAACATGATAAAGATAATGATAAGAATGATGCTGATAAAGAAGAGGTTGAAGAAGAACCTGAAAAGCATGCTAAAAATAAAAAGTATACCAAAGAAGATTTTATTGCTAAGAAACATGGTAATGAAAGGGAACCTTGGGTTCAAAAGCAAATGCATTTTCCTGCTAAGAAACTAAAATCAAAGGAAGAAGAACACTATAATAAATTTTGTGATTGGATGAAACCTTTATTCCTGCAAATCCCTTTGACTGATGCTATTAAATTGCCTCCTTATTCAAAGTATATGAAAGATATTGTCACTAACAAAAGGAAAATTCCTAATGAGGAGATTTCCACTATGCTTGCTAATTACTCTTTCAATGGCAAAGTTCCAAAGAAGTTGGGCGACCCAGGTATACCTACTATTCCTTGTTCTATCAAGAATAATTATGTTAGAACTGCTCTATGTGATTTGGGAGCGGGTGTTAGTGTTATGCCTTTTTCTCTTTATAAGAGACTTTATTTAGATAAGTTGATACCACTGATATATCTTTGCAAATGGCTGATAAATCTACTGCTATTCCTGTTGGTATATGTGAGGATGTTCCTATTCAAGTTACTCAAAATTGCTTAATATTAACTGATTTTGTTGTGTTGGAAATGCCTGAAGATGATAATATGTCTATTATTCTTGGGAGACCTTTTCTTAACACCGCAGGGGCTGTTATTGATTGCAATAAAGGAAAAGTCACTTTCAATGTCGATGATAAGGAGCATACCATTTATTTTCCCAAGAGGATTGATAAAGTATGTGGAGTTAATACAATTTCTAATGTGAGAACTATCAAAGTGGGAGATATTGATTTTCCAATATATGAGACTAAAGAAGAATATCAAACTCTTGTGATTGGATCCATATCAATACAATACAAGGTAACATGATTGATTTGAGGTTTAATTCTTCTTATGTTATGTAAAATTTATTTGGTGGCAAGACTTGATCACCCTTGTTAACAAGTACATTTTATATGCATAGAAGAGCTAAACAACATTTCTTTCTTCCTCCATTTGTTTTACTTGCTGTAGCACTACTTATTTTGCAAGATGCTTTAGTTGTTTAGAGGCTTGCAAATCTTTTTCTGCCCAGTAATAATAAATTTAATACCCAGAAATGTGCGTTTTTCAAAGTTTTCAAAAATTCACAAAAATTATACCGTTGGTCTTATTTTTCGAAGAGGCACTGGGAAAACCAGGGATGACCAGTGGGGCACCCCAGGGTGGCACCCCACAGGCCGGCGCGGCCAGCAAGGGGGGCGCGCCACCCTGTTGTGTGGGGCCCTCCTTGCCCCACTTCATCATCTCTTCCACTCATTGCACTCTCTCTCCCGAAAAAACTCGTACTCATTTTCTCTCACTCGCGTTGCTCAAGAGCTCAAGATTTCTCGATCTCTTTGCTCAGCCCAGATTTCTGTTTGAAATTTGGCACATTTGCTCTCCGGTATGTGACTCCTCCGATTATCCAAGTAGAATTTTGTTTGGTTGAGTATATCTTGAATATTTTGCTGCTGTAGGTAACATGTTTAGTGAGCTTGCATGCTTGTTCTAAGTTGTAAGAATTAGTTTTGATGCATGTTTAGTACTCTAGCAAGTTCCTATAGTAGTTTCCCTCAATTATATGTCACCAAATCAAATTTTATAATGTTTGTTGAAAATTTTCAGAAAAGGAAGATGGATAATTGTAACTTTGGAGAAGTGTTTGAAAGAGAGACGACAAGCACGGGGAGGCCCTCAAGGGCATCCACTCGGATTAGACGATCCTATAATGAGGATGTCATCGCACCGAGCTTCGAAGCCGAAGAGGACAATGGAGTCCCTAACGCTTCATCTTTTCCATGTTATAACTTTTTGAGTAATGCAGGGTTGCTGGATGATTTCTTGGTCCTCGTTGGTAATGTGGGCTTAACCGCCTACATGGAGGACGAGAGGGATCAATACCACATGCTTACTAAAATCTTTGTTGAGAGCTTTCAGTTCAACAACAAACACTACCAACCATCAGTTACATTCAGGATTTATGATGATCCTATTACTATGAAGTTGAAGGATTTTTGTACTGCATTGGATATTGCCCCTGTAGGTACAGCGAAGAAGATCGAGAACAATCCCAAGGCTTTGTTGGAGCTCTATCGAGGAGTCACCAATGATGATTGCCGCACCATTCAGCGCGGCAAGATAAGAAACATTCAACTCCCTGCCATTAAATATTTCGCTTACTATCTTGCCACTAGCATTCTTGGTAGGGAGAACACTAGCAATATTTCTAGTTATCATCTTGCTTTCTTAGTTGCTGCACTTACTGGAGAGACACCTTATCATCTTGGTGCTCTTGTTGCCCGTCGTTTGTCTAACAAGGGGCCTATTTTTGGAGGAATTGTTGCCTCACGCATTTTAGCACATCTAGATCTTCCTCTTGACCCTACTGATGTGAAATTAACTCCTATAAGGCTTGATATTGCTGCTATGAAGAGTCATCAATTTGTTACAACCGACTCTAGTTTAGATAATATTATCTATATAATGTTGTTTGCTGACGGGGAAGAGAGGGAAATCCCTTTACCACAGCCAGATTTGTTCAGTATTCACAGGAGACCGTGGTCGCGCTCTAAGGAGGAGGTGGATGAGCAGCTAAAGATACATGGCTTCCACCAGCAGCATGATTCCGAGGACGCCGAGCCCTCCCACGACTACACCGTCACGTATCCTGGTGCTTCTTCTAGCACATACACAGAACAGGATCCATCTTTGTCGTACTACGGAGGTGCCACTTCATGGGCACCATGGGATTGATCTCCACTTAGGCCAAAAGCCTAAGCTTGGGGGGAGGTATACCGGCATCGCTCATTCTTTGCATATTATGGTTTCTGGATACTTGTACATACTTGTTTAGCTTCTTAAAGTGGTTTTCTAATAAGAGGGAGATGATATTTGGGGAAGTGCTGCCTGAAAACAGATTCTGGACTGATACCAAAAAAATTCTCAAAAACAGCCAGAACGTTATTTTGCGAAGCCAATTTTTGTGCATGTTCCCCAGGTCGTTATCTAACTTTCATTAGTTGAACATTTTTCGAGCTGGGCAGCAGAAGAATTTCTTAAAAATCTATTACTGTACTGCTGTCAAGTTTGGCAGATTTCTGCTACCTTGTGTTTATGTGACTCTTCTAGTTTTCATTTTCTTATTTTTGCTTTATTTCTTTCCTAAAACACAAAAATACCAAAAATATTTCTGTTGTTTCTCTTTACCATTTGTTTATTTTGGTTTCTTGCTTCTATTTTGCTTCATTTGCTATCGTTGGTTTGCTATAAGAAAATCCAAAAAGATTTTGCTTTGTTTGCTTGTTTCCTTTTGTTCTTATTTCCAATTTGAAAACACCAAAAATATTTGTTGTTCTTCTTTGGTTTTGTAAAGTTCATTTTGGAGTTCAATGGTCTTCGGTGGTTGGAGCTTGGTTTTCACTCCATATTATTCAAGCTACACAAGTGAAAAGGCAATAATGACGATCTACGACAATCCGATTGTGGTGAGAGGCTGGTATGAACTCTATTTGTTTTCATTTTTGTACATATACTCATCCATGTGAGCATGCTTAGTTGGTTCATGTGAGGTATATGTCATTTAAGAAAGTCTAGTAGTTCATGATCTCTCATGTTTAGCTCCAATTTATTAATATGAGTAGCATGTCATAAATATTTGCTTGCATTGCTTTATTCATAGATAGATATGACATTGTGGTATCCTCCTCTGAATAATTCACTTGAATCAACTTGGCACATGCTCACGCATGCATATGACTGAACAAAAGTCAATTAAGCCTCGATGATTTACTTTACCTCAGAGTTCTTGTATCACTTTTATGCCTCCGTTAATTTATTTTGTCACAAGCATGATTATGACAGTTACTCCTCTTGATTGTCGCTTCCCTCTATTGCTAGCCTTCACTTGTACTGAGCGGGAACGCTGCTCGTGCTTCCAAACCCCTGAAAACCAAGTTATTCCAGAGTGTCCACCATAAATACCTATGCATGGCATTTCAAACCATTCCAAGTAAATTCTCATGTGCTACCTTTAAAACCTTCAAAATGCTTCTCAATTTGTGTTTATGTTTTATAGCTCATGAGAAAGTATGTGGTGTTTATCTTTCAATCTTGTCATTTACTCCTGACAGACTTTCACCAATGGACTAGTGGCATATCCGCTTATCCAATAATTTTGCAAAAAGAGCTGGCAACGGGGTTCCCAGCCCCAATTAATTAACTTTCATTAATAATTCTCTTCACATGCTTTGCCCTGATTTATCAGTAAGCAACTTAAATTGCAAATAGACACTCCTCCATGGTATGAGAATGTTGGAAGGCACCCGAGGATTCGGTTAATTAGCCATGGCTTGTGTAAGCAAAGGTTGGGGGGAGTGTCGTCCATAATGAAACTAAAATACATGTGTAAACAAAAGAGAAGAGGGATGATCTACCTTGCTGGTAGAGATAACGTCCTTCATGGGAGCCGCTCTTGGAAGTCTGGTTGATGAGGTAGTTAGAGTGCCCACTATCATTCGTTGACAACAACAAACACCTCTCAAAACCATTTTACTTCTGTCTTTAGAAAAATGAAAAGCTCTAGCACATGTTAATCCCTGCTTCCCTCTGCGAAGGGTCAATCTTTTACTTTTACATTGAGTCACCATCCTTTCTTTGAGCACTTTCTTGAGAGCACAACTATCATTCTTAGTATAATATGCTTGTCCCAAAATGTGATTAACTGTGGTATAACTTTGATACTTTTATCTTTGATAATCTCTACTTCCATCCATGAACTTCGAAGGTGCTCGAGAATTTATGTTTTGCTGTACAAATACGGGCAAGCGAGATACCACTTTATCATATCCTTTTATGAACATTGCAATCCTGCTGATAGACATGATTCATGATGCTTATTGTTAATTTGTTGGTACCTTTTCCATGATTGACATAGCTATTAGATGATTTTATTTGCATGTATCTTATTATGAATTGCTTAAGTACTTGCCATATCATGAGAATATTTACATCATATGAACAAATGTGTTCGTGAAAGTTCTTTTATCGCACTCAGTTGTTAACTGAATTGCTTGAGGACAAGCAATAAGCTAAGCTTGGGGGGAGTTGATACGTCCAAAACGTATCTACTTTCCCGAACACTTTTGCTATTGTTTTGCCTCTAATTTGTGTATTTTGGATACAACTAACACGGACTAACGCTGTTTTCAGCAGAATTGCTCTGGTGTCTCGTTTTTGTGCAGAAATTCAACTTTCGGAAAATCCTCGAATTTATGTCGAAGGGCTTATTTTTCCGAAGAATCACGGAGCCGAAGGGCAGGCCTGGGAGGCCAGGCCCCCCACACTAGGGCGCGGCAGCAGGGGGCGCGCCGCCCTAGCGTGTGGCCCCCTCGGCCAGCCTCTGACGCCCCTCTCTGGACTATTTAAGGGTTTCGATCTAAAAACGCGAGAAGAGAAGTCGAAGTCGCCAGAAACCATCCAGTACGCCACCACCGTCGCGAAACTCCGTCTCGGGACCAGAAACTCCATTCTGGCACTCCGGGACGGGGAATTGGAGGAGATCATCGCCATCATCACCACCGACGCCTCTCCATCGACCAGCCATGTTTCCCCCATCCATGTGTGAGTAATTCCCCCGCTGTAGGCTGAAGGGGATGGTAGGGATTGGATGAGATTGGTCATGTAATAGCATAAGATTGTTAGGGCATAGTGCCTAGTATCCGTAATGGTACTTTTATGATATTGTTGCAACTTGTTATGCTTAATGCTTGTCACTAGGGCCCGAGTGCCATGATCTCAGATCTGAACATGTTATTGTTTCATGATGATATGCATTGTTTTATGATCTTACCTGCAAGTTGTATACACGTATTGTTGTCCGGAACCGAGGCCCCAAAGTGACATGAAGAGCGGTGATATGAGGATCACAAGCTGATGTTGACAGGTGCATGCTATGTTAGTACTCGGTATAATTGCGTTGGTCTATCATGCACTCTAAGGTTATTTAAATATGAACATCGAATGTTGTGGAGCTTGTTAACTCCGGCATTGAGGTGCTCTTGTAGCCCTACACAATGAATGGTGTTTGTCATCCAACAAGAGAGTGTAGAGTAGTTTATTCAGTTATGTGATCAATGTTGAGAGTGTCCACTAGTGAAAGTATGATCCCTAGGCCTTGTTTCCAAGCACTGAAACTCCGTTTACTTACTGTTCTGTTGCATGTTTACTCGCTGCCATATTTTATTCAGATTACTATTGCTACTCATATACATCCATACAACTTGTATTTCACTATCTCTTCGCCGAACTAGTGCACCTATACATCTGACAAGTGTATTAGGTGTGTTGGGGACACAAGAGACTTCTTGTATCGTGATTGCAGGGTTGCTTGAGAGGGATATCTTTTACCTCTTCCTCCCTGAGTTCGATAAACCTTGGGTGATCCACTTAAGGGAAACTTGCTGCTGTTCTACAAACCTCTCTTGGAGGCCCAACACTGTCTACAAGAATAGAAGCACCCGTAGACATCAAGCTATTTTCTGGCGCCGTTGCCGGGGAGGTAAGGTAAAAGGCACATACTCCGGTCCAGGTAACTAAGTACTTTTCTGTTGCCGTTGTGTGTGTGCTCGAAGCTATTTCCTTTAGATCCTGCAATTGCATCTTTTTGTTTCTTGTTTACACTAGTTAGGCATAATGGAAAACATCTGTGAGCTTTTTAAACTATTTCCTGAGTCAAGACATGAATGGTTTAATGCGAAAATTAAAAAACCTATGGAACCTTATTTGCATGCTAGTAGTAATATTAGTATGAACGCTTTGAACACCATTGTTGATAATGATATAGAAAATTCTAAGCTTGGGGAGGTCGGTTTTGATGAAAATGATCTCTTTAGCCCTCCGGGTATTGAGGAGAAAGTTTATGTTGATTATGATATGCCTCCCATATATGATGATTATAATGATAGTGGTCTTTTGGTGCCGCCTACTATGGAGGATAAAGTTTATTATGATGATACTATACCTCCTATATTTGATGATGAGAATAATAATGATAGCTACTTTGTTGAATTTGCTCCCACTACAACTAATAAAATTGATTATGCTTATGTGGAGAGTAATGATACTTTTATGCATGTGAATAAGAATGCTTTATGTGATACTTATATTGTTGAGTTTGTTCATGATGCCTCTGAAAGTTATTATGAGAGAGGAAAATATGGTTGTAGAAATTTTCATGTTACTAAAACACCTCTCTATATGTTGAAATGTTTGAAGTTACACTGGTTTCATCTTCCTATGCTTGTTACTTTGCTCTTCATGAACTTGTTTATTTACAAGATTCCTATGCATAGGAAGCATGTTAGACTTAAATGTGTTTTGAATTTGCTTTTTGATGCTCTCTTTTGCTTCAACTCTTATTTTTTGGGAGTGCATCATTGAAATTACTGAGCCCATCTTAATGGCTATAAAGAAAGCACTTCTTGGGAGATAACCCATGTGTTTATTTTACTACAGCAATTTTGTTTTATATTTGTGTCTTGGAAGTTGTTACTACTGTAGCAACCTCTCCTTATCTTATTTTATTGCATTGTTGTGCCAAGTAAAGTCTTTGATAGCAAGGTTCATACTAGATTTGGATTACTGCGCAGAAACAGATTTATTGCTGTCACGAATTTGGGCAGGGTTCTCTGTAGGTAACTCATAAAAATCTGCCAATTTACGTGCGTGATCCTCAGATATGTACGCAACTTTCATTCAATTTGAGCATTTTCATCTGAGCAAGTCCAGTGCCTCTAAAAAATTCGTCTTTACGGACTGTTCTGTTTTGACAGATTCTGCCTTTTATTTCGCATTGCCTCTTTTGCTGTGTTGGATGGATTTCTTTGTTCCATTGACTTCCAGTAGCTTTGGGCAATGTCCAGAAGTGTTAAGAATGATTGTGTCACCTCTGAACATGTGAAATTTTGATTATGCACTAACCCTCTAATGAGTTTGTTTCGAGTTTGGTGTGGAGGAAGTTTTCAAGGGTCAAGAGAGGAGGATGATATACTATGATCAAGAAGAGTGAAAAGTCTAAGCTTGGGGATGCCCCGTGGTTCATCCTGCATATTTCAAGAAGACCCAAGCATCTAAGCTTGGGGATGCCCAAGGCATCCCCTTCTTCATCAACAATTTATCAGGTTCCTTCTCTTGAAACTATATTTTTATTCGGTCACATCTTATGTACTTTAGTTGGAGCGTCTGTTTGTTTTTGTTTTGTTTGAATAAATTCATGCTTGTGTGGGAGAGACACGCTCCGATGTTGCGTATGAACACATGTGTTCTTAGCTTTACTTTTAATGTTCATGGCGAAGGTTGAAACTGCTTCGTTCATTGTTATATGGTTGGAAACAGAAAATGCTGCATGTGGTAATTGGTATAATGTCTTGAATAATTTGATACTTGGCAATTTTTGTGCTCATATGGATCATGTTTAAGCTCTTGCATCATGTACTTTGTACCCATTAATGAAGAACTGCATAGAGCTTGTTAAAATTTGGTTTGCATGATTGTTCTCTAGAGTCTAGATATTTTCTGGTTAAGGTGTTTGAACAACAAGGAAGACGATGTAAAGTCTTATAATGCTTACAATATGTTCATATGTGAGTCTTGCTGCACCGTTTATACTTGAGTTTGCTTCAAACAACCTTGCTAGCCTAGCCTTGTATTGAGAGGAATTCTTCTCGTGCATCCAAATCCTTGAGCCAAAAACCATGCCATTTGTGTCCACCATACCTACCTACCACATGGTATTTCTCTGCCATTCCAAAGTAAATTACTTGAGTGCTACCTTTAAAATTCTATTCTTTGCCTTTACAATACATAGCTCATGGGAAAATAGCCTTAAAAACTATTGTGGTGAAGAATATGTACTTATGTATCTTATTTCTTAATAAGTTGCTTGTTGAGCGGTAACCATGTTTCTGGGGACGCCATCAACTTTTACCTTTGTTCAATATCATGTGAGTTGCTATGCATGTTCGTGTTGTCCGAAGTAAGGGCGATTTTCATTATCAAATGGTTTGAGTATGCACATTGTTAGAGAAGAACATTGGGCCGCTAACTAAAGCCATAAATCATGGTGGAAGTTTCAGTTTGGACACAAATCCTCAATCTCTTATGAGAATATTAACTGTTGTTGAATGCTTAAGCATTAAAAGAGGAGTCCATTATCTGTTGTCTATGTTGTCCCGGTATGGATGTCCAAGGTGAGAATAATCAAAAGCGAGAAATCCAATGCGAACTTTCTCCTTAGACCTGTACAGGCATAGAGGTACCCCTTTGTGACACTTGGTTGAAACATATGTTATGCAATGATAATCCGTGTTAATCCAAGCTAATTAGGACAAGGTGCGGGCACTATTAGTATTCTATGCATGAGGCTTGCAACTTATAGGATGTCTTATACATAACACATATGATTTATTACTACCATTGACAAAATTGCTTCTATGTTTTCAAAATAAAAGCTCTAGCACAAAAATAGTAATCAATGCTTCCCTCCGCGAAGGGCCTATCTTCTACTTTATTGTTGAGTCAGTTTACCTATTCCTTCTATCTTAAAAGCAAACACTTGTGTCAACTGTGCATTGATTCTTACATGTTTACCTATTGCACTTGTTATATTGCTTTATGTTGACAACTATCCATGAGATATACATGTTACAAGTTGAAAGCAATTGCTGAAACTTAATCATCCTTTGCGTTGCTTCAATACCTTTTACCTTGAATCTATTGCTTTATGAGTTAACTCTTATGCAAGACTTATTGATGCTTGTCTTGAAAGTACTATCCATGAAAAGTCTTTGCTATATGATTCAGTTGTTTAGTCATTATCTTTACTATCACTTCATTCACTTCATATGCTTTACAATAATGTTGATCAAGATTATGTTGGTAGCATGTCACTAAAGAAATTATCATTATTATCGTTTACCTACTCGAGGGCGAGTAGGAACTAAGCTTGGGGATGCTTGATACGTCTCAAACGTATATATAATTTCTTATGTTCCATGCTAGTTTTATGACAATACCTACATGTTTTGTTCACACTTTATATCGTTTTGATGCGTTTTCGGAACTAACCTATTGACGAGATGCCAAAGTGCCAGTTCTGTTTTCTGCTATTTTTGGTTTCGAAATCCTAGTAAGGAAATTTTCTCGGAATTGGACGAAATCAACGCTCAGGGACCTTATTTTCCCGGAAGCATCCAGAGTCGAGAGGCACCAGGGGAGCCCTGGGGCCCCACCCCACAGGGCGGCGTGGCCTGGACCCTGGGCGCGCCAGCCTATGGGGGGGCCACCCCCTGGCTCCTCCGAGGCCGCCTCTTCGCCTATAAGATGCCTCCTGACCTAAAACATCAACACGGATTGACGAAACTCCAGAAAGACTCCAGGGATGCCGCCACCATCGCGAAACTCCAATTCGGGGGACAGAAGTCTCTGTTCCGGTGTCACATCCCGAAATTTTCTAAATTTTGGAAGGTAAAATAAAAATAAATTTAATGCTTGATTGTTTGAACTTGATTGAAAATCCACAAAGAATTAAAACTTTTTGGAGTTATTTAAACGTATTTTCCAAACTATTGTTTTTCAAATACTTTTGGTTTCAAGTATTTTCAAAATCAAACATATAGGCCAAATGTTTATAATTATTATTTTATTTTAAAAAAATAAAACTACAGAGAACTATATTTGTAAAATATTGCCAAAGTAGCCAATTAGGCTAAGTGCATATAACTATTATTTTATTTTCATAAATGGATTTTAAATAGGTTCCTTGTTGTCCTAAAACACTATTTTGATTTTTACAAATTTTTATAAACTTATTTGGTATGCGTATGTTAAAACTATTCACACATAGCCATAATGGCATAATAGTAATAAAATAATATAAAATAAAAATTTATAAAATTTAAATCCTTTATTATCCTATACTGAGCAATATAATTTTACAAACTCGTAGAAATTCGTTTCACTCAAATCGGAATTATGAAACTAGTTTTACAAAAGAAACAAGTAAAGAAAAAGAAAAAAAGAAAAAAAATAAAGTGGCCGGCCAGCCGGACCGACCGGCCCAGCAGGCGGCCGAGCCAGGCCCAGTCAGCCCAGCCGGACCGACCGGCCACGCTCGAGCCATCGAGTTCGTGTTCGTGTCTGGCACGAACCAATTCGTTTTGGAAAAAACTTATCTCTACTTAAACGCATTTTTCTTGAGCTACACAACTCCGAATTCAGATCCGTTTGTTTCTACGCGTTCCTAACTTCGAGGCCCACCTTTTCCACCGACCTATGGCCTATATAAAGCCACCACCACGTCGCAGTTTCGTTTTCCCTTTCCTCCTCTCGAAATCCTAGATCAACGAATCTTAACTCGTTGATTTGACCAACAAAACCACCTCAAATCGCTTCGGGCTCTACACGAAAGTTGTAGATCTCGTCGAGATCTTTCAATCCCGACCAATCTCATCTCTTTTCATCCACCATACACGGATAATTTCGCATCGCAAGGTGTCAGACCTGACAAAGGGAATCTTCAATTAGTTCGTGCTCGTTCCACGAAATCCAAATTCCTTTGGTGAGTATGTAGATCTGATCATCCTTGTTTTCATTGCCGCAAGTTTCACCTTGTTTCGTTCACCGAGCAAGGAGAAAATCGTGTTACAAGATTCAGATCTTATAAGGTATAACCCAGATCTTGTCAAACACATTAATCCGTTGTGAAAAGTAATTTGTGCGTTAGATAGATCTATTAATTCTATACAACTTTGATGTAGAAAGTTTTTCCATCTGAGCAAATTTTTCTGTCAACTTTATGACATCATCATGACATCAGCATAGTCAATCACAAAGTCAAACTGCAGTCAGCAGTACTCAGCGGTACAGTCAGCAGTACAGTCAGCGGTACAGTCAGCAGTACAGTCAGCAGTCAACTGTACAGTCAGCAGTCAACTATACAGTACAGTCAGCGTCTCAGTCAAACTCGGTCAAACTCATTTTAATGTAAATTTTAAATATCAGATTATGTGTCTAACTTAGAAATTCATTATAAAATCATCCAGAGGTCCAAAATTTACAAACTTTATATCGTTGGAAAGCTTATAACATGTAGAATCCAAATATGCAAGAATACTGTATATGTTATGTATTAGTTTTCGAATCATAATTCAAATGATTTAATTAATCCTTTTTCACTATAAAAATCATATCAAATAATCTACTGGGCCAAATCTTATGTTTTTGTACTTTCTGGAATCCTCAGATCATGTGCTTCAACTTAGTATAGGAGTTGTACAACTTTGATACGTGCACAAACTTGTTTAGTAAAATCTGTACAAATCAGTAATTTGACGATAATTTAAATTCTATAAATCATTTTTGAATAATTCCAATTGGTCCAATCTTGTACTACTGTAACCTATCCCGGGAACTCAAGTTTATATTTTTACTAAACATAAATCTTGCGGTAGCTAATTAATAAGGTTGTGTATGTTAAGTAGATACTCAATTAATGTTTTCTAAACCAAATTAAATATCCAGGAAACTTTATTATTATTGCACATATCAGAGAACACGCCAATACCACTAGACACTTTACCTTGAACTAATATCGTGTCTATCCAAATGCATTTTCATTCACTCCTTTGACTAGTTTAAAACTATTCAACTTACAAATGAGTAATTTGAGTAATGTCATGTATCATTTGTTTATACCCAAGCCTATGTGTAACTCATACTAACTTAGTAAGTGTTGTCACACTTTACTAAATAATATTTTGAGTTGCGTCATTTGAGACTCATGTGATTTTATCACATGGATCATATCATTTTCCCATCCTTGAGTAGCAAACAACAATTGACCATAGGTTCTTATCAACCATTTTTCTTCTAAGCACTTGACTTAGATAATCATTTCCTTTTTCAAGTATTTGATCCATCCAATCAATATCTCCATTTCATATCTTGCAAGCCAAACCTCATGCCATGTCTTCTTTAACCGATGATTAAAACACATTGATTAACTACATGATTGTTTGCTTGGTTTGGTTTTATTGTTGTTGAATGGTGTGTTTATGTTATGCTATATTTTATATTATAGTTCGTACGGAGGGGCACGTATTTTGATTAAGAGAAGTGAACGCGCTTCGACTACCAAAAAGGCAAGTGACATTCAAATCCTACTTATTTTATATATGCATTAGTGTTTTGAAACTAGTATGCATGGTAGGATTTTGATTTCAAAAGAAAAGTATTATGCTATGCTTAGCAAACCCTAGTAGTGTGTAGCTACTCCTGAACCCATTGCTAGGATGCTTTATTTCTGCTTTGCAACATCAAATGCCAAATGTTGTTTCATTGTTTTGATTGTGATGGTTTGAAAAGTGAAAATTAACAACCCTAATGAAACACCTGGGTGGATTGGTTGATGGTGGGCGGCTGCTCAGGTCCACGCCCCTAGTAGGCTGAAGTGGTGAAGTCCACGCCCCTAGTTGGCTAAAGTGGTGAATCCCTGAGAGTTCGCATGTTGTTGTGGTTGTGGTTGGCCACCCAGGATTAAAGAGATTACCATGTCGTCCATGTTTTAGTTAGCTTCCAGTGCAGCCTTATGGTATTATGGGCTCTGCCGGGATTAAGTAAGTTGTGGGGGTTCAACTTGTGGCTAGACAGTGGGTGGAGGCGACGGCCAAGGGAACGGGTCTAGTTTGTATGGTTGAATTCTTCTTCTGAAAGATCTTGTCTCATTCTTCTCTTGGGAAGGGTGGGTCGTAAGGTGAAAGTGCACAACCTCTCGAGAGTTAAACCTAAGATCTTAGCCGTGTCCCCGGTTACGGACAATTTGAGCTTCTAGGCAAGGAATGTACGGAAGAATCTCATCATTGTTTTCTGAATGTGTTTAAAATTTGTATCAACCTTTGAAAACTCATGGGAGATGTAACCATGTGATTATTCTAAACCCATGGAGGATTTAACCATGGTGTGATTTCATAATGTCATTCAAAGATTTTCAAAATGTTTTGTTTTAAATAAAATGTAGGATAAAATTGGCTTTGTGCAAATTTGCCTAAACTCCACTTGCCAAATATCATGTAGATAGTCATGCCCAAAACAGCCACCATATAAGTGTCATTTGCCAGTACATCATTGTACTGACCTCCATTCGTGGGGCTGCATATTCAAACGTGCAGGATTTTCTGAGGAGAAGTACGTGGTAGGATCTCGAGTCTACATTCCAACATGACTGCCTGTGGCACATGAAGATGATGAAGGCTCATTGCTGATTTACTTTCCGCTGTGTTTATTCTGAGCTAGTCCATGTGACTATACAATTTGTAAGGTTTTATTGTACCCTCTGGATCAACGATGTAGTAATTTGATACTATTGCAATGATTACTATATTTTGTAATGTGTGTGCTATCAGTGATCCCGGGAATAGCACTATACACAGGTATCTTGCCTTTATTAAAAGGTAGGGTGCTACAGAATGGTATCAGAGCATAGTGTTGCCTGTAGGATCGAGACCCTAGGTTTGGATTAGAAATAGGAAGACCCTAGGATGAAAATTTTGTCTAATCCTATTTCAATTAAAAATATGTTTGGATTTTGAACCTCTTGTATTCTCATCTACTCCATCTTCAAAATTGTTTTCCTCTTGCCTTAGATGACCTAGCTTATGAAAACCATCAAGGAAGTAGAGATGATGACCTTGTGCCTGAAGTGAGGGTCTGCTGCTTCATGTGACATTCTTTGACTTTGCTAGATGTGTTGCATGGGAGACAAATGAAGGACTTGAAGGAAGACTTCGATGCAGACTGCGCAACACATGAAGATACACCGAAGGAGTAGAATATAAACTTGAAACATCCAAAGCAGAAATAGATCAGACCACCATTAGCTCTCTTTTTATTGAAACGACGCTAGCATTAGAAAGTATTGATCTTACCAAATTGAGGTATGACCATACTAATTTGTTAGTGTTTGAAACAGATTGCTTGATGCTTGTTAGGTGTTGTTTGTAAAATGATTTGCCTTGAATCGATGTGTTTGGGTAGGAAATCTTCTTTAGACCTTTCTATCTATTCTCATCTATACCCAACCCAGAGAATGTTTTCTCGGCAACTCGCCATAAAGACAACAGTAGTGAAAATAGCCTTGATATTTCCTATTTAGATGAAGAAGCATAGGATGTGAGATACGCAAAACCCTAGTTAAGGATCGATAGAAATGTTTTCAAAACAGGTCAATAATGGGGATTGAAACATTGATTCAGTTCTCCATTGAAATTTTTATCAAACTTGTGAGGTCGACCAAGTGTTAGAATACGAGATTCAATAAATCAAATACGGAGTAATGATCTGGGTGCAGGATGGATTGATCACCATTCCTACTACTCTTATTATTCGCTTTCGTAATGTTGACTTTGCGAATCTAGAGAGACATACCTATAAACGAGATGTCGGCGAATAAGCCTAAACCTTAGGGTGGAGAAATATTATACCCTTATAGTAGGCAAGTGCTGCGAAGCGTAGGACTACGTTTAGTTTGAAGATCTAGCCACTAGATGAAGAGTGGTGGAAGGATGACGAAGACAACAAGAAGGAAAAGATGAAGGATGTCATGAAGTTTTCACATCATGGCCTCGTGATTGACCTAAAGAGTGACCCCTCATTGTCAAAATTAGATCAACCACCATCCTATATGGATCAGAACCCCAACCATGAGAAAAAGCCTACTCAAGTCACTTACAAGAGATATGTTGTTCACTATATGTGAATAAATATTTGTCTACTGGATTTAACTCAGAAGCCCTAAGCCATAGATGTTTTCAAAATATGACCTGTTGTCAAGTCATATCCTCGGATGTGCCAAGCCATAACCAAGATGAGCTTAGCCTAAACCCAAAACCTAAGACTACCTAACAAAAGTTGCTTTTAAGGGTGGTAGAAGCCATACCCTTAGATTATGGATTTACACGAGATGCCGCATGAAATGGTATTTGGAGAAGTATCACAAGGAGTTCCCCATGAGTATACTCAAGTAAAATAGAATACCCATGGGATGAGTACCCTCATAAGTATGGACACAGTTGATAGTATGACCGCATATAGTTTAGTGTCAAGTTTTTAAAGCCCAAGGTTAACTTTCGAAATCTCCTCGGAGATGTTTGAAAAGGAAACAATAGTGATTATGAACCTATTAGAAGACCTGAACCAAAACATTTTCTTTCTAGCCTTTCTCCAATCTCGAGGACGAGATTTCTTTTAAGGGTGGTAGTCTGTCACATCCCGAAATTTTCTAAATTTTGGAATGTAAAATAAAAATAAATTTAATGCTTGATTGTTTGAACTTGATTGAAAATCCACAAAGAATTAATTTTTTTTGGAGTTATTTAAACGTATTTTCCAAACTATTGGTTTCCAAATACTTTTGGTTTCAAGTATTTTCAAAACCAAACATATTTTGATTTTCAAAGTTTTCAAATCCTTATTTTATTTTAAAAAAATAAAACTATAGAAAACTATATTTGTAAAATATTGCCAAAGTAGCCAATTAGGCTAAGTGCATATAACTATTATTTTATTTTCACAAATGGATTTTAAATAGGTTCCTTGTTGTCCTAAAACACTATTTTGATTTTTACAAATTTTATAAACTTATTTGGTATGCGTATGTTAAAACTATTCACACATAGCCATAATGGCATAGTAGTAATAAAATAATATAAAATAAAAATTTATAAAATTTAAATCCTTTTATTATCCTATACTGAGAAATATAATTTTACAAACTCGTAGAATTTCGTTTCACTCAAATCGGAATTATGAAACTCATTTTATAAAAGAAACAAGTAAAGAAAAAGAAAAAAAAAAAAATAAAGTGGCCGGCCAGCCGGCCGACCGGCCCAGCAGGCGGCCGAGCCAGGCCCAGTCAGCCCAGCCGGACCGACCGGCCACGCTCGAGCCATCTAGTTCGTGTTCGTGTCTGGCACGAACCAATTCGTTTTGGAAAAAACTTATCTTTTTCTTGAACTACACAACTCCGAATTCAGATCCGTTTATTTCTACGCGTTCGTAACTTCGAGGCCCACCTTTTCCACCGACCTATGGCCTATATAAAGCCACCACCACGTCGCAGTTTCGTTTTCCCTTTCCTCCTCTCGAAATCCTAGATCAACGAAATCTTAACTCGTTGATTTGACCACCAAAACCACCTCAAATCGCTTCGGGCTCTACACGAAAGTTGTAGATCTCGTCGAGATCTTTCAATCCCGACCAATCTCATCTCTTTTCATCCACCATACACGGATAATTTCGCATCGCAAGGTGTCAGACCTGACAAAGGGAATCTTCAATTAGTTCGTGCTCGTTCCACGAAATCCAAATTCCTTTGGTGAGTATGTAGATCTGATCATCCTCTACAACTTTCATGTTGAAAGTTTTTCGATTTGAAGTACCAATTTGTCACTCATCTACAGATCTATTTCGAGTCAACCGGAGGCAAATCGAGTTTCAAAACGATCTCGAATCGTCACGACTTCAACACGGAAGTTGTTCCTCTCGTCAAGATCTTTCATTGCCGCAAGTTTCACCTTGTTTCGTTCACCGAGCAAGGAGAAAATCGTGTTACAAGATTCAGATCTTATAAGGTATAACCCAGATCTTGTCAAACACATTAATCCGTTGTGAAAAGTAATTTGTGCGTTAGATAGATCTATTAATTCTATACAACTTTGATGTAGAAAGTTTTTTCCATCTGAGCAAATTCTTTCTGTCAACTTTATGACATCATCATGACATCAGCATAGTCAACTGTCAAAGTCAAACTGCAGTCAGCGGTACGGTCAGCGGTACAGTCAGCAGTACAGTCAGCAGTCAACTGTACAGTCAGCAGTCAACTATACAGTACAGTCAGCGTCTCAGTCAAACTCGGTCAAACTCATTTTAATGTAAATTTTAAATATCAGATTATGTGTCTAACTTAGAAATTCATTATAAAATCATCCAGAGGTCCAAAATTTACAAACTTTATATCGTTGGAAAGCTTATAACATGTAGAATCCAAATATGCAAGAATACTGTATATGTTATGTATTAGTTTTCGAATCATAATTCAAATGATTTAATTAATCCTTTTTCACTATAAAAATCATATCAAATAATCTACTGGGCCAAATTTATGTTTTTGTACTTTCTGGAATCCTCAGATCATGTACTTCAACTTGGTATAGGAGTTGTACAACTTTGATACGTGCACAAACTTGATTTAGTAAAATCTGTACAAATCAGTAATTTGACGATAATTTAAATTCTATAAATCATTTTTGAATAATTCCAATTGGTCCAATCTTGTACTACTGTAACCTATCCCGGGAACTCAAGTTTATATTTTTACTAAACATAAATCTTGCGGTAGCTAATTAATAAGGTTGTGTATGTTAAGTAGATACTCAATTAATGTTTTCTAAACCAAATTAAATATCCAGGAAACTTTATTATTATTGCACATATCAGAGAACACGCCAATACCACTAGACACTTTACCTTGAACTAATATCGTGTCTATCCAAATGCATTTTCATTCACTCCTTTGACTAGTTTAAAACTATTCAACTTACAAATGAGTAATTTGAGTAATGTCATGTATCATTTGTTTATACCCAAGCCTATGTGTAACTCATACTAACTTAGTAAGTGTTGTCACACTTTACTAAATAATATTTTGAGTTGCGTCATTTGAGACTCATGTGATTTTATCACATGGATCATATCATTTTCCCATCCTTGAGTAGCAAACAACAATTGACCATAGGTTCTTATCAACCATTTTTCTTCTAAGCACTTGACTTAGATAATCATTTCCTTTTTCAAGTATTTGATCCATCCAATCAATATCTCCAATTCATATCTTGCAAGCCAAACCTCATGCCATATCTTCTTTAACCGATGATTAAAACACATTGATTAACTACATGATTGTTTGCTTGGTTTGGTTTTATTGTTGTTGAATGGTGTGTTTATGTTGTGCTATATTTTATATTATAGTTCGTACGGAGAGGCACGTATTTTGATTAAGAGAAGTGAACGCGCTTCGACTACCAAAAGGCAAGTGACATTCAAATCCTACTTATTTTATATATGCATTAGTGTTTTGAAACTAGTATGCATGGTAGGATTTTGATTTCAAAAGAAAAGTATTATGCTATGCTTAGCAAACCCTAGTAGTGTGTAGCTACTCCTGAACCTATTGATAGGATACTTTATTTCTGCTCTGCAACATCAAATGCCAAATGTTGTTTCATTGTTTCGATTGTGATGGTTTGAAAAGTGAAAATTAACAACCCTAATGAAACACCTGGGTGGATTGGTTGATGGTGGGCGGCTGCTCAGGTCCACGCCCTAGTAGGCTGAAGTGGTGAAGTCCCGCCCCTAGTTGGCTAAAGTGGTGAATCCCTGAGAGTTCGCATGTTGTTGTGGTTGTGGTTGGCCACCCAGGATTAAAGAGATTACCATGTCGTCCATGTTTTAGTTAGCTTCCAGTGCAGCCTTATGGTATTATGGGCTCTGCCGGGATTAAGTAAGTTGTGGGGGTTCAACTTGTGGCTAGACAGTGGGTGGAGGCGACGGCCAAGGGAACGGGTCTAGTTTGTATGGTTGAATTCTTCTTCTGAAAGATCTTGTCTCATTCTTCTCTTGGGAAGGGTGGGTCGTAAGGTGAAAGTGCACAACCTCTCGAGAGTTAAACCTAAGATCTTAGCCGTGTCCCCGGTTATGGACAATTTGAGCTTCTAGGCAAGGAATGTACGGAAGAATCTCATCATTGTTTTCTGAATGTATTTAAAATTTGTATCAACCTTTGAAAACTCATGGGAGATGTAACCATGTGATTATTCTAAAACCCATGGAGGATTTAACCATGGTGTGATTTCATAATGTCATTCAAAGATTTTCAAAATGTTTTGTTTTAAATAAAATGTAGGATAAAATTGGCTTTGTGCAAATTTGCCTAAACTCCACTTGCCAAATATCATGTAGATAGTCATGCCCAAAACAGCCACCATATAAGTGTCATTTGCCAGTACATCATTGTACTGACCTCCATTCGTGGGGCTGCATATTCAAACGTGCAGGATTTTCTGAGGAGAAGTACGTGGTAGGATCTCGAGTCTACATTCCAACATGACTGCCTGTGGCACATGAAGATGATGAAGGCTCATTGCTGATTTACTTTCCGCTGTGTTTATTCTGAGCTAGTCCATGTGACTATGCAATTTGTAAGGTTTTATTGTACCCTCTGGATCAACGATATAGTAATTTGATACTATTGCAATGATTACTATATTTTGTAATGTGTGTGCTATCAGTGATCCCGGGAATAGCACTATACACAGGTATCTTGCCTTTATTAAAAGGTAGGGTGCTACATGCCGGGACGGGGAATTGCCCCCGGAGTCATCTCCATCGACACCACCGCCATCTCCATCGCCATCGCTGTCTCCCATGATGAGGAGGGAGTAGTTCTCCCCTGGGGCTGAGGGCTCTACCGTAGCTATGTGGTTCATCTCTCTCCCCATGTGATCTTTATGTGATCATGAGCTTTGTGATCTAGTTGAATATCATCTATGTGCTACTCTAGTGATGTTATTAAAGTAGTCTATTCCTCCTTCATGATGTAATGTGGACAGTGTGTGCATCATGTAGTACTTGGCGTAGGTTATGATTGTGATCTCTTGTAGATTATGAAGTTAACTATTACTATGATAGTATTGATGTGATCTATTCCCCCTTTCATAGCTAATGTTGACAGGTGCATGCTATGTTAGTACTCGGTATAATTGCGTTGGTCTATCATGCACTCTAAGGTTATTTAAATATGAACATCGAATGTTGTGGAGCTTGTTAACTCCGGCATTTAGGTGCTCTTGTAGCCCTACACAATGAATGGTGTTTGTCATCCAACAAGAGAGTGTAGAGAAAGTGGTATTTGTTTATTCAGTTATGTGATCAATGTTGGGAGTGTCCACTAGTGAAAGTATGATCCCTAGGCCTTGTTTCCAAGCACTGAAACTCCGTTTACTTACTGTTCTGTTGCATGTTTACTCGCTGCCATATTTTATTCAGATTACTATTGCTACTCATATACATCCATACAACTTGTATTTCACTATCTCTTCGCCGAACTAGTGCACCTATACATCTGACAAGTGTATTAGGTGTGTTGGGGACACAAGAGACTTCTTGTATCGTGATTGCGGGTTGCTTGAGAGGGATATCTTTGACCTCTTCCTCCCTGAGTTCAATAAACCTTGGGTGATCCACTTAAGGGAAACTTCTGTGTTCTACAAACCTCTGCTCTTGGAGGCCCAACACTGTCTACAAGAATAGAAGCACCCGTAGACATCAACATCTGACAAGTGTATTAGGTGTGTTGGGGACACAAGAGACTTCTTGTATCGTGATTGCAGGGTTGCTTGAGAGGAATATCTTTGTCCTCTTCCTCCCTGAGTTCGATAAACCTTGGTGATCCACTTAAGGGAAAACTTGCTGCTGTTCTACAAACCTCTGCTCTTGGAGGCCCAACTGTCTACATGAAAAGAAGCGTGAGTAGCCATCAAGCAATTTTCAGGCGCCGTTGCCGGGAGGAAAGGTAAAAGGCACTCATACTCCGGTCCCAGGTAACTAAGTTATTTTCTGGTGCCGTTGTAAGTGCTCGAAGCTATTTCCTTTAGATCCTACAATTGCATCTTTTTGTTTCTTGTTTTACACTAGTAAGGCATAATGGAAAACAACTGTGAGCTTTTTAATCTATTTCCTGAGTTAAGACATAAATGGTGTGTTGCAAAAATTAAAAAACCTATGGAATCTTATTTGCATGCTAGTAGCAATGATATTAGTATGAACGCTTTGAACACCATTGTTGCTAATGATATGGAAAATTCTAAGCTTGGGGAAGCTGGTTTTGATGAGCATGACATTTTTAGTCCCCCAAGCATTGAGGATAAAATTTTCTTTGATGATACTTTGCCTCCTATTTATGATGATTATAATGATAGTGGTCTTTTGGTGCCTCCTACTATGGAGAGTAAATTTTATTATGATTATACTATGCCTCCTACACTTGATGAGAATAATAATGATAGCTACTTTGTTGAATTTGCTCCCACTACAACTAATAAAATTGATTATGCTTATGTGGAGAGTAATAATTTTATGCATATAGCTCATGATAAGAATGTTTCATTTGATAGTTATATTGTTGAGTTTGTTCATGATGCTACTGAAAATCTTTATGAGAGAGGAAAATATGGTTGTAGAAATTTTCATGTTACTAAAACACCTCTCTATATGCTGAAATTTTTGAAGTTACACTGGTTTTATCTTTCTATGCTTGTTGCATTATGCTTCATGAATTTGTTTATTTACAAGATTCCTTTTCATAGGAAGTGGGTTAGGCTTAAAATTTGTTTCATACTTGCTTTTGATGCTCTCTTTTGCTTCAACTCTTATTTCTTGGGAGTGCATCATTGAAATTACTGAGCCCATCTTAATGGCTATAAAGAAAGCACTTCTTGGGAGATAACCCATGTGTTTATTTTACTACAGCACTTTTTTTTATATTTGAGTCTTGGAAGTTGTTACTACTGTAGCAACCTCTCCTTATCTTTATTTTACTGCATTGTTGTGCCAAGTAAAGTCTTTGATAGTAGGGTTGATACTAGATTTGGATTATTGCGCAAAAACAGATTTCTGTCTGTCACGAATTTGGGCAGGGTTCTCTGTAGGTAACTCAGAAAAATCTTCCAATTTACGTGCGTGATCCTCAGATATGTACGCAACTTTCATTAAATTTGAGCATTTTTATCTGAGCAAGTCCAGTGCCTCTAAAAAATTCGTCTTTACGGACTATTCTGTGATTCTGCCTTTTATTTCGCATTGCCTCTTTTGCTGTGTTGGATGGATTTCTTTGTTCCATTGACTTCCAGTAGCTTCCAGCGTCTAAGCTTGGGGATGCCCAAGGCATCCCCTTCTTCATCAACAATTTATCAGGTTTCTTCTCTTGAAACTATATTTTTATTCGGTCACATCTTATGTACTTTACTTGGAGCGTCTGTTTGTTTTTGTTTTGTTTGAATAAATTCATGCTTGTGAGGGAGAGAGACACGCTCCGCTTGTTCATATGAACACATGTGTTCTTAGCTTTACTCTTAATGTTCATGGCGAAGGTTGAAACTGCTTCGTTCATTGTTATATGGTTGGAAACAGAAAATGCTGCATGTGGTAATTGGTATAATGTATTGAATAATTTGATACTTGGCAATTCTTGTGCTCATATATATCATGTTTAAGCTCTTGCATCATGTACTTTGCACCTATTAATGAAGAACTACATAGAGCTTGTTAAAATTTGGTTTGCATGATTGGTCTCTAGAGTCTAGATATTTTCTGGTTAAGGTGTTTGAACAACAAGGAAGACGATGTAAAGTCTTATAATGCTTACAATATGTTCATATGTGAGTCTTGCTGCACCGTTTTATACTTGAGTTTGCTTCAAACAACCTTGCTAGCCTAGCCTTGTATTGAGAGGAATTCTTCTCGTGCATCCAAATCTTTGAGCCAAAAACTATGCCATTTGTGTCCACCATACCTACCTACCACATGGTATTTTTCTGCCATTCCAAGCAAATACTTCATGTGCTACCTTTAAACAATTCAAAGCTATTATCTCTTATTTGTGTCAATGTTTTATAGCTCATGAGGAAGTATGTGGTGTTTTATCTTTCGATCTTGTCATTTACTTTTGACAGACTTTCACAATGGACTAGTGGCTTCATCCGCTTATCCAATAATTTTGCAAAAAGAGCTGGCAATGGGGTTCCCAGCCCCAATTAATTAACTTGCATTAATAATTCTCTTCACATACTTTGCCCGGATCTATCAGTAAGCAACTTAATTTTGCAAATAGACACTCCTCCATGGTATGTGAATGTTGGAAGGCACCCGAGGATTCGGTTAGCCATGGCTTGTGTAAGCAAAAGGTTGGGAGGAGTGTCATCCATAAATAATGAAACTAAAATACATGTGTAAACAAAAGAGAAGAGGGATGATCTACCTTGCTGGTAGAGATAACGTCCTTCATGGGAGCCGCTCTTGAAAGTCTGGTTGATAAGGTAGTTAGAGTACCCATTACCATTCGTTGAGAACAACAAACATCTCTCAAAACTTTACTTTTATGCTCTCTATATGATTTCAAAACTTAAAAAGCTCTAGCACATGATTTAATCCCTGCTTCCCTCTACGAAGGGCCTTTCTTTTACTTTATGTTGAGTCAGTTTACCTACTTCTTTCTATCTTAGAAGCAAACACTTGTGTCAACTGTGCATTGATTCTTACATGTTTACTTATTGCACTTGTTATATTGCTTTATGTTGACAACTATCCATGAGATATACATGTTACAAGTTGAAAGCAATTGCCGAAACTTAATCATCCTTTGTGTTGCTTCAATGCCTTTTACTTTGAATCTATTGCTTTATGAGTTAACTCTTTTGCAAGTCTTATTGATGCTTGTCTTGAAAGTACTATTCATGAAAAGTCTTTGCTATATGATTCAGTTGTTTATTCATTATCTTTTCCATTGCTTTGAATCATTTCATTCATCTCATATGTTTTACAATAGAATTGATCAAGATCATGTTGGTAGCATGTCACTTAAGAAATTATCTTTGTTGTCGTTTACCTACTCGAGGGCGAGTAGGAACTAAGCTTGGGATGCTTGATACGTCTCCAACGTATCTATAATTTCTTATGTTCCATGCTAGTTTTATGACAATACCTACATGTTTTGTTCACACTTTATGATGTTTTGATGCATTTTCCGGAACTAACCTATTAACGAGATGCCGAAGTGTTTTCTGCTGTTTTTGGTTTCAGAAATCCTAGTAAGTAAATATTCTCGGAATTGGACGAAATCAACGCCCATCTTATTTTTCCACGAAGCTTCACACCAGGGGAGGCTGGGGGGGCCCACACGCCGGGCAGCGTGGCCAAGGGTGGGGCGCGCCCTATTGTGTGGCCCACCAGGGCCCCTCCGAGGCTGCCCTTCCGCCTACTTAAGGACTCCGTCGCGAAAACCCTAAAGAGAATAAGCAACGATACGGAAAACCTTCCAGCCGCCGCCATCGTGAAGCCAAGATTCGGGGGACAGAAGTCTCTGTTCCGGCACGCCGCCGGGACGGGGAAGTGCCCCGGAAGGCATCTCCATTGACATCACCGCCATCTTCATCGTCGCTGCTGTCTCCCATGATGAGGAGGGAGTAGTTCTCCCTCGAGGCTAAGGGCTGTACCGGTAGCTATGTGGTTCATCTCTCTCTCCCATGTGATCTTTATGTGATCATGAGCTTTGTGATCTAGTTGAATATCATCTATGTGCTACTCTAGTGATGTTATTAAAGTAGTCTATTCCTCCTTCATGATGTAATGGTGACAGTGTGTGCATCATGTAGTACTTGGTATAAGCTATGATTGTGATCTCTTGTAGATTATGAAGTTAACTATTGCTATGATAGTATTGATGTGATCTATTCCCCTTTCATAGTGTAATGGTGACAGTGTGTGCGCTATGTTAGTTCTCGGTCTAAATTGCAATGATCTATTATGCACTCTAAGGTTACTTAAATATGAACACCGAATGTTGTGGCGCTTGTTAACTCCGGCTTGAGGGAGCTCTTGTAGCCCTACGCAATGAATGGTGTTTGTCATCCAACAAGAGAGTGTAGAGAAAGTAGTATTTGCTTATTCAGTTATGTGATCAATGTTGAGAGTGTCCACTAGTAAAAGTATGATCCCTAGGCCTTGTTTCCGAATAAGTTACACCACAGAGAATTGCTTCCCACGCCAGCAAGCTATTTTCTGGCACCGTTGTTTACATGTTTTACTGCATCTTTACTTCCTGCAATATTACCACCATCTATATCACTTGCATTTTACTATCTCTTCGCCGAACTAGTGCACCTATACATCTAACAAGTGTATTAGGTGTGTTGGGGACACAAGAGACTTCTTGTATCGTGATTGCAGGGTTGCTTGAGAGGAATATCTTTGTCCTCTTCCTCCCTGAGTTCGATAAACCTTGGGTGATCCACTTAAGGGAAAACTTGCTGCTGTTCTACAAACCTCTGCTCTTGGAGGCCCAACACTGTCTACAGGAAAAGAAGCGTGAGTAGACATTAGAGACAAAGACAAAAGTGTTTGTCGATGTTTCTTACTTATTTCCAAGAAACTGTTTGATACGTCTCCAACGTATCTATAATTTCTGATGTTCCATGCTTGTTTATTGACAATACCTACATGTTTTGCTCACACTTTATAATGTTTTTATGCATTTTCCGGAACTAACCTATTAACAAGATGCCGAAGTGCCAGTTCCTGTTTTCTGCTGTTTTTGGTTCCAGAAAGGCTGTTCGGGCAATATTCTCGGAATTCGACGAAACAAAGACCAAACATCATAATTCACCGAGACGGACCAGGATACCGAAGGAGGGACCAGAGGGGAGGCCTAGGGCCTCCACACATGGTGGCGGCTCGGCCAGAGGGGGGGGCGCCCCCCTATTGTGTGGGACCCCCGTGGCCCTTCCGACTCCGCCTCTTCGCCTATTTAAGCCCTGGTGACCTAAAACTTCGATACGAATTGACGAAACTCCAGAAAGACTCCGGCGCCGCCATCGTGAAACTCCAATTCGGGGGACAGAATCTGGCACGCCACCGGACGGGGAAGTGCCCCGGAAGCCATCTCCATCGACGCCACCGCCTCCATCATGCTCCGTGAGTAGTTCCCCCATGGATTACGGGTTCTAGCTATAGCTAGTTGGTACTCTCTCCCCATGTACTTCAATACAATGATCTCATGAGCTGCCTTACATGATTGAGATTCATCTGATGTAATCGTTGTTGTGTTTGTTGGGATCCGATGGATTGTTACATTATGATTAGTCTATCTATAAAGTTTGTGAAGTTATTGTTGCTGCAATCTTGTTGTGTTTAATGCTTGTCACTAGGGCCCGAGTGGCATGATCTTAGATTTAAGCTCTATACTTATTGCTTAGATTGTATCTACAAGTTGTTTGCACATGTCTATGTCCGGAACCCGAGGCCCCGAGTGACAACAACTGGGATAACTGGAGGGGAAGGCTTAGATATGAGGATCACATGTTTTCACGGAGTGTTAATGCTTTGCTGGTGCTCTATTAAAAGGAGTACCTTAATTTCCAGTAGATTCCCTAGAGGCCCGGCTGCCACCGGCTGGTAGGACAAAAGATGTTGTACAAGTTTCTCATTGCGAGCACGTATGACTATATATGGAAAACATGCCTACATGATTAATAATCTTGATGTTCTGTCTTAATGCTATTTCAATCCTATCAATTGCCCAACTGTAATTTGTTCACCCAACACTTGTTATTGGAGAGTTACCACTAGTGTAGATAGCTGGGAACCCCGGTCCATCTTCCATCATCATATACTCGTTCTATATGTCATTGGAAGTAGTATCAACTATTTTCTGGTGCCATTGTCTCCGTGTTACTACTATGTTCTGTTACTATTTGCTCTCATATTACTGCTACTTTCACATCACCCCGTTACTAGTGCTTTTCCAGGTGCAGCTGAATTGACAACTCAGTTGTTAAGGCTTATAAGTATTCTTTACCTCCCCTTGTGTCGAATCAATAAATTTGGGTTTTACTTCCCTCGAAGACTGTTGCGATCCCCTATACTTGTGGGTTATCAAGACTATTTTCTGGCGCCGTTGCGGGGAGGCATAGCTCTACTCATAAGTTCACCTGGGGAGTACACTCTACCTCTCTCTCTGTTTTTATTTTATTTTGTTTTGCTTAGTTTACTTTTGTCTAGTTTCTTTGTGCTTAGTTTATTTCTGTCTAGTATTATTTTTCTTAGTTTACTTTTGTCTAGTTTATTTTTGTCTTGTTTTATTTTTCCTATATACCCAAAAATCCATAAAAATTTGAAAAATCAAAAAATTAAAAACTGTTGTTATGGGAGAACCTACAACCTATTTGGAGCTTATAGAATTATATAATAATTATAGAGAATCAAGAACGGGAAAAGTTATGAGTGTTGTGATAGAAAAATTGAATACAATTGCTAAAATCTTGCTTAAACGCCATGATATAAACTGTTGCTCTAAACAGGATACTAAACATCTTAAATTTCAATGTGGCTTTAGTGAGGAAGTTTTAATTAAGAACTATAATTGGAATAACTATATTCATTTTGGGTTCGAAGAGGTAGAACAATTTGTCTTATTTATGGGAGCTTCTGAGATCGAATCCTTCATGTCTAAAAATTATGAAACTTGTGTTGTTTGTAAGGACCTTAAAGATTATGTCTCTTCTATCCTTAATTTTTGCATAGAAAGTTACAGTGATAATCCTTATATCATTGATTATAAAGAGAGACTCATTAATGCACAAGAATGCACTCACAATTTGCAGGAACCAGTGGAAGAAGAAATTGATGAACCTGAAAGCTCATTGGATGAAAAAGAGGAGGAAATTGATGAACCTGAAAGCTCATTGGATGAAAAAGAAGAGGAGAGTGATGAACAAAAGAAGGAAGAATGGATTAGCTACCCATGCCAACCTTCTAATGAGAGTAACTCTTTATCTCTTACACTATTTGATTGTCCTCCATGCTTACCAAAGGCGGATGAATGTTATGTTCCTGTGGATTCTCTTGAAATATTCCCTATGAGTAAAACTTGTGAGAATAATTATGCTATTGTTATTTATGATAATCCATGCTACTTTGATAAATCTTATGATAATGCTTTGTTTTTGCCTGATGTCGAAATGCATGGTACTAAAGAGTTTTGCTTGGCAAATGTTTATGATAAATCTCTAGATGATGGTCCTATGTTACTTGATAATATTAATTGTACTACTAATGAAAATGGGATTGGAAAGGTCTTGACTTTATCTAGGAGTCCCATATCTTTTGAGATTGATCAATCATCTTGTTATATTATTGATAAAAGTGGTTTTGAAAGTTCTGATCCTATTATTTTTAAGCTTGATAAAAATTATGTGTTTATGGATCATGAAAAGTATGCTGCATGTGATAGTTATATTGTTGAGTTTATCCATGAAGCTACTGAAAATTATTATGAGAGAGGAAAATATGGTTGTAGAAATTTGCATGGTACTAAAACACCTCTCTATATGCTGAAACTTTTGAAGTTACTCCTGTTTTATCTTCTTATGCTTGTCACTTTGTTCTTCATGAATTTATTTGTGTACAAGACTCCTACGCATAGGAAGTGGGTTAGACTTAAATGTGTTTTGAATTTGCTTCTTGATGCTCCTTTTGCTTCAATTTCTATTTTCCATGTGAGCATCATTAAAATTGCTGAGCCCATCTTATGGCTATAAAGAAAACTTCTTGGGAGATAACCCATGTCTTTATTTTGCTACTGTTTTGTTGTGTCTTGGAAGTTGTTACTACTGTAGCAACCTCTCCTTATCTTTATTTTATTGCAATGTTGTGCCAAGTAAAGTCTCTAATAGAAGGTTGATGCTAGATTTGGATTTCTGCGCAGAAACAAATTTCTATCTGTCACGAATTTAGGAAGGGATCTCTTTAGGTAATTCAGAAAAATCTGCCAATTTACGTGCGTGTTCCTCAGATATGTACGCAACTTTCATTAGTTTTGAGTTTTCTGATTTGAGCAACGGAAGTACCTCTTAAAAATTCGTGTTTACTGGCTGTTCTGTTTTGACAGATTCTGTCTCTGTTTTTTGCATTGTCTCTTGTGGACTTCCCCTTCTTCATCAACTTATCAGGTTTCTTCTATTGAAACTATATTTTTATTCGGTCACATCTTATGTGCTTTACTTGGAGCGTCTGTGTGCTTTTATTTTTATGTTTGAATAAATTCGGATCCTAGCAATCCTTGTGTGGGAGAGAGACACGCTCCGCTTTTTCATATGAACACTGGTGTTCTTAGCTTTATTTTAATGTTCATGGCGGAGTTGAAAACCGCTGCACTTATTGGTATTTGGTTGGAAACAGAAAATGCTTCATATTGTCTTGAATAATTTGATACTTGGCAATTGTTTTGAGCTCTCAAGTAGATCATGTTTAAGCTCTTTCATCATGTAGTTTAAACCTATTAGTGCAGAACTACCGTAGAGCTTGTTGAAACTTGGTTTGCATGATTGGTCTCTCTAAGGTCTAGATATTTTCTGGTAAAAGTGTTTGAGCAACAAGGAAGACTGTGTAGAGTTTATAATGCTTGCAATATGTTCTTATGTAAGTTTTGCTGTACCGGCTCATACTTTTGTTTGCTTCAAACAACCTTTCTAGCCAAAGCCTTGTACTGAGAGGAAATGCTTCTCGTGCATCCAAAACCTTGAGCCAAAACCTATGCCATTTGTGTCCACCATAACTACCTACTATGTGGTATTTTCTGCCATTCCAAGTAAATACTTCATGTGCTACCTTTAAACAATTTAAAATCTATTATCTCTTATTTGTGTCAATGTTTTATAGCTCATGAGGAAGTATGTGGTGTTTTATCTTTCGATCTTGTCATTTACTTTTGACAGACTTTCACAATGGACTAGTGGCTTCATCCGCTTATCCAATAACTTTGCAAAAAGAGCTGGCAATGGGGTTCCCAGCCCCAATTAATTAACTTTCACTAATAATTCTCTTCATATGTTTTGCCCTGATCTATCAGTAAGCAACTTAATTTTGCAAATAGACACTCCTCCATGGTATGTGAATGTTGGAAGGCACCCGAGGATTCGGTTAGCCATGGCTTGTGTAAGCAAAAGGTTGGGAGGAGTGTCATCCATAAATAATGAAACTAAAATACATGTGTAAACAAAAGAGAAGAGGGATGATCTACCTTGCTGGTAGAGATAACGTCCTTCATGGGAGCCGCTCTTGAAAGTCTGGTTGATAAGGTAGTTAGAGTACCCGCTACCATTCGTTGACAACAACAAACACCTCTCAAAACTTTAATTTTATGCTCTCTATATGATTTCAAAACTTAAAAAGCTCTAGCACATGATTTAATCCCTGCTTCCCTCTGCGAATGGCCTTTCTTTTACTTTATGTTGAGTCAGTTTACCTACTTCTTTCCATCTTAGAAGCAAAAAATTGTGTCAACTGTGCATTGATTCTTGGGATTTCTATTTTCGTGCCCTCGGGTCCTTAGTTGTGCTCAGTTTTCCCCAGCTCCTTAGTTTTTCCTCAGTTTTACCCTAGCCTTTGTCTGAAACCATCACACGTGATGTAACGGCCGGTTGCCCGACGGTTGACCGTTATCTTGTGACTAGTGGGGCCACGTAGAGCCCGCAAAGACACGTCAGACCATCCATCTTTGTTTGACCGTAAGCATCGGTGTATCCCTGACCAAAACGCGCACGAGTGGGGCTTCGGTATATCGAATGACAAGTGGGCCATGGCGCTGATACAATGGGCAATACACGGGTAGGAATAGATTTTTAAACGGAGCTCTACAGCGATGGCACGGAGGAGGTGGCCTGCGGGGTGCCGAGATGAGATCGACGTCCACAAAGAACTGCATGAGGCGAGACCAGACACATTAGATAGATATGAACTAGACACGTTTAACCATGCAAAGAAGAGAAGAAATGGTCGACGACATCGACGACTACCTCAAAACTTTGACTGACCGTGTCGGACACGAACGCGAGCAATGTAGAGAAAACTAGTGTCTCTCCTTTCTGGCGTGTATAGATGGGTGCTAGAAGAGTGTGGTGGCGAAGGGAAAGACCTCGCGGTGGTCTGTGGCGTCCAGCATAGCGGGGCGGCGTGGCCGTGCCCACAGCGGCGTGCATGCATGTTCGGCATTGGCATCAGCATGTACGTTCGGCATTGGCCTCGGCGGTATCTCTGGTGTGTCAGTGATCGAATGAGGGGACGGGATTGACGGTGCATCCCGACGGTGACCTAGCAGTGGCGGCGAGCATAGTCGTTCTGACCATGCCGATATCGGCATCGGCATCGTTTGGAGGCTGTGGTGCTCGAATCAAGGTGGGATTTGTTTCTTGTACGCCAAAAGTGATTTGAAACAAGTTTCGTGTTGAAGGTTAGGTAACGAAAGTTTGTAACTAAGCCCAAAATTATACTAGCGCCATGGTGAGGTTCTTTTTGATAGAGCTATACGGTTGGGCAAACTTTTTTGACACTTTTTAGATAGGGTTCCTTGTTGTTACACGTATGGCATCATGTATGGCAAATTTGGGGTCATTTGGAGATGTTCGAAAAAATCACTTTGCTTAAACGCATGTCGTTTCGTCTCACTGAAACCAGCTTTTCTAACAAGGTGATTTTTTCTACATTCTCTAAATGACCTCAAATTTCATACAGCTGATCTTCTATACATAGATAGATAGATGGTTTCGTTTTTACATTTTTCGAACTTTTTATTTCCCTTTATAATACCCAATTGATTTTCAGATTTTGTAACAAGTTATGGCATCATGTATGGCATCATTTTCGCCCTAAATTTCAAATTTTGTGAAACTTTCCCTTTTAGATATTCCTTGTTGTTATAGATATGGCATCATGTATGCCAAATTTGGTTAGGTCTCACTGAAACCAGCTTTTGTAACAAGTTAGGTTTTTTCGACCTTCTCAAAAGGGATTTTTTTCTACCTTCTCTAAATGACCTAAAAAATCATACAGACGATCTTCTATACAAAGATAGGTAGATTTTTTGCGTGAAAAGTAATGGATACAACAAATCGGTGATGGTTTATCATTTTTTCGTGAAAATTAATGGCTACAACAAATCGGTGATGGTTTATCATTTTTTGCGTGAAAATTAATGGCTACAACAAATCGGTGATGGTTTATCATTTTTTGCGTGAAAATTAATGGCTACAACAAATCGGTGATGGTTTATTATTTTTTGCGTGAAAATTAATGGCTACAACAAATCGGTGATGGTTTATTATTTTTTTCGTGAAAATTAATGGCTACAACAAATCGGTGATGGTTTATCATTTTTTGCGTGAAAATTAATGGCTACAACAAATCGGTGATGGTTTATCATTTTTTGCGTGAAAAGTAATGCCTAAAAGAGTTTATAATTTTTAGCGCGTGAAAATAAATACAGAAAACCGCCCTTTAGCATACTTAGAGAGTGGAAGGTAACCGCCGACAGAGAGAGAGGGGTTATCCTGCCCGTTAGATCATACGATCAACGGTCGGCGGGCACGATCCGCGTGACATGGGCTAGACCAATCAGGGCAATGTTGCACGTCTGCGAGAATTTGTGGAGGGAGAGGGCAAAACTGAGTAGTATCAAGAAACCAAGGGCACCTGTGTAATAAACAGACTAAGGGATTCAAATATGAGATTTAAAAAATGGAAAATGTGTGTTTTGTACAATGAAACCCATCTTGGCCTACCTCAAACTATTTGCAATACAAATATACATGAGTGTGAGAATTGTGGCCTCATTTAGACAAAGTATGTTTTGGGGAAAGCTGTTTTGGGAAGGGCTTATTGTGGAAAACCATGCACCTTCATAGCTACTAGGTGATTTGAGAAGGCCTTTGAGAAGTGGCAATTTGTGGTAAAACTTGATTTATCTATGACTTATCTATGTTTTGAGAACTGGAAATTTGTGGTAAAGACTCCATGAGTATGTGCCACTATTTTTCGGAATTTTTTGCACATTAAATGACTCATTTAACTAGTTAATCCCATTTGTTGACTGTCTGTTGACCAGCCACTTGAGGGTAAAACTGAGCATATTGCACTAGCCAGTATTAGCACTCAAGGGGAAAACTGAGCACACAAAAAATGCTAGTATATGACTCGAGGTTATACCTGAGTATATCTAAATTTCCAGGGTTAGACTCGAGGATGCGTAGTCGCGGTGCAGAAGTCGAAGATGTGCAATAGTGGACGCGTGTCGCATTGCAGAAGTCCAAGACGTGCAGACGTGCAGCGGTGGACGCGTAGGACGCGGGTCGCATTAACCACCCCTCGCCTTTATAGACGCCTCCTCCCACTATCTCTGTCACTCTCACTCGCCCACGCAACGCCGCCTCTCTCACGTCCCATCATCTTCTCCAAAGCAAAAACCCTCTCTCTTCCTCTCCCTCTCCTCTGCCGGCGAGATGGACAAGGAGAATGCCAATCCCATCGTCCACGGCGCCGTCGGCTCCAAGCGCGACGCCTCCCTCTTCGACGCCGTCCCCTCAACGGACGTCGCCGCCGCCTCCGCCGGTGCATCGGAGGCTGCTGCCGCCGGTGGCGGTCAGATCCCGCCGGGATATGACCCCTATGAGCCGGTGCCGTACGTCCCGCCCCCGAACCCCTACGACACCTTCCTGGAGGACCCATGGAACGAGGTAACTACGGTTTGCTTCCTTTTTTGTTCCCCATTCCTTTTTGAACCCTATTTTTGCTGGTGTAGATGGATCTGTAGATGGATGAGCATTGGGCTAATATTTGCGCCGATTTTATTCCATTTTGTTTTGATCACTTCTTGATTTCCTTTAAGATTTGGGGTTCGGCCGTTCGGTTAATTTATGCAAGTAATAATTGGATCTCAATCAGTTAATTTATGCAAGTAATCATGGGATCTCAATCAGTTATTTTATGCACTAATCGAAAGATATCAACCGTTTAATTTTGCAAATAATCTGGAATGTGTTCAAGTTCAGATCTGGAATCTGTTTCTTTGCCTATGATGAATCGTTGGGCACAAATTTTTACAGGGAGGGTTCAGTGAACCATTGCTGTGTACAAATCTGTTGTGCATGAGCTTTGGTTCACTTACACCTTCCCTGTAGATATATAATCGTGCCCACTCTAACTGAGGCAGACTCTGTTTTTCCTAACTTTGTTATCATGCACGTTCGTCATCGTTGCAACTCATTCACTCATAGTTTCTGTTTGATATGGATCAGATGTCTGGCAGCGACGTCGGCAGCGACGACGAGGAGGAGGACGTCAAGACTCGCCAGGTGCTGCGGAGGCTGCAGGTCGGCCAGTACATCTCCTACTTCGCCAAGGGTGTCTACAGGTGCCCCTTCTGCACTAGGAGACTCGGCGGCACGGACTTCAACTGCCTCGTCACGCATGCTGAGAACATCAGCAACACCTTCCCCAAGGTCGGCACGACGGTGAACGTCTACTCCTTCCGCGCCAAGCACAGGGCGCTCGGCATGCACCTCCGCAGCATGCAGCGGGTGGAGATCTCCGTCGGGCGCATGCCTCCGCTCAAGCCCAAGGCTCCCAAGGGGAGCAGCAGCAACAAGTGGAGGGAGAGCCAGATGGGGTAGGCGGAGTCCTGGACGTGTGCTGCTGCTGCCTCCCATTTTGTTGTTGGGATCCCTTTGTTGTTAGCTAGGGATCCCTTGTTGTTATGTTGTTAGTATGATGGTGCTGTGAAGAACCTAGAACCTGTTACTATGTTGGCTGCTGTGTATGCAGCTTATTATCTAGGGAGGGATCCCTATTATCTATCCCTATTCTACTATATTTTGTTGGCCCTACTTTGTTTTCTCGATTTACTATGACTGTGAATTTATCGTACATTACCCTGGAGATTTGCTTCTATATGGACCAGAGGGAGTACTAGATTGGGATCCCTACTAGATTTGCTGCCATATTGGGCAAACAACGAGGGCCAAAAGGCACAAATAATTGAAGAAAGACAGAAATGCAAACTTCTCTAGATTTGATACTTATTTGGTGAAAAGGACAGAGAGAAAAGAGGGGAAAAGGTGCTCTTAATAATGCCAATTTGGGGCCGAGAGAGACAGAACCCAGCTCCTGCTCACGTGCGCAACCAAACGCGGTCTCGTCCTGTCCCACGCGGTCCCTTTCTACCGGCCCCACACGACGCGGCCCCACACGTGACAGAACGGTCAACTAAACGGGAATCCTGCCGTCTGAGCTGCTTCTGCGGGTTTCAAACAAGGGCTTGGAGAAAACTGAGGAAAAACTAAGGAGCTGGGGAAACTGAGTACAACTAAGGACCATGTAGGATAACGTTGCATAGAAAACAAAAATTTTCCTACGGCGAACACGCAATCCAAGCCAAGATGCAATCTAGAAGACGGTAGCAACGAGGGGGTATCGAGTCTCACCCTTGAAGAGATTCCAAAGCCTACAAGATGAGGCTCTTGTTGCTGCGGTAGACGATCACTTGCCGCTTGCAAAAGCGCGTAGAAGATCTTGATCACGATCGGTTCCGGCGCCACGAACGGGCAGCACCTCCGTACTCGGTCACACGTTCGGTTGTTGATGAAGACGATGTCCACCTCCCCGTTCCAGCGGGCAGCGGAAGTAGTAGCTCCTCTTGAATCCGACAGCATGACGGCGTGGTGTCGGTGGCGGTGAAGAAGTCCGGCGGAGCTTCGCTAAGCTACGCGGGCTATATGGAGGAGAGGGGGGCGGCTAGGGTTTGGGAGGGGGTGGCCGGCCACTCAAGGGGGCGGCCAGCTTGTGGTCTTGGGGTGGCCGGCCCCCTCCCTTGGCCCCTCATTATATAGGTGGATCCCCAAGTGTTGGTGTCCAAGTCTTCGAATAAGACCCGAACAAAACCTTCCATAAGAGGGGAAACCTAGCCCAACTAGGACTCCCACCCAAAGGTGGGATTTCCACCTCCCATGTGGGGGGTGGCCGGCCCCCTATGGGGGAGTCCACTTGGGACTCCTCCCCACCTAGGGCTGGCCGGCCATGGAGGTGGAGTCCCATGTGGACTCCACCTTCCTTGGTGGTTTCTTCCGGACTTTTCTAGAACCTTCTAGAACCTTCCATAGAACCTTCCGCGACATTTTATTTCACATAAAATGACATCCTATATATGAATCTTATTCTCCGGACCATTCCGGAACTCCTCGTGATGTCCGGGATCTCATCCGGGACTCCAAACAAATATTCGAACTCCATTCCATATTCAAGTACTACCATTTCAACATCCAACTTTAAGTGTGTCACCCTACGGTTCGAGAACTATGCGGACATGGTTGAGTACTCACTCCGACCAATAACCAATAGCGGGATCTGGAGATCCATAATGGCTCCCACATATTCAACGATGACTTTAGTGATCGAATGAACCATTCACATACATTACCAATTCCCTTTGTCTCGCGATATTTTACTTGTCCGAGGTTTGATCTTCGGTATCACTCTATACCTTGTTCAACCTCGTCTCCTGACAAGTACTCTTTACTCGTACCGTGGTATGTGGTCTCTTATGAACTCATTCATATGCTTGCAAGACATTAGACGACATTCCACCGAGAGGGCCCAGAGTATATCTATCCATCATCGGGATGGACAAATCCCACTGTTGATCCATATGCCTCAACTCATACTTTCCGGATACTTAATCCCACCTTTATAGCCACCCATTTACGCAGTGGTGTTTGGTGTAATCAAAGTACCTTTCCGGTATAAGTGATTTACATGATCTCATGGTCATAAGGACTAGGTAACTATGTATCGAAAGCTTATAGCAAATAACTTAATGACGAGATCTTATGCTACGCTTAATTGGGTGTGTCCATTACATTATTCACACAATGACATAACCTTGTTATTAATAACATCCAATGTTCATGATTATGAAACTAATCATCCATTAATCAACAAGCTAGTTTAAGAGGCATACTAGGGACTTCTTGTTTGTCTACATATCACACATGTACTAATGTTTCGGTTAATACAATTCTAGCATGATATATAAACATTTATCATAAACATAAAGATATAAATAATAACCACTTTATTATTGCCTCTAGGGCATATCTCCTTCAGTCTCCCACTTGCACTAGAGTCAATAATCTAGATTACATTGTAATATACCTAACACCCATGGCATTCTGGTGTTGGTCATGCTTTGCCCTAGGGAGAGCTTTAGTCAACGGATCTGCTACATTCAGATCAGTGTGTACTTTGCAAATCTTTACTTCTCCATCTTTGATGTACTCGCGAATCGAGTGGTAACGCAGCTTGATATGCTTCAGCCTCTTGTGTGACCTTGGCTCTTGTGCATTGGCGATGGCACCCATGTTATCACAGTAAATGATTAATGGGTCCAATGCACTAGGAACCACACCGAGCTCTACAATGAACCTCTTCATCCATACCGCTTCTGATGAAGCCTGAAGCCGCTATGTACTCTGATTCTGTTGAAGACTTCGCCACCGTGCACTGCTTCGAGCTTGCCCAGCTTACTGCAGCACCATTCAATATAAACACGTACCCAGATCAGTGTTCCAACTTGCATCGGTGTAACCGTTTACAACGAGCTCTTGGTCACCTCCATAACAAAGAAACATATCCTTAGTTCTTTTCAAGTACTTCAGGATATTCTTGACCGCTGTCCAGTGTTCCATTCCTGGATCACTTTGATATCTGCTAGTCAAACTAACAGCATGTGCTATATCCGGTCTTGTACATAGCATGGCATACATGATAGAGCCTACTGCCGAGGCATAGGGGATCTGACTCATCCTTTCTCTTTCTTCTGCCGTAGCCGGACCTTGAGTCTTACTCAAGACCTTGCCTGGTAACATAGGTAAGAATCCTTTCTTACTTTCGTCCATTCTAAACTTCTTTAGAATCTTGTCCAGGTATGTACTCTGTGATAGCCCTATTAGACGTCTTGATCTATCTCTATAAATCTTGATGCCTAATATATATGATGCTTCACCAAGGTCTTTCATTGAAAAACTATTATTCAAATAACCCTTTACACTGCTTAATAGTTCTATATCATTCCCAATTAATAATATGTCATCTACATATAATATCAGGAATGCTACAGAGCTCCCACTCACTTTCTTGTAAATACAGGCCTCTCCATGACACTGTATAAACCCGAAGTCTTTGATCACCTTATCAAAGCGTCGGTTCCAACTTCTTGATGCTTGCTTCAGTCCATAAATTGAACGCTGAAGTTTGCATACTTTGTCAGCATTTTTAGGATCGACAAAACCTTTGGGTTGTACCATATACAACTCTTCCTCAATGTCTCCATTAAGGAACGCCGTTTTGACATCCATCTGCCAAATCTCATAATCGAAAAATGCAGCTATTGCTAACAAAATCCTCACAGATTTTAGCTTCGCTACAGGTGAGAAAGTCTCATCGTAGTCAACTCCTTGAATTTGTCGGAAACCCTTTGCGACAAGTCGAGCTTTATAGACAGTAATATTACCATCAGCATCTGTTTTTCTCTTGAAGATCCATTTATTCTCAACAGCCTTTCGGCTATCAGGTAAGTCTACCAAAGTCCATACTTTGTTATCATACATGGATCCCATTTCGGATTTCATGGCTTCTTGCCATTTGTTGGAATCTGGGCTCATCATCGCTTCTTCATACGTCGCAGGGTCCTCATCATTGTTATCCACAATCATGACATTTAGACAAGGATCATACCAATCAGGAGTGGCACGTTCCCTTGTCGATCTGCGAGGTTCAGTAGTTTCCTCGTTCGAAGTTTCATGATCATTATCATTAGCTTCCTCTGTTGTGGTGGCGGTACAGGTACAACTTCCGGTACTGCGCTACTCTGATCAACGAGTATAGATTCATCAATCTCATCGAGTTCTACTTTTCTTCCAGTCACTTCTTTAGTGAGAAATTCTTTCTCAAGAAAGGTTCCGTTCTTAGCAACAAAGATTTTGCCTTCGGATCTGTGATAGAAAGTGTACCCTATAGTTTCCTTAGGGTAACCTATGAAGACGCATTTCTCCGCTTTGGGTTCTAGCTTGTCCGGTTGTAACTTCTTTACATAGGCTTCGCAACCCCAAACTTTCAGGAACGACAGCTTAGGTTTCTTGTTAAACCATAATTCATACGGTGTCGTTTCTACGGATTTTGATGGTGCTCTATTTAAAGTGAATGCGGCTGTCTCTAATGCATAACTCCAAAATGATAACGGTAAATCAGTAAGAGACATCATACTACGAACCATATCTAAGAGAGTTCGATTACGACGTTCGGACACACCGTTTCGTTGAGGTGTTCCCGGCGGTGTCAATTGTGAAAGTATTCCGCATTTCTTTAAATGCATGCCAAACTCATAACTCAGATATTCACCTCCACGATCAGATCGTAGAAATTTGATCTTCTTGTTACGTTGATTTTCTACTTCACTTTGAAATTCCTTAAACTTCTCGAAAGTTTCGGATTTATGTTTCATGAAATAGATATACCCATATCTACTCAGATCATCTGTGAAGGTTAGAACATAACGATAACCACCGCGCGATGCTACGCTCATTGGTCCACATACATCGGTATGTATGATTTCCAATAAGTCAGTAGCTCGCTCCATCATACCAGAAAATGGAGTCTTTGTCATTTTTCCCATTAGACATGCTTCGCATCTATCAAGTGACTCAAAGTCAAGTGATTCAAGTAATCCATCGGTATGGAGTTTCTTCATGCGTTTCACTCCAATATGACCAAGACGACAGTGCCACATATAAGTAGAATTATCATTTAATTTAATTCGCTTAGCATCAATGTTATGTATATGCGTATCACTACTATCGAGATCTAACAGAAATAAGCCATTCTTTTGTGGTGCTCGACCATAAAAGATATTATTCATAAAAATAGAACAACCATTATTCTCAGACTTGAATGAATAACCGTCTTGCATTAAACAAGATCCAGATATAATGTTCATGCTCAACGCGGGTACAAAATAACAATTATTTAGGCTTAAAACTAATCCCGAAGGTAGATGTAGAGGAAGTGTGCCGACATCGATCACATCGACTTTGGATCCATTTCCAACGCGCATCGTCACTTCATCTTTCAGTAGTCTTTGTTTATTCTTTAGTTCCTGTTTCGAGTTACAGATATGAGCAACCGAACCAGTATCAAATACCCAGGTACTAGAACGAGAACCAGTGAGATAAACATCTATAACATGTATATCAGATATACCTTCTTTCTTCTTCTTGACAAGGCCGCTCTTCAGATCAGCCAGATACTTGGAGCAATTACGCTTCCAGTGTCCCTTCTCCTTGCAGTAATAGCACTCAGCATCAGGCTTAGGGCCGTTCTTAGGTTTCATAGGAGGCGTGGCAGCTTTCTTGCCATCCTTCTTGAATTTTCCCTTAGACTTGCCCTGTTTCTTGAAACTGGTGGTCTTGTTGACCATCAACACTTGGTGCTCTTTCTTGATCTCAATCTCAGCAGCTTTTAGCATGCCAAAGAGTTCAGGTAACTCCTTGTTCATGTTCTGCATATTGTAGTTCATCACAAAGTTCTTGTAACTTGGTGGCAGTGATTGAAGGACACGATTAATCCCCAGTCTGTTAGGAATCACTATTCCCAAGTCACTGAGTTTCTTCGCATGCCCGGTCATGGCGAGCATGTGCTCACTAACGGAGCTGCCTTCTTCCATCATACAGCTGAAGAAATGTTTCGATGCTTCATAGCATTCCACGGCCGCATGAGTCTCGAATATAGCTTTCAGCTCATTCATCAACTCATGAGGATCATGGTGCTCAAAACGTTTTTGAAGATCGGATTCCAGACTGCACAGGATGGCACACTGAACTTGAGAGTACCGAGTTTTCCGAGTCGCGTAAACAGCTTTTACTTCATCGGTTTCATCTTCTGCAGGAGGGTCACCTAGCGGTGCATCAAGCACAAATTGCAGATTTCCGCCAGAGAGGAAAATCCTCACATGACGGAACCAGTCGGTGAAGTTGCTACCGTTGCTCTTAAGTTTCTCTTTCTCTAGGAACTGATTAAAATTGATTGAGGACGCCATCTCTACAACATATATTTGCAATAGTTTAGACTAAGTTTATGACAAATTGAGTTCAAATTTTAATTCAACATAATTAAAAATCTAGGTGAACTCCCACTCAAAACAATATCCCTCGCATTGTCTTAGTGATCACACGAACCAAATCCACCGCACCTAAACCCGATCATCACGAGAAAAGGTGTGACTTCAATGGCGAACACTCAAAGTGTTCATCATATCAACCATATGATTCATGCTCTACCTTTCGGTATCACGTGTTCCGAGACCATGTCTGTACATGCTAGGCTCGTCAAGGCCACCTTAGTATCCGCATGTGCAAAACTGTCTTGCACCCGTTGTATGCACTTGTTGATTCTATCACACCCGATCATCACGAGATGCTTCGAAACGACAAGTCTTGGCAACGGTGCTACTAAGGATGAACACTTTATTATCTTGAGATTTTAGTGAGGGATCATCTTATAATGCTACCGTCGCGATCTAAGCAAAATAAGATGCATAAAAAGGATTAACATCACATGCAGTTCATATGTGATATGATATGGCCCTTTTGTCTTTGCGCCTTTGATCTTCATCTCCAAAGCACGGACATGATCTCCATCATCTTCGGGCATGATCTCCATCATCGTCGGCGTAGCGTCAAGGTCAATGGCGCCGTCTTCATGATTGCCCTCCATGTAGCAACTATTACAACTACTTTGAAATACTACTCAACATGAAATTTAAAGACAACCATAAGGCTCCTGCCGGTTGCCACAATACAATAATGATCATCTCATACATATTCATCATCACATTATGGCCATATCACATCACCAAACCCTGCAAAAACAAGTTAGACGTCTCTAATTTGGTTTGCATATTTTACGTGGTTTAGGGTTTTCGAGAGAGATCTAATCTACCTACGAACATGAACCACAACGTTGATACTAATGTTTTCAATAGAAGAGTAAATTGAATCTTTACTATAGTAGGAGAGACAGACACCCGCAAAGCCTCTTATGCAATACAAGTTGCATGTCGAACGAGGAACAAGTCTCATGAACGCGGTCATGTAAAGTTAGTCCGAGCCGCTTCATCCCACTATGCCACAAAGATGCAAAGTACTCAAACTAAAGATAACAAGAGCATCAACGCCCACAAACCATTGTGTTCTACTCGTGCAACCATCTATGCATAGACACGGCTCTGATACCACTGTAGGATAACGTTGCATAGAAAACAAAAATTTTCCTACGGCGAACACGCAATCCAAGCCAAGATGCAATCTAGAAGACGGTAGCAACGAGGGGTATCGAGTCTCACCCTTGAAGAGATTCCAAAGCCTACAAGATGAGGCTCTTGTTGCTGCGGTAGACGATCACTTGCCGCTTGCAAAAGCGCGTAGAAGATCTTGATCACGATCGGTTCCGGCGCCACGAACGGGCAGCACCTCCGTACTCGGTCACACGTTCGGTTGTTGATGAAGACAACGTCCACCTCCCCGTTCCAGCGGGCAGCGGAAGTAGTAGCTCCTCTTGAATCCGACAGCACGACGACGTGGTGTCGGTGGTGAAGAAGTCCGGCGGAGCTTCGCTAAGCTACGCGGGCTATATGGAGGAGAGGGGGGCGGCTAGGGTTTGGGAGGGGGTGGCCGGCCACTCAAGGGGGGCGGCTTGTGGTCTTGGGGTGGCCGGCCCCCTCCCTTGGCCCCTCATTATATAGGTGGATCCCAAGTGTTGGTGTCCAAGTCTTCGAATAAGACCCGAACAAAAAACCTTCCATAAGAGGGGGAAACCTAGCCCAACTAGGACTCCCACCCAAAGGTGGGATTTCCACCTCCCATGTGGGGGGTGGCCGGCCCCCTATGGGGGAGTCCACTTGGGACTCCTCCCCACTAGGGCTGGCCGGCCATGGAGGTGGAGTCCCATGTGGACTCCACCTTCCTTGGTGGTTTCTTCCGGACTTTTCTAGAACCTTCTAGAACCTTCCATAGAACCTTCCGCGACATTTTATTTCACATAAAATGACATCCTATATATGAATCTTATTCTCCGGACCATTCCGGAACTCCTCGTGATGTCCGGGATCTCATCCGGGACTCCGAACAAATATTCGAACTCCATTCCATATTCAAGTACTACCATTTCAACATCCAACTTTAAGTGTGTCACCCTACGGTTCGAGAACTATGCGGACATGGTTGAGTACTCACTCCGACCAATAACCAATAGCGGGATCTGGAGATCCATAATGGCTCCCACATATTCAACGATGACTTTAGTGATCGAATGAACCATTCACATACATTACCAATTCCCTTTGTCTCGCGATATTTTACTTGTCCGAGGTTTGATCTTCGGTATCACTCTATACCTTGTTCAACCTCGTCTCCTGACAAGTACTCTTTACTCGTACCGTGGTATGTGGTCTCTTATGAACTCATTCATATGCTTGCAAGACATCAGACGACATTCCACCGAGAGGGCCCAGAGTATATCTATCCGTCATCGGGATGGACAAATCCCACTGTTGATCCATATGCCTCAACTCATACTTTCCGGATACTTAATCCCACCTTTATAGCCACCCATTTATGCAGTGGTGTTTGGTGTAATCAAAGTACCTTTCCGGTATAAGTGATTTACATGATCTCATGGTCATAAGGACTAGGTAACTATGTATCGAAAGCTTATAGCAAATAACTTAATGACGAGATCTTATGCTACGCTTAATTGGGTGTGTCCATTACATTATTCACACAATGACATAACCTTGTTATTAATAACATCCAATGTTCATGATTATGAAACTAATCATCCATTAATCAACAAGCTAGTTTAAGAGGCATACTAGGGACTTCTTGTTTGTCTACATATCACACATGTACTAATGTTTCGGTTAATACAATTCTAGCATGATATATAAACATTTATCATAAACATAAAGATATAAATAATAACCACTTTATTATTGCCTCTAGGGCATATCTCCTTCACAGGGCACGAAAATAGAAATCCCTTGATTCTTACATGCTTACTTATTGCACTTATTATATTACTTTGTGTTGACAAATATCCATGAGATATGCATGTTGAAGTTGAAATGATGAGGACATCCCTACTACACCACTACCTCCGTCATTGATAAATGAAGATGAACCTGCTGTGAAGCTCAAGTCCAATGAAGTTCGGATTGGACCAATTACAAGAGCTCGTGCGAAGCTACTTAAACAACAGGTGAACTTGTTTCTAAACGATACTTTGATTGATGAGAACTTTATACTGCCTAAGTCCTATTACTTATGTATCATCAGGTATCAAGAGGAGACGAGCATCGCACGAGGAGAGGAGCAGCTGGACATGAAGACGGACGTCAAGATGGCCGTGAAGCTGGACATGGAGCTGGACATGAAGATATCTCATGGACGCGCGAGGGAGGAGCGGGAGGCATGCGCGAGAGGAGAAGAAGACGTCCAGGCCGGTCCAGAACCCGGTCAGACCGGCCCCCAGACCGGCCGACCCGGTCACTGGGCGCCAACCGGACAAGATTTATCGTACCGGGCAAAAACCGGAAAATTGCAAAGTTTCCGGTTGCCGCCCGGTTGACCGGACCACAGACCGGCCCGCCCGGTCCACAGCCGGTCGACCGGATTCCAGACCGGACCAGTCCGAGTCTGTCTCGACCAGATCTATTCTGGGTCGGTTATTCTTGTATCTTTTCGACCAGAACTCGTCCCGGACGCCTATATAAGTGCCTTGGACGACCCCCTAGCTGTTTTAGACCACGTTTAAGATAAACCCTAGTTCTTAGTTGTTTGCTCTGCAAAACTATTGAATTCCCTACACCATATTGCTTGATATTGTGTAGATCCTGATAAAGTCTTGTGTGATCTGCTGTTCCATTGGGAATTAGACGGTTGCAACTTACCGCTTCGTGGTCGGCGGCTACGTGCGCAAGTGTGTGGAGTTGCGAATATCTTGCAGGGTTGAGAGCTGTTGCATTGGCGACAGGGACCAATCGAGAGATCTCGTTGCGTCATACAAGTTATCATCCACTACATCGTCGTGTTCCTCCGCTGCTATCACCCCGTGATCATCATCACCACCGTTGCTTACTGAGAAGATCGGGCTACCCCTTATCATCTTGGTATCAGATTTCCAGTTTTCCTCGGTAAGCCATCCACAATCCACCCCATAGTTGAGTTGTGAGTGTTTCCTATCCAGAAAAAGCCATAAAAAGTTAGGGTTAGGGTTTGCCATAGCCTTAGATTGCACTAATTTCAAGTTTTAGTTGCTTTTCGTAGTTGTTTTTGCGTATCTTTGTCTATCATCTAGTTGTTAGGGTTTGAGTCTCTACTTTCATCTAATTTTAGTTTTTGTTACTCCGAGTCCACATAGCGTACAGTGTGCTTTTCCCAACCATAGCCACAGCCTATCGATATACGTGACTAGGAACTTCCCCAGAAGAGACTAGTTTTACCGCTCGTCAGGCTGCTCATTAGGGTTTGGTGCTTTGCATATTTTGTTGGCCGTGTTATCAAGGAGTTGAGTCAAAAAAAAAAGAAAATTGAAAAGAAGCAAAAAAGAGCTACATAGCTGCGTGTGTTACAACAAGAAAAATCCAAAAAGAAAAGTGAAGTGCTAGTTGATTCAAGTGAAGGCCTAAGTTTACTTTACTGCACCCGTAGTTGAGCAATCTTGTGCCTGTCTCGTTGAGCTTTGCTAGCGTCTCTCTAGTGCATTGCAACTTTTCCCACATATAGTTGCATTGCCCCATTATATCGCCTTGTGTGAGTATCATTGGTTGTCTACGGTCAGCGCTAGAGCTTGTTATTGGTGCAAATAGGTAGCCTACCTACAGCCCCACATATATCCTGCTTTGTCGTGTGATTTGTTCTTATACCCTTGATATTCGCTTCGCTACATCCGTGCACTAGTTGTTACTACAAGTGGTAAGCAACACTAATTTACTTTGGAACGGTAAGATCTCCTTTTCTTATCAGTTTTGAGTGAGTTGTGAGAGTACCACCATATATTTTTGATTTAGTGCACTAACCTACTAACCATGTCTGCTAGTGATGAGAAAATTGTTAACCAGGAGAACAAGAACTCCGCGGATTTGATGACATGGAGGGAGTATGAGGCTCTTCGTAATGAGATGCGACGTGAATTCCGCGCTCAGGATGATGAGCTTAAAGGGACGGTCCAAGAGATCTCCCAAAAGCTGGATGCTACTAATGAGACCGTCACGGCAATGCAAGATCAAATGACGGATATTCAACGCACTCTTCGGACTTTGACAATGGGTTGAGAATCTTAATCAACATGACAACACACAATGCTCGTGATGCGCCTCGTGGTGATCGTGCTCGTGGTTGGGCTCCACTTGGCCGCAATGGTCGTGGACAAGATGAGGAAGATGGATTGGGTAAGCCCAAATTTTCTATCCCCAAGTTTGAAGGAGGTGCTGATGTTGAAGAATACCTCACTTGGGAGCTCAAGATTGAGAAGTTGTGGAGCTTACATCCACACTACACTGAAGATAGGAAGATCAAGCTTGCTTCTTCTGAATTTGATGGCTATGCATTGCGTTGGTGGGATGCTTTTGTTCGTAACCGAGACGAGGATGGTGAGCAACCTATACGCACATGGCGTGCTATGAAGGAAGCAATGACTTCTCGCTTTGTGCCTACAAATTACTTGCGGAATATATATGATAAGCTGACTCTATTGAGACAAGGTGTGAAGACTGTCGATGAATACTACATGGAGATGGAGATGCTAATGCAGCGTGGCCGTGTCCGTGAGTCTCTTGAGATGACAATGCAGCGTTTTCTGAATGGTTTGAAGTATGATATCAAAGGCATTGTTCGTCACTACAGTTACACCAATATGAATCAATTGTTACATCATGCAAGAGAAGCTGAATCACAGTTGGCTGACGAAGCAAAGATCAAAGGACGAGCTACAGGAGCTGGGCGTTTCACACCCCGCGCGGCCCCATCTACGGCGCCGGCGCCTTCGACGCGCTCCGCCCCTTACTCTACTCCGCCTAGTAAGCCGGTCTCCAATGTGTCTAACACAAAGAAGTCCGAATCTGCTGCAAGTACGAGTGGCTCTAATGTGTCTACTGCGCGTAACCGTGATATGGTTTGTCACACATGTGGTGGCAAAGGTCACTTCAAGAGAGATTGTCCTAACCGTAAAGTTATGATTATCAATGAGGACAATGAGTATGAGACTGGAGATGATGTTGATCCTAATGCTCCAGAAGATGATGACTATGACACTGATGGTGAAGATGCATATCCGTCTGATGCTCGCACCATTGTTGTGTCGCAGCGTGCTCTTAATGTGTTGCCTAGTGCATCTACTCAGCGCTGCAATTTGTTCCAAACAAAAGCTTTAGTTGGTCCTGACAAGGCTTGCAAGGTCATTATTGATGGCGGGAGTTGCCGCAATTTAGCAAGCAAGGAGTTGTGTACCAAGCTGAAGTTGAAGTATCTACCGCACCCGCATCCATACTATATTCAGTGGTTGAGCGACAATGGTGAGATGAAGGTAAACCACATGGTGCGTGTTGAATTTGCTATTGGACCGTATAAGGATTGCATTGATTTTGATGTGGTTCCTATGACGGTGTGTCACCTACTATTGGGTCGGCCTTGGCTCTATGACCGTTCTGTGCAACACAATGGCCGTGCCAATACATATCACTTGGAGTTCAAGGGCAAGAAAATCAACTTACAGCCTATGACACCACAACAAATTGTCAATGAGTCTCGTCAGAAAGTTGAAGTGAACTTGGAGGATGCATCTTTAGATAGGCGAGAGAATTGTAATGTTGTGAGTGATATAACGAAAAGTGAGAGAGTGAATTCCTTAGTCTCATTAGCCACCAAAGAAGACATGAGATAATTTAGTGAGGATCCTACAGCCATGCCTCTTGTGCTCTTGTACAGGGGTACGGTTTTGGTTTCTAACGACATGACCCCTCTTCCTCTTGGTGTTTCTAATGTTTTGCAGGAATTTGGCGACGTGTTTCCGGATGAGGTACCCGCAGGACTTCCACCATTGCGAGGTATTGAGCATCAAATTGACTTGATTCCCGGAGCTTCGCTACCCAATCGGGCACCATATAGAACGAACCCCGAAGAAACGAAGGAGATACAGAAGCAAGTACAAGCGCTACTCGACAAAGGTTATATCCGCATAAGCCTTAGTCCTTGTGTTGTTCCTGTTATTCTAGTTCCTAAGAAAGATGGTACATGGCGTATGTGCGTAGATTGTAGAGCTATAAACAATATCACTATTCGATATCGTCACCCTATTCCCCGTTTAGAGGATATGCTAGATGAATTGAGTGGTGCTGCTGTGTTCTCTAAAATTGATTTGCGTAGTGGTTATCATCAAATTAGGATGAAAGAAGGGGATGAGTGGAAAACAGCCTTTAAAACAAAATTTGGTTTATATGAGTGGTTAGTAATGCCTTTTGGTCTAACTAATGCACCTAGCACTTTCATGAGACTAATGAACCATGTTTTGCGTGACTTTATTGGCAAGTTTGTGGTTGTGTACTTTGATGACATATTAATCTACAGCCGCAATGAATCTGATCATACTATACATATTCGACATGTTTTGCAAGTGTTGCGTGATAATAAACTCTATGGTAATCTTGAGAAGTGCACATTTTGCAAAGATAAGGTCATATTTCTGGGTTATGTTGTCTCTAAGCATGGAGTAGAAGTAGATGTGTCTAAAATTGAAGCTATTCAAAATTGGCCTACTCCCATGAATGTGAGTCAAGTAAGAAGTTTTCATGGTCTAGCTGGGTTTTATAGAAGATTTGTGCCCAACTTTAGTACTATTGCTGCACCTTTGAATGACTTGACTAAAAAGGGTGTTGTATTTGAGTGGGGCGCAGCCCAAGATCATGCTTTTGATGAACTTAAGAGATTGTTAACTTCTGCACCGTTGCTTGCACTTCCTGATTTCAATAAGCAATTTGAGATTGAATGTGATGCTAGTGGTATTGGAATTGGTGGTGTGTTGATGCAAGAGGGTCGCCCAATTGCATATTTTTCTGAGAAACTTTCTGGTGCTAAGTTGAACTATCCTATATATGATAAAGAATTGTATGCTTTAATTAGAGTTCTTGAGGTTTGGCAACATTATTTGTGGCCAAAAGAATTTATCATACATTCTGATCATGAAGCTTTGAAATACCTGAAAGCTCAGTCTACTTTGCATAAGCGTCTTGCTAAGTGGGTTGAGTTCATTGAGTCTTTTCCATACATTATTAAGCATAAGAAGGGAAAAGATAATATTGTTGCTGATGCTCTATCTAGGAAGAATATGTTATTAACTCAACTTGATGTTAAAATTCCTGGATTAGAAGTACTATGTGATTTATATGCTACTGATCATGATTTTGCTGAACCATATCGCTTATGTGCTCTTGGTAAAGCATGGGAAAAATATCACATACATGATGGGTTCTTGTTTAGAGCTAACAAACTATGTGTTCCAGAATCGTCTGTGCGTTTGCTCTTATTGCAGGAATCTCATGCTGGAGGTTTGATGGGTCACTTTGGGCGTGAGAAGACGCTACTCATGCTCGCTGATCACTTTTATTGGCCAAAGATGAGGCGGGACGTGGACAGGTATGTGAAGAGGTGCATTACTTGCAACAAGTCCAAGTCCAAGCTGAAGCCTCACGGTTTGTATACTCCTTTACCGGCACCTACTACACCTTGGGAGGATATTAGTATGGATTTTGTGTTGGGTTTGCCGCGTACTAAAAGAGGCCATGATTCTATATTTGTGGTAGTGGACAGATTTTCTAAAATGTCCCACTTTATTGCCTGCCACAAAAGCGACGATGCGTCGCATATTGCTAACCTGTTTTTCAGGGAAATTGTTCGACTACATGGAGTTCCGAAGACTATTGTTTCTGATCGTGACGTGAAGTTTATGAGCTACTTCTGGAAGACGCTTTGGAGAAAGCTAGGGACGAAGCTGCTGTTCAGTACTACTTGTCATCCCCAAACTGATGGTCAAACTGAGGTGGTGAATAGAACATTGTCACAACTATTGAGATCCATGATCAAGAAGAACCTGAAGGAGTGGGAAGATTGTTTGCCGCATGTGGAGTTTGCTTATAACAGGGCGGTACATTCTACCACGGAGCTGTGTCCTTTTGAGGTGGTGTATGGTTTCAAACCCATTACTCCACTTGACTTGTTGCCTTTGCCCATACATGAGAGAGTTAATATGGAGGCATCCAAGAGGGCAGATTTTGTGCGAAAGATCCATGTGAAGACTAAAGAGTTGATAGAGAAGAAAGGCAAGAGCAATGCTGCAAGGATGAACAAGAAGCGTAAGGAGATGTTGTTCAAGCCTGGTGATATGGTCTGGGTACATTTTCGCAAGGATAGGTTCCCGAAGCTGCGGAAGTCTAAGTTGAAGCCTCGTGGTGCTGGTCCTTACAAAGTGCTTGCCAAGATCAATGATAATGCATACTCGATAGATCTTCCAGTTGATGAGTTTGGTGTCAGTAATTCTTTCAATGTTGCTGATTTGACACCATATGACGGAGAAGACCTTGGAGCGTCGAGGTCGACGCCTTTTGAAGGGGGGGAGATGATGAGGACATCCCTACTACACCACTACCTCCGTCATTGATAAATGAAGATGAACCTGCTGTGAAGCTCAAGTCCAATGAAGTTCGGATTGGACCAATTACAAGAGCTCGTGCGAAGCTACTTAAACAACAGGTGAACTTGTTTCTAAACGATACTTTGATTGATGAGAACTTTATACTACCTAAGTCCTATTACTTATGTATCATCAGGTATCAAGAGGAGACGAGCATCGCACGAGGAGAGGAGCAGCTGGACATGAAGACGGACGTCAAGATGGCCGTGAAGCTGGACATGGAGCTGGACATGAAGATATCTCATGGACGCGCGAGGGAGGAGCGGGAGGCATACGCGAGAGGAGAAGAAGACGTCCAGGCCGGTCCAGAACCCGGTCAGACCGGCCCCCAGACCGGCCAGCCCGGTCCCTGGCCCGGTCGACCGGTCGCCAACCGGCCGCCAACCGGATGAGATTTATCGTACCGGGCAAAAACCGGAAAGTTGCGAAGTTTCCGGTTGCCGCCCGGTTGACCGGACCACAGACCGGCCCGCCGGTCCACAGCCCGGTCGACGGATTCCAGACCGGACAGTCCGAGTCTGTCTCGACCAGATCTATTCTGGGTCGGTTATTCTTGTATCTTTCGACCAGAACTCGTCCCGGACGCCTATATAAGTGCCTTGGACGACCCCCTAGCTGTTTTAGACCACGTTTAAGATAAACCCTAGTTCTTAGTTGTTTGCTCTGCAAAACTATTGAATTCCCTACACCATATTGCTTGATATTGTGTAGATCCTGATAAAGTCTTGTGTGATCTGCTGTTCCATTGGGAATTAGACAATTGCAACTTACCGCTTCATGGTCGGCGGCTACGTGCGCAAGTGTGTGGAGTTGCGAATATCTTGCAGGGTTGAGAGCTGTTGCATTGGCGACAGGGACCAATCGAGAGATCTCGTTGCATCATACAAGTTATCATCCACTACATCGTCGTGTTCCTCCGCTGCTATCACCCGTGATCATCATCACCACCGTTGCTTACTGAGAAGATCGGGCTACCCCTTATCATCTTGGTATCAGATTTCAATCTTTCCTCAATGCCATGCCTTTACTTTGAATGTATTGCTTTATGAGTTAACTCTTATGCAAGACTTTTTGATGCTTGTCTTGAAAGTACTATTCATGAAAAGTTTTGCTATATGTTATCTATTTGTTAGCAACTATAGATCATTTCCATGAGTCACTTCATTCATCTCATATGCTTTACAATAGTATGATCATGGTTATGTAAGTAGCATGTCACTACAGAAATTATTCTTTTATCGTTTACCTACTCGAGGGCGAGTAGGAACTAAGCTTGGGGATGCTGATACGTCTCCAACGTATCTATAATTTCTGATGTTCCATGCTTGTTTATTGACAATACCTACATGTTTTGCTCACACTTTATAATGTTTTTATGCGTTTTCCGGAACTAACCTATTAATAAGATGCCGAAGTGCGTCCTGTTTTCTGCTGTTTTTGGTTCCAGAAAGGCTGTTCGGGCAATATTCTCGGAATTCGACGAAATGAAGACCAAACATCATAATTCACCGAGACGGACCAGGACACCGAAGGAGGGACCAGAGGGGAGGCCCAGGGCCTCCACACATGGTGGCGGCGCGGCCAGAGGGGGGGCGCCCCCCTATTGTGTGGGACCCCCGTGGCCCTTCCGACTCCGCCTCTTCGCCTATTTAAGCCCTGGTGACCTAAAACTTCGATACGTGACGAAGAAAGACTCCGGGCCGCCGCCATCGCGAAACTCCAATTCGGGCGACAGAATCTCTGTTCCGGCACGCCGCCGGGACGGGGAAGTGCCCCCGGAAGCCATCTCCATCGAAGCCACCGCCTCCATCACTAGTAGGAAAACCCTTATAGGCAGAGCTTAGTTCTGTGGCGCACCAGTGAAAATGCGCCACAGAATGTTATTTTGTGGCGCACCATGCTAGGTGCGCCACAGAAATAGCTTAATTTTGTGGCGCAATGCTGAACATTGCGCCACAGAAATTGTATGGGGCCCACATCCTGCCACCACCAATTATTAGTGTAGGTATTTCTGTGGCGCACATGGCATGCTGCGCCACAGAAATAACTCTTTCTGTGGCGCACGTGCTTCGGTGCGCCACAGAAGTAGTTGATTCTGTGGCGCACTTGCTCTGGTGCGCCACAGAATTAAGGTAACTTATATCATCTCGCCCGTGCCCTCCCCCGCCTGTTCACCTCTCCCCTCTCCCCTCTCCTCCGATCCGCCGCGCGCCACCATGGTCGTCGCCGCCGCCCTCCTCCGCGAGGGCCGCATGCCGCCACGGTCCTCCCATCCCCGCCACCTGCAGCACAAGCTGCCGCTACGGCGAGGAGGGGCCGCCGCGAGGAGGGGCCGCCGTCGCGTGAAGGTGGAGGAGCCGCCGCGTCCTCCTCCTCCTCCACCGCTGCCGTCGTCGTCAACCTCCTCCTCCACCCCTGTCGTCGGTGAACTCTCTCCCCTCCCCTCCCTCTTCCTCTCCCGCGCGAGCACAAAGTGCTCGACGAAATGCTCGTGCTTCTAGGTTGTGCTGATGATGCTCTGGATGCATTGCTGTTGCTCTGGATGCATTGATGTTGTTGCTCTGGATGCATTGCTGCTAGTTTCTTTGATTCAGTGATGCTGCTCATGTGCAGTATCTGAATAAATTACTTTGTTGCCTGCATATGGATAGTTTCATTTGGAGTGACATGCTATATTGGCTCTATATATATCTGCTCCAAAGGTTCCATTTGGAGCCTGGATTGCTAGTGGTTAGTATATTGTTATGCTGCTAATAAAAAGGTGTTGGTTATTGTCAACTTATATCACTTGCTATGCCTGTGTGGCTTACTGGATCATATGTACCTGTTGTTTGTGGAGGTTTACTGCCACTTGTTATTGATGAACCATGTGATGGTAATGATTCAATTTAATTCAATGATGTTAATTTGATTTCCATCCTTTGTTGGAAATAAATCCATGTCTGAACCTGTACAAGGTAATGAAGACTTGCTCACTTGGTATTGCTTGCTAGTTGGACATTTGGTTGGTTTTGATGCTACTGGTTCATTTAAATGCATGAAATGCTACTATGGTATGCTACTGTGGTATCCTTGTGAAGAAAATGATGGATTCTTGTGAGCTTATGGTATGCTACTATGCTACTGTGGTATCCTTGTGAAGATTTACTTGATGGATTCTTGTGAGCTTATGGTATGCTACTATGCTTATAATGCTCTGATTAGTGGGGATGCTTACTGGATCATGTGCATATAGTTCATATAGTTCCCTAAAAAGAAAGAATGCTCCCTGGCCAGATGCTTGATGTCTTGGCTCAGCCAATGATGCAAAGGCTGAGGCAAAAACTTGGATAAGAACAGATACTAAAATGTGTGATTTAAATGGAATGCTTATGATGGTATACTAAAATAGAGATATTCACATTAGGGAATCATGTAAATGAATGCCACTGTGGTATCCTTTTCTTGTTGGCTTTGATGAAAATAGAGATATCCACAGTAGGGGATCATGTAAATGAATGCCACTGTGGTATCCTTTGAAGAAAAAGGACTGTTTCTGATGGTTTTAAAAGGCTAGGTGGTGCTAGGTGATTCAGTTGGCTACCAAGACTTGTCTCATCTGGTTAGCTGGGATATGCTATGTGTTGTTGCTTGTTTAGGCATATCTATCACTTACTGGATTTACTGGTTCTTGATTGGCCTCTCTTTTGCCAGCATCACTTGGTCTATATACCAAGTGATGAATAATCCCTTTGGAGCATCTGCTCCATGCATGCTATGTGTGTTTGAGCATCTTGACTTATGTCACCATGGTTGCTGGTTTGTTGGTGTTTTTGTACTTGCCGATGATTAGATGGTTGGTCGATCACTCGTACACTCGGGGGTGGAGCAAGTGAGCCTGGTGTGATGGCACAAATATCAATATTTTGTGCATCCTACCTGGCCTCACTTACTCCATCCCTGGATGTTAATATTTGTTTCGACCAACAAAGTATGAGGCATTCCATTTAGTTCATACTAGCTACTTCTTAATTGCATTGGCCTTTCTTCCATTTTAGTGTCGATGATTAAATTGTTTGGTCACTTGTACACTCTGGGGTGGGGCCAGTGAGCCTGGTGCGATGGCACAAATATCAATCTCTTGTGCATCCTACCTGGCCTCACTGACCCCATCCCGGAATGTTAATATTTCTTTCGACCAACAAAGTATGAGGCATATGATATCTAGTTGAGATACCACTTGGCTCTTTCTTCCATTTTAGTGCCGATGATTAGAATGTTTGGTCACCTATACGCCGCAATATACTTTGTAGACGGGCCCCCTTTCCCCGGCCGCCGTTCCGTGAACGAGTCTTTGACGAGACAACAACGCCGACCTGCCTCTCCGGTGCATCACCACTTTTCTTCTCTCGCCGTCCAGTACGTGAACGAGTCCTTAATGCAAAGACGGTGTCAGCCTCCCTAGCATCATGCCGACCCCTGTTGCCGTGCTTCAGGCCGTGTCTCACTCTTCGCCTTTTTGCCCGGTGAACGAATAGACTAATCGTTGGAATAAGGAAGCCGATGACGGCCGATCGCAATTTAATCTTGCGACCGGCCGTCATCGGTTTCCTTATTCCAACGATCAGTCTATTGGTTCACCGGGCAAGAAGGCGAACAGTGCAGGGCGCGGGACACACGGCCTGAAGCGCGGCAACACGGCCCGGCATAATGCTGGGCAGGCCGGCACGGTCTTTGCATCAAGGACTCGTTCACTGGACGGCGAGGGACTGCCGTGGTTCTGCGCCGGAGAGGCAGATCGGCGTCGTTGTGTCGTCAAGCACCCGTTCACGGAACGGCGGCCGGGGAAAGGGGGCCCTTCTGCAAAGTATACTGCGGTGTATACTGCAACTATGGTTTCTGACCATAGTATTTGTGTTGACCAACAATGTATGAGGCACTTATTCCATTTTGTCATTCCATTTGCTTTGAGATTTTCAAAATGCCGATGATTAAAATGTTTGGTCACCGTACACTCGGGGGCGGCGTAAGTGAGCCTGGTAAGATAGCACAAATATCAATCTCTTGTGCATCGGACTTGGTCTCACTTACACCGTCCCTGAATGTTAATATTTGTGTTGACCAACAATGTATGAGGCATTTATTCCATTTCTCTTGTGCATCGGACTTGTTGGTCTCACTTTCTTCCATTTTCATCATAGTAGGAACTGGATGAAGGACCCCGATGCAAGCGAGCCTGGTGGGTAGAGATGAGGGAGCAAAGGAGGAACCGGATGAAGACTACTTTGTATCTCGAAATTGTGAATTTTGTATGAATTAAGAGTTGTATGCAAAACATTTGACACTTAATTGCCACTATATATGTATCTCGATCGGGCTCTAAGTAATGTGATGATGATGTCTATGTTATATCTGTGCAATGTACATGATATTTATATTATATCTGAATGTTGCTGTATATAACCTGTATCTCTGTATATTGCTGTGTATAAACTGCATGTGTATAGCAGGCAGCACAAAATCGAGTATAATACAAGCAATTTCTGTGGCGCACTGAAAACCAATTCTGTGGCGCACGCTTTTCTGTGGCGCACCTAGGAACACGTGCGCCACAGAAACCTTAATTCTGTGGCGCATGGGAAGGTGCGCCACAGAAACCTTATTTTTGTGGCGACGTTTCTGTGGCGCACCTCCCATGCGCCACAGAATCCATTTTTGGTGCGCCACTGATGAGGCTTTTCCTACTAGTGCATCATGCTCCGTGAGTAGTTCCCCCATGGACTACGGGTTCTAGCTGTAGCTAGTTGGTACTCTCTCCCCCATGTACTTCAATACAATGATCTCATGAGCTGCCTTACATGATTGAGATTCATCTCATGTAATCGGTGTTGTGTTTGTTGGGATCCGATGGATTGTTACATTATGATTAGTCTATCTATAAAGTTTGTGAAGTTATCGTTGCTGCAATCTTGTTGTGTTTAATTCTTGTCACTAGGGCCCGAGTGGCATGATCTTAGATTTAAGCTCTATACTTATTGCTTAGATTGTATCTACAAGTTGTTTGCACATGTCTATGTCCGGAACCCGAGGCCCCAGAGTGACAACAACTGGGATAACTGGAGGGGAAGGCTTAGATATGAGGATCACATGTTTTCACGGAGTGTTAATGCTTTGCTCGGTGCTCTATTAAAAGGAGTACCTTAATTTCCAGTAGATTCCCTAGAGGCCCGGCTGCCACCGGCTGGTAGGACAAAAGATGTTGTACAAGTTTCTCATTGCGAGCATGTATGACTATATATGGAAAACATGCCTACATGATTAATAATCTTGATGTTCTGTCTTAATGCTATTTCAATCCTATCAATTGCCCAACTGTAATTTGTTCACCCAACACTTGTTATTGGAGAGTTACCACTAGTGTAGATAGCTGGGAACCCCGGTCCATCTTTCATCATCATATACTCGTTCTATATGTCATTGGAAGTAGTATCAACTATTTTCTGGTGCCATTGCCTCTGTGTTACTACTCTGTTTGTTACTGTTACTCATATTACTGCTACTTTCACATCACCCCTATTACTAGTGCTTTTCCAGGTGCAGCTGAATTGACAACTCAGTTGTTAAGGCTTATAAGTATTCTTTACCTCCCCTTGTGTCGAATCAATAAATTTGGGTTTTACTTCCCTCGAAGACTGTTGCGATCCCCTATACTTGTGGGTTATCACTGTTTCTAGCGAAGTTTTTGAGTGGGATGACAATGGAACTTGATAAGGTTTATGAGCCCGAGCATCAGAGAAGCGCAACATCGGAAGTGGTTCCGGAGGCGGCCACGAAGATCATAGCTCCCATGTCTACAAAGAGTTATAGTCATGGAGATCGAAGTACCCATTGAACCTTGTAGGTATGGTTTACTTTGTGATCAAATAAATGATTTGTGGGCAAAGGATTGATTTTGAACAATAATGAACCAACGACATACAAAGAAGTTATGATGGGCTCTTACTCCGTTAAAATGGCTATGCGCCATGAAATCCAAGATAGGTGAATACTTTTTGAAAGTAAATGGATCTATAAAATTGATGGACTTGGATGGAATATCCTTGAAGAAGCTCGACTTGTTGAAAAGTTGTTTACGACAAAGTTCAAAGAGTTGACTACGATAAGATTAGATCTTCCGTAGCGATGCTTATAGTCTATGTGGATTATTCTAGTAATCGCTACATATTTCTTTTATGAGATATGATAGTAGGATGGCAGAAATACATTCCTTACCAGAAGTGTGTATGAAGGATGTATACTAGATACAAACCAAAGAGTTTTGCTAGTCCGTGAAATACTAGATAGGTATACAAACTTCACTGGATGAAGTAAGTATCACGGAGTTGGAATCTTCACCGGATGAAATAATCAAAGAGTTTTGATTTCATCAGAAACGATGAAGATGCTTGCATTTGCAAGAAATTAAGTGGGAGCGCTGAGACATAGTTATAATATTATATGTGGATGACATATCATTGATTATAAATGATGTAATTATATACTTGATGTGATTAAAAGGTTTCATTGAGAATTAACTTCAATGAAAGGATATGGACTGAAACATATTTAGTGTCAAGATCTATGAAGATAGATTGAAACACATAATAAGTTTAAGTCAAAGTACATAGAATGAATATTGAAGTAGTTCAATATAAAAATATTAAGAAGGTGTTCTTTTCCATGTGAAGGTTTAACAAGACTTGAGTGTATTTGACACTCGATGAGTAAAAACACATGAGTGATTTTAGATCACGAATAATATGTACAAAATCAGATGTCCTGTGCTCTAAAGTGTTACGAGCATATACCAGAATGATTCATGTAATGATCATTGGACAACAGTAAGAATATCCCTGAGTGCTTTAGAAGAACCAAGGATATATATATAGTTTTGTATGGGGTAATGACAAACAAATCGATATAAGGTGTTGCACCGATATTAGTTTGGTCACATATAAAAATAAAATTTCAATCTCAAATAGGCTAAGTGTTGTTTAAAAGGTAGCACAATGAGCTAGAAGAAGTCTATGCTAGATTTATATGAGTTCTAAATATTGTGACGGATTCTACAAACGTAGGCAGAGTATGTCATTGTTTTGACAATGAATGAGGATGTTTAAGTCGAGAAGTTCTTTGAGAACTTGGTGTAGTTCCGATAGTGTCAGAACTTTGAAGCTATATTGTGTGTGACAATATTAGTGACATATTTTAGACCGCGGAATTAAGGTTCCACCAGAAGACCGAACATATACGATTAATGCCGACTCATTTGGAAAATGAGTGATGCGTGAAGACGCAAATGAATTGCAAAATACATACGTTTCTGAGCGTGTCAGATCCGTTGACTAAAACCTCTCCGTGAGCAAAACATGATAAGCACCAGAAGGCCAAGATGTTATATCTTTACAAATGTGAACTAGATTATTGACTCTAGTGCAAGTGGGAGACTGTTGGAGATATGCCCGAGAGGCAATAATAAATTGGTTATTGTTATATCTTAGTGTTCATGATAAATGTTTACACCCCATGCTATAATTGTATTAACCGGAAACATTAATACATGTGTGTTGTGTAAACAACCAGAGTCCCTAGTAAGCCTCTCATTTAACTAGCTTGTTGATTAATAGATGATCATGGTTTCCTGATCATGAACATTGGATGTTATTAATAACAAGATCATATCATTAGGTGAATGATGTGATGGACACACACCCATAGTAAGCATAGCATAAAGATCAAGTCATTAAGTTCAACTTGCTATAAGCTTTCGATACATAGTAACCTAGTCCTTCGACCATGAGATCATGTAAATCACTTATACCTGAAGGGTACTTTGATTACATCAAACGCCACTGCGTAAATGGGTGGTTATAAAGATGGGATTAAGTAGTCGGAAAGTATGAGTTGAGGCATATGGACCAAGAGTGGGAGTTGTCCATCCCGATGACGGATAAATATACTATGGGCCCTCTCGGTGGAATGACATCTAATTAGCTTGCAAGCATGTGACAAGATCACAAGAGATGATATACCACGATACGAGTAAAGAGTACTTTTCGGTAACGAGGTTGAACTAGGTATGGAGATACCGATGATAGAACCTCGGACAAGTAAAGTATCGCGCGGCAAAGGGAATTGGTATCGTATGTTAATGGTTCTTTTGATCACGAAGTCATCGTTGAATATGTGGGAGCTATTATGGATCTCCAGGTCCCGCTATTAGTTATTGATCGGAGAAGAGTCTCGATCATGTCCGCATAGTTCTCGAACCGTAGGGTGACACACTTAAGGTTTGATGTCGTTTTAAGTAGATATGGAATATGGAATGGAGCTCGAATGTTGTTCGGAGTCTCGGATGGGATCCAAGACATCACGAGGAGGTTCGGAATGGTCCGGAGAATAAGATTCATATATGGGAAGTCATTTTCCGGGGTTCGGAAAAAGTCCGGTGTTTTGACCGGAGCTTCTAGAAGGTTTTGGAAGGACCGGAATAGTCCAGAATATTATGGAAGGTTCCGGAAGTGTCCGGGACGACCCGGGCTTTCTAAGGAAGTCCGGAGGGTTCCATAATAGGTGCAACCACGTTGCCTTAAGGGAAAAGGAGTCTTTCCTTAATGCAATTTCGGAATTGGCAAAAGAGTCCGAGTAGGAGTAGGTTTTTGGAACCGGAAACCTGTCGGAACTCAGTCAAACTTGGGGGCAGGTTTATGGACGACCCAAGGGGCTTGGCCACCTATTTAAAGGGACCAAGGGGCACCCCAAGGGCACCACAAGTCGCAGCCCTTGCCCCCTCTCCCCAAACCCTAGCCCTTCCTCCTGCTCCCTCTTGCACGGCTACGGCGAAGCCCTGCCGGAGATCTCCACCACCACCACCACCACGCCGTCGCGCCGGGATTCTGAGGAGGATCTACTACATCCGCTTCCCACTGGAACAGGAAGAAGGACGTCGTCATCAACACCGTACGTGTGACCGAGTACGAAGGTGCTGCCCGACTGTGGCACCGTCAAGATCTTCTACGCGCTTTTGAAAGCGGCAAGTGATCGACTACATCAACAACGAGATCTAATCTCGTAGGCTTTGGAATCTTCGAGGGTTAGTCTCATGATCTTCTCGTTGCTACCATCTTCTAGATTGGATCTTGGCTTATTATTCGTTCTTGCGGTAGGAATTTTTTTTGTTTTCTGTGCTACGAATCCCATCAGTTGTATCAGAGCCGTGTCTATGCATAGATTGTTTGCACGAGTAGAACACAATGGTTTTGTGGGCGTTGATGATTTTGTTGTCTCTTGTTATGTGTACTTTGCATCTTGCGGGATGGTGGGATGAAGCGGCCCGGGCTAACTTTACATGACCGCGTCTCATGAGACTTGCTCCACGCTTGACATGCATGCAACTTGTATTGCATAAGTGGCTTTGCGGGTGTCTGTCTCTCTCACCATAGTTAAGATTCAATTTACTCTTTCAATTGACAACATTAGTATCACCGTTGTGGTTCATGTTCGTAGGTAGATTGGATCTTACTCGAAAACCCTAAACCACGTAAAATATGCAAACCAAATTAGAGGCGTCTAACTTGTTTTTGCAAGGTTTGGTGATGTGATATGGCCATGATGTGATGATGATTATATTTGATGTATGAGATGTTCATTATTGTATTATGGCAACCGGGAGGAGCCTAATGGTTGTCTTTAAATTTGTTAAGATCTGCGTGTCTAATCATCATGTAATAGCTTTATTTCAAGTAGTTCTAATAGTAGCTATAAGTGATGGACAACCATGAAGTGGAGCCATGGACCTTGGTGCAATGCTGATGATGATGGAGATCATGCTCGTATGCTTTGGAGATGGAGATCAAAAGCACAAGAAGAAAGTCCATATCATATCACATATTATGAATTGCATGTGAAGTTAATCCTTTATGCATCTTATCTTGCTTAGATCGCGAGGGTAGCATTATAAGATGATCCCTCACATTAATATCAAGATAATAAAGTGTTCTCCCCTCGTATGCACCGTTGCTACAGTTCGTCGTTTTGAAGCATCTCGTGATGATCGGATGTGATAGATTCTACGTTCATATACAACGGTGTAAGCCATGTTGCACACGCGGAAATACTTGGGTTTGCTTGATGAGCCTAGCATGTACAGACATGGCCTCGGGACAACGGAAACCGAAAGGTTGAACACGAGTCATATGGATGATATGATCAACATGTTGATGTTCACCATTGAAGCTACATCATCTCACGTGATGATCGGTTTTGGTGTAGTGGATATGGATCGTGTGCCACTAAACAACTATGAGGGATGTTGTATTAAGTGGGAGTTCATTAGTAATTAGATTAAAACATGAACTAATTATCATGAACATAGTCTGAATAGTATTTTGAATTAAATTTGTAGAATTGGCATCCGTTTTCTACATGCGTGATACGTCTCCAACGTATCTATAATTTCTGATGTTCCATGCTTGTTTTATGACAATACCTACATGTTTTGTTTAAGGAAATATTTTCGGAATCGGACGAAATCAACACCGAAGATCTTATAATTCCCGGAAGCTTCCAGAGCACCGAAGAAAGGCCAGAGGGAGCCGGGGGCCCACACCTGCGGCGCGCCCCGGGGGGTGCCCTGTGTGTGGGTCCCCTGTGGCCCCTCCGACTCCGCCTCTTCGCCTATTTAGTCGTCCCTGACCTAAAACCTCGACCCCGTTCGACGAAACCAGAGAAAACCTTCTAGAGCCGCCGCCATCGCGAAACTCAATTCGGGGACAGAAGTCTCGTTCCGGCGCCCTGCCGGACGGGGAATTGCCCAGTCATCTCCACCGCCGTCTCCACCGCCATCTTCACCGCCATCGCTGTCTCCATGATGAGGAGGGAGTAATTCACCCCCGGGGCTGAGGGCTCCGCTGTAGCTATGTGGTTCATCTCTCTCTTTATGTGATCTAGTTGAATATTATCTATGTGCTACTCTAGTGATGTTATTAAAGTAGTTTATTCCTCCTGCACGGTGTAATGGTGACAGTGTGTGCATCGTGTAGTACTTGGCGTAGTCTATGATCATAATCTCTTGTAGGTTATGGAGTTAATTATTACTATGATAGTATTGATGTGATCTATGCCTCCTTCATAGTGTGATGGTGACAGTGTGCATGCTATGTTAGTTCTCGGTGTAATTGTGTTGATCTATCTTGCACTCTAAGGTTATTTAAACATGAATATCGAATATTGTGGAGCTTGTTAACTCCGGCATTGAGGGTTCGTGTAATCCTACACAGTTAGTGGTGTTCATCATCCAACAAGAGGGTGTAGAGTGGTTCTATTATGTGATCATTGTTGAGAGTGTCCACTAGTGAAAGCAGGATCCCTAGGCCTTGCTTCCAAGCATCGAATCTCCGTTTGTTTACTGTTTTGTTGCATGTTTACTCGCTGCCATATTTTATTCAGATTGCTATTACCACTCATACTCATCCATATTACTTGCATCTCACTATCTCTTCGCCGAACTAGTGCACCTATTAGGTGTGTTGGGGACACAAGAGACTTCTTGCTTTGTGGTTTCAGGGTTGCATGAGAGGGATATCTTTGACCTCTTCCTCCTGAGTTCGATAAACCTTGGGTGATCCACTTAAGGGAAACTTGCTGCTGTTCTACAAACCTCTGCTCTTGGAGGCCCAACACTGTCTACAAGAATAGAAGCACCCGTAGACATCAAGCTAGTTGGGCCTCCAAGAGCGAGAGGTTCAGCAGTGGATCACCCAAGGTTTATCGAACTCAGGAGAAGAGGTCAAAGATATCCCTCTCATGCAACCCTGCAACCACAAAGCAAGAAGTCTCTTGTGTCCCCAACACACCTAATAGGTGCACTAGTTCGGCGAAGAGATAGTGAAATACAAGTGGTATGAATGAATATGAGCAGTAGTACGGCGCCAGAAAAGTGCTTGCTGGCGTGCGTTGATGGTAGTAATATTGCAGGAAGTAAAGATGCAGTAAAACAGTAAACAAGCAGCGATAGCAGTATTTAGGAACAAGGCCTAGGGATCATACTTTCACTAGTTGACACTCTCAACATTGATCACATAACAGAATAAATAGATAGATGCTAGACTCTACACCCTCTTGTTGGATGATGAACACCACTAATGTGTAGGATTACACGAACCCTCAATGCCGGAGTTAACAAGCTCCACAATATTCAATGTTCATATTTAAATAACCTTAGAGTGCATAACAGATCAACATAACCAAACCAAGTACTAACATAGCATGCACACTGTCACCTTCACACTACGAAAGGAGGAATAGATCACATCAATACTATCATAGCAATAGTTAACTTCATAATCTACAAGAGATCACAATCATAGCCTACGCCAAGTACTACACGATGCACACACTCACCATTACACCATGCAGAGGAATAAACTACTTTAATAACATCACTAGAGTAGCACATAGATAAATTGTGATACAAAACACATTGCAATCATAAAGGGATATAAATAAGCACTTCACTATGCCATTCATAACAGTGAATAAGTATTCTGTGAAATATAGCCTAAGAGACCCACACGGTGCACACACTGTCACCTTTACACATGTGGGACAAGGAGTCTCCGGAGATCACATAAGTAAAATCCACTTGACTAGCATAATGACATCTAGATTACAAGCATCATCATATGAATCTCAATCCTGTAAGGCAGCTCATGAGATTATTGTATTGAAGTACATAGGAGAGAGATGAACCACATAGCTACCGGTACAGCCCCGAGCCTCGATGGAGAACTACTCCCTCCTCATGGGAGACAACAGTGTTGATGAAGATGGCGGTGGTGTCGATGGAGAAGCCTTCCGGGGCACTTCCCCGTCCCGGCGGCGTGCCGGAACAGAGACTCCTGTCCCCAGATCTTGGCTTCGCGATGGCGGCGGCTCTGGAAGGTTTCGTACCGTGGCTTTTCCGTATCGTGTTTTAGGTCAGGGACCTTTATATGGCGAAGAGGCGGAGTCGGAAGGTCGACGAGGCGGTGACACAACGGGCGCGGCCCACACCGGCGCCCAGCCTGGTGTGTGGGGCCCCAGGCTCCCCTCCGGCGGCTCTCGGGTGTTCGAGCTTCGTGCAAAATAGGATCTTTGGCATTGATTTCGTCCGATTCCGAGAATATTTCCTTACTAGGATTTCAAACCAAAAACAGCACAGGCTGCCCTTCGCATCTCGTCAATAGGTTAGTTCCAGAAAACGCATAAATATGACATATAATGTGTATAAAACATGTAGATATCATCAATAATGTGGCATGGAACATAAGAAATTATAGATACGTTTGAGACGTATCATGCACCGTTGCTAAGACTCGTCGTTTCGAAGCATCACGTGATGATCGGGTGTTATAGATTCTACGTGTGCATACAACGCGTGCAAGCCAGATTTGCACATGCAAATACTAAGGTTAAACTTTACGAGCCTAGCATGTATAGACATGGTCTCAAAAAGTTGTCATGAATTGATGGACAAAATTATGAGTGAAATTGTTCATCACATTAAAAGTTACTAATAGTGAAATCTGGAACACTTGTCATGTGATGATCAACTTCAAAGTAAGAACCTCAAGGTTATTGGTAATTGACCAATGGACCTAGAAGTTATTGAAGGTGAAGTGTTTTCTGAGAATGAGGAAAGCTAAAAGAGAAACTACAAAAGATTTTTGGCAGAAAGAAAGAAAAGACTAGAAAGTCTAGCTAAGGTGTATATAGATATACATGTTATGAATGTATTCCTTGTTTGGTCACACAATGAAATTCTTGGGTATGTGTACCATATTGGTTGGTATGAGATGTCATACAAGACAACACAATAAAAGAATATTATGGCCTAAAGGACTAACAAGGAATATGGTAGGAATGCACGTCTAGAACAAAATAAAGTGTTATTGTGTTCGTCGTTGGCATTCTACCTAGCCCTTCAGATTTATAATAAAGAATTTTATAATTGTTATTTTGTTCTGGTCAAATGAAACCAATGAGTTGTTCAAATTATGAAAATATTCCATGTACGATGGATAAGTTATTATAAATCTTTATGGTGAAGCACACATGCATAACACTGACGCTAAAATGTCATAAGGCAAATGATGTGAATTCCACTTATTAGTGGAACCGCCATTTAGGTCATGTTAGAAAGGAACGCATGAAGGAACTCCATGCAAATGGATTTTTGGAGTCATTTTATTTTTGAATCATTTGGCGCTTGCAAATCTCTTCTAAAGAGAATGACTGAAATACCGTTCATAGGCCAAGAGTTGAACGGGCAACTAACTTAGTGGAAACATACATGATGATGTATGTGGTTCACTGGGCATAGTTGTGTGCGGGAGATTCTTCTACTTCATGAAAACTTCCAACAATGAATTGAGTATATATATGTGGATATATTTATTCGATAAGGAAGAAGTTTGAAACATTTGAATGGATTCAAATAAATTTCAGCATGAAGTGGAAATCATCGTAATAGAAAAGTTAAATATCTATGATTGGATCATGGTGGAAATATTTGAATTACGAGTTTTAGCGAACATCTAAGAGAGTTATGAAATTTTTCTACAACTCACGTTTCTTGGAGTATCATAGTGATGATGGAGTATCCGAGAGACGTATCCAAACCTTGTTGGATTAATGATGAGATAAAATAATATGACGCCATTATATTTTTGTGGATTATGCTTTAGAGACTACTGCTTTTACACTAAATAGAGCATCATCGTCACTACTAGGAAAAAGCCTATAGGTGGAGGCAAGTGGTGCCGGCGCACCACCTTGGACGTGCGCCGGTGGAAACAGTTGTCGGCGCACCACTTTGCACCCGTGCCGGCGATGCAGGCATACTGCCGGCGCACCTCCGGAGAAAGACGCGCCGGGGAAAAATCCTGGCATGGCCGCGGCCGATTCGGGCCAGGCCCAAGAATCATTGCCGGCGCACCAGCCCAGGGGTGCGCCGGCGGAATATTGCCGGCGCACCCCTGGCTGGTGCGCCGGCAATGATTCTTGGGCCTGGCCCGGGGGTGATATAGCCGAAAGGGCTATGTTCTGCCGGCGCACCCATGCCCTGGTGCGCCGGCAGTAACCTGGGCAGTTATTTCTGCTCAACAACCACTCCCCCACTACTACCACTCCACTCCTCCACACAAACCCGAGCCTTCTCCCAACCCAGCTCATTTTTGCCCATTTCTATCCCCAATTTCACCAATTTGACCAAACAAAATCATATTTTTTGAGCAAATCTTCCCTTCCTACATGCATCTCCCACATCCCCCTATGTAGATCTAGATCTACTATCCCGCATTGACCGCTCAATCTAGATCTAGATCTAGAAAGTCGGCTTCCATACGCCGTGGTAGCGGCGCGACGTCTCGATCTCGTTGACGAATATATCAAACAAATAGGTGATTAATGAACAAATTGAGGAATGAAATCGACGTATGTTGGACATTTGAAGCAAAGCTCTCGTGTGTGGCATATATATATGTTGTGCTTGTGCTTGTGTGTGTTGGCGTTGAAAATGAGTTGCCAACGTTGCGCCGAAATGTTGATTCTTTAAGTTTCCATTTCGGCACATTTCTGGCGCTCCTATGTCCTACCGTGTAGGAAGGTCATGCCGAAATTTTCCGTGAAAACTACCGACGGATGCATGGTTCTAATCAATTATGTAATCTTACCATGCAGGCGATAATGGTTATCGAGATGAGTGAAAGCATCGTGATGAGATATCTGAAACACGCGATCATCGACATGTATGAAAATAACCGCACGGAGGTATTGTGTCCGTGCCGGAGATGCAAACGAGGGAAATGGTTTGACCCGTATTCAGGCAAATTGCAGGGGCACCTGCTCACTAATGGTTTCATGCATGGACACACTCAATGGATGAGTGATGATGGCGCGGAGGTCAATGGGGCGACGGCGGCAGGTGGTAATAATGGCCGGCAAGAAGGAGGGCATCATGATATTGATGACGATGAAGAGTTTGTCGCACAGGACGATAACCTTGACGACGACAATAACCTTGACGACGACAATAACCTTGACGACGACGAAGAGGTGCCGCTAGCTTCAGTCGTGCGGGACCCTCATCTTCAAGATCTGCTTCTCGAAAAGACGAAAGGCGCCAAGCGGAAATCAAAGCTTGAGCAACTCGAGATAGACTCGAATACTCCGTTGTACGACTCAGGTCACGGGTTGGGGGAGTCTCGCTTGAGAGTAGCTCTCGATGTGCTGCAGATGAAGGCGAAACACGGATGGACGGACACAAGCGTCGACGACATCCTGGAATACGTGAAAGATCTCCTTCCTGTCGGGAACACGTGTCCTGGTAGTCTAGCCGAGGCCAAGAGAATCACGTGCCCTCTCGACTTACCCCACGAAAAGTATCACGCCTGCATCAACGATTGTATCATGTATCGCAAGGAGCACATGGACAAGACCAAATGTCCTGTGTGTGAAGCTGAACGGTACAAGAAAGGGAAGAAGAAAGCTCCTCGGAAAGTTGTGTGGTACTTCCCGCTCGCCCCCGGCTTCAACGGTTCTACGCGGACCGCAAGGAAGCAAAGCTCATGCGCTGGCACGCTGAAAGAAAGGAGGCAGTGTTGAATGATGAAGAGCGGATTGAGCACCCAGTGCTGACGCACCCTTCGGATGCAAGCCAGTGGAAAGCATTAGACAATGAATTCGGAAGTTTTGGGGCAGATCCCAGAAACATCAGGTTGGGTGCGAGCACGGACGGATTCAATCCGTTCGGAAACCAGAGCAGCACACATAGCACATGGCCCGTGTTTGTATGGATCTACAACCTCCCGCCCTGGTTGTGCATGAAGAGGAAGTACATACAGATGAGTATGCTAATTCAAGGGCCGACACAGCCAGGAAACGATATCAACATGTATCTCGAACTATTAAAGGAGGAGCTTGAAACGTTGTGGGCGGAGGAAGGGGTAGATACATGGGACGCCGTCGCGGAAGAATATTTCCCTTTGAGAGCCGTGTTGATCACGACGGTGCAGGACTACCTCGGATACGGTTACATTTCGTGCCAGGTGTGCCATGGACACAAGGCATGTGTCAGGTGCATGGAAGAGACGATGTTTTTGCAGCTTGGTAAGGATCCCGGCTCTTCGAAAATAGTTTACATGGGGCATCGAAGGTGGCTACAGAAGACTGACCCGTGGAGAAAGCGTGGAGATCTGTTCGATGGTACAAATGAACCCCGAGGACCTCCACGTAAGAAGAGCGGCGAAGAGATCGATACATTACTGAAAGGTTGGAAGGAGTGCCCTGCGCCGGGAAAGATTCGTCAAAAGCCTGGAGAGAAGAAGAAGAAAAAGGATACGATGCCGCTCATTGGTGTATGGAAAAGGAGGTCCGTGTTTTGGGACTTGCCGTACTGGAAAATTCTCGATACACCTCACTGCCTTGATGTCATGCATATTACAAAGAACGTGTGCGAGAGCTTGCTTGGCACTCTTCTCAACATGCCGGACCGGACCAAAGATGGGCCGAAAGCAAGACACGACCTGAAAGTTTTGGGCATCAGGGAAGAGCTTCAGATCCCGGCGGCCCAAGAGGGACAGTCGGAGGAGGAGGCGGACGGCGGTCAGAAGCGCAAAAGGATTAAGCAGCCAGACTATTACTGTCCCCCCTCCTGCTTCACTTTTAGTCCGGCCGAGGTCGATCAATTTTTCAATTGCCTTCTAGGAGTCAGAGTGCCCTTCGGTTACTCCGGGCTAATAAGCAGATACATGGACCCCAAGAAACGAAACTTCAGCGGCATGAAGTCTCATGACTGTCATGTGATGATGACGCAGATTCTTCCGGTTGCAATCCGAGGTATAATGGATGACCATGTCCGTGCAACGCTGACTGGGCTCTGTAACTTCTTCGACGTCATAACTCGGAAGTCGATAAGCGTGAAGAAACTCGCAAGGCTCCAGGAAGAGATCGTGGTGATCCTATGTGAGCTTGAGATGTACTTCCCGCCTGCATTCTTTGACGTGATGGTCCATCTGTTGGTCCATATCATGGATGATATCGTCAGTCTAGGGCCGGCATTCTTACACAACATGATGCCGTTTGAAAGAATGAATGGGGTCATTAAAGGATACGTTCGTAACAGGTCACATCCGGATGGAAGCATCGTCCAGGGCTGGCTCACCGAAGAGTGCATCTCTTTCTGCACGAATTATCTAGACATCGAGGACCCTGTTGGTTTGCCTCAAAACAAGCACCTCCGCAGGTTCGAGGGAGTAGGCCACAAAAATGGAAGGAAGGAACTGCACGTGCACATGTCTGGTCGGACTTCCGACTTTGACAGGGCCAACTTAGTAGCGCTACAACACATTGACTTGATCGATCCTTGGTTGAAAGAGCACAAAACCATGATAGAGAACAGTGGCAAGCCGATGATGACGGAAGCAGAAATATACAGAGAGCACAACTCCTCTTTCGCGCGCTGGTTCAAAGACCACATTGATGCTAATCCCCCACCAATGGATTCTGACAAGGATAAACTAGTATTGGCCTTGTCACATGGCCCCGCGCCCAACATCATGACTTACCAAGCGTACGATATCAACGGGTACACATTCTACACGGAAGAAAAAGACAAGAACAGTGTTTACCAGAACTCAGGGGTAACGATGGATTCCTGGACGGGTGACGTAAAGACTAGATACTACGGAAGAATCGAGGAAATCTGGGAGCTTAGCTACGCTGGGGAGAAAGTGCCGATGTTCCGTATCAGATGGGCTAAGAGCGTCACAAAAGAAGACCGGTATTTCACCACCATGTTTCTACCCGAAGCCAACAAATCAAAGTCCACGAACGCCACCGCGCAGAATGAGCCATGGGTACTGGCAGAACACGTGCACCAATGCTTCTTCATAACCGACCCATCCAGGCCTAGCCGTGTTATCGTGAGGAGAGGCAAGAGGACCATCGTCGGAATGGATGGAGTCGCCAACGAGGAAGACTTCGAAGGACAAGTCGGAGACCCAATGATGGAAGAATCCGAGGACGAAGACACAACATACACCACAAGAAGAAGCAGGACCACGCTACCGAGGTCAGGTCGACCCTTCAAAAGAAGAAGTCACGACACGGGGCTAAATTATTCAACGACGAGCAAGAAAAGCAAGAAGAAAGTGAAACACTCTTCTCAATCGATGATGTAAAACTTTATTTGCAATCTATAACTCATATTTTGTGTAATTCATAACTACTCATATGGTCATGGCCAATATTTTATGTATAACTAATTTTAATTGTGTTGGTCTATTTTATGCATGCATGTATAACTAATATTAATTGCTTGGTTATTATCTTGAAAAGAGAAGGAAATAAAATAGTAACTCACATATCTTGGTTATTAATATGGTGTTGGTCAATATTTTGTGTATATGTAACTCACATATCTTTTTGTTTTTGCATAATAACACTCACATATCTTTTTGTTTTTGCATAATAACACTCATGTATAACTGACATATGAATAAAAAACATAAAATAAAGAAGAAGACAAGAAAAGGAATCAAAAATAACCAGGGCCTTAGCTCGTGAATTTGGTCCAGGTTACAGCTGTTAGCCTTATTGCCGGCGCACCAGGCTTTGGTTCGCCGGGGACAGGTATCCCCGGCGAACGCTGGTGCGCCGGCAATAAGACTAGTCATATGACTTAGTCGTTTCGGCGAACCCCATCTTCCCCAAACGTAACCATCTCACAACCCTAGCTACGCACGCCGCCGCCGCCACCGCCGCACCCGAGCGCCGAGAGAGGAGCCACCGGAGGAGGAGGATCGCGTACACCGTCGCCTCGGAGAGGAGGATCAGGGCGTCGCCGCGAGAGGAGGAGGAGGGCGTCACGCGCCGACCACCGTCGCCACCGTCGGAGAACCGCCCCTCTCCCTTCCCCTCATCCTTCCCCGACGCCGCCAGGACCTCCTCCACCTTCCCCTTCCCCTCTTCCTTCCCCTATCCATCCCCCTCTTCCTTCCCTCTCTCCCGAATTCTCAGTAGTTCTTGAAACTTGATCTTGAATAGTGTAGCAGTACAAGAAATGGGTTCATTCTCTGGTTCATTAAAAAAATGATGAAATGGGTTCATTGGTTCATGCTATGGTTGAGGAGGCAGAGGAAATGAAATGAAAATAAACTTGCAGATGGTATGGTTCATGCTATGGTTCAATTTTAAAATGAAAAAAACTGATGAAATGGGTTCATTGGTAAATGCTTGCAGTAGGTTAGTGTTAGTAAATTTGCTAGTTGCAGTAGCAAATGCTAGTCTTATTTGCTAGTTGCAGTAGCAGTTGCAGTAGTTGTTAGAAAAAATGATGAAAAAATGATGCAGTAGCAGTAGCAAAATGTTGTTTTGATAATGATGGGTGCAGCTTAATTTAACAATGAAGCAAAATGTTGTTCTTCTTAGCAGTACTGTTTGCTTCTCAAAATTTGTGTTTCCTTCTCAATTTTACTTGCAGTAGCTAAATTGAAATAGATTTTACTTGCAGTATTATTAAAACATGAAAATGAAATAGAGGTTTGGTTCAAAATTGATTTTACTTGCAGTAGCTAAAATGAAAATTGATTTTGTTTAGTTAATTGGCCAGTGCATGTACAAGGTGAAGGAATGTCACTTTAATTCCACTTATTTGTACACCTTTTTCACTCATTTGTATTTCTCATGGCATTCAATGGTGGAATGCTACTGATGTGTATTTGTGCTACATATCCAGTGATGCTATTTTATATCTCTGAATTGGTATTGCTACATATCAAATTTTTAATGCTAAAATTGGTTCTCTGGTTTTGTAGCTAGTATTAGTAGGTTTAGTTGATAAAGTGGTTCTCATTTAGTTGATATGCTAGCTAAAATTGGTAGAGACTAAAGTGGTTAAATGCTGTTGGTTTAGTTAATAGTGGATAAATTGGCAGAGACTAATAGTGGATAAATTGACAGAGACTAAATGCTACTACTGGTTTAGCTACTGGTTTAAAATTAAAATGTTGCTTAGTTCATGTTGCTTAGGTATTTAGTTCATTTGGTTAAGTTCATTGCTGAAATATTTGAAGTGCAGTGCTACTGCTACTAATTTCTGAAATATTTGAAATTAAATGATGAAATGTGATACGTCTCAAACGTATCTATAATTTCTTATGTTCCATGCTAGTTTTATGACAATACCTACATGTTTTGTTCACACTTTATATCGTTTTGATGCGTTTTCTAACCTATTGACAAGATGCCGAAGTGCCGTTCCGTTTCTGCTGTTTTTGGTTTCAGAAATCCTAGTAAGGAAATATTCTCGGAATTGGACGAAATCAACGCCCAACATCTTAGAATTCCACGAAGCTTCCAGAACACCCGAGAGCCACCAGAGGGGAGGCCCTGGGCCCCCACACAACAAGGTGGCGCGGCCAGAGAGGGGGGCGCGCCACCCTAGCGTGTGGCCCCTCCGTAGCCCTTCCGACTCCGCCTCTTCGCCTATATAAAGGTCCCTGACCTAAATCCTCGATACGGAAAAGCCACGGTACGGAAAACCTTCCAGAGCCGCCGCCATCGTGAAGCCAAGATCTGGGGGACAGGAGTCTCTGTTCCGGCACGCCGCCGGGACGGGGAAGTGCCCCCGGAAGGCTTCTCCATCGACACCACTGTAATGTCCCAGGTTTAGAGACGATCGAGGGGTAGATTTTAGAAAGGGATGTGCATTGCATAGTAAATTCTGGGGAAATTTCGCGCTTTTAAACAAAAACTGCATCGAAGGGGGACAAGTTTCTCTCTCGACACCTTACAGGGTTAGGGTTTCGAGAGTGCGACAAACTTGTTTCTTACTTCCCTAGTTTAGGGTTTTAAGATGAGAAAGGAGGGTTTACTTGATTGAATTCCAAATGATATGACATGGTTGAATTCAAACCAAGGTTGAATTTGAATTTCAAATTTAAACAGCATATGAATATCTCATAATTCAAAATTGAGGAAATTCATTAAACAAATATTAATAATCAAGAATATAAACATTACATTTATTTAGTAAAGCTCATTAAGGAAACTTTGAGCTTTATTGATCATCACACACATTACAATGTCATTACAATATTCATAAGTGAAATAAAAGAACAATACAACACATTACAAGAATTGAAAATAGAAAATAAAAATTACAAAGATATTGTAAATGGCTAAACTAGATAAGAAAATCTTCATGATTTTCTTGGACATCACTTGATTGAACTTCTTGATCATTTCCTTAAACCTGCATAGTAAGACAACAAAGACAAGAAAATAGGGATTATGCCAAGTGGTAAAACCACTTGGCAGGTTAGCAAATATGATCAAATTGAGAGGATAACTCAAACACTGCCGGGGTGTCAAGCCAAAGGACCAAGTCCCAACCTGTGAAGCACACAGGCAGCTCACAGGGATAGCTGCATGCCTCACAGCACACACAGACCAGGGGAGAGTCACCAAAGTGACCAGGCACAAGCTGTCGACCAGGGAGAGTACAGCAGCATCATATATAACCTTTTCAGTGCTCAAACCCTAGCCATTTGCTCATCCATCGACAGCAGCAGTGGTAAGAACACCAAGAACAGCCAAGAACACCAAGAACAGATGAACAGCTAGAGCTGTTCCATCTATTCCCAATCACCAGAAAATAAACCAAGCTTCACAAGCTCACCAGGAGAAGCAGGGCAAGCAACTCAACCATCAGATCAACACTGAAGCAATCCTCTACACCAACACACTATTTCTAGGAGCTGGAGTGAGGTATAAATATGATCATGAACAGACCAAATGGTTCTGTTCATAAAATTGCACAGGCATGATCTCCAGCACACCAAAAAGGGTAGATACCCTATGTTTGTGTCATCATCTGGCTGTAAAGCCATTTGGTGCAAGCAAATATGGGTAAAGACCACTAGGCAATCATCCTATGGGAACAACAGTTATGCAAATCAGTGCATAATTAAAGGAATCCAGCAAGGGATGATGTCACAGCTAGCTTAGCCCACACACTTAACACCTACAGCTATCTGTGCCATCAGACTATAGACAATTCCTTGTCTATATTCTTTGTCAACATCAAAAGGCCACTGGAAGTCCAATATTGGATCAAGCCAGTGAACAGTTGTTCCATTCCAGCAAGCAATCACCAACCATAGCAAGTCACAGAGAGGCAGGAGCAACCATTTCTAGCAGATCAAGTCTGCTAGGGTCACATCAGCTACCTAGCCACTTAAACAGATCACCAAAGCATCACATCATCACCCAGTAGGGTTCAGGATGAGCTAGGGTACCCAACCAGTGGTTGGCATCCCTTTAGCCTCATTATTCCATCCATGAGATCATTACTGCTAAACAGTTCACATCATTTATCCATCTAATAAAGCCAGGAAACACAGATAAATGAAACAGACAAGTAATCCAAGCATCAGTTGATGCTTGAGCAAGCATCACCTGGCACCAGCACAAGATATGGTGTCACACAACTCAAAAACAAACACCAGAGAGGCACATACAGTAGATTAGCCAGCAACAATCAAGCAGCTGATGATCATAGGATCATCAGAGCTTGACATGCTATGCAAGTGATTGTCAGAGACAAGCCTTGCATCCATTCATGAATTATATAAACCAAACAGTCACAGTTAAGCAACAATTGAATTACAGATAATTACATAAATCATTTTATGATTGTATCCAGAAGCATATCAACAAGAAGTTAATGTATATGGATAACAATGAAGCAAGGCAGAGCCTACCATGAGCCATCAATATTTAATCATCACACAAACAACACTGGTACTTGCTAAACAGCAAGAATCACTCACAGTAGTGAACCAGGGGAGCCAGAGCATAGCATAGCACAAGCAGGCAAGCCACAGCAGTGGTTAGGGATGCTCAATTGAGCATCTAGATAGATCATACCATGCATAACCACTAGGGTGAGCAGAGTCAGTAGACAAAGGAAGCATACGCCACAGTAGGGTGAGCACACGCGTTTAGACTAGGGCAAGTAGAGTAGCAGCACAGCAGCACAAACAGCAGCAGCACGCAAGCTTGCACAGATAGCTAGACGGCGGCAGAGCATGGACACGGCAGGCATCTCCACGGAATGGAGCAGCCGTGGCCAGAGCTAGAGATGGAAGAAGGTCAAGCACAGGAGGGGAGCAGGAACGGAGGCGCACCTACCCGGAGTCGAGGAGAACCGCGCAGTCATGGCGGCAACGGCGGCACACGCCGGAGCGCGGCGGCGCCAGGCCAAGCCAGGCCATGGCAGCACCATAGCACCACGGCCCGGCACAGCAACACCGCAGCATCAGGGGCGCCGGCAGGCGGCGCATCGCCATGAATCCTTGCGGCCAGGGTTGCAGGCGAGTTGGGGCCGCATGGTAGCGTGGATGAAATCCAGATCGACGCGGACCACCGTGTCCGCCGTCGAAAGGCGGATCAGATCCACCTGATCTCGCCGGTGGCGGCGGCCTGAGTTGGCCGGAGAAATTCCGAGAAGGGGGCGGCGACGAGGAAATCGCCAGAGAGGCGAAGGGGATTAGGGTTAGGTCGAGCGGCGCGAGGAGAGGAAGTGAGCGACCGACCGCTCGGGTCGGTTGGACCCGAGCTGGTCTAACCCAACCCGCTGGGCTCCACTGACATGTGGGCCCAGGGGCAAATTTGGTATTTCACAAATTCTATAAATACTGAAACTTTGAAAATTCATACTAAATGTTTAAAAGCTCCACAAAAATAATTAAAAATATGAAAATCACTCAGTATAAAAATCTCTATCATAATAAAATATGAAATAGAATTTTTGGAGTAAACAAGAATAAGTTAAAATTTGATGATTTAAATAATTATTTAAATCACATATATTATTTTCAATAATGAAAATAAGTCCATTAATGCATTTGGACTTCAAAAACACCTTGACAACATTTCAAGGTAGTATTTTACTCTTAAACAAGTATCCTCAAATCATTCTTAGTATTAACCTCTTACATGAAATAATAACGACATCGGAAGGGGGGAACAAACCCTAAAAATGGAATCATGCATAATTGCTTCTTTAACCATTGCCCTTATCGGACAATGATGCTATTTTTCAGAACAAGAGGACAAGGGTCAGTCCATACCTACCAACTGCAGAACTTTGCAGTGTTCAGGCAAGTTCATCACTTGCTCATGTCAATTGAGTATTTTTATCAAATTACTTGCAAAGTATTATGGTTATCACTATTGCACAAAAATCAAAACCACTACTTTCATAACTATGAATATGACTAAGTGGTGGGCAATGGAACCATGGATTGTGTTGATATGGTGGAGGTTCCATTGCACGGGCTTATATCCATCTAGGATTAAACAACAAATGTCGCCAGTGATTCTTGTGCCGTAATATCCGTGTTAACCATAAGATCCGGAGTGGGACGGAGTAGTCAAAAGTGTTTCCACCTCTCGTTCATCAACGGATGCGCTTTACCGTAGACACTTGTATCTGTCAGGGCAAGCGGTGGGCTGGGGAAGCCTAAAGTCCCCACGGCATAGTCCGTAGACACTTGTCGCTCGAAGTGCAAGCGGTGGCTGGGGAAGCCTAAAGTCCCCACGGTATTGGGTCTATGATGGGTTGCAGCTACCGGCGAAGGAGTTTGGTTCGATCCCAAACTGTCGTCGTGGTCGGGGTCCACCCCTGAGTGGGAATAATGGGACCGGCGAGGACCCAGGGTCGGGGCATGCAACAAAGGGTGGGTGTTCGAGGTAGCGGAGGAACATGATTGGCTAGACCTTATACCGGGCCTCACACCTAAGGAAGTGTGGACGGGAAAGCTGCCCGGTTGGCATCAAGGTTAAGATCTCTTATGGGTAAAGCAACACACCTCTCAGAGTGTAAAGAATCGTGACTGTCACTCCCTGTTCCGGGATTGAGGAACTGCGAACGCGGGCGGAAAGGAGCTCCATGAAGTTCTAGTAAACCGGTGAAGGCTGACGGACATAGCTCTTTGAAATAAAAGCAATCTCTTGAAGAAATGTTTATCAAAACTTGCATTGGTATTAGACTTTCTGGTCTAATATCGTAGCTAGTGCATTAAACACCTCTTATCTATAATGAACTTGTTGAGTACGCTCGTACTCATACCACTCTTAAACCCCATGCTTAGATTGTCTGAACCGTCTGGAGGAGGAGGACTACGACAGCAATGATGGAGCCGAGATCATCGGCTACGAGGAACCAGACCTCTCAGGAGGAGTGGAAGGCGTAGACTACATCATCGTCTACGGATCCGGGGAGGCTTCCGGAGGAGAACAAGCCTAGAGATCTCTGAGGAGTAGTAGTAGCCGAGCAGCACAAACTCTTACTACAGAGCTGCTTGATTAAATAAATGTTTAGTTTAATGAGACAATGGTATTGTAAGTTAAGTTGGGTTCGCCTCGAACCCAGGAGTTATCCTCTTAGGACCCAAGAGGAGCTCCGAGACGACTTGTGTATGATGATTGTAATAATATGTGAATGAGTTATGGACCTTGCTATGTTCTGTTGTACTACTCTGAGGGATGTAATATTTGCGGAATGGTACTTCGCGAATGTTATATCAACGACTGGCATACTACAACATGCAGTGGTATGCAGGGTCACCACAGTTGGTATCAGAGCAAAAGCTTTGACCTTAGGTTGGAACCTAGTAAATGGGACTAAACGTTAGGAGTCAAATAGGATTAGTAAAGAATTCTCTAAAAATATGGTGTATATTCAATTGAGAATACAACAACCATATCTTTTAGTGCGATAATTCTTTATTATCTCTATTATGATGCATTATTACTAATCTTATAATCTTTCTATTTCTACAGCCAACATGGCAAGTGCACGACCGGGAAGAAACGTGAAAGTTATGGATTCCACACTGAACGATTACCAAGGAGGACTTGCTGATATCCTACGAGCCATGTTGCTGGAATTTGGGTGTGATCCCCAGATTCCAGTAAAGAAGTACATGTTCTATGATGGACCGGTGTTAGCCAAGTGCAGAGTAGGACTGCGACTTCCCGAATCTTTGGGAATGAGCGTAGTCATGCCAGCTGGAGAAGCTAGGACAACCAACACAGCCTATCATATAGCTGTTATGAGAGCCATAACCGACATACGGGAACATAAGACAAAAGAGCTTATGGATTCCGAGTTTTCCCATATTCCCCATAATCAGGAGGAAGAAGATCCCTTGCTCAACCACTACAAATACGCCAAACGCAAACCCATAGCAGCGGCAAAATATATGGATAATAGCCGTAACTTCATATCATTACTCTTTCAGCTGAATCATCATCTGATAGGAGCTATTGATACGATGCTAGAGGAATTTACCGAACCCAAGGAGGAGAGTAGGGGAAAAGAACCTATGGAGAATGTAGTGCACACACCAGTTTATTCAGCTGGTGACTACATCAGCTTTGATCCACTTGCACGTGAACCTACACCTGCTACACCTGGGAACTACCTGAATAGTTCCTATGGGGGATACGAAGGCGGAGCGGAATCCGGAAACAACCAGCGTTCCGAGACTCCGATCGAGAATTCTAGGGGTTGGCGTTGGGGTAGTGATACTGGAACCCATAGTACTACTGAGTATTATGATGGAGAGATGAACGATGATGCAACAACCCAGAACCAGAGCTATCCTAGTAATGAAGGAGTGGATGGAGGATATCCGACACAGGTTGAGTCGGGTATGGGTTTTGGTAACCCTTATGGTGGGGCTACAGGAGAGTACACCCGATGGGTGGACTATGATGCACTCAACGATCAGTTTGTGAATACTGATTTCTCCTTAGGGTCATCATCGGATTCGGACTACAAGCCAACGGGGAGACCTTATGTTCCAGGGTCTATCAGGAGGACGACACGTTCGACCGGATGGAAGCCTGGAATGTATCGGGAGTGAAGACCGATTAGAAGTCCACCAAGGGAGGCGTGGCTATAATACACAAGTACCACGTGTATTATAGTTTGTAATATTTGTATAAATTGTACATATACTTTAATAAGTGAGTTTGCATACTCACATCGACTTGAGTATTGTAATAAGACCACTTATGTATGTATATACAGGGTATATGTTTTGTATGATTTGGATTTGCTTCTTGATTTCCATTGCGTGACTAGTTCTGTGCACAAAGTTGAGCTCAGAAAACTTGCGCATGGAGTAATTATGAGTATCATCTTGTGTTGCAGAACTAGGGGGATATGTCGGGAACGTTAGGAAACGAGACTGAAGCACAGCGCATGGAGCGCGAAGCAAAAGAGAAGGAAGAGGCTGAGGGTGCAGCCAGAGATCAGTTTCCACCACCACCACCACCCATGACGCAGCAAAACTTTATCCAGTACATGCAACTGGCGGAAGAGAGGCAGCGTGTAACACTGGAGCTGCAGAACAAATTCCTTCAGGATCTGATGCAGCAGAATAGGGTGGAGAGACCTGAGAACCAGGGAGTCACATTAGCAGACTTCCAAAACACCAAGCCGATATCTTTCGCATACGCGCCCGAGCCGATGGACGCGGAAGATTGGTTGATGGATACTGAGCGCAAGCTCAACACTGTTGGATGCAATGACCAAGAGAAGGTCCGATATGCTACCCATCTGCTATGTGGACCTGCCGCATCATGGTGGGACAACATTGTAGCCGTGTATCCGGCAGGAAAGGTATTCACCTGGGAGGAGTTTGCAAGGAAGTTCAGGGAATCCAATGTCCCTGAAAGTATTGTGGAACTGAAGCGTCGAGAGTTTGAGAGTCTCGAGCAGAAGGATAAGGCAATCCTGACTTATGTCAGGGAGTTTTCAAAGCTGTCCCGGTATGCTGTTGAGGAAGTCAATACCGAGGACAAGAAGAAGAAGAGATTTCTGAGGGGGTTAAGTCCCCAGTTTAAGGTGCAGCTACGGATGATGAGAGCAACGGAATTCCAAGAGTTGGTGGATGCAGCCATCACTCTTGAAGATGACTTTAAACAACTGCAAGAAGAGAAGAGGAAGAAGGCCAAGTATGAGCCTAAGAGGTTTGTTAGTAACAAGCCCAATACCAGCTTGAGTTTCAAGCCACGGTATAACAACAACAACAACAACAATAACAGCAATCAGAGGAGGAACCAAGGATATCAGTCTGCAAATCAGATTATATGCCATTCCTGTGGTTTAAAAGGACATGTCATGAAGGATTGTAGGAAACCCAAGATCATATGCTTTGGGTGTCGTCAGGAGGGGCACATGCTGAAGGACTGCCCCAAGAAGAATAGTGGAGGAGGAGGAAATCGAGGAAACACCGGAGGGAATTGGAAGAATAAGAAGCCCTTCGGCAAGCTGAACTGTACCAGTCTGGAGGAGGTGGTCAACTCTGACCAGGCGGTGATAGGTACGCTCCAGATACTCACTCATCCTGGCAAAGTACTTTTTGATACTGGTGCAACTACATCATTCATTTCTCAACAATTCATCATCAAACATGGGATTAGTTGCACTAAGTTAGATACACCCATAACCATACTTTCTGCGGGGGGAACGATAGTAGTAACCCATGCCAAACAAAAACAAGTCATTATGATCAATAAGTGCGCGTTTGACGCGGACCTGTTCATTTTACCGATGAAGGACATTGATGTCATTCTTGGTATGAACTGGTTAGAAGCTAATGGAGCATTGATCGACTGTGTAAACAAAACGGTGTCATTAAAAAGTCCCGATGGAAGTAGAATGATCTACCAAGGCGACAAACATACACAGATTGAAGTGGAGCTACAGCTGAATAGCATGAAGGAGGTGAAGTTAGAAGATATACCTGTAGTAAATGAATTCCAGGATGTGTTTCCTGCGGAATTACCTGGTATGCCACCAGATAGGGAGATAGAATTCACTATCGACCTAATCCCAGGAACAGCTCCGATTGCTAAGGCACCATATAAAATGGGGCCTAAGGAACTGAAGGAACTTAAGGAGCAATTGGATGACTTAGAACAAAAGGGATTCATTCAGGAGAGTGTTTCACCATGGGGATCACCTGTGATCTTCGTAGATAAAAGGGATGGAGGAAGAAGGATGTGCGGAGACTACAGAAATCTGAACAACGTCACAATCAAGAACAAGTATCCACTTCCAAGGATACAAGATCTATTTGATCAGGTTAGAGGAGCGGGAGTCTTTTCCAAGATTGATCTGAGATCGGGTTATCACCAGATAAAGATCAAGAAGGAGGACGTTCCGAAAACTGCCTTTGTCTCAAGGTATGGACACCATGAATACCTTGTAGTACCTTTTGGACTAACCAATGCCCCAGCAATATTCATGAATCTCATGAATAAGATTTTCATGCCATATCTTGACAAGTTTGTCATCGTATTCATCGATGATATCTTGATATATTCCAAGAACAAGGCAGAACATGCCGAACATTTGAGGTTAGTGTTGCAAACACTAAGGGAACACCAACTTTATGCAAAACTCAGTAAGTGTGAATTTTGGCTAGATCAAGTGGAATTTCTTGGTCATGTCATTAGTAAAGATGGAATCGCTGTCAACCCGAGCAAGGTAGCAGCAGTTTTAGAATGGGAAGCACCCAAGACTGTCAAGGAAATCCGAGGATTCCTTGGAATGGCAGGATATTATCGGAGATTCATTGAAGGATTCTCTAAGATCGCAGGACCAATGACAAAGTTGCTAAGGAAGAACACACCATTCGTGTGGTCAGAGGAGTGTGAGAAGAGTTTTCAAACTCTGAAGGAGAAACTCACCACAGCACCGGTGTTAGCAGTTCCGGAAGTTGGCAAGGATTACACCGTGTACTGTGACGCATCCAAACATGGATTGGGTTGCGTACTCATGCAAGATCGGAAAGTGATATCTTATGGATCGAGGCAACTCAGACCTCATGAAGTAAACTATCCAACACATGACTTGGAATTAGCAGCGGTCGTATTCGCACTTAAAACATGGAGACATTTTCTCTATGGAGCTAAGTGTGAGCTTTATACAGACCATAAAAGCCTCAAATATTTCTTCACTCAGAAGGAACTCAACATGAGGCAGAAAAGATGGCTAGAATTGATCAAGGATTATGATCTGACGATCAACTATACACCAGGGAAGGCTAATGTTGTAGCAGATGCCCTGAGTAGGAAGAGTACCGGAGGAGTGGAACAAGAAATATCACCGGAGTTGAGGAAGGAAATAAGTCAAGCCCAAATACAACTTTGGGAGAAGGAAGCCCATGAAGGATTATCGGCGTTGCAAGTAGCCGATGAGTTGAATGTCAACCTGAAGAATGAGATAATGATGGGTCAGTTGGACGATCCATTCATTGTAGAAGAGATGAGGAGAATAGATGAGGGAAGACCATCAGAATTTCACCGTGGAGAATCTGGATCTTTGTGGTTCCAGAAGAGGATTTGCGTTCCGGATATTGCTGAAATCAAGGAAGTAATACTCCGGGAAGCTCATCAAACACCATATTCAATACATCCGGGAAGTACAAAGATGTACATGGATCTAAAGGAACTATTCTGGTGGAATAACATGAAGAGGGAGATAGCGCAATATGTGGCAGAATGCCATACCTGCCAGCGAGTGAAGGCTGAACATCAGAGTCCGGCAGGGAAGTTACAACCTCTACCTATTCCAGAGTGGAAATGGGAGGAGATAGGGATGGATTTCATCACCGGACTACCCATGACTAATAAAAAGAAGGACATGATATGGGTAATCGTGGACCGGTTGACGAAAAGTGCACACTTTTTAGCGGTAAACCAGCAGGATAAAGGAGAGAAACTTATTGATCTTTACATCAAAGAGATCGTGAGTAAACATGGAGTGCCTAAGAAGATAGTGTCGGATCGAGGATCCGTGTTCACATCAGCATTCTGGAAGCAGCTTCACGAAGCTTTAGGATCCAAGTTGGATTATAGTACCGCGTATCACCCACAAACAGGCGGACAAACTGAGAGAACCAATCAGATCTTAGAAGATATGCTTAGGGCTTGTGCCCTAGACTTCGGAGGATCATGGGAGGAGCATCTACCTTTAGCAGAGTTTTCATACAACAATAGTTACCAAAGCAGCATCAAGATGGCACCATTTGAAGCTCTGTATGGAAGAAAGTGTAGATCACCAATTTGTTGGTATGAAGCCGGAGCAAGCAAAGAATTCAACCCTGATTATGTCAAGGAAAAACAACAAATCATTGACATTATCAGAGACAGGCTCAAGATAGCCCAGAGTCGGCAAAAGAGTTACGCCGATCAGAAGAGAAGGACGTGGGAGCCACAAGTTGGAGACATGGTTTATCTTAAGGTAAGCCCGATGAAAGGACTCCAGAGGTTTGGAGTAAAAGGGAAACTCAGTCCTAGATATATAGGACCTTTCAAGATACTGAGTCAGAATCGAGGTTTAGCCTTTGAGTTGGATTTACCGGGAAGGTTAGCTCAAGTTCATAATGTATTCCATGTGTCACAACTTCGGAAATGTTTGAAGACCCCAGATGAACCAATATCACATGAGGAGCTGGAGTTACAACCAGACTTGACATACATCGAGAAGCCAGCCAAGATTCTCGAGGAAAGCTGGAAACAACTCAGAAATAAGGCAATCAAGTATTGCAAGATACAATGGAAGCACCACCCCGAGAGGGAAGCCACCTGGGAAAAAGAGGAAGACCTGAGGAAAACATACCCCGAGCTGTTCAGGTATTACAACCACAACTTCGGGACGAAGTTTTCTTTAAGGGGGAAAGGCTGTAATGTCCCAGGTTTAGAGACGATCGAGGGGTAGATTTTAGAAAGGGATGTGCATTGCATAGTAAATTCTGGGGAAATTTCGCGCTTTTAAACAAAAACTGCATCGAAGGGGGACAAGTTTCTCTCTCGACACCTTACAGGGTTAGGGTTTCGAGAGTGCGACAAACTTGTTTCTCACTTCACTAGTTTAGGGTTTTGAGATGAGAGAGGAGAGTTTGCTTGATTGATTTCCAAATGATATGACATGGTTGAATTCAAACCAAGATTGAATTTGAATTTCAAATTTAAACATCATATGAATATCTCATAATTCAAAATTGAGGAAATTCATTAAACAAATATTAATAATCAAGAATATAAACATTACATTTATTTAGTAAAGCTCATTAAGGAAACTTTGAGCTTTATTGATCATCACACACATTACAATGTCATTACAATATTCATAAGTGAAATAAAAGAATAATACAACACATTACAAGAATTGAAAATAGAAAATAAAAATTACAAAGATATTGTAAATGGCTAAACTAGATAAGAAAATCTTCATGATTTTCTTGGACATCACTTGATTGAACTTCTTGATCATTTCCTTAAACCTGCATAGTAAGACAACAAAGACAAGAAAATAGGGATTATGCCAAGTGGTAAAACCACTTGGCAGGTTAGCAAATATGATCAAATTGAGAGGATAACTCAAACACTGCCGGGGTGTCAAGCCAAAGGACCAAGTCCCAACCTGTGAAGCACACAGGCAGCTCACAGGGATAGCTGCATGTCTCACAACACACACAGACCAGGGGAGAGTCACCAAAGTGACCAGGCCAAGCTGTCGACCAGGGAGAGTACAGCAGCACCATATATAACATTTTCAGTGCTCAAACCCTAGCCATTTGCTCATCCATCGACAGCAGCAGTGGTAAGAACACCAAGAACAGCCAAGAACACCAAGAACAGATGAACAGCTAGAGCTGTTCCATCTATTCCCAATCACCAGAAAATAAACCAAGCTTCACAAGCTCACCAGGAGGAGCAGGGCAAGCAACTCAACCAAGATCAACACAGAAGCAATCCTCTACACCAACACACTATTTCTAGGAGCTGGAGTGAGGTATAAATATGATCATGAACAGACCAAATGGTTCTGTTCATAAAATTGCACAGGCATGATCTCCAGCACACCAAAAAGGGTAGATACCCTATGTTTGTGTCATCATCTGGCTGTAAAGCCATTTGGTGCAAGCAAATATGGGTAAAGACCACTAGGCAATCATCCTATGGGAACAACAGTTATGCAAATCAGTGCATAATTAAAGGAATCCAGCAAGGGATGATGTCACAGCTAGCTTAGCCCACACACTTAACACCTACAGCTATCTGTGCCATCAGACTATAGACAATTCCTTGTCTATATTCTTTGTCAACATCAAAAGGCCACTGGAAGTCCAATATTGGATCAAGCCAGTGAGCAGTTGTTCCATTCCAGCAAGCAAACCCAACCATAGCAAGTCACAGAGAGGCAGGAGCAACCATTTCTAGCAGATCAAGTCTGCTAGGGTCACATCAGCTACCTAGCCACTTAAACAGATCACCAAAGCATCACATCATCACCCAGTAGGGTTCAGGATGAGCTAGGGTACCCAACCAGTGGTTGGCATCCCTTTAGCCTCATTATTCCATCCATGAGATCATTACTGCTAAACAGTTCACATCATTTATCCATCTAATAAAGCCAGGAAACACAGATAAATGAAACAGACAAGTAATCCAAGCACTGCAGCATTGATGCTTGAGCAAGCATCACCTGGCACCAGCACAAGCTATGGTGTCACACAAATCAAGAATAAACATCAGAGAGGCACAGACAGTAGATTAGCCAGCAACAATCAAGCAGCTGATGATCACAGGATCATCAGAGCTTGACATACTATGCAAGTGCTTGTCAGAGACAAGCCTGGCATCCATTCATGAACCATATAAACTAAACAGCCACAGTTAAGCAACAATTGAATTACAGATAATTACATAAATCATTTTATGATTGTATCCAGAAGCATATCAACAAGGAATTGATGTATATGGACAACAATTAAGCAAGGCAGAGCCTACCATGAGCCAGCAACCTTTAATCATCACACAAACAACACTGGTACTTGCTAAACAGCAAGAATCACTCACAGTAGTGAACCAGGGGAGCCAGAGCATAGCATAGCACAAGCAAGCAAGCCACAGCAATGGCTAGGGATGCTCAATTGAGCATCTAGATAGATCATACCATGCATAACCACTAGGGTGAGCAGAGTCAGTAGACAAAGGAAGCATACGCCACAGTAGGGTGAGCACACGCGTTTAGACTAGGGCAAGTAGAGTAGCAGCACAGCAGCGCAAACAGCAGCAGCACGCAAGCTTGCACAGCTAGCTAGACGGCGGCAGAGCATGGACACGCAGGCATCTCCACGGAATGGAGCAGCCGTGGCAGAGCTAGAGATGGAAGAAGGTCAAGCACAGGAGGGGAGCAGGAACGGAGGCGCACCTACCGGGGTCGAGGAGAACCGCGCAGTCATGGCGGCAACGGCGGCACACGCCGGAGCGCGGCGGCGCCAGGCCAAGCCAGGCCATGGCAGCACCATGCACCACGGCCCGGCACGCAACACCGCAGCATCGGGGGCGCCGGCGGCGGCGCATCGCCATGAATCCATGCGGCCAGGGTTGCAGGCGAGTTGGGGCCGCATGGTAGCGTGGATGAAATCCAGATCGACGCGGACCACCGTGTCCGCCGTCGAAAGGCGGATCAGATCCACCTGATCTCGCCGGTGGCGGCGGCCTGAGTTGGCCGGAGAAATTCCGAGAAGGGGGCGGCGACGAGGAAATCGCCAGAGAGGCGAAGGGGATTAGGGTTAGGTCGAGCGGCGCGAGGAGAGGAAGTGAGCGACCGACCGCTCGGGTCGGTTGGACCCGAGCTGGTCTAACCCAACCCGCTGGGCTCCACTGACATGGGCCCAGGGGCAAATTTGGTATTTCACAAATTCTATAAATACTGAAACTTTGAAAATTCATACTAAATGTTTAAAAGCTCCACAAAAATAATTAAAAATATGAAAATCACTCAGTATAAAAATCTCTATCATAATAAAATATGAAATAGAATTTTTGGAGTTAAACAAGAATAAGTTAAAATTTGATGATTTAAATAATCATTTAAATCACATATATTATTTTCAATAATGAAAATAAGTCCATTAATGCATTTGGACTTCAAAAACACCTTGACAACATTTCAAGGTAGTATTTTACTCTTAAACAAGTATCCTCAAATTATTCTTAGTATTAACCTCTTACATGAAATAATAACGACATCGGAAGGGGGAACAAACCCTAAAAATGGAATCATGCATAATTGCTTCTTTAACCATTGCCCTTATCGGACAATGATGCTATTTTTCAGAACAAGAGGACAAGGGTCAGTCCATACCTACCAACTGCAGAACTTTGCAGTGTTCAGGCAAGTTCATCACTTGCTCATGTCAATTGAGTATTTTTATCAAATTACTTGCAAAGTATTATGGTTATCACTATTGCACAAAAATCAAAACCACTACTTTCATAACTATGAATATGACTAAGTGGTGGGCAATGGAACCATGGATTGTGTTGATATGGTGGAGGTTCCATTGCACGGGCTTATATCCATCTAGGATTAAACAACAAATGTCGCCAGTGATTCTTGTGCCGTAATATCCGTGTTAACCATAAGATCCGGAGTGGGACGGAGTAGTCAAAAGTGTTTCCACCTCTCGTTCATCAACGGATGCGCTTTACCGTAGACACTTGTATCTGTCAGGGCAAGCGGTGGGCTGGGGAAGCCTAAAGTCCCCACGGCATAGTCCGTAGACACTTGTCGCTCGAAGTGCAAGCGGTGGGCTGGGGAAGCCTAAAGTCCCCACGGTATTGCGGTCTATGATGGGTTGCAGCTACCGGCGAAGGAGTTTGGTTCGATCCCAAACTGTCGTCGTGGTCGGGGTCCACCCCTGAGTGGGAATAATGGGACCGGCGAGGACCCAGGGTCGGGGCATGCAACAAAGGGTGGGTGTTCGAGGTAGCGGAGGAACATGATTGGCTAGACCTTATACCGGGCCTCACACCTAAGGAAGTGTGGACGGGAAAGCTGCCCGGTTGGCATCAAGGTTAAGATCTCTTATGGGTAAAGCAACACACCTCTGCAGAGTGTAAAGAATGACCTGTCACTCCCTGTTCCGGGATTGAGGAACTGCGAACGCGGCCGGAAAGGAGCTCCATGAAGTTCTAGTAAACCGGTGAAGGCTGACGGACATAGCTCTTTGAAATAAAAGCAATCTCTTGAAGAAATGTTTATCAAAACTTGCATTGGTATTAGACTTTCTGGTCTAATATCGTAGCTAGTGCATTAAACACCTCTTATCTATAATGAACTTGTTGAGTACGCTCGTACTCATACCACTCTTAAACCCCATGCTTAGATTGTCTGAACCGTCTGGAGGAGGAGGACTACGACAGCAATGATGGAGCCGAGATCATCGGCTACGAGGAACCAGACCTCTCAGGAGGAGTGGAAGGCGTAGACTACATCATCGTCTACGGATCCGGGGAGGCTTCCGGAGGAGAACAAGCCTAGAGATCTCTGAGGAGTAGTAGTAGCCGAGCAGCACAAACTCTTACTACAGAGCTGCTCGATTAAATAAATGTTTAGTTTAATGAGACAATGGTATTGTAAGTTAAGTTGGGTTCGCCTCGAACCCAGGAGTTATCCTCTTAGGACCCAAGAGGAGCTCCGAGACGACTTGTGTATGATGATTGTAATAATATGTGAATGAGTTATGGACCTTGCTATGTTCTGTTGTACTACTCTGAGGGATGTAATATTTGCGGAATGGTACTTCGCGAATGTTATATCAACGACTGGCATACTACAACATGCAGTGGTATGCAGGGTCACCACAACCACCGCCATCTTCATCACCACTGCTGTCTCCCATGAGGAGGGAGTAGTTCTCCATCGAGGCTAAGGGCTGTACCGGTAGCTATGTGGTTAATCTCCCTCCTATGTACTTCAATACAATGATCTCATGAGCTGCGTTACATGATTGAGATTCATATGAGCTTTGTATCACTATTAGTCTATGTGCTACTCTTGTGATGTTATTAAAGTAGTCTATTCCTCCTTCACGGTGTAATGGTGACAGTGTGTGCATCGTGTAGTACTTGGCGTAGGTTATGATCATAATCTCTTGTAGGTTATGGAGTTAATTATTACTATGATAGTATTGATGTGATTTATTCCCCCTTCATAGTGTAAAGGTGACAGTGTGTATGCTATGTTAGTACTCGGTTTAAATTTCAAAGATCTATTATGCTCTAAAGGTTACTTAAATATGAATGCCGAATGTTGTGGAGCTTGTTAACTCCGGCATTGAGGTGCTCTTGTAGCCCTACACAACGAATGGTGTTCATTATCAAACAAGAGTATATGTAGCACAAAGTAACAGAACTTATTTATTATGTGATCAATGTTGAGAGTGTCCACTATTGAAAGTATGATCCCTAGGCCTTGTTTCCAAATACTGCAATCATCGCTTGTTTACTGTTTTACTGCATCTTTACTTCCTGCAATATTACTACCATCAACTGCAGCAAGCACTTTTCGCGCCGTTACTACTGCTCACATTCATTCATACCACTTGTATTTCACTATCTCTTTGCCGAACTAGTGCACCTATACATCGACAAGTGTATTAGGTGTGTTGGGGACACAAGAGACTTCTTGTATCGTGATTGCAGGGTTGCTTGAGAGGGATATCTTTGACCTCTTCCTCCCGAGTTCGATAAACCTTGGGTGATCCACTTAAGGAAACTTGCTGTTCTACAAACCTCTGCTCTTGGAGGCCCAACACTCTACAAGAATAGAAGCACCCGTAGACATCAAGCACTTCTGGCGCCGTTGCCGGGGAGGAAAGGTAAAAGGAACTCATACTCCGGTCCCGGGTAACTAACTACTTTTCTGTTGCCGTTGTGTGTGTGCTTGAAGCTATTTCCTTTAGATCCTGCAATTGCATCTTTTTGTTTCTTGTTAAACACTAGTAAGGCATAATGGAAAACATCTGTGAGCTTTTTATACTATTTCCTGAGTCAAGACATGAATGGTTTAATGCGAAAATTAAAAAACCTATGGAACCTTATTTGCATGCTAGTAGTAATATTAGTATGAACTCTTTGAACACCATTGTTGATAATGATATGGAAAATTCTAAGCTTGGGGAGGTCGGTTTTGATGAAAATGATCTCTTTAGCCCTCCGGGTATTGAGGAGAAAGTTTATGTTGATTATGATATGCCTCCCATATATGATGATTATAATGATAGTGGTCTTTTGGTGCCACCTACTATGGAGAGTAAATTTTATTATGATTATACTATGCCTCCTACACTTGATGAGAATAATAATGATAGCTACTTTGTTGAATTTGCTCCCACTACAACTAATAAAATTGATTATGCTTATGTGGAGAGTAATGATACTTTTATGCATGTGAATAAGAATGCTTTATGTGATACTTATATTGTTGAGTTTGTTCATGATGCTACTGAAAATCATTATGAGATAGGAAAATATGGTTGTAGAAGTTTTCATGTTACTAAAAGACCTCTCTATATGCTAAAAATCTTGAAGTTGCGCTTGTCTAGTTTTCCTATGCTTGTTGCATTATGCCTACATGACTTGTTTATTTACAAGATTCCTTTTCATAGGAAGTGGGTTAGGCTTAAATTTGTTTTGAATTTGCTTCTTGATGCTCTCTTTTGCTTCAACTCTTATTTTTTGCGAGTGCATCATTAAAATTGCTGAGCCCATCTTAATGGCTATAAAGAAAGAATTTCTTGGGAGATAACCCATGTTTTTATTTTGCTACTGTTTTGTTGTGTCTTGGAAGTTGTTTACTACTGTAGCAACCTCTCCTTATCTTATTTTATTGCATTGTTGTGCCAAGCAAAGTCTTTGATAGCAAGGTTGATACTAGATTTGGATTACTGCGCAGAAACAGATTTCTGTTTGTCACGAATTTGGGCAGGGTTCTCTGTAGGTAACTCAAAAAAATCTGCCAATTTACGTGCGTGATCCTCAGATATGTACGCAACTTTCATTCAATTTGGGCATATTCATCTGAGCAAGTCTAGTGCCTCTAAAAAATTCGTCTTTACGGACTGTTCTGTTTTGACAGATTCTGCCTTTTATTTCGCATTGCCTCTTTTGCTATGTTGGATGGATTTCTTTGTTCCATTGACTTCCAGTAGCTTTGGGCAATGTCCAGAAGTGTTAAGAATGATTGTGTTACATCTGAACATGTGAATTTTTGATTATGCACTAACCCTCTAATGAGTTTGTTTTAAGTTTGGTGTGGAGGAAGTTTTCAAGGGTCAAGAGAGGAGGATGATATACTATGATCAAGAAGAGTGAAGAGTCTAAGCTTGGGGATGCACCCGTGGTTCATCCCTGCATATTTCAAGAAGACTCAAGCATCTAAGCTTGGGGATGCCCAAGGCATCCCCTTCTTCATCAACAATTTATCAGGTTTCTTCTCTTGAAACTATATTTTTATTTGGTCACATCTTATGTGCTTTACTTGGAGCGTCTGTTTGTTTTTATTTTTGTTTTGTTTGAATAAATTCATGCTTGTGTGGGAGAGAGACACGCTCCGCTTGTTCATACGAACACTGGTGTTCTTAGTTCTATCTCTTAATGTTCATGGCGAAGGTTGAAACCGCTTCGTTCATTGTTATATGGTTGGAAACAGAAAATGCTGCATGTGGTAATTGGTATAATGTCTTGAATAATTTGATACTTGGCAATTTTTGTGCTCATATAGATCATGTTTAAGCTCTTGCATCATGTACTTTGCACCTATTAATGAAGAACTACATAGAGCTTGTTAAAATTTGGTTTGCATGATTGTTCTCTAGAGTCTAGATATTTTCTGGTTAAGGTGTTTGAACAACAAGGAAGACGATGTAAAGTCTTATAATGCTTACAATATGTTCATATGTGAGTTTTGCTGCACCGGTTTATACTTGAGTTTGCTTCAAACAACCTTGCTAGCCTATCCTTGTATTGAGAGGGAATTCTTCTCGTGCATCCAAATTCTTGAGCCAAAAACTATGCCATTTGTGTCCACCATACCTACCTACTACATGGTATTTCTCTGCCATTCCAAGCAAATACTTCATGTGCTACCTTTAAACAATTCAAAAGCTATTATCTCTTATTTGTGTCAATGTTTTATAGCTCATGAGGAAGTATGTGGTGTTTATCTTTCGATCTTGTCATTTACTTCGGACAGACTTTCACCAATGGACTAGTGGTTCATCCGCTTATCCAATAATTTTGCAAAAAGAGCTGGCAATGGGGTTCCCAGCCCCAATTAATTAACTTTCATTAATAATTCTCTTCACATGTTTTGCTCTGATTCATCAGTAAGCAACTTAATTTTGCAAATAGACACTCCTTCATGGTATGTGATTGTTGGAAGGCACCCGAGGATTCGGTTAGCCATGGCTTGAGAAAGCAAAGGTTGGGAGGAGTGTCATCTAAAAAATAAAAAAATAAAAACTAAACTAAAGTACATGTGTAAACAAAAGAGAAGAGGGATGATCTACCTTGGTGGTAGAGATAACGTCCTTCATGGGAGCCACTCTTGAAAGTCTGGTTGATAAGGTAGTTAGAGTACCCTCTACCATTCGTTGACAACAACAAACACCTCTCAAAACTTTACTTTTATGCTCTCTATATGATTTCAAAACTTAAAAAGCTCTAGCACATGATTTAATCCCTGCTTCCCTCTGTGAAGGGCCTATCTTGTATGTAAGGGTATTTTACCCTTATCCATTATTTTGGTATCTATGACACCGTGCTAGAGTATTTGGTCTAATACATGCCTACAAGATGACTTTCAGGTATTAGCCAAAGAGGTATGATGGTGTAGCAATGGAACAAAAGGCAACGGGAGACCCCCCCAATTCGATGAAAAATCAGCTAGTTTTTCAGAGCCAGGCCGGTCACAGATCCGGTCGGACCGGCCCTGGCACCGGGCAGCCCGGTCGCCAACCGGACCCTGAACCGGTGCCATCCGGGCGACATCCAGTAAAGAAACGAAGCCATCCGGCGCGCGTCCGGTCACCAGCCCGGTTTCGGACCGGCTGCTCCGGTCCACGGCCCGGTCTGACCGGGCGCCTGACCGAGCGGCCCGGTCAGCAACCGGGTTCTGCGCCTGTGACATCCGGGCCACATCCAGTAAGCCCAGAAGCCTGCCCGGTCAAGTCCCGGTCCCAGCTCCGGTTGGAAACCGGCCGGCCCGGTCTGTGGCCCGGTCTGACCGGGCTGTGGACCGGCCTGTCCGGCGCAAAATCCGGTTGACCGGGTTTCTCGAAGAATCTGCTGATGTGGCAAGTGACCAACGGCCGTATTTAGAAGAACACTATAAATAGGTCTTCTCCTACCTCTGAACAGTTAGGCACTACACTACAAGCTGTTCTTGAGCTCTCTCTCTCATACTCCATTGCTAGAAACACCAAAAGCCTCAGATCTCCCTCCTCCTCCACCCAAACTCAAATCCCTCCGGGGAATCATTAGAGGAGGACCCGATCTACCATTCTACCAAGCCAAATCTCATTCCCCCTTGTATTCATTGAGAAGCTTGCTTCCTAGGGTTCCTTGGAAACCCTAGGTAGGCAAGAGGAGTCCGGAAGCATCCGGGCTGTGGATTTGCTCCGGGCAAGATTGTGAAGGTTTGGAGGCTACCTCAAAGTCTACCACAAGTGAGTGAGCTATTCCTTCGTGGGATAGGCTCCGGAGAATAGGGTGAGCCTTCGTGGCGCGGGGAATCCTTCGTGGGACCTCCACTCCTCCAAACGTGACGTACCTTGTTGCAAAGCAAGGGAACACGGGAATACATCCTCGTCTCCGCGTGCTATCGGTTATCTCTAACCGAACTCCTTACTTGTGATTTAACTGCCTGTGAGAGCCTTCGTGCTCGAGTTAGTTGTATCCTCATATAGGTTGCTTCACCTAGTTTGCATTAGGCTCATCTTTATATTCCGCAAAGCCTAATATTGCAAAGAAAGAATTAAAATTTGTAGAAACCTATTCACCCCCCTCTAGGTTTACCATCTCTATACTTTCAATTGGTATCAGAGCCTGGACTCTTATTAAGGGCTTCACCGCCTTAAGAGTGAGATGGATAAACTCTTCGAGGGTCTAGATGAAGACTCTAACCTTTCGGTTAAAGAGATGAAATCTAGATTCTTGGCATATGAGGCCGAGAAGAAGAAAAAGGAGGATGAGCTACAAAACCAAATGGCAGAAATGACTGCCATGCTTAAGAACCTAACTGCGGGTGGAACTTCTAGTGGGGCTTCGGTCTCTAAGGAGTCCTACCATGATGTTAACTATAACTATCCTAGAAACACTTCACCCATGCCTCATATAAACCATAGTGGGACCGTTCCCCATTACGATGGAACTCACTTTCCACATTGGAAATCTGCTATGGAATCTCATATTCGCAGCTGCAGTGTGGAGCTATGGGAGCTCATTGTTCATGGATATCCGGAGCCACAAGATCCCACTCGGTTGACATCCACCGAGTTCTACAACCGTCAACTCAATGCATCCGCACGTGACAAGATTAGAAGTGGCATCAACCGCAAGCTTCTTGATCAAGTCGATGACATTGTCTCCGCTAAAGAGTTGTGGGATCGGATCGTAGTACTACAAGAGGGAACCGATTTGATCCAATCAGCTCTCTATGAGACCGCAAAGCAAGAGGCCTACCAATTCATGATTCGGGATGGAGAATCCATATTTGATGCCTATGCTAGGCTTGGTGCTCTGAAAGTAAGGGTCAAGGGACTTGGTGTTGAGAAGTACAATGACGGATTTGAGATGAACGAAGCCTTCATAAAATCCAAGGTCATTGCTATGATTGCCGTCAAACAAGAAGACACCAACCTTGGACTCAACTTGCAAATCATGACCAAGAGTGCCGATCTCAACTCCGATGATCTAGTCTCCTATGTGGCCGCCAATGAAAGCATGGCCAAAGCCGGGAAGAGGCTCAAGGCAATGAACCGTGTTGATGAAGCCTCACACAACCATGAAGCGTCACACAACCTTGCTCTCAAAGCTAGAGCCGACCATGAAAGCAAAGAAGACTATGAGATTGAAGAAGATGAAGAGATGACTTCAACTAGTGACATTGCTACCGACTTTGCTTTCTTTGCCAAGAAGTACAAGGCAAAGTTCCCAATGCTCCTCAATGACAAGAAGAAGAAGAGAACTTGCTACAATTGTGATGAAGATAACCACTTTGCAAATGAGTGCCCTTATGAGAAAAGGGTAGACAAGCCAAAGTTCATCAAAGGGGTCAAACCAAGATTGAAGCCGAACCCAATCAACGATCGGTACAAGAAGAACAAGGGAAGAGCTTTTGTTGGGGCCGAGTACTTGTCCGATGAAGAAGAGGAAGATGAGGAGAAGGAGGCCGGAGTGGCCGGTTTAGCATACTCTAAGCCCGGGTCACTCTTCACATATGACTACTCCAAAGATTACTCCACGGAGAATGATGTTGGCTCTTCCTTCATGGCAAGAACAACTCAAGATGATGACTCCGATGACTCTCCCTCCTCTCCAATCATTGGCTCTTGTCTTATGGCAAGGGAAACCAAGGTAATGGAACCTCCACCTTCCCTATCTAGTGTTCTTGATGATGAAAACGAAGATCAAGAAGAATTAACTATGCTTAAGGAACTCTATGATGTTAGATGCACCCTTCGTGGTGAAGCTCTTGTCAAGTTTGATTTCTTGATGGACTCACTCAAAGAAAAGGATGAGTCCATTGAGGAATTAGAATATCAATTGAATGAGAAGGAACGGAGATTCAATCTCCTAAGACAAGAGCTAAAAACCGAAAGGTGCATATCTCAAGGCCTTAAGCAACAAATTGAAACTTATGAACTTGATAAAGTTAAGGACCTAGAAACTATTGATAGGGCTCAATTATTGACCCAAGAGCTCAATGCTTCAAAGGAGGAACTTGAAGTTGCTCATGCTTCTCTCACTAGGGATCTTGACCACCTTGAAAGAGCTAACAAGCTTGTCAAGGATGAGCTCAAGAAACTTGGAGAGAATCATGATCTACTTCAAGAATCCTACAAAAAGGCTCTTGGATCAATGAAGGATCCCATTGATGTTGAAAAGCTTGCTTGTTCCTCCATTTCCTTTACTAGTGAGCATGCTAAACTTGTTGAGGAACATGTTCGTTTACAAGAGGAACTTTCTTTGCATGTTGAGACCAATGCATATCTTGAGTCCTTGGTGACCAAATATGGTCTTGACTATCATCCTAATGAATCTTCTTGTGAGCAAGCATCTATTCTTGAGGAAAATGTTAGGCTAACAAAGGAACTTGCAAAGTTCACCACCGCCAAGAACAAGATGGGATTGGATGACCTCTTGAGTAAGCAAAGGTCAAACAATCAAAAGTATGGACTTGGATATACTCCCAAGTCTCACAAGAAGAACAACTACAAGAAGGAGAAACCCGCTCAAGATAAGAACAAGAAGGTCACTAACAATGGCAAAGCCTCAAAGGGCAAAGCCACTAGTGGTGCCCACACGGGGCCAAACGATCACTATGCATTATTTGTTGATTATTATGGTGATGTCTATGCTAACTATGTTGGCCCTCCTAATGGCTATGCTTATAGAGAGTACTCAATTTGGGTACCAAAAGATATTGTTGCCATTGCAAAGGAACCCATTAATCGATGGGTTCCTAAATCCTCTACTTGATCTTGTAGGGGTATTCCTCCGGTGGTCCAAAATGGGTGTTTGATAGTGGATGCACCAATCATATGACCGGAGGAAAAGGTGTGCTTGATCAATTCATTGAAGATATCCACAAGAAGTCAAGCATTACCTTTGGTGACAACTCAAAGGGAAAGGTACTTGGGTATGGCAAGGTAGCAATCTCTAAGGACTTGTGCCTTGAGACGGTTATGCTTGTTGAACACCTTGGCTATAACTTACTTTCTATATATCATCTTGCCGATGCCGGTTACAATTCATATTTCACTAAATATTATGTGCAAGTCTTTAGGAGTGACAATCTCAAATTGGTCCTTGTTGGATTTGTGGAGAACAACCTTTATGTGGTTGACCTCTCGAAAGAGAGCCCCTCCTTCTCCACATGTCTAATGGCGGCCAAGCATGACGAAGGATGGTTGTGGCATCGCCGCCTTGGTCATGTTAACATGAGGAATCTTAAACAACTCCTAAAGGGTGAGCATATTGTGGGACTAACCGGTGTTTCTTTTGAGAAAGATCGTGTTTGTAGTGCATGTGTAGCCGGAAAGCAACTCAAGAAGAAGCATCCCATCAAGAGTATTGTTACCACATCTAGGCCTTTGGAGCTCCTTCATTTGGACCTCTTTGGGCCATCACACTATGATACTCTTGGTGGAAGCAAGTATGGACTTGTCATTGTTGATGATTACTCAAGATACTCTTGGGTCTTTCTCCTTAAGTCTAAGGACGAGACCCATAGAGAGTTCATCACCTTCGCCAAGAAAGCTCAACGTATGTATGAATCCGAGATCAAGGCAATTAGGACCGACAATGGCACCGAGTTCAAGAACTACACTATGCAAGAGTTTGTGGATGATGAGGGCATCAAGCATGAGTTTTCGGCGCCATACACCCCTCAACAAAATGGTGTTGTTGAAAGGAAGAACCGGACTATCATTGAGATGGCAAGAACCATGTTGAGTGAATTCAACTCACCCCACAACTTTTGGGGAGAAGCCATCTCTACGGCCGTCCACTACTCCAACCGGCTCTTCCTCCGTCCCCTCCACAACAAAACCCCATACGAGCTCCTTACCGGTAACAAGCCTAATGTCATGTATATTCGTGTCTTTGGATGCAAATGCCTTGTTAAGAACAACAAAGGAAAGCTCGGTAAATTTGAAACTAGAACCATAGAGGGTATATTTGTTGGATATGCGGAGAACTCTCACGCCTATAGATACTACAACCGGTCCTCCGGGACTATTGAAGTATCTTGTGACGTGGTGTTCTTGGAGGATAATGGCTCCCAAGTGGAGCAAGTTGTTCCATGTGTTGCAGGTAATGATGTTGATCCATCTAGTGCCATCAAGCATATGGGCATTGGACACATCCGGCCCATGGAGGTTCATAACGATGATCAAGATGATGGAGTAGATGTCTCAAGCACGCCACAAGTAGAGCCTAGCTCAACTCAAGCCGAACCATCAAGTGCAACTCAAGAACCATCCTCCACTCAAGATGAGTCTCAATCCGAAGAACAAGAAGAAGATCCTCATTCCATGGAGCAAGATCATGATGACGATCAAGAAACATCCTCTACTCATGATCAAGCTCAAGTGGTCCCTCATGATCAAGTACTTGCAAGAGATGAATTCATTGATCATGAAGGAACCATTCGGAAGATCAAGGCCGCTACAAGGGCAAGTGACATGAAAGTGGATCAAGTCCTTGGTAGCATCTCAAGAGGAGTGGTAACTCGTAGACACCATGCATTACTTATCACTTATTGTCAACATCATGCTTTTGTGTCTAGTTTTGAACCACTTAAGGTACATGAAGCCTTGGTTGATCCGGATTGGGTAATTGCCATGCAAGAAGAATTGGAGTGTTTCACTCGTAATGAAGTATGGTCTCTAGTTGAGAGACCCAAGGATCATCGCATCAATGTCATTGGGACCAAATGGGTATTCAAGAACAAGCAAGATGAGAATGGCATTGTTATACGAAACAAAGCAAGGTTAGTGGCGCAAGGGTTTGCCCAAATAGAAGGTATGGATTTTGAGGATACCTTTGCGCCGGTAGCCCGTCTTGAAGCTATTCGTCTTTTGCTTGCATTTGCATCTTTCCACAATTTCAAATTATATCAAATGGATGTGAAAAGTGCATTTTTGAATGGTCCCCTAAAAGAAACCGCATATGTGGCTCAACCCCCGGGTTTCGAAGACCCATGCCGACCCAACCACGTGTATTTACTCCATAAGGCACTCTACGGTCTCAAGCAAGCTCCACGTGCTTGGTATGAGTTCCTTAGGGATTTCTTACTACATGATGGGTTTTGCATGGGTACGGTCGATTCCACCCTTTTCACCAAGCGGGTTAAAGGGGGTGGCCTCTTTATATGTCAAATATATGTTGATGATATTATTTTTGGTGGAACTAACCCCAATCATAACAAAGCTTTTGAGCTATTGATGACTAGGAAATTTGAGATGTCCATGATGGGAGAGTTGAAGTTCTTTCTAGGCTTCCAAGTGAGGCAACTTGCAAAAGGCACCTTCATCTCTCAAGAAAAGTATGTGAAGGACATGCTCAAGAAATTCAACATGACCAATGCAAGTCCAATGAAGACACCCATGCCCGTAAAGGGGCAACTTGGTTCATGTGACGGTGAGAAGGATGTGGACATAAAGGTATACCGCTCCATGATAGGATCCTTGCTCTACCTTTGTGCCTCTAGGCCGGATATCATGCTAAGTGTAGGGATGTGTGCTCGTTTTCAATCCGCTCCCAAGGAGAGCCATTTAGTGGCGGTCAAACGGATACTAAGATACCTTGTTCTCACTCCTACTCTCGGGCTATGGTATCCAAAGGGGTCAACCTTTGAACTCATTGGCTATTCGGATTCCGATTGGGCCGGTGATAAGGTTGATCGGAAGTCTACCTCCGGGGCTTGCCAATTTATTGGCCGGTCATTGGTGAGTTGGTCATCCAAGAAACAAAACTCCACCGCCCTATCCACCGCCGAAGCCGAATACATATCCGCGGCATCTTGTTGCACTCAATTGTTATGGATGAAGCAAACCTTGAAAGACTATGGTGTGTCTCTTGGTACGGTGCCTCTTCTTTGTGACAATGAAAGTGCAATAAAGATCGCCAACAACCCGGTTCAACATTGTCGCACCAAACATATTGACATTCGCCATCACTTCCTACGTGATCATGTTGCCAATAAGGATATTGATCTCACTCATGTGGGAACAACCTACCAATTGGCGGATATTTTCACTAAGCCTTTGGATGAAGCCCGCTTTGTTAACTTGAGAGGAGAACTTGGTATTCTTGATCCTAAAAACTTGGATTGATTAACTTCTTGCACTATATTCTTGCATTTATCTTGCTATCTAGCTTAGAGGCATAGCACATATGGGGATAGTCATCTTACCATGTCTTGGTATGATGCATACCTATGTGTGCAACATAAATAGACCCAATGTCATTATATGGACCCAAGCATGTCTCTTCGAGGTCTCATGACATTTGCGCTTTCACATAGGGGGAGTAATCCCCCGCCCCTCATTGAGCCTTCATTACAACTTGATTTGACTATATAAGGCCAAATGATCTTATTGCAAAAACTATTTCAAAATGCTCTTATGATTCTTGATATACTTCGAATCATGCCCATTGTAGCTATTTGTATCTTGTTTGCATTTTCACTCCAATGGGTATGCCTAGAGAACTTTGTGTTTTCCAATCCCATGTCTATGCTCATCTCATCATCATCTATCTATCTATATGTACATGTCATCATATGAGCACTCACACACATTTACACAAAGAATAGGGGCAAAACGAGGCAAAATGACACATTTTTGGGAAAATTGTCTCTGGCCGGTCACTGGCCCGGTCGGACCGGCCTGTGCGCCGGGTCGTCCGGTCACTGGCCCGGTCGACCGGGTGCCCGACCGGCCGTGCGGGCTGTTATGTTTTGAAGAGGATACCCCTTGGGGATCTTCTTCCTCATTATCCCCCACCTCTCAAACCTCCATGGCCGCCGCCTCCACCATCTCCACCACATCCTAGGCACTTCCCACCACTAGATTCTCCCCAAACTTCACACAAACATAGATCGGGATCTCGCAAGCATCTTCACCAAAGCATTTGGTCCCTCTCAAGCTAGTTTGGGAGATCGTGGGGATTTGGTCCTCAAGCCTTCTTCACGAGTTCCTCTTGCTCACTTGGGCCAAGAGGACAATGTCTTCGGGTGATGAATCTCTCCCTGGCCATGTTGCCCTCCGGGGTTCCACCCCGGCGCTCTACTGGTCGTGCTCCTCGACTAGGGGTGGCAGCTCAACTGGAGGCCGAATCAAGAAATCTGCCAATAAGAGGAAAGATAAAGAGCCAGCACAGGATGGTGATGAGGTACTGCCAGATTTCCATGTTGGTAGTGTGCATATTGGGGCATGGAGAAGACTCAGAGAGTCCAACCCCTATCGCTTTGAGGAACCCACTTACACAGGGGGAGATCAATTTTTCTGGACCAACACACAGCAAGTCATGTGGGAAGAATTCTATGACTCCCGCGAGTACATGAAGAAAGGCACCATTGTTATGCCCAAGGCCATCAAGGATGTCATTGGAATGTATGAAGCCACCAAGTTTCGCTTTGTGGTTGCGACCTTGAGGCGGATGGGGTTGTATGATCTTATGTGCTTGACACCTACTGATGGGTGCTATTGTCCAACCTTGGTGAGACAGTTTCACTGCACAGTCTTTTTCCATGATGATGCAGCTCGGACTATGACTTGGATGACGGGCAAACAGAAATACACTTGCAACTATCTTGATTTCTGTGAAGCCTTGGGGTTTGGTGGAGGGCGTACTTCTGGCTTCAAGATATATTCTCAGCAGAAGTTCAACCGTGGGGACATTGCTGGTTGCTATCCGCCGGAGCCCACACCTGGACCTCCCACCATCTCCGGGATGTACTACTCCTACCTCTTACTTGCCAAGCTCTTCCGTGAGACTCTCATCAGCAAGTCCGGCGATACAAGTGAATGCCGTGCATACCATCTGAACTTGATGTACTACTGTCTCCCTGAGCACCGGCAACCTATTGATGGCTGTGATCTCATCTACTGCGAGTTACGGCGCTGTGTTCGCGAGAGGTTGACTCCTAACCTTGCCCAGTACGTTCAGCTGCTCATCAACAAGGTTGTGCCCGCACCTCTCAATGTTTTAGGTGAGCGGGTCAGGATGGAAGCATTCAAAATCCCTGCCCAAGGTGATAACCCGGATGTTCCTGAAATGATGCCTTCTGAGCGCCGGTCCAAGGCACGCCATGACCATGCTAGCTCCAGCTCCTCTCGTCGCCCACAGCGTGGTGTCGCACGGTTCTTCTCTCGCTTATGGCAGATGTGCAAAACTACACATGATGTTGCACATCAAAGTCTCTCTTTGAACCAAGAGACAAGGAGGCGCCAAAATGAGTTCATGGCTGCTAGGAATGTGCCTATCCCTCCTCCTGGCCCTGAGTTGGAGCCTGTCCATGCACAAGACTGGGAGATGCCTCCTCTCACTGATGAGATGTTCCAGAACTTTGATCCTTCTCTGTACTTTGGTGGTAGATTTGCTCATGCACCTCCTGCTGATGATGATGATGAAGAGGATGATGACGGTAATGAGGATGATGATGAAGAGGATGATGATGAGGATGATGATGACGAGGATGACGATGGGGATGGTGATGGCAACTCTCCATCCGCGGTGCCCCACTTCTATTGATGGGACGCTAGCATCTCTCCTCTTTTCTTCGCCTTTTTGGTGTTCCGATGCCAAAGGGGGAGAAGAGAGTAGAGTCTAGAATTACGGGGTTCTTTCGTTGTCACAAGCCATGGGAGTTGCTTTATTTGGATTTTATATGGCTTGTGCGTATTTGCTTTGATTTCTCAAGAACCATTTGCTACTTTGAATAATTCATGTATGGATATGTATGGACGACTATTATGTGTGCTACTCTATGTTAGGATAATCATGCTTTATGGATAATCATGCTTTATGCTTATATATGTTGATATACTTGTCCATACCATGCTTGTTTCCTAAAGATATTGGGGGAGCTTCTCATATTCCACAAATGGTGCACTTTGCATTCAAACGCAAACTCTCCAAGTGCACACATTATGGGGGAGCTGTCGTAATATCTTATATGGAATCAAGGTTTAGAGCTTATCATAATATCTATGTGTTACTCTAGCTCGGTTTGTCATCGTATACCAAAAAGGGGGAGATTGTAAGGGTATTTTACCCTTATCCATTATTTTGGTATCTATGACACCGTGCTAGAGTATTTGGTCTAATACATGCCTACAAGATGACTTTCAGGTATTAGCCAAAGAGGTATGATGGTGTAGCAATGGAACAAAAGGCAACGGGAGACCCCCCCAATTCGACGAAAAATCAGCTAGTTTTTCTGAGCCAGGCCGGTCACAGATCCGGTCGGACCGGCCCTGGCACCGGGCAGCCCGGTCGCCAACCGGACCCTGAACCGGTGCCATCCGGGCGACATCCAGTAAAGAAACGAAGCCATCCGGCGCGCGTCCGGTCACCAGCCCGGTTTCGGACCGGCTGCTCCGGTCCACGGCCCGGTCTGACCGGGCGCCTGACCGAGCGGCCCGGTCAGCAACCGGGTTCTGCGCCTGTGACATCCGGGCCACATCCAGTAAGCCCAGAAGCCTGCCCGGTCAAGTCCCGGTCCCAGCTCCGGTTGGAAACCGGCCGGCCCGGTCTGTGGCCCGGTCTGACCGGGCTGTGGACCGGCCTGTCCGGCGCAAAATCCGGTTGACCGGGTTTCTCGAAGAATCTGCTGATGTGGCAAGTGACCAACGGCCGTATTTAGAAGAACACTATAAATAGGTCTTCTCCTACCTCTGAACAGTTAGGCACTACACTACAAGCTGTTCTTGAGCTCTCTCTCTCATACTCCATTGCTAGAAACACCAAAAGCCTCAGATCTCCCTCCTCCTCCACCCAAACTCAAATCCCTCCGGGGAATCATTAGAGGAGGACCCGATCTACCGTTCTACCAAGCCAAATCTCATTCCCCCTTGTATTCATTGAGAAGCTTGCTTCCTAGGGTTCCTTGGAAACCCTAGGTAGGCAAGAGGAGTCCGGAAGCATCCGGGCTGTGGATTTGCTCCGGGCAAGATTGTGAAGGTTTGGAGGCTACCTCAAAGTCTACCACAAGTGAGTGAGCTATTCCTTCGTGGGATAGGCTCCGGAGAATAGGGTGAGCCTTCGTGGCGCGGGGAATCCTTCGTGGGACCTCCACTCCTCCAAACGTGACGTACCTTGTTGCAAAGCAAGGGAACACGGGAATACATCCTCGTCTCCGCGTGCTATCGGTTATCTCTAACCGAACTCCTTACTTGTGATTTAACTGCCTGTGAGAGCCTTCGTGCTCGAGTTAGTTGTATCCTCATATAGGTTGCTTCACCTAGTTTGCATTAGGCTCATCTTTATATTCCGCAAAGCCTAATATTGCAAAGAAAGAATTAAAATTTGTAGAAACCTATTCACCCCCCCCTCTAGGTTTACCATCTCTATACTTTCATTTTACTTTATTGTTGAGTCAGTTTACCTATTCTTTCTATCTCAGAAGCAAACAATTGTGTCAACTGTGTGCATTGATTCTTACATGTTTACCTATTGCACTTGTTATATTGCTTTATGTTGACAACTATCCATGAGATATACATGTTACAAGTTGAAAGCAATTGCTGAAACTTAATCATCCTTTGTGTTGCTTCAATACCTTCTACTTTGAATTTATTGCTTTATGAGTTAACTCTTATGGAAGACTTATTGATGCTTGTCTTGAAAGTACTATTCATGAAAAGTCTTTGCTACATGATTCAGTTGTTTAGTCATTATCTTTACTGTCACTTCATTCATTTCATATGCTTTACAATAATGTTGATCAAGATTATGTTGGTAGCATGTCACTTAAGAAATTATCTTTGTTATCGTTTTCCTACTCGAGGGCGAGCAGGAACTAAGCTTGGTGATGCTTGATACGTCTCAAACGTATCTATAATTTCTTATGTTCCATGCTAGTTTTATGACAATACCTACATGTTTTGTTCACACTTTATATCGTTTTGATGCGTTTTCCGGAACTAACCTATTGACGAGATGCCGAAGTGCCAGTTCCTGTTTTCTGCTGTTTTTGGTTTCAGAAATCCTAGTAAGGAAATATTCTCGAATTGGACAAAATCAACGCCCAACATCTTAGAATTCCACGAAGCTTCCAGAACACCCGAGAGCCACCAGAGGGGAGGCCCTGGGCCCCCACCCAATAAGGCGGCGCGGCCAGAGAGGGGGGCGTGCCACCCTGGCGTGTGGCCCCTCCGTAGCCCTTCCGACTCCGCCTCTTCGCCTATATAAAGGTCCCTGACCTAAATCTTCGATACGGAAAAGCCACGGTACGAAAAACCTTCCAGGGCCGTCGCCATCGCGAAGCCAAGATCTGGGTGTAGGATAACGTTGCATAGAAAACAAAAATTTTCCTACCGCGAACACGAAATCCAAGCCAAGATGCAATCTAGAAGACGGTAGCAACGAGGGGATTATCGAGTCTCACCCTTGAAGAGATTCCAAAGCCTACAAGATGAGGCTCTTGTTGCTGCGGTAGACGTTCACTTGCCGCTTGCAAAAGCGCGTAGAAGATCTTGATCACGATCGGTTCCGCCACGAACGGGCAGCACCTCCGTACTCGGTCACACGTTCGGTTGTTGATGAAGACGACGTCCACCTCCCCGTTCCAGCGGGCAGCGGAAGTAGTAGCTCCTCTTGAATCCGACAGCACGACGGCGTGGTGTCGGTGGCGGTGGAGAAGTCCGGCGGAGCTTCGCTAAGCTATGCGGGAGATATGGAGGAGAGGGGGGCGGCTAGGGTTTGGGAGGGTGGCCGGCCACTTCAAAGGGGGCGGCCAGCTTGTGGCTTGGGGTGGCCGGCCCCTCCCCTCATTATATAGGTGGAACCCCAAGAGTTAGTCTCCAAGTCTTCGAATAAGACCCGAACCAAAAACCTTCCATATGGAGGGGAAACCTAGCCAAGCTAGGACTCCCACTAGAGGTGGGAGTTCCACCTCCCATATGGGGTGGCCGGCCCCCTAAGGGGGAGTCCACTTGGGACTCCTCCCCACTAGGGTTGGCCGGCCATGGAGGTGGAGTCCCATGTGGACTCCACCTTCCTTGGTGGTTTCTTCCGGACTTTTCTAGAACCTTCTAGAACCTTCCATAGAACCTTCCGCGACATTTTAATGCACATAACATGACATCCTATATATGAATCTTATTCTCCGGACCATTCCGGAACTCCTCGTGATGTCCGGGATCTCATCCGGGACTCCGAACAAATATTCGAACTCCATTCCATATTCAAGTACTACCATTTCAACATCCAACTTTAAGTGTGTCACCCTACGGTTCGTGAACTATGTGGACATGGTTGAGTACTCACTCCGACCAATAACCAATAGCGGGATCTGGAGATCCATAATGGCTCCCACATATTCAACGATGACTTTAGTGATCGAATGAACCATTCACATACGATACCAATTCCCTTTGTCACGCGATATTTTACTTGTCCGAGGTTTGATCTTCGGTATCACTCTATACCTTGTTCAACCTCGTCTCCTGACAAGTACTCTTTACTCGTACCGTGGTATGTGGTCTCTTATGAACTTATTCATATGCTTGCAAGACATTAGACGACATTCCACCGAGAGGGCCCAGAGTATATCTATCCGTCATCGGGATGGACAAATCCCACTGTTGATCCATATGCCTCAACTCATACTTTCCGGATACTTAATCCCACCTTTATAACCACCCATTTACGCAGTGGCGTTTGATGTAATCAAAGTACCTTTCCGGTATAAGTGATTTACATGATCTCATGGTCATAAGGACTAGGTAACTATGTATCGAAAGCTTATAGCAAATAACTTAATGACGAGATCTTATGCTACGCTTAATTGGGTGTGTCCATTACATCATTCATATAATGATATAACCTTGTTATTAATAACATCCAATGTTCATGATTATGAAACTAATCATCCATTAATCAACAAGCTAGTTTAAGAGGCATACTAGGGACTTCTTTGTTGTCTACATATCACACATGTACTAATGTTTCGGTTAATACAATTATAGCATGGTATGTAAACATTATCATAAACTCAAAGATATATTATAATAACCATTTTATTATTGCCTCTTGGGCATATCTCCAACAGTCTCCCACTTGCACTAGAGTCAATAATCTAGTTTACATTTGTAAAGATATAACACCTTGGCCTTCCGGTGCTTTATCATGTTTTGCTCATGAGAGAGGTTTTAGTCAACGGATCTGACATGCTCAGAACCGTATGTATTTTGCAATTCATTTGCGTCTCAACGCATCACTCATTTCCAAATGAGTCGGCATTAAATATGTTTGGTTTTCTGGTGGAACCTTAATTCCACGGTCTGAAATATGTCACTAATATTGTCATACACAATATAGCTTCAAAGTTCTGACTCTGTCGGAACTACACCAAGTTAAAGAACCTCTTGACTTAACATCCTTTGTCATTGTCAAAACAATGACATACTCTGCCTTTTGTAGAATCCGTCACAATATTTAGAACTCTTCTAAATCTAGCATAGACAACTTCTAGCTCATTGTGCTACTTTTTAAACAACACTTAGTCTAATTTGAGATTGAAATTATATTTTATATGTGACAAAACCAATATCGGTGTAACACCTTACAGTGATTTGTTTGTCATTTCTTCATACAAAAATATATATATATCCTTAGTTCTTCTAAAGTACTCAAGGATATTCTTACTGTCGTCCAATGATCATCATATGAATCATTCTGGTATATGCTCATAACACTTTATAGCACATGATATCTGATTGTGTACATATTATTCGTGATCTATAATCACTCATGTGTTTTTACTCATTGAGTGTCAGATACACTCAAGTCTTGTTAAAACTTTAACATGACAAGAACATTTTCTTAATATTTCTATATTGAACTATTTCAATATCCATTCTATGTACTTTGACTTAAACTTATTTTGTGTTTCAATCTATCTTCATAGATCTTGACACTAGATATGTTTCAGTCCATATCCTTTCATTGAAATTAATTTCTCAATGAAACCTTTTAATCAAGTATATAATTACATCATTTATAACCAACTATATGTCACCTACATAAAGTATTATAAATGTGTCTTAGCGCTCCCACTTAATTTCTTGCAAATGCAAGCATCTTCATCGTCTCTGATGAAATCAAAAACTCTTTGACTATTTCATCTGGTGAAGATTCCAACTCCGTGATACTTACTTCATCCAATTTGAAGTCGTATACCTATCTAGTATTCCACGGACCAGCAAAACTCTTGGTTGTATCTTGTATACACCTTTAATACACACTTCTGATAAGTAATGTATTTTGCCATCCTACTAACATATCTCATAAAGGAAATATGTAGTGTTTACTAGAATAATCCATATAGACTTTAAGCATTGCTACGGAAGATCTAATCTTGTCGTAGTCAACTCTTTGAACTTTGTCATAAACAACTTTTCGACAAGTCAAGCTTCTTCAAGGATATTTCATCCAAGTCCATCAATTTTATAGATCTATTTACTTTCAAAAAGTATTCATCTATCTTGGATTTCATGGCGTATAGCCATTTTAACGGAGTCAGGGCCCATCATAACTTCCTTGTTTGTAGTTGGTTTATCATTGTTCAAAATCAATCCTTTGTCCACAAATCATTTATTTGATCACAAAGTAAACCATACCTACAAGGTTCAATATGTACTTCGATCTCCATGGCTAAAACATTTTGTAGTCATGGGAGCCATGATCGTCGTGGTCGCTTCCGGAACCAATTCCGATGCTGCGCTACTCTGATCATTATGCTCAGGTTCATAAACCTTATCAAGTTCTATTGTCCTCCCACTCAAATACTTCGCTAGAAAACAATTTCTTGGAAATAAGCAAGTAACATTAACAAACACTTTTGTCTTTTACTTCATAGTGGAAAGAATTCCCAATCAATTCTCTGGGATAACCAACAAAGACATTCATCCGATTTTGGTTGTAAACTTATTTACTTATGCTATGCATACCAAAATTTAAGAAAGAACTATTAGGTTTTATACCCATGCCATAACTCGTATGGTGTCATTTCAACGGATTACGCACTAAAAGGAAAAGGCCTACCGCCGGCGAACCTAAAAGGCCCATTGCCGGCGCACCACGAGCCCGCCGGTGCGAACGGGCCGGTGATAACTGGCCACTGCCGGCGCACCAGGCAGTGCGCTGGCGATAGGTGGATACTGCCGGCGCGCCATCGATGCTTCGCCGGCAAAGGACAAGTTCCACCGGCGCACCAGCAGCTGCGCCGGCAGTAGTGCTTCCAGCACTGGCGCATGCCACGTGCGCCGGCAGTAGGTCATTTAGGTGCGCCGGCAATAAATTCGAAAATTCTTTTTTCAGCTTTTTTCCAGCATATTAGAATACATATTTGACAGCAGTATATATTTACAACACAGTTCATATTTATACAGCAGAACATGCAATATGAGAAGCACATAGAGAGCCAAGTCTCATTTCGGTATCAATACACAAATACACAAGTCTCGTTCCGGAATGTTGATTCATACAACACATGTGCATATGCAACACCGAAGGACGAAGTTTCACAAAGTTAGAAGTCTCGGTACATAGTCGTCACAAGTGTCGTCATACACCTCACAATGTAGCTACTAACCTAAACTACAATCACATAGAACATGACCAACATGGTCACGATGACCATCATCACGAAGGCCATGGTCTTCATCCGGTTCCTCCTCATGTCCCTCATCTCTCCCGCTAGATAACGGGCGTATCTTCCTTCCGCCTCCACCCTAGTGGGGTATCCCTTGTAGCTGTTGCCGCTGAAACGGTGCACCTGTCTCCGACAGTCCTCCCAGTCGTCGTAGACTCCAGGAACCCTCCCCTTGTACACGACATATGTCGTCGGCATCTCCATGCACAAGACAAGTAAAACGTTAGTACCAATGCAATGAACAAGTGCCAACTCAAATAAGAGACAAGTAGTATGAACTAAATAGCATGTGCCTCATACTTTGTTGGTCGAAATAAATAATAACATACAGGGATGGGGTCAGCGAGGCTAGGTAGGATGCACAATAGATTGATATTTGTGGCCATCACACCAAGCCTCACTGCCCCACCCCGGAGTGTACAAGTGACCAAACATTTTAATCATCGGCCAATGCAATTAAGAAGTGCGAACTCAAATAAAAGACAAGTAGTACGAATTAAATAGCGTGCCTCATACTTTGTCGGTCGAAACACATATTAACATCCAGGGATGGAGTCAGTGAGGCTAGGTAGGATGCACAATAGATTGATACTTGTGGCCATCGCACCAAGGCTCACTGGCTCCACCCCCGAGTGTACGAGTGACCGAACATTCTAATCATCGGCGAACTCCAAATACGAGGCAAGTAGGGGTCGAGTAAATGCAAATAATTATTAAGGTATCTACGCCATAATCTTGAAATATATAGCAAAGTAAATGAAACTATAGACACATGTTCACATGCACATCCATACAACTAAATAAAAGCAACAAGTCGATTCTATGGGAATATGTAGCAAGTATTACAATACGGAAGTTCAAAGACATATCGTTCAAGCTTTAGCAATAGTGTTCCCGTCGTAGGATCAGGTTGTACGCCTAGGGGGGAATGGACGGCAGCCCTCAAGCGTGTTGAACGGCCTCTCATCACGCGACATCTCCAAGCGGAGTTCTATCTCGTCATTAGGTGGTAGACCGTAGCCGTAGAAGAACTCGCCAGACCTATTGTTGACATCCTGCAGGATTATCGTGCAAATGAACTGCTGGATGCGACCCCAGTTCTTTCTAATCTCTCTATCATGGACATCCGCCATGTTTCCAAACCTCTTTTCTGAGATTCTCTGGCAGCAACATGTCATCTGCGTACTTTATGTACTCCTGCATCTGAAGGATGGCGTACCACGCGTCCATCCCATTGTCTTCCTTCGACTGCCTGAGGCAGGGGAAGTTGGTTGTGTGGGTTAAGACCAAGCCTCCTCGGGATTTCCTCTCTACTTTGAGGGGGCCTGCCTTGTTGGCGAAGCCGGTGAGAGCATCATTGAGAAGGGCCCTGATGTGGGAGTAGTCTTTCTTCTTGTCCCTACCCGAGTCGAGATAGACTGCATGCGAGTGTTGCGGGTGCACGACGATGAGGGTGCAGAACTTGTCTCTGCGGAAAACACACGGATTAACCTTTGGAAATGCAAATGGAGATATAGGATAGAATGGTGATGGGGACTAGCGAGTGATTACTTACTCGGGGAAGTAAGGGATGAGAATGGCGCCCTTCTTAATGTTCGCCAGCATGAAATCCTCGACCTGCTGGGTGGCAATCGCCCGATCCCGGTGCCACTACTCCCGGCGGCGCCGCTAGGATCGTCGCCGCTTGTCTCGCCGCCACCCCCGGCGGCGCCGGTTGCCTCGTCGCCGCTTGGCGCGTAGGTACTACCCCCGGCGGCGTCGCTTGCCTCGTTGCCGCTTGGCTCGTCGGCACTACCCCCAGCGTCATCCTCCATCTCATGGTCCTCGTCGCCGCCAACACCAGCGGCCTCGGCATCCTCCTCCGTCCTAAAGAAGTGCCTATTGTAGTGCTCCTCTAATTGTTCTTCAGACGCCATGGTGGCTTGCACTAATAGAAGATGAAAAAGAGTTAGAATTCACGGAAAAATTCGGCATGACCTTTGCTAAAAATTGGTCATGCCGAGTGCTAGAATTGCCGGAACGGAAATGAATCGACATTCCGGCACTCAATAGCAACTCAATCCCTGTAACAGAAATGCAATTCACATATATGATACATAGCAAAATTTCAATTGATATAGCATTTGTGAACACTTGACAGCATCAATTGATATAGCACATTTTTTCAAACCAGCGAATAGCACTTGTTCTTTTTTCAAACCAGAGAATAGCACATACTGCAACCTCTACTTCTATAGCATTTTAAATCCCTGGCACCTACTGAGAACCTGTGTAGTACAATAATTAGGCAACCTGAATGCATCACCAGAACTCTCGATATCACTGGTTGGACTATTCAAAACCTGGAATATGGTAGCAGAAAATCCCCATTTTTTTCTCAAAGAACAGTAGCAGTAGCAGTAGCATGAACAGAGAGGCATTTGCTACTGCATTTCATCATTTGCTACTGCATTTTGATGTCTACGTGTGCTTCTATTGTTGTAGACAGTGTTGGTCCTCCAAGAGCAGAGGTTTGTAGAACAGCAGCAAGTTTCCCTTAAGTGGATCACCCAAGGTTTATCGAACTCAGGGAGGAAGAGGTCAAAGATATCCCTCTCAAGCAACCCTGCAATCACGATACAAGAAGTCTCTTGTGTCCCCAACACACCTAATACACTTGTCAGATGTATAGGTGCACTAGTTCGGCAAAGAGATAGTGAAATATAAGTGGTATGAATGAATGTGAGTAGTAGTAACGGTGCCAGAAAAGTGCTTGCTGGCGTGCAGTTGATGGTAGTAATATTGCAGGAAGTAAAGATGCAGTAAAACAGTAAACAAGCGATGATTGCAGTATTTGGAAACAAGGCCTAGGGATCATACTTTCACTAGTGGACACTCTCAACATTGATCACATAATAAATAAGTTCTCTTCCTTTGTGCTACATATACTCTTGTTTGATAATGAACACCATTCGTTGTGTAGGGCTACAAGAGCACCTCAATGCCGGAGTTAACAAGCTCCACAACATTCGGCATTCATATTTAAGTAACCTTTAGAGCATAATAGATCTTTGCAATTTAAACCGAGTACTAACATAGCATACACACTGTCACCTTTACACTATGAAGGGGGAATAAATCACATCAATACTATCATAGTAATAATTAACTCCATAACCTACAAGAGATTATGATCATAACCTACGCCAAGTACTACACGATGCACACACTGTCACCATTACACCGTGAAGGAGGAATAGACTACTTTAATAACATCACAAGAGTAGCACATAGACTAATAGTGATACAAAGCTCATATGAATCTCAATCATGTAAGGCAGCTCATGAGATCATTGTATTGAAGTACATAGGAGAGAAATTAACCACATAGCTACCGGTACAGCCCTTAGCCTCGATGGAGAACTACTCCCTCCTCATGGGAGACAGCAGCGGTGATGAAGATGGCGGTGGTGTCGATGGAGAAGCCTTCCGGGGCACTTCCCCGTCCCGGCGGCGTGCCGGAACAGAGACTCCTGTCCCCCTGTTGGAGATATGCCCAAGAGGCAATAATAAAATGGTTATTATAATATATCTTTGAGTTTATGATAATGTTTACATACCATGCTATAATTGTATTAACGAAACATTAGTACATGTGTGATATGTAGACAACAAAGAAGTCCCTAGTATGCCTCTTAAACTAGCTTGTTGATTAATGGATGATTAGTTTCATAATCATGAACATTGGATGTTATTAATAACAAGGTTATATCATTATATGAATGATGTAATGGCACACCCAATTAAGCGTAGCATAAGATCTCGTCATTAAGTTATTTGCTATAAGCTTTCGATACATAGTTACCTAGTCCTTATGACCATGAGATCATGTAAATCACTTATACCGGAAAGGTACTTTGATTACATCAAACGCCACTGCGTAAATGGGTGGTTATAAAGGTGGGATTAAGTATCCGGAAAGTATGAGTTGAGGCATATGGATCAACGGTGGGATTTGTCCATCCCGATGATGGATAGATATACTCTGGCCCTCTCGGTGGAATGTCGTCTAATGTCTTGCAAGCATATGAATAAGTTCATAAGAGACCACATACCACGGTACGAGTAAAGAGTACTTGTCAGGAGACGAGGTTGAACAAGGTATAGAGTGATAGAAGATCAAACCTCGGACAAGTAAAATATCGCGTGACAAAGGGAATTGGTATCGTATGTGAATGGTTCATTCGATCACTAAAGTCATCGTTGAATATGTGGGAGCCATTATGGATCTCCAGATCCCGCTATTGGTTATTGGTCGGAGTGAGTACTCAACCATGTCCACATAGTTCACGAACCGTAGGTGACACACTTAAAGTTGGATGTTGAAATGGTAGTACTTGAATATGGAATGGAGTTCGAATATTTGTTCGGAGTCCCGGATGAGATCCCGGACATCACGAGGAGTTCCGGAATGGTCGGAGAATAAGATTCATATATAGGATGTCATTTTATGTGAATTAAAATGTCGCGGAAGGTTCTATGGAAGGTTCTAGAAGGTTCTAGAAAAGTCCGGAAGAAACCACCAAGGAAGGTGGAGTCCACATGGGACTCCACCTCCATGGCCGGCCAACCCTAGGTGGGGAGGAGTCCCAAGTGGACTCCCCTTAGGGGGCCGGCCAACCCATATGGGAGGTGGAACTCCCACCTCTAGTGGGAGTCCTAGCTTGGCTAGGTTTCCCCTCCATATGGAAGGTTTTGGTTCGGGTCTTATTCGAAGACTTGGAGACTAACTCTTGGGGTTCCACCTATATAATGAGGGGCATAGGGGAGGGGGGCCGACCACCACAAAGCCACAAGCTGGCCGCCCCCTTTGAAGTGGCCGGCCACCCCCTCCCAAACCCTAGCCGCCCCCCTCTCCTCCATATCTCCCGCATAGCTTAGCGAAGCTCCGCCGGACTTCTCCACCACCACCCACGCCGTCGTCTTGTCGGATTCAAGAAACTACTACTTCCGCTGCCCGCTGGAACGGGGAGGTGGACGTCGTCTTCATTAACAACCGAACGTGTGACCGAGTACGGAGGTGCTGCCCGTTCGTGGCGCCGGAACCGATCGTGATCAAGATCTTCTACGCGCTTTTGCAAGCGGCAGGTGAACGTCTACCGCAGCAACAAGAGCCTCATCTTGTAGGCTTTGGAATCTCTTCAAGGGTGAGACTCGATGATCCCTCGTTGCTACCGTCTTCTAGATTGCATCTTGGCTTGGATTTCGTGTTCGCGGTAGGAAAATTTTTGTTTTCTATGCAACGTTATCCTACAGTGGTATCAGAGCCAGGTTTATGCATAGATGGTTGCACGAGTAGAACACAATGGTTTGTGGGCGTTGATGCTTTTGTTATCTTTAGTTGAGTACTTTGCATCTTTGTGGCATAGTGGGATGAAGCGGCTCGGGCTAACTTTACATGACCGCGTTCATGAGATTTGCTCCACGCTCGACATGCAACTTGTATTGCATAAGTGGCTTTGCGGGTGTCTGTCTCTCCTACTATAGTGAAGATTCAATTTACTCTTCTATTGACAACACTAGTATCACCGTTGTGGTTCATGTTCGTAGGTAGATTGGATCTTACTCGAAAACCTAAACCACGTAAAATATGCAAACCAAATTAGAGAACGTCTAACTTGTTTTTGCAGGGTTTGGTGATGTGATATGGCCATGATGTGATGATGAATATGTATGAGATGATCATTATTGTATTGTGGCAACCGGCAGGAGCCTTATGGTTGTCTTTAAATTTCATGTTGAGTAGTATTTCAAAGTAGTTGTAATAGTTGCTACATGAGGTGAACAATCATGAAGACGGCGCCATGGACCTTGACGCTACGCCGACGATGATGGAGATCATGCCCGTTGATGATGGAGATCATGTCCGTGCTTTGGAGATGAAGATCAAAGGCGCAAAGACTAAAGGGCCATATCATATCACATATGAATTGCATGTGATGTTAATCCTTTATGCATCTTATTTTGCTTAGATCGCGACGGTAGCATTATAAGATGATCCCTCACATTAATATCAAGATAATAAAGTGTTCTCCCCTCGTATGCATCGTTGCAGTTCGTCGTTTCGAAGCATCTCGTGATGATCGGATGTGATAGACTCAACGTTCACATACAACGACCCCAGTTCTTCCTTATTTCCAATCATGAGATACATAGTTACCTAGTCCTTCGACCATGAGATCATGAAAATCACTTAAACCTGAAGGGTACTTTGATTACATCAAACGCCACTGCATAAATGGGTGCTTATAAAGATGGGATTAAGTAGTCGGAAAGTATGAGTTGAGGCATATGGATCAAGAGTGGGAGTTGTCCATCCCGATGACGGATAGATATACTCTGGGCCCTCTCGGTGGAATGACATCTAATTAGCTTGCAAGCATGTGACAAGATCACAAGAGATGACATACCACGGTACGAGTAAAGAGTACTTGTCGGTAACGAGGTTGAACTAGGTATGGAGATACCGATGATCGAACCTCGGACAAGTAAAGTATCGCGCGACAAAGGGAATTGGTATCGTATGTTAATGGTTCTTTCGATCACGAAGTCATCGTTGAATATGTGGGAGCTATTATGGATCTCCAGGTCCCGCTATTAGTTATTGATCGGAGAAGAGTCTCGATCATGTCCGCATAGTTCTCGAACCGTAGGGTGACACACTTAAGGTTTGATGTCGTTTTAAGTAGATATGGAATATGGAATGGAGCTCGAATGTTGTTCGGAGTCTCGGATGGGATCCAAGACATCACGAGGAGGTTCGGAATGGTCCGGAGAATAAGATTCATATATGGGAAGTCATTTTCCGGGGTTCGGAAAAAGTCTGGTATTTTGACCGGAGCTTCTAGAAGGTTTTGGAAGGACCGGAATAGTCCGGAATATTATGGAAGGTTCCGGAAGTGTCCGGGACGACCCGGGCTTTCTAAGGAAGTCCGGAGGGTTCCATAATAGGTGCAACCACGTTGCCTTAAGGGAAAAGGAGTCTTTCCTTAATGCAATTTCGGAATTGGCAAAAGAGTCCGAGTAGGAGTAGGTTTTTGGAACCGGAAACCTGTCGGAACTCAGTCAAACTTGGGGGCAGGTTTATGGACGACCCAAGGGGCTTGGCCACCTATTTAAAGGGACCAAGGGGCACCCCAAGGGCACCACAAGTCGCAGCCCTTGCCCCCTCTCCCCAAACCCTAGCCGCCCTTCCTCCTCCTCCCTTTTGCACGGCTACGGCGAAGGCCTGCCGGAGATCTCCACCACCGCCGCCACCACGCCATCGTGCTGACGGGATTCCGAGGAGGATCTACTACATCCGCTGCCCGCTGGAACGGGGAGAAGGACGTCGTCATCAACACCGTACGTGTGACCGAGTACGGAGGTGCTGCCCGACTGTGGCACCGTCAAGATCTTGTACGCGCTTTTGAAAGCGGCAAGTGATCGACTACATGAACAAGGAGATCTAATCTTGTAGGCTTTGGAATCTTCGAGGGTTGGTCTCATGATCTTCTCGTTGCTACCATCTTTAGATTGGATCTTGGTTTGTTATTCGTTCTTGCGGTAGGAATTTTTTTGTTTTCTATGCTACGAATCCCATCAACAGTAGCGGGAGATGGACGAACTTAAAGGACGGCGCGAGCCAGATAATACCGCCGGCATATCTCAGCGGCGAAGCAGCGTGGCTGACTCGGAGGCTCCGCCTAAATATACACGGATGATAGATGGCGGTCCTGGCTAACCCGTGGATGGAATCAAGGAGAAAACACCTTGTGATCTCCATGAGGTGTTCAAGAACCTATCTCTTAAGGTGGCGGTCGGCTTTGTTTTACCTACATTAGGACCTGAAGGTGAGCCGGCACTATGGCATGACACTGAGAATCCTTCTGGCTATGCTCATGTCGGGGTGGATTCAATTGTACCGTCATTTGAGTCATTGCAACTCAAAATCCCTGGAGGTGAAGGTCAGGATACACTCGGAGACATACTGGGTGCCATCATTCTTTGGGATAAGAAAAACATCAAGCTTCCAGTCTGGGTACCCCCTACTAGTCGTCGCAGGTCACCATCACCTCCTCCAAGTGATCGAAGGCCACCATCACCTCCTCCGAGTGGTCACATGTCGCCACCATCACCCCATGAGTACGACCACCACATCCCTAGTCCATCTCCATCTCCTGCGCCGCTGCCTGCTCCCACTAAGACTCGGCAGGTACCCAAGTGGAAGCGTGTCAGGAGTCCTATCCGTCGACTTTCGCCCCTCCCAAGAGTACCAAAGGTTCCTCCCCACGTGCTTACGATCTTACTAATGAGGAAAGTGACGCCTTGCAAAAGAGCGAACTGCATGAACAACTTCATAAGGAAAAACCTCCAGCGCCAGCGCCATACACCGAGAAGCAAAAAGCATATGCTCTTGATTTTCTGAACACACCATCGCAATATGACTTACACGAGAAGAAGGATGACTATACACGCACACTTGCGAGGGTAATTGAGCATGACAAAGAGAAGGATAGTGCTAGCACGAGCAAATCATCAACTAGAAGTGTAGCCGGGAAGAAATCAAGTACAAAAAGTGCACCCCTCAAGGCCAAGCAAGCGACAGCAAGCAGAAAAAGAAAGGAAGTTCCCCAGCTCGGAGAACAGGCCAAACAATCGATCCCACCCCTCAAAGTGTTAGATGTTCCCTCGGTGTACCAGGAACATGGTGGTTTCGATATGGAAGCAGCTGCGGCGCTAGCGGCTCAAGTTGGTTGTACTGTGGAGCAATTGCTGAGTTCCCATGATGCTGCAGTACCCATTGATGATATAGCTCGGGGCCGACTTGATCAGCAAAGAGCGGATGCATAAACTACCAACGCATATGCAGAATTTGCATAAGTGGTACCTTGATGCGTGCAAGGAGAACAAAAGATTCATCGCGGCGAATATCCCAGAAGAATATTACTTCCGAAGGGAGGATCTCCATATTGAGATTTCCGAACTCTGGCAGTTATTCAATTTAGACTCCCTCGACAAATCTCTCATGAGTTGCTATTGCTTGTAAGTTGTTAACTACATATAAGTTCATGTTCATTCAGTTGTTCCTGTTCATTGCATATACTCATTATATCTTATGTACTCTCTTATGCAGACTGAAGATCGATGAATGCAGAAGAAATAAGATAACCAATATTTGGTTTGTTGACCCAGATAAAGTACATCATGACACGGTAAGGGATAAAGAGATAGATGCCATAGGATGGCTTAGATTGGGGCCGAATGGACGCTAGAGGATTCGGGGGAGGGTTTGTGATCAGATGGGATGAACTTCCGGATGGTTTCCTCAAGAACTTGGCCAAGGCCAGAGGTTGAAGAAGAAAGACACAAGGAAGAACTCGCTCTAGATCACTTTCTTCATTGATTCTCACAGGTTACAGGTTTGTGCTTCGTGCCTTGCTACTTCCGTGCGTGCCCGTAAGGAGGGCTGCCCCCTCTCCTTATATAGGGGAGAGGGTGGCTTACAGTGCAAGAAACCCTAATGGTATCTTTGACTGGACAAACTACTTTACAAAGCTACTTTACAAAGCTACTTTAATCATAGATGACACCGGGGTCTTCTTTAATCAGGGAGGCTGACGTCCTCCGGCTTCTTTCTCCGTCATCCTCTTCTTTATCGTCAGCCCTTCGTTTAAAGCTACTTTGCTTAGCTCATCTTTGTCTTCTAGCTCTGGAGAGGATCTTTGACCAGTCTTGTCGACACGCTCTTCCTTCCGGTGGCCCGGTACCTTTTCTATCCGGTTCCGGTATTCCTCTCCTGAGGATACCGGCTTAGCCCTGCTAAGCCAAATGCCTATCTTATGCTCTGGTATGAACATTAAACCGGTATCTTGATGGCTCAAACCATCCGGTTTGGCATGCCTTTGGCATACCGGGGGTCATCCCCCCAACATTAGTCCCCGAAGCTGGTATAGTCTGGCGGATCCTATCCAACAGACCATGCCAGGTTCTCACGTCTTTGGATACCGGTTTAATCCATCCGGCGTTGGATCGGCATCTTTGCCCGGATTCATTATCTTTCTTTGCAAGTCATTCTCCGGTATCTTATCCTCCGGCATCTTAGCCATTAAACACCTCCTCGCGAAGTCGAGAATATCTTGGGCCCCACGCTGCAGGAGACATGCGTGACTGCCGGTGGCCTTTGTGTGGGTCCTTCTCCTTCCGCGCCAGCATTTATGGCGCACCGGATCCTCGTGACGTTCCAGGATCCGTGTGGCCTTCTTGTGACAAACTGTTTTCCACTTTTCGTTTTGCGCGCCAGGTGGCCCGTGGAGCGAAGCATGGCCCGATCTGAACCACCAGAGGCCGCGGTTTCGGCCCAATCCACCCTCTTCCTTTATAAAGCGAAACCGCTCCTTCTCCTTCCTCTCCTCGCATTCTCCACTTCTTCGCGCTTAGTGCCTTTGCCCTCTGCGCCTCGCCTCTCCGTTCGCGTTCAAGCTCCCCGCCAGACGGACTTCCGCTCTTGTTCCGGACCCGCCGAACTTCGCCGCGTGAAGGACCTATGCAGCACTCCTGTCGCAGTTGCTGCATTAGCGCTTCCTCGAGTTCTTCCTCACCTCGCCGTCGACGGACCCCTTTGCCGGCCGCAGGCTCACCGTCTCTCCGGCGAACTTCTTCTTCTGCGCCTCCGCCGCCTCAGGTTAGGCCCGATGCGCCTCTACCTCTTTTCTTCTTGCTTTCAGATCTTGGGGCGGTAGAGTATTTATCCCCTCTTTATTTTGCTTTTTCTCTTACTCGTAGATCTTCGCGCGAGGGTCTTTCTGGGAAAACTGTTTTTCGGTAGATTCCGGTGTCGCTCAGATCTATATGTCTAGCGAAGAGTCTCTCCCCGCCGCCACCTCTAGTAATCAAGGCAGTAGTACTTCCGATGGGCTAACTAAAGATCTCGCCCGGATGGATTTGGCGTCTCGCCAAGATCAAGAGGCGCACATCCAGTAGGGCCTCCGGAAAGGATCTTTCCCAGAAAACACGCGGAGCCTGGAGGAGTTCCGACGTGACTCAATATGAATCGACTGGCTTTACCGGTCCAGGAGGAATTCCGGAAGGAGTCATCTGCCGGCTTCCAGGTGACGAGATCGAACCAGTGCTCGAACCCGGTGAGGTCGTTGTTTTCCTTGCTCACTTTGAGCGTGGCTTCGGCCTTCCTGCCTCCGATTTCTTCCGCCAATTCCTTGATTTCTACGACTCCAACCTCACCACCTTCCCGGCAATGCCGTTTTTTACCTTTCTTGTTTTGTGGCCTTCATGGAGGGCTATATCGGCATCCGTCCCGCTCGCGAGACGTTTGCCCGCTTCTTTTCTCTCCGGATCAATTCGGTCCAGGGCAAGGACATTCCCAAGCCCAAACCCCCCGTACAATGCGGGTCTTGTATCATCGGCTCCCGCCAAGGGAGCCCCTTTTTTAAGTTCAACGGCCTCGAGTCTTGCCGGTTGTGGCAGACAACGTTCTTCTACGTGAAGAACAAGAGCGCCACTGACCTCATCAACTTGCCGGCGTTCAACCCGGCGCCGCCCGCCAAGATCAACTGGAACTACAACCCTGGTACGGATCACATAGAGACGAACCGGGTGGTACGCTTCATGTTGAAGCTGATGAAGAACACCAACATTTGCTCCGATGATATCATCCGCACCTTCATCTGCCGCCGGGTGCTTCCCCTTAAGCGCCGCGCTCACAAGATAAGCGAGATGTACGGCCCTGGTGATCCCACCAAGATCACCGGCCTGCCCTTGAGCAAGGCGGACGTGGTCCTGAAGGCTAACCAAATATGCCAAACGGACATGCCGGATGACTGGGAGTGGGGCCTTTGCCCTCTCAGCTCCAGAAATCCTCCGTCCCAAGAAGTAAGAATTCATGCGGCTCGGGTCGTTTTACCGGTAACTTTCATACTTGCGACTAATCCCCTTTTTTCCTTTGTTTTCAGGCCAGGGACCGCTTCCCCCGTATTGACTCAGATCAGCTAGGCCCTTGCCGGAAGCGGCCTTTGGACAAGTACGACCCGGACCCTGTCATTCACTGGCTGGATCTGAGGATGGGCCGGACTCCAGCCTCACGCCTCGGCAAGTCTCCGCCGGAACCAGCTGGTTCGTCTGATGACTTGACCTTGCTTGAGGTAGCTTTTCTGTTCGTTTTCTCATATTCTTTTGTTATTGCTGTTCTGTAGACATTCCCTCAGCCAACATCAACCCACAGGTCCATGAGCACGTGGCTCCCCTGCAGGCCGAGGTTGGGATGAGTTCTGGACAAACTCATGGCCGAAGGCCAGAAGAGTGATCCTCCAGCTGCTGGCGCCGGCCCTAGCCATGCTCCTCCTGCCAAACGCCCTCGGACAGAAGTCATTGGAGGGAAGCAGGTTAGCACGAAGCGCTACAAGCAGAAGCGGATGCCGGTTTCTTCCGGGTAAGTTCTTCCTTTCTTTTTATGTTCTCTCCTTTTCACAAGTTCCTTTCCGGTTGCTTTTTTCCAATCCGCTTTCTTTTTCTCTCTTTCAGCCCTGCGCTTGAGCTTGGCTCCAAGCCGGAGGGCTCTGCCGGCTCCGCAAGGACCTCAACTCCTCCTCCTCACTCAAGTCCGGCACCATCTGGTGCAACCCTCTGCCTCCCCTCCGGGAGATACTACAAGTTCGGGGTGCGCGGCCCCTACACCTCCTGATCACCGCGCGGAGGAGGATTTCACCTCCCCTCCTGAAATTCAAGACACCGGCGCTAGCAACATCGGCGCCGACGAGACAGATGCCGGGCAGGCGGAACCTCTGGTTCCTCCTTCCCCGAAGAAGAAAAAGAAGAAGCAGCCCAGCTCTTCCTCCACCGCGCCGGATACTTCCGCGCCGGTATCTTCTGCTCCTCAACCGGAAGCTCTTATCCTCGAGCCTACCGGGACCACGCCGACACCGTCGCCAAGCCAAGGGCCTTCCGCGGCCAAGCGAATGCCGCCGCCAGAGACCCCAAGATCACCAAGTTCCTCAAGCCCGGGGCTTCTCGGGGCAAGGCCGTGGAGGGCGACGCCTCAGGCGGCTCGCGGTCCGTGGTGCTGCATGTCGGCCCTGCTGCTGCTGCTGTCCAAGAAAAACCTTCCGGCCTCCTAGGCCGGATCGTTGAGCTGAATCGCGCGGGTAAGGACCTGGGGCACCTTCTCCCCTATGCCCAAAAGTGGAATGATGCGGATATCTCTGCATCTACCCGCGGCCTGGGGAAGGACCGCCTTCCAGCGCCAGACCCTGCTGGGCCTCGGTCCACTGAAGAACACTTCATGCGGCTTAAACGCGCCGTGAAGGAGTTTGACAGTGCGTGGTACGATGCCACCAGCAACGTGGTGGTAAGTTTCGCCAACCCTCTTGTAATTTTTGTTGATGCCGGTTTCTTTCTTTCCGGATCTTGTCTATCCTCCCAGTCCCCGAGTTTCGTGTTGAGAGCGTAGCTTTTAGCGCGAAACTTAACTAGAAACGCGCGAAACCGGCATAGCCAGTCCCCGAGTTTCGGGTTAAGATCTTTGTTTCTTTCTTTCTCATAACCATCTTCCTTTGAACAGAGCACCGCGGATGCCCGGAAGCAACTCTTTGAGGAGCTTCTGTGGGAGCATCGGGACCTTGCCGAGGCCCACAGCCACTGCCAAGGTTTGTTTTCTTTCTTTTCCTCCGGCATCTTTTCACCGGAATGTTTTCTTCTTTGATATTTACGCATCTTTTTGTTTAACAGCTGTTCCGGAAGCTACCATCGAGGCCCTTAGGTCCCAGGTTGTCAAGCTTCAAGGTACCACCCTTTCTTTTCCGGTTAACCCGTTCTTTTTTCATTTCATCTATTGCCACTTGCTAACACCTTTCTTTCCGGTATCTAGGCGAGAAAGAGCAGCTCATCAAGGAGCACCACGAGGCACTGGACGCCCAGAAGACCGCCTCGAGGGAGCTGAAGGAACAGGCTATGCAAGCCGCGCTCCAGCATGAGCAAGCTCTGAAGGACGCCCGGGTTGCAGCTGAGGCCAGGCTGGCGGAGGTCGTGGAGGACTCCACGAACTCCAACACGACGAGCAGAGCTGGAGGAGGAAAGGAAGGCGCGGAAGGCAGCGGAGCGCCTTATTGATGTCATGACCACTGATCACAAGGAATATGATCGGTTGGTTATGCAGATTGATGCGCTGGCTTTCCGTAAGTCCTTGCCTTGTCCCTTCTTTCGCTTATAAGCTTTCTCCTTTTGAAAATGTATCCGTGTTCCTTTTTCTTCCGGCATGCTATTTTCCGGTATCTTGTGTTTATGCTTTTCCCTTCCTCCTGTAGAGCATTTCCCGGACTCCCAGGCCCACGCCGTGAAGAAGGTGATGGAGGATCGGGTAGCGCGGCAATTTCCCAACATGGACGCGCACTGGGACGGGTACGACTATCTGGTCGCCCTCTCCGCGCGAGTCCAACATATGCGCTCCGTCGACCGGCTCCTTGGCGACCTACCGGACGCCGCCATCCAACTCTTCAAGGTGCTGTGGCCTGAGGAGGAGATGCCGGCAAACATCACGCTTACCGCCCACCGGCTCAAGGATGCCGGGCGCCGGATTCGCGAGTGGCAATGCTCCGCGGCTCGTGCCGGAGCTGACACGGCGCTGCGCTCCGCATGCTCCTGGTACCCGGATCTGGATCTGGATGCTCTTCAAGGCGTACGCCAAGATGCTCCCACCGACGGATCCGGCGCTTACCGCGAAGCGGCAGGACCGGGCCTACCGGCTTGCTGAGTATGCCGAGGTCCGCACCTTCATCCCTCCCCCTCCTGGTGTCAAGGACTACCTCAGCGATGAGGAAGAAGAAGAGGGAGATGAAGATGAGGCTGCCGAGGATGTGCCGCCGGAAGCTCCCGAGGCCAGCACTGCTCCCCCTGAAGACACCGAGACCGGTGCTGCTCCACCTGATGCCCCCGTCGCCTGAACAATTTATCTGCTCCTGCTTGCTTTACAACAGACTTCGTTAAATTTGACCCCGGTATGCCGGGGTGTATGATGTAAAACTTTAAGTTCGCTTTTGGTTGCCACACAACATTTTATGCCGGTAAGTTATACCGGTAGTTAATTATCTTGAGTTTGCCTTAGCATATTTGCTTTTGGTTCTGCTTTTATCCTGCACTGCAAAGATTTCCAAATTGTTTCCGCATCCAATTCGATGCATACTTGGTTCTTTTGCCTTGGCTCTGCCTGCCTTCTCTGGGCGTTCTTTGGCGTATGAGCGCAAGGTTCTTTCACCAAACAAGCATTTTCTTGAACTTAGAAATAACTTCGAAATTTTGCAAACCGGTTTAACCGGGGTTAGTTAAATTTTCCGGATTGTTCTTTCCTGCTCTCCCTCTCCGCAGTTCATGTGCTTATCCCCTACCGGTTTATCTTGCTTGCCATGAAGCCGGGTTGCGGACAGCAGCAGAGTCGACGCCGGTAGGGTTTAGCACACTACTAAACCGGAAAGAAAAAACGTTCAATAAGCAGCCGGTAAACTGAAAAAAAAACAAGTTACATACGACCTTATTGGGGTAGTCCCCGAGATTCATTCAAGGTTCCGGCATCTTTATTCATAGCATATAAGGTACAAAAAGGAACTCCTTACACCACACTTCAAGAGTAGAAAGGACGCAACAGAGCTACGTTCCATGGACGCTTGCTCTCCTCTCCGGACCTGTCCGCCTTTCCTTTTTCCACTCCTGTGCATCGATCAAGTAATATGCATCATTGTGAAGCACTTTGCTTACAATGAAGGGACCTTCCCATGGTGGCAAGAGCTTATGCCGGCCTTCAGTGCGCTGCACTAGGCGTAGCACGAGATCTCCTTCTCGGAAAACTCTCGGGTTAACCTTCCGGCTATGATAGCGTCTGAGGTTTTGCTGGTAAATGGCCGTTCTTGCCAAAGCTAGCTCTCTTGCTTCTTCTAGCAAGTCCACATCATTTTCTCTGGCCTCTTTGACCTCTTGCTCAGTATACCCTTGGTGAATCATGAATGATGTCGGTTGGTATGACCGCTTCTGCTCCATAAACCATGAAGAATGGAGTGTATCCGGTAGACCGGTTTAGAGTTGTTCTTATGCTCCACAGTACTGATGGTAGCTCATCGAGCCAACATCCCGGTGACTTTTCCACCGCATCAATGAGTCTCGGTCTGATACCAGAAAGTACCAAAGCATTCATTCTTTCCACTTGGCCGTTGCCTTGTGGGTGTGCCACTGAGCACAAATCTAACCGGATGTTCTTGTCCTCACAAAACCTTTTGAACTCACCTTGAGCAAAGTTGGTTCCATTGTCAGTGATGATGTTGTGCGGGTATCCATACCGCAAAATGACATCTTTTAAGAACTTCACCGCTGTGTGCCCATCACATTTTGCGATAGGTTTTACTTCTAGCCACTTGGTGAATTTATCCACCATAACCAAGATGTGAGTCATGCTGCTTCTTGCAGTTTTGAATGGGCCAACCATATCGAGGCACCAAACGGCGAACGGCCATGTTAATGGTATTGTTTTTAAACCGGATGCTGGGGTATGATTTTGTTTGGCGTACCTCTGGCACCCGTTGCATTTTCTCACTAAATCCTCAGCGTTTTCCAAAGCAGTGGGCCAATAAAACCCATGCCGGAATACTTTTGCTACCAGCGCCCTTGATGAAGCATGATGGCCACATTCTCCTTGGTGAATCTCCTCAAGCATTTCTTTCCCCTCTTCCGGTTCCACACATTTTTGGAGGACACCGGTAACACTTCTCTTGTATACCTCGCCATTGATGAATGTATATGCCTTGGACCTTCTTTGGATTCTCCTTGACTCATTTTCGTCATCCGGCAAGGTGCCGTTGATCAGGAATTCCTTAATAGGTTTAACCCACGACGGTGTCTCTCGAACCAAAAACACCGGTGCATCTATCTCCATGCTATCTACCAGCATCATTTCTTCCGGTATGGGTACAGCAGTCCCCGAGCTTACCGGAGCAGTCCCCGAGCTTGCCGGAGCAGTCCCCGAGTTTCCTTCATCGATATCCATGGGCACTACGTGTGATTCCGGTACAAAAATTGATTCTGATTCCGGGCTTGGTTTATCGATGGTGCTCTTAAGTGAGCTAAAGCTATTCCGGGAGGAATTACTTGCCTGGATGAGCCCAGCTTGGACAAAGCATCCGTGGCTTCATTTTCTACGCGCAGCACATGGTGAAACTCACACCCTTCGAAGAATCCGGCAATCTTTTGCACGTGAAACCGGTACGAGGCCATGTTGGCATCTTTTGCATCCCAATCCCAGACACTGCTGTACCACAATCTGAAATCTCAGCAAATGATCCGGTGCGCACCGATTTCTTTTGCGACCTTTAATCCATGGATCAAGGCCTCATACTCAGCGACGTTATTTGATGCCACGAAATGCACTTGCAAAACATACCGGAGGTGATCTCCTTTGGCGAGAAGCACCACACCAGCACCTAGACCCTCTTTGAGTTTGGATCCATCAAAGTGCATTTTCCAGTATTCTATCCTCTGATCTGGCGGTTTATCTTGCATTTCCGCCCAATCGACGAGGAAGTCAGCCAAAGCCTGTGATTTTATGGCATCTCTTCTTTCATATACCGGCACATATGGTGATATCTGGATTGCCCACTTTGCAATCCTTCCACTAGCGTCCTTGTTGCACATGATATCGGAGATTGGTGCTTCACTCACCACCTTCATAGGATGTTCTTCAAAGTAATGCTTGAGTTTTGTGGCGGCCATGTACACGCCATAAGTCATCTTTTGGAAGTGAGGGTAGTTTTGTTTTGAGAGGGAGAGCACCTCGCTCAGGTAGTATACCGGCCTCTGGACGGTTTTTCCTTCCTCTTCTCTTTCAACCACAACCACTACGCTCACAACCCGGTTTGTTGCTGCTATATATAATAGCATAGGCTCTCTTTCTAGAGGTGAAGCCAGTATAGGTGCTGTGGCTAGCATTGTTTTTAGCTCTTTAAACGCTGCGTCAGGGGTCCAGACGAACGTATCGGATTTTTTCATGAGAGCATAGAGTGGCAGAGCCTTTTCTCCCAACCTGCTTATGAACCGGCTTAGCGATGCCAAGCTACCGGTAAATTTTTGCACATCCTTTAGTTCTCGTGGGATAGTCATTCTTTCTATTGCCCGGATTTTTACCGGATTGACCTCAATGCCCCGGCTTGACACAAGGAAACCGAGCAACTTGCCGGCAGGGACACCGAAGGTTTTTGCCGGATTAAGTTTCATCCGGAACCGTCTTAGGTTATCGAATGTTTGCCGGATGTCATCGATTAAGGTGTTCTTTACCTTAGTTTTTATCACAATGTCGTCTACATAGACTTGCACATTCTTTCCGATTTGATCAAACAAACATTTTTGCATACAGCGCTGGTACGTTGCACCAGCGTTGCGCAAACCAAAGGGCATAGTGACATAGCAATAAGCCCCATGCGGGGTAATGAACGCAGTTTTTATTTGATCTTCCTTTTCAAGGGAATTTGATGGAAACCGGAATATGCATCCAGGAAGGACAACAACTCACACCCAGCAGTTGAATCAATCACTTGATCGATCCGTGGCAAAGGAAAAGGATCTCTTGGGCAAGCCTTGTTTAGGTTGGTGTAGTCGATGCACATGCGCCATACCTTTGGAGCTTTTGCCTCCAGGTTCTCATCTTTTTTCTTTTCGACCATTACCGGTTGGCCACTGCGTGCATGACCTCCACAATGAATAGAACAGCAGTTTTGTTACCTCCTCTCCTATGATTTTCCTTCTATCTTCAGCGAACCGGCGCAAGGGTTGTCGCACCGAGGCATCCTTCCGGACGTTTAGAGTGCTCAGCCAGCGCCCTCGGAACACCTACCAAGTCATCGATTGACCAGGCAAAGATATTCCGATTCTCACGGAGGAAGCTGACGAGCGCGTTTTCCTAGGCTTCAGTCAAGTCCCGTGCGAACGCATGCGCTGGGTAAGCCGGATCCAACCAATGTCCTTTGTTTCATTTGTCGGTTTGAATGCCGGTGAGCCCAAGCTTCCACTCATTGCCGCTAAACTCGTGAGGATTGAGCCAGCGCAACCGCGGTTTGCATTCTTCTTTTTCCTCCGCGATTACCAGCGATTCCGAGTTTGATCCCGCAGACGCAGTTTCCAGTGAGACCTTATAGTTCCCCACCACAGTTAAGGGTCCACGAGGTGCCGGCATCTTCATCTTGAGGTATGCTGTATGAGTTGTGGCCATGAAAGCTGCCAATGCTGGTCTCCCCAACAACGCATGGTAGGGACTATCTAGGTCCACCACCTCAAACTCAATATTTTCAACCCGGCAATTGTCACGTCCTCCAAACGCTACGTCCACCCGAACTTTTCCTACCGGAGCACAGGACAAGCCCGGAACGATCCGTGGAACGTTGTGCGCGTTGGCTGAAGCATGTTTTCTGTTATGCCCAGCGTATGCATGGTATGCTTGTACATGATGTTTATGCTGCTACCGTTGTCTATCGGCACCTTGCTGAATTTTACTCGAGTTTGCGGCCCTTTCATGATTGGGTCCACAACAAGAGCATATCCACCGGATTCGGCATGATTTTGGGGTGATCCTTAAATGACCAGGTGATTTCCTGATCGGACCACGCATGTATTTGGGAACTGCCGGCATCCGGCGTTTACCTCCATGGAGCGGCGATGCACACTTTGCCTGTCTGTGGCTCAGGTGACAAAACCATGCACAGATGGGCCCTCGTAAACATTCCGGCCTAAAGGTGCCGGTGGAGGTGGTTGATCATCGTTTTGCTCCACCCGGTTAACTTGCTGGTACTGTTGCCTATTTGGCTGATGCTGTACCGGTAAAGCATTTGCTCCGGTGAGTGGTGGCGGTGGTGGTAGTTGTTCTGACGCAGCATGTCTGCGATGGTGGCAACATTGTTGAGCACTTGTGCACTGGCGTCTTTACCGCTCCCTTTGCATCAAGTACTTGGTCCAAGAACAATCCTTCGTCAGGTGATTTGACGGGTGATCCGGGTTTGGCGTGTGCCACCGGCAAGGTTGATCCATGGCGGCTTCCATGGTGTATTTTACGGGTTCCTGCCAATTCTTTTTCTGGCCCCAGGGTTTCTTTTCGACCCTGCTTTTAGGACCCGCCCATGGCTGCGATCCGGTTTTTTGCATTTGGCTGCTGCCGGTATCATAATTTTCTTGCACGCAACAGCGTGCTGCGGAGCCGTCTGCCGATCGGTCCCTTCTCTTGTTGTTCCGGTTGTCCCGGTATTGTTCCTGTCGCTGCTCCGGCTCAGCTTGTACCGCCGGTTGCAATGGGTCTCCCAATGCATAGCTATCCGCCACACGTATCATCTCTGCCAAGGTTGCTGGCATGCTTCTCTGCAGCTTTTGCCACAGCGGTGATCCTCTCCGGCATCCCTGACTGAACCAAGCAATTGCTTGCGCTTCAATTACTCCTTCACACGTGTTTCTTGTTGAGTTCCACCGGGTAAGATAATCCCTGTCTGTCTCACCGGCACGTTGCTGGCATAAAGCGAGCTGTTGGGGCCGGTTCGGCCTCTTGTAAGTGCTACTAAAATTGTTCACGAAGGCTTCCTCAAAGTCCAGCCATCCGTTAATACTTCCTGCCGGCAAGTTGTTAAGCCAAATCCATGCAGGGCCTATCAGGTAGGACGGTATGATTCTCACCCATGCCGGTTTACTCCACCCCGCTACATAAACAGCTGTGACATAGTCCGAGCCAATCTTCGGCTTGGTCGTGCCATCATACGTTTTTGTGTCTCGGGGCAACTGGAAATTGGTGGCTCTTCTCTCATGATCCGTGGGCCAAAACATTTCGGGCCCAGGAGGACCCTCGACTCGATTATTTCGAAAAGATGTACTCTATCCACCACGTGCCTCGCATCCTGTGCGGCAAACATCTCTCCCAGGCGATCCCCAAGGGGTTTCGGTAGACTCTTGTTCGTTCTACTTCGGAATCTCCCTCTCCGTACCCCGGTTCCGCGGCTCTTGCTGCCGGTACCTTGGTGGTGGCATTTTCACACGCTGCCCTTGCAGCCAATAATTGCCCGGTTTCATATCTACCGGCATGATTGTTTCCGGCATAGCCTCCCTGGCGCCTCGACCTGCCCCTTGGCTTTTTCTACCGGCATCGTGTTGCCCGGCTTGTTGCTTTCCGGCAGAACAGGATCATACACAGTCATCTGCTGTGCGTTCATTTCTTTTCTCTTCTTAAATGGGATGGGACTATGCCTGCCCATGGGACTTGCTTCCGCATTCTTTGTTGAACGCACGGATTTTGAGGCCGCAGCCTTGTTCAGCTTAGCCAGCTGCTCGGCATTCTGCTGCTCAATAGTTTCAGCAGTTCTCTAACATGCTCTTGTTGTTTTGCCAAAGCATCTCCGGACGATTCACATAGCTCTACCGCAGCTTTAGCTTTTATAGTTTTATCGGACTCTGTACTTAGGTTTTCCACGATGCTAATAGCAGAAGTACTTTTGCCGGCAAGAACTTCTTTGCGCAAATCTTGATCTAGGTTGCGAGCTTTTGCGGTTTTCCGGCATCCTAGCAGCATGCGCGCTAACTGAAGCAAAGCCATGGGCAGCGTTATACTCACGTAGGGTTAGGTTCAGCTCGCGCTGCGCCGGACGATGTCCTTGCCGCTCTCGAGCACCTTGGCGCTGTGCCTCCAGCTCCGCTGAGCCTGCCGGGTCGATGTTCCGCGCGATGGGGTGGCGAGGACGCTCATCGCCGCTTAGGCGGTGTTTCGGTGGGCGGACGATGCTCCGTGCGCTGCGTCGCTCCAACGGTGGCTTGGCGCACGGGTCGAAACCGCGCGACCAGCACCTTCACCCACAGCTTCTTTTCCTGCACCAACCACGCCGGTCATCATTACCTCGACCTGCCGGCGGCGCGGCCAACAGAGCAATCTTGGCGGGTCCGGTGCCACCAGCACGGCGAGCGCGCACATGGGCCGGTGCCGAAGTAGACGCGGTGGCTGCCAACTCGATGATGCGGCCGTTCTTGGGAAGATGCGCCGTTGGCGAAGCAGCCAGCGTTGTCGTTGATGAAGTCCATGGCGTAGATGCGCTGCACGAGCGCGGACACCGTACGCTCCTTTGCAATCTCGAGGATGCCCGCCGAATATGGACTCCTGCAGCGCCACTTCAGCCCCACGTGGGCGCCAGCGTCGTCGTGGTGAAGGCAGATGCCGGAGATGGCTTAGATTGGGGCCGAATGGATGCTAGCGGATTCGGGGGAGGGTTTGTGATCAGATGGGATGAACTTCCGGATGGTTTCCTCAAGAACTTGGCCAAGGCCAGAGGTTGAAGAAGAAAGACACAAGGAAGAACTCGCTCTAAATCACTTTCTTCATTGATTCTCACAGGTTACAGGTTTGTGCTTCGTGCCTTGCTACTCCCGTGCGTGCCCGTGAGGAGGGCTGCCCCCTCCTTATATAGGGGAGAGGATGGGTTACAATGCAAGAAACCCTAATGGTATCTTTGACTGGACAAACTACTTTACAAAGCTACTTTACAAAGCTACTTTAATCATAGATGACACCGGGGTCTTCTTTAGTCAGGGAGGCTGACGTCCTCCGGCTTCTTTCTCCGTCATCCTCTTCTTTATCGTCAGCCCTTCGTTTAAAGCTACTCTGCTTAGCTCATCTTTGTCTTCTAGCTCCGGAGAGGATCTTTGACCAGTCTTGCCGACAAGCTCTTCCTTCCGGTGGCCCGGTACCTTTTCTATCCGGTTCCGGTATCCCTCCTCTGAGGATACCGGCTTAGTCCTGTTCAGCCAAACGCCTATCTTAGGCTCCGGTATGAACATTTAACCGGTATCCTGATGGCTCAAACCATCCGGTTTGGCATGCCTTTGGCATACCGGGGGTCATCCCCCAACATTAAAGAACGGGGGGAAACCTACTAAGGTTATACGGACAACCATGTAGGTTTCCGTATTTTGGTACGTTTAAATTTCTTAGTTCTTGGTGAAACCGGATCTTTGTGGCGCATTTTCTCTGCTCGCAATATTCGCCACATATTACTTCTGTGGCGCAGCGTGTGCGCCACAGAATTAAGGTTTCTGTGGCGCATATGAACCAGCTGCGCCACAGAAATAGGTGCGCCACTGAATTCTATTTGGTGCGCCACAGAACAATGTATAGGTATACTCGAATTTGTGCTCCCTGGTGTATTATACAGGTTTTATACAGGTTTTGTACACAATATACAGGTTATATACAGATATAATATAGACAGATATAATATGAACACATATAACATAGCAACATTATACATCATCATCACATTACTTAGAGCCCGATCGAGTTATACATATAGCTCCATACAACTCACAATCCATGCAAATTAATTAAGTTCATCATCTCTAGATACAAATGAAGTGACACCGGCCGCCGCCTACACTAGGATGAAATAGAGTACCGCCGCGACGATGGTGAGCAAGAGCGAGAGCACAAGGAAGGTCTTCATGTTCATCTTGAGCTTGTTCGACTGGTGCTTCCTCCACTTGGCAGTTGCCGCTGAACTTGTGGGACCTGTTTCTTGCACTCCTCCCACTCCTCGTACACTCCTGGAACCCGCCCCTCGAACACGACGTAGTACGTCATCTCTATGGACACAAGGCATATTAGTATATAATGCAATGGAAAGAGTTAGCGGGTTCACATGCATACATATTCACAAGAATTAAAGCAAGGAAATAATAATAAACCTAAAACACATATAGCATCGGTATCACATAAGTAATCAAGTTCAACGATAACGACTACAATAGTAATTGAAGTCCAACAACGATGACCACCGTTTCGAGCAAATTAAGCAAGTTTAGTTTACAACACGGTACAAATTGTCCATCGATTCAAAGTAATGCTAGGCACACCGGCCTCGGTCAACGAGACGTCTTCTTGAGCGGCTCCGGGAACGGCTTGTACAAGCCCTTCGTCGTCCACGTCCTTCCATCACCCTGCCTATGTAGGAGTTCTTCGATATCCCTCTTAGACAACCCTCTGAGTTGGTGTAAGAGCCCCGATGCGTTGGATATATCTTGTAAGATAATTTCCGAGAGCTTTACTTGGATGCGATGGAAGTCTTCTCTAAGATCATCATCATTGATTTCCCCCGACATTTTAATGGGGTCTCGCTTACTAGGTGGCAGACACATCATCTCTGCATCCTCGACAAACCCTTTAAGGTGATGGAGGACATAGAAGGCCTCCTTAATGCTGCCAGCTGGCTGCTTGATACAAGGGAAGTCGATCACGTGCTTGAACCCGAGCTTTTTAGCGTCCGGCCTGATATATTGCCATTCTTGTTGAAGGTGCCTCCATTTTTGAAGTAGCCAAGGATAGCCTCATCGAGAACACCCCTTATTCTCTTGTAGTCTTTCTTCGTCGTCGTACTCGACGAGTCGAAATACTGGGCTAGTGACCAGTTCAGGGAAAGGATGATGAGTGTGCAGTATTTGTCCCTGCTCAACACATGCAATTGAAATGGAATGTTGGAAATGATCGGCAATGGAAGAAATATATAAGAAAGCATAAGTTACGACGGTCGTGAGCGGATGTGTACTTACTCGGGAAAGACAGGCAGAAGAATGGTGTTGCTCTCTTTGTACATGAGCATGAAGCTCTGGAGGTACCGCACCGCCTTGGTCCGTGTCCTTGAGCCGTCCTGGAGCTGGCTATCGCGCATGTAGTAGGGATCCGCTACCGCGATGTGGGGGGTCTCTCTCTGTTGATCTTCATCTGAAGATTGATCGCATATAGGCGGACCAAGTTATAGTCGAGCTGTTTCGAGTGAAATAGATTGAAGACGTCCTCGTACGCTATGAAGAAGATATCCGCGGGGTCTTCATGGACGAAGTTCGGGTCGGACGGCACCTTGACCGAGAACACCGGGTAATTTGGATCCTTTTCTTTAAGAAGGACGCACTCTAGATAATTAATAGAGTGCTGCAAAGGGAGCATTGGTCCACTTGCGAGGTGTTCCATGTCCGGAGGCAGTATCGCTTTACCAGCTTCATGACACCGGGGCAAGCCATCCGGTGTAGGTGGTACAATGTCGTCGGCCTGGATCCTCTTAGGAGCAGGCTGGCTCGAAGATGCGCCCTTCTTGGCTCCTCTCTTCCTTGCCTTCTTCACCTGACCTACTGGGGGTGCTGGTGGTGCTGATGGTGGTGCTTCGGGTGCTGTGGTCGGCTGGTGGTGCTGGGGTTGCTTGGGGTGCTGGGGTTGATTTGGGTGGCTCCCCGATGATCGTCTTACGCAGCGTGTTAGGGCTGAAAACGGTAGCAGGCTTGACTTGAGCTGGATTGCCAGCCTCCGGAGGAGTGTCTTGAGAAAAACCCGTGAAGACCAGGCGCTGCTTCGTGACTGTAGTGGGATGGCCAAGTTGATCGCCGTGAGTGCGGAAGGCTTGTTCATCCATAGGAGGCATGTACATATCTTGGTTGCAGGCGCCAGAGTTGATGTAGGCATCAATGTCACCATCATCATCTACATCGTTGCCATCAAGTGGCGCGATGTCCTGGACCTTAGGTGGTGGCGGTTGCGATGCCGCCGCTTGGCGTACCTTGCGTCTAGTCGACGGTCGTTGCGGTAGCGCTCCCAACAGCTGTTGGTGGCGTGTGGTGGTGGCGGCGATCGTCGGTCCCTTCCGGGTGGTGGCTGCGACCGCCGGTTCCTTCAGGGTAGTGGGGGCGGCGACCGCCGTTTCCTTAAGGGTGTCGTCGGCGCTAGCGATCTTGGGCCGGATGATAGGGGAGGTGGCGCCGGTGCTGTTCTTAGCACTCGGAAGACCCCCCCCCCCCCAGACGAATCTGGTTCTTCGGCCATGTCATAAGCCATGAGGTGCAATCCCCAAGGGCCAAAACGTCGCCCTCGTCTATGCCCGGAGGTTGAAAGGGGGGATGACGTAGCGGTACTCCGGCACTACCAGTACCAACTTGACCTTCACCACGTCTTCCGCCAATCTAGCGCCGTGCATAACGCGGGAAGCCATGACATGGCCGCTAGCAACTTCCATCAACTTGCCGCCGGGCTCCACCTTATGCAGGAGTATGCAAGGTTCGTCCTGAGTCAGGGGCGCCATGTTGGGCATCGTGAGATGGCAGTCACGAAAGGCATATATAGTTAAAGAAGATGACGCGAAGGAGTAACTAATGAGTTCACCTTCTGGATGGCGTCGATCTCGGCTACTGTCGATACAAGGGCGGCGGTTGGGGGCGTCGATGCGACCAGTTGGAGCTGCGGCGGTGGTTGGAGCTGCGGCGTCGGGTGGAGCGGCGGCGTCGGGTGGAGCCACGACGCCGGCGTCGGGTGGAGCCACGACGCCGGCGTCGGGTGGAGCGGCAGCGTCGGCGACTCGTGGAAGCTTGAGTTGCTACCGCTGATGCTGGGCACATGTATCGGCCCCACTTGACCTCCCGCATTCCAAGCAGCTAACCCCTCCATCAACCCAGGGGGATGATCTGCCGGATCTTCTCGTCCAATAACTTGTTCATCATCTCCGTGTTCTCCACAGGCTTTTCGGCCACCAGCTTCTCTAGTGACTCCACCTTCTTCTTCAGCTCCTGAACCTCGGATTTATCCTTAGCCGACGACCTCCTCTCCAGCTTTCTCGTCTTGGCATCCGATCCGTAGTACTCGGATAGCTTCATACTTGTGCCAAAGCCGGACACATGGCCACCCGACGTCGGTGGCTTGTCCAGGTCCCTGTTCTTGTATTTGTTCGTCGCCCTGTTGAAAGGCGTGTCCCACGGTTCCGTCGACCCCTGGGACGACGGGCCAGCCATACAACTAGCCTTCAACTCATCATCCTTCAGACAAAGGAACTTAAGGTTAGCCCATTTGGCTTCATTGCCTAATAAGATGAGCGAAATAATATAGACTATCCTTACCAGGTACTTCTCGAAATTCTTCACGTCTTTGTGATCCGTAATAAATTCCCCCATCTTCCAGTCTAAGTAGTAGCGGGACCGGACAAAGTTCCTAGCCTGTACATCCTGGATTTTGTGCCAGGGGTTTTCTTTCCCCAGACGTACCATCTCGGCATCCTCCTTGTCCCAAGTGGGCTGTTTTCCTCGGTAACCGCCGCTTCCGCAATGGTGGGTCCCTAAGTTCAGTTCCTGCATTTTCTTCCCCTAGGCGGTCCATTTTTTAACACTGTTAGTCTCTAAGTAAGACTTGAATGCATTATAGTCTTCTATGGAGAACGACGGGTCTTTGCTACTTATCCTCTCCCAGCTTTCACCGGCCTCGATCTTTCTCTTCAGCCGGTTCTTCCAGCTTCTCAAGGCGGTGCTCATTTTCGTGAGAGCTAAAGAGTCCACCTTCTTATTGAACGGCTCCGGGAACGTGTATCGTTGGTGAAGCTTCTGGATGAGGGATTGGGCGATAGACACGTTTTCCTCGCTTCTGATGTCCTTAGTTAGGATCGGCACGGTTTCACATGCACCCTAGTTGCATGTTGTACCCTTTGGCAACCCACGAAGGCTCCATCGGTAGGCCACTTTCGGAGACTACCGTGATAGCATCGGTGACGTTGGCGAGCACTTTCGGAGGTTCTGTGGCGCACCGAACACAGTGCGCCACAGAATAACTTATTTCTGTGGCGCACCAGGGTCAGTGCACCATAGAAAAAGTAAAACCAATGATTGGGGGTGACAGGGTGTAGGCCCCACCATATTTTTGTGGCACATGGACACCTGGTGCGCCACAAAATTAAGCTATTTCTGTGGCGCACCGTGCCTGGTGCGCCACAAAATAACTTTATGTGGCGCATTTTTAGTGGTGCGCCACAGAACTAAGCTCCACCTATAAGCAGAGGCGGATCCAAGGGGGGCGAGCGGTGGCCAGGCCACCCCTATGCTCCGGCCCCCCTCAACAGGAAACAGCATGGACTAGTACAATTAGTAGCTTAATTCTCCGGCCATTAGCACATAGGCCTAATACAGAACTAATTTGGGCGTGCTGGACCTGAATGGGCTAAGCCCCAAACAGTAAGCTACCAAGGGCTGAGGGACAATCTGACCATGCGCACGTAGGTAGGCCAATGGATCAACTGACCCAACGATACATACGCGACGTCCTGTTCGATTTAGGTACCTGTATGATCTGATCGATTTATTTCTCCGCCTCTGTCTCTACCTAGCCGTCAAGGGATTCTTCGATTTAACTGCCGGCCACCGCAAATTGGGAATCACTCCCTGTCGCTGGCTGCCGGAGTGGTCGAAGGTCCGGTACAACAGTTGCACGACGCCGGCCGATCTGACAACCGTCGAACGCCTTCTACTCCCCGGTCTCAATAAATGGCTCTTTGCCTAACCTAAGCCTAAGGTATTACCATACATATAAATTAATTAACTTACATATATACTCTCTTCGATTCATATTAATCCGATCCATAACAAATATCGTGTTTTTAGTACTCTCTTCGATTCATATTAATTGACTCTAATATGAATGTATCTAGTCAATTAATATGAACTAGAGGGATTTTTTTTTTTTGACTAAAACCACAAACCATATTATAGATTAGAGGTAATACTTGTTTTGTACTGATTGGAATTTAATAAACAATGAACAAAAGGACATCACCAACATTGAACATTTTAAGTTGTTTGTTGGGACCTCCAACTCTACCCCTAAAAATACAAATCACATGCATATGTTAGGAACGAATTGTTCCAAAGTTTGTTGTTAGATTTAGGTTCGCACTAGTAGGTTTGTAGAAATGTAGCCTAATTGGAAATATATTGTCCATATTTCATATCAACCATACACGTGATACTAGGAACATCTCGTGTATGGCCATTATCTTCTTCGCCCCCCCTATGCTCAAATCCTGGATCCGCCCCTGACTATCTTTTTCAACTTTGCAACATTTCTGTGATTCAATACTGTTTCCTTACAACTACAGGTGAGAGTCTTACCGATCTGTTGTACACATTCAATTTTTCTTACTCGATGTTAAGTGTAATTCATGACGTATATATACAAACATGTGCAGTTTCCACTGGATTCTGCTAGACATTCAAGTTGATAAGGAAATAGTTGAAGTAAGGGACCCATTGAGTAGAGGCTTGGAAGGTTTCCATGACTTGCAGCACTTGCTCCAGAGGTAATTTCGATCATTAATTGCCGCGCTATATCTTTCGTGAGATATCAATTAATTATCTACTCATTCAATCATTCTTTTGCCTGGAAGGGTTTGGAACGTATTCAAGAAGAGGAAGACGGGAAACTTCGCAGAGACTCTAACATTTACTCCTGTACCGTGCGCCCAGCAGCCACAGGGGACGAATCTATGTGAATACTACGTTTGCGAGTCCATTCGTATGTTAACCATTGAGAAGAACGATAATAGATTCAACGTAAGCAATAACATTCACAAATTTAATATATTATCGTCAATATTTCGTTATCAAGATTGATATAGTCATATTCTTCTCATTTTTCTATATAGGTCGAGTTCATGCGGGAGAAACTCCAACCACATGAACACCTACTAGGAATTGCGGAGGAACTGGCGGGACTTCTGATAAGAGAAATGATAGATGAAAGAGGCTTGTTTAATCAAGCTAGGACCTGGTCATGATCCCGTGTAATAGTTCGAATAGACGACGGGCTATAGTTCCGGTAGTCGTGAGCTCTATGTATATGTAAGGAAAATCTACGAATAGAGTTTTGCTTCGAATATTTGTTTGCTCAATCTATATATAATGAATGAACGTGTACAGCTTGTAGTAGCGTACAAATATATGAAACTTTTATTTTAAAATGAAAACATGAAATAAAAGGGGGGCGGTGGCGGGGGCGCGACACTGAAACCCGTCTGCGGCACGTAGAGGATCTTTTATCGCGGGTTGTATTACCACCCGCGATAAAAAGGGGTGTTCCCTGCGCGCCCCGCGGCTGCCACGTGGTGGACCTTATGTCGCGGGTGGTAAGCGAGCCGGGACAAAGGTTGGGTCTTTGTCGTGCCCCCGTTGTCCCGACTGGCTGCCCACGACAAAATGGTTTTACGGCCCGCGATATTATGCTTGTTTTCTACTAGTGTACATGTACAAGATAATGGTGTGTTTGTTGTGTCATGCTCATCAACATGTGCACGTGAGGTTTCATTCGTTCATTCCTCGACTGGGAGCATCATCGAGCCAGCTACACAAAGCACGTACAGTTTGACGTCGACTATATTTTCAACTATTCGCAAAAAAAAAGGACTATATTTTCAACGTCTAACGCTCTAAGCCGTGACATAGTTTTAGTGCCGTCGAGTTTTTAACAGTGAACTCATTTGGTCCAGTAACTAGAGGCCCAACAAGTTAAACAAAGCTCAACAAATACCACAACAAATCCAAGAAAAGCAAATCCAGGCTCAATTCTGACCCACATAACGTGCTGACATCATTCCGGTGAGATTTAGCTTAATTCTCAGTAAACTGGGCCCTAGAGAGACCCATTGTTTTTTGATAATTTTATCGTCATGCACGCTCACCACGATTTGGAAGCAGCTACTATGTTGTGTTCCACTTTTGTCGACGTGGAGGAGCCGGAATATTTTATGATTTGCCACACTTTTCTTTGAAATGTCTATTATTTGTCATATGACCACCACATGTCAGTAAGACACAAAATGGCAAATGATAGAAGTGCAAAGAAAAGTGTGGCAAATTGTAAAATTCCCTGGAGGAGCCACCACCTTAGGTCGGTGTTTTTGTTAGGCCAGCCTAATACCTACCACACTGACTCTCCTTACACGTACATCGATCTCCAAGGAACCTGCATGTAAAACACTTATAGAAACATCTCAATCTTTGATAATTCCCAAGACAGCATTTTTTTTGATAAAAGGAATATATTAATATCAAGAAGATACCAATTACACCCAGCCTCTGCAACAACGCACCACCCTAATGGCACTACGGATGCACACAGCCAAAAAAAGGAAAAGAAAACTAAGAAGAAAAAGTCCCACTACAGCATCTCGGGCCTAACAACAGCAATACATCCACCACCATGACAACACCTGAATTACAGACTCTCCAAAAAGCGACTTCAAGAAGGGAACAGTGCTCAAACACCATCGTCGCCCGATCAAAGATCTTAGGTTTTCACCCTGAAGATAGTCCCCGCTCTCAAAACAATGCCTCCACCAAGGTCACTGCCAGGCACAACCAGTTAAGGCCAGACCTTGAGTTTTCACCCTGAAAGGTAGGACTCTGCGCTTCACCTGTGTTGCCGCCCCCACTTCCAAACCGCTGCTGCGAAGCCGGGACACCAAGCAAGCCCCTCAACAGCGCGGAGACTTGAATCTCCCTTAGCTAGTCCTCCCCTCCGGCCTTCAAGAAATTCTCTTCTTCCGACTTTCATCATGGATCCATAGTCACTTGATGTCAACACAGAAAAAGAGCTTCGCGCCGCTCCCTCCAGAACCAAACGGTCGGAATAAATGCATGGGTGCGCACGACCGAATACCTCCGATCCAGCAAACTCCAGGCAAAGCACTGTTACATTCGCCGGTGGAGCCTTCCGGAACTCAACCCTCCGGCCAGATCACGAGTCCAAGCCTCCGGTAGGTCCTCTTCACGCAAGAGAGGCCCTAGGACCGCCGCCTTTATTCAGGTCGGACCCCACGTCGGCGACCATCCCGGGCTGGCCAACCCAACCCTCCACCGGCGACACCATCGCCGGCTTCCAAGCCCTGACGCCCGCCACCTGCCACCAGGTCGACGCCGTCACCGCCTTCCAGGGCCGCCGCCCTTTGTGCCGTGATCCAGACCTTGAGGAGGAGCAGCACGAAATCCGCCCCCATCACCACCCGCCCGGCGATGCCGAGGCAAGGAAGGAAGGAGAGGATCGCGCCGCCAGGATCTAGGGCCGTGCCGCCGCCCCCAAACCGCCTGCCCGGCGAGTCCGCGGCGAGGAACGGAGGAGAGAGCCGTGCCGCCATGGTTCCACGGCCACGCCGCCGCCCCCATCATCGCCCGCCGGCGAGGCCGTGGCGAAGACGTGATGAGATGGCTGCGCTGCCATCAACCGCCGGGTTCCGGATCATCCCCCCGGCGCGGAGGCGTGCCTCCTACCGCCGCCCCAGGGGACCGTGCGCGGATCCCCGCCGCCCCCATCACCGACCGCGCCAGGCTTCGCCGGCGGCAGTCTCAGGGGACGGCGAGGAGGGAGGTCTGCTTAGCACATCACCACATTGATCGATCAAAATCGAAACAATACTTTGTTACTCCACCGTCCGCGCGCGACCAAGCTTGATCGTGGTGTAACATGTTCATCTTGGTAATGTGATCGCAGTTCAATCGATTAAATTGGCACCAGCCACCAACTGATCGATCAGGTGGATGTATGCCAACGTATTACCGCACTGAGAAACAAATGGAATTCTCTCATGTGGTGCTGCAGAGCTCGTTTATTTGAGCATTCTTTTCGTGTGCTTCTACAATTTCATTTTCTTCACTCCCCACCTGTCATCCGCTTCTATCCATAAACAGCAAATGAGATTCAAAATAACACATCGTTTCCAAAGATAAAAAGCTTCCACAACACATACGTATAATATGAACAAAAGTTAACCTCCCTTTTATATGAATTTAGATCACAATATAACAGGAAACACTTCAAGTTATTTGCTGATATCCATTTGAGTTAATTGCAGTGGATTGGATCATTCAGCTGCTCAACGATTTGTCGAATTGCTGAAAGAGCGTCGATCAAGGTTCTGAACCATTGCAGAAAGCCTGGGGGACAATTCAGGTTCAGGTTTGTCAGGCCGTCACTTCTCCAGGCCAAACTGATCCATCTTGATGAATATCTGGCTGATGGCAATGCTCGAAAATGAATACCCTTTTGCATGATTTTTTAAATCAGTTAACATGCTACATCTCCAATAATTTACATTGCCTGATTCGGACGCAAAGCACAGAGAATTCCCGGAGATAAAAAAAGGTACGGCCACAGATAGTACAGTAACTGCTCTGGAATTTCAAAGCAAAACCAAAAGCAGAAGCCCTTTGCAGGTAGATGGATAGATGTAGAGCTAGTGCCATGGATACCACGATGATTAAAGGCCTCCTTAAGTAATCTTTAGTGGACACGTGATGCCTAAAGGAGACCTGACCTTTATCCATTAATTTCTATTTAAGGTTAAAAAGCGAGAAGAAAAATATACTCCAGCACCAGCACTCTAACCCAGTCCAGAACCAGCAGCGCGGTCGATTTGGCAACTAAGGTAAAAGTTTATAAACAAGCGAGTCCAAATCAGCATTCTTGTCAGCACTCTAACCCAGCACAGCATAAGTTACAAGGCGGATTTGAGGAGTGCAAGCCGGTTACTAGATTCAGGAGAAACAGATCCTACCTTGTAGCATGACCAGAGATGAGTGAGATCCATGATGATTGCAGTCTACTGAAGCTGAACGTTATTGTTTTTATTTACCTTGTCATAAAAACTAGTTGTAACATTGCTGGACAAACGCGTTTGTGTCCCTGACATTGCTGGCGCACCGAGCGCCCTCGCACTCTGGCAGACTCAGGGGAATGCGGCTGTCAACGGACCAGGATAGGATGGTTTGGCGCTGGACAAGGGGTCGCCAATACACATCCCGTTCCTGTTATGACACCCTCTTCCAGGGGGCCATCATCTCAGGATCTTGGAGACTGAATTGGAAATCCTGGGCGTCGTCAAGGGTGAAGTTCTTTATGTGGCTGGCCTGCCTTGATAGGTGTTGGACGGGCGAGAGGCTGGCACGGCGTGGCTTGCCGCATGCGCCTAGATGCCCGTTCTGCGACCAGTAGGTGGAGACCATGACGCACTTACTCACTGGGTGCTCTTTCTCCAGGACGATCTGGTATGAGGTCCTCTCGTGGATCCGATCCACCTCAGGTCCTCCCACGGTTGAGGGTGACTTCGCGGAGTGGTGGTCGCTGGTGGTGCGGACCGCCCCTCGCCAGCTGCGCAAAGGTACTTCGTCGATAATCATGCTTACAGCATGGTGGATTTGGAAACACCGGAATGCCGTGGTCTTCGACAACGTGCAACCTTCGGTGGCGTCCCTGTTCAACGACATTAGGGCCGAGGCACAGCGATGGCGGACGCGGGAGCCCGGGGTGTCCGCTAGCTACTCCCCTAGATTAGCCTTCTTTTCTTGGGTCGTGTTGTAAGGTGGGGTGGTTGTCCTCTCGGGGACTTGTACATATAACCTTCTTTTCTATCAATCCATCGAAACGCAATGCTTTTGCATTTTCGCGAAAAAAAAACTAGTTGTAACATGATTTCTACATGTAGGTTCAGGCCATGTAAGTCGACATGTAGGTGTAGGCCATATGAGTCTACATGTAAGCATCCCAGGAATTTAACGCCTACTGACGACAACCTCTGCTAATGATGCAACGAAGTGAGAGGTCATGTGGCACTGTCACTACTAATTTCACCTACCTTGCTTGCACCTAAGGCTGCAGTTTCACAAGCGACTTGCCCCGTCGTTCTTGTGTGCTTCGGACGAGTAGCTCCACGGTGTGTTGTCGCCTGCAAGTTAGAAAAGGACAGGTTTCAGGTAAATGGGCAAGTCCAGAGAGGAGCATTTGCTGTACACGGATACCCACATATATAATAGAAATGAACAGCCCGAAAATCACAAAAGATAACAAAAGTGAGATCACATATGGACATCCATAAGTTGATCTGCTCTGCTATTTGAAGTGAACTGAAGGAGGAAATACTAGGTGCCTTCTCACGTTCCTTGAGCGTTGAACCTTGCCTGAAAGCATTGTTGCAGCCCTCCTTCTAGACTTCCCCTGGTGCTAGAATAACAAGCAATGTGCAGGACCAGTCACCATTTTATTCAAGTGGGCAAACGAAAGGTTAAAAGGAAAGCGAGTCAAACTGGCACAGTTGGATTTCTAGTTACAACTCGTGGATACCTGTCTTGTCTCAATCGACAAACCTTCAGAGTATCCAAGGCACTCACAGGTCGGAAATACATTTCTAAAACTGGACTTTTCATCAGAGAGCAACTCAAGGTCAAAACTGGAATTCGATCAGGATGGTAGCGAAAAGAGAGCGGCACTGACAGTACCATGGCCCAAATATTCTTACAACGAGACATGTTAACTACCAATTGAAATGAGGTGCAGACATAATGCTGCAAATATATAATCAATTTCAGGATCAGCATGATTCAGGTCTATTGTAGAAATACACGCTGACAACCAATGAAGGAAGAACGATAATTGGATTGCCTGAACTAATGTTAATCTTTCTTCAGGCAACCTTCGAAGCCACAAAACACAGCAATGATCTTCAGGCAGGAAAGACAAATTGATATGAACTTTATAAAAGATAGATATTGAAATGTCAAAACTGTAGATTGCAAAATGTTTGGAAGAACACTAAAATGCGACAGAACCCATTAAATCAAGCAGTAACTGTCTCTCTAGTGGGCTCAAATCAAACCATGTCTACTCTACCAATTCGCCTACAGGTGAAGGAATGTTGACATCCGGAACCGCAGCCTGCCCCAAGGAAGTGAAGCTGTTGGGAAGAACAAAAAGTGCCTGGTCAAGCCCTTCTGAATTGCCTTTGTATGCCTGACCAAGAGAGTATCCCAATGCCCGAGCGACGGGAATGGCCACGGCATTACCCACCTGGATGTACCTAGTATCATCACAAAAATAATGGTGATCCACCATTCTAATTCATCACTGGAAAACAAATATCAAACACATAACTGGATACTTGACAGATAAACTCACTTCTGTTTAATAGGACCCCACATCCGGTAATAATCAGGAAAACCCTGCAACCTTGCATTCTCACGGACCGACAACACTCTATCTTGATCTGGGTGCAAGATAATCTAAGAATAGAACATTCAGTATAACTAAGAGAGCAAAGAAAAAGGATCAGTAAAACACTATATGCAAAACATCATAGTATGTCTACACTAACCTGGTTGTGGGGCTCTGCTCTTGTCACAACCGTTGCAACTGTTTCATCCTTCCAAAGACGTCCAAATGGCCTGTAAGAGAATCATCATAGGTAACTACAATTATAGAAGTTGAACAATGTTACAAAAAGGAAAAAAAAAACAGATTCGGACACTCACTTCTTTGATTTTCCCCCAACAAAAGACATGGCATAATCAGGGACCTGGGTACACGGAAAACTAGCACATCAGCAATATTAGGTTGCATAAGAAACTATATGAACCATGTGTCAACATTTCTTTCACTTGATGAATTCTTCAGAGATGGAAGCAAAGAGAAAACAACATCCTATTTCCCACTAATATGAAGGTTCTCAATGTAATTTGACTACTGATAGTGTTGTAAAGATCATTGGCTTTATCTGGAATTCAAGGATAGTAACAAGAAACTCAGAAGCTAATGTGTTTACTGTGAAATATGAGAGCTCTTAACTGAGTGATCACACTAAAACTCTGGTCTTCTGTAATGAGGTGGCAGCATCATGGAACCATCTACAGTGCTTTTTTACTGGTCTATTAAACAAGCTATTTATCAAAAGAGCAGAAAGTAGAGAACAGTACAGGTTAAGAGATGCAGAGCCAACCAACGCTTTATAGGTTTATATGTGAGTTCTGAGACAGAAAATCCTGATTTCGCAGTACTAATCTATTCTGATGACCAGCAGGAACCACAAGAGCACATCTACATTGGTAAGCAGCACTAATCTAATCTGATCATCTGCAGGAACCACAAGAAGATATCTACATTAGAGGGTAAGAGATGCAGAGTCAACCAACATTTTCTAGGTTTATATGTGAGTTCTGGGACCTAAAATACCTATGTCGCAGCACTAATCTATTCTGATGACCAGCAGGAACCTCAAGCACATATATACATTGGTAAGCTTAACTCAGGAGGATATTTGCACAGTTAAGGTTTCTCTTCATGTTGAGAAAAATTGCAACTCCGGTGGAACTCTGTATGCGCAAAGTCAACAAGACAATCCTTAATCTAACATATTGGATTTAGCAGTTTAGCTGTATAAATGTGTTGAAGCTTCCTTCTCTCGGCCGTTCTTATGGACATAGCAATAAACTCAAAATTTATTGTTCTCCCTATTCTTCACTCTGATTTAGTGCACGTGACGAGAATAACAGTGAGAAAATTATATACATCAGTCATTACAGAAAAAGAAGATTTGACTGTTGAAGCCAACTGTGTTCTTGTACATTTAGTCCCTGTTTGAAAAGATATAATAAAACCAAAAGTTTATACAAACCAAATAAAATCCCACAGAAACAGGATGGAATTATAGGCATTCACTATTCATAGGATCATAGGAAATACATCCAAACTACAATGCAGTAACTTATTGTCCTATGCTATTGGTATAACACAATACTTGCAAAACGTATAACATAAAACTTCAGCATATACAAAAACCATTAAAGAGTTAGGAAGCAGAAATAATACCAGAGGCTTTCCTGAATCGAGGTAGACACGCTCGATTTCAGGATCAAACTCGACTTTATTGCCTTCTCCCACCCTGACCCCCCTGAGACAACGGAAGTTTGCGCCTTTTTTCTTGGGGATTTGCTGTACACGTGCAAGATCATCCTTGTTTAGTTGCAAGGGTTGGTGATCAAGCAGTTTACCATCCTCAGAACAAACCTTGTGTTCATAGGAATAATCTAGCATATCTGGAACAATCGAGAAAATCTTCAGCTCACCATAAAAGTCTAAAATTGTAATTACTAGCTTTCACAAGGAAAACTTGAAGAGTCAGTAGATGCAAACATAATACCTTTCCGACTAAGTTTTATATATTGTTGAAAATCAGACCTAGGATTACCTCCATACTCCATTATCTCATTTGGCTGATGATTACCTATCTGCACAAAAGGAGTAAGAAAAAATGTGTAGGCTATTAGATATATTAGATAATTGAATAATTACCTCAGGTAAATCTGATATTGCTTCACCAAGTAGCAAAGCTTCCTTCAGCGTCGATTCTTGCGTTTCATCATAAACAATGCTTTGGGAGAAGGAAATTGGGATTCCGCCACGCCAAACAACCTTGTGGGTAGGCAATGGGTATTTTGGGAGCACCTACATTGCCAAATGTAAATAAATCATTCTACAGAATATAATACCAGCAAACATTCAACATGAAAAAAATCATGATAAACAGGTAGCAAACCATTGTTGGAAGAGCTCCCCAAAGGAAAACTCTCATACGAAATTGCGGCAGCCCATAACAACCTGCCACCATCATGCCAAGCCGTGCTTGATAATCGAGCGAAACCAAGCGACTTAATGCATAACTTGCCAGGTAACCTTCAGCAAATTTTACTATGTCCACCACGTTTTCCATGAGAACATAATTTGGCTTTAAATATTCGACAATGTCCATAAAAGTAATTAGCTGTCGATTTTTCTCGTCCTGTAGAGGATTATTACTGTCTCGGAAGCGGTTAAACCCGCTGATTCCTTGACACGGTGGACCGCCACATATGACATCAACATCGCCCTACATGAAATTATGTAAATAGCAGCAAAAAAACGTGTGAATAAGAAAAAAAGAGGCAAAAGGAGTAATACTCACCGGTAGTGGCAAAATTTTCAGCCGGTGACCCTCTTGTACAAATTCTTTAATCTTCAGAGCACAGTCACTAGGTATAAAACAAGAGTCAGTGCACTTTTATTAGGAAAATATTGTTAAATTAGCATACAACAAATGAGATACCAACCTTAGGTTCCCCACCGGCTCCCATGAATCTTCATCAGAATCATAGCCTTCCCATTGCACCTGCAAAAACAACCATGTATCAATCATACAGTATTTACAAACTTAGAGTAAACCCAACAACAAATAAGATGGCTACCTTAAAGTATATAGTATTTTCCTTCCCAGTGCCACCATAGCATATTCCAATAACCTTGTCCACCACATACTCATCCTCTCCTAGAGGGCCGTCATCTTCCTCTTCATCCTCTAAAGGGTCGACTGAATCAGAATGAACAACATTATGGACATACTTGTCACATAAGACAGCCCATTCCTTGAGAAGTACAAGGTAATCCCCGGCCTTTTCATTTCGAACCTACATTCCAACAAACGACACATAACATATAATTCATATGCAACAAAAGGGAACCAAGATTGTAGTTTACAATTTTATTTATACCTGTGTGTCAGGGTGATTATACTTCAGACTTTTGCAGGCAAACTCATTAAAATCAACTGCCCACCTCTATAAAACAGAAGAAAGATGTAGGATTAGCATCATGATCACAAATACATAATCACAGCCAAACGATGATGTAGAAAAGTACCGTCTCAAGTTTGACCCCGGCTAGAGCTGCACCTAAACAAAGGCCTGTTGACAACCCGCCGCAACCAGAGTAAAGGTCTAGAAGGGTTGCTTTCTTAGCTGATGTCTCACCCAAATCGACAGTATCGCCCGAGAACTTAGATGCCGTATCGCTGATTATAGGCCCATTCTCTAATGAGAGAAATAAGGCAATACGAATCACGGTTAGAAAAATTGTACTTATTTACTACCTTTGACATCATAAACGCTGTATAGAAATATTTCACGACACTCTTTTCAGTTAGGAAATACTGTGCCACTTGGTGCCAAAACATTTATTCATATTAGCATGGTAGAAAGACAAGTTGCAGCATTAAACTTTGGTTACCTGATGGTATGTTGGCAAAAGTTGAAAAAGCCTCGCTATAAGACATGTCATAGTAAAACTGACACTCTACAAGCTTCTCAGCCTTGGATCTTGAATTTAACTAAAGCATATGCACAGGAAAAAGAGTGAGAAAGAACATATGTACAGGTTTATTAATGGACAGTTGTAGGCAAAAGTACTTACGTTTGGATCAACGTAGACTATTTTAATCTTTGATAATATACAATCAAGACTAATATCATCCTTGTCCTCAGAAAGGAATACACGCATTGGGTCATGCTTGTGATCAGTACCTTTTTCTAGTATCATTGTTGAAATAACCTGCAAACACAACAATCAGCACAGTGCAATTGGGAGTTGGGACATACAAAAAAAAATACAGCTGACCGTACACACCGTTTCCTCTGGGCGGTAGAACCAGCGACAGGTGAAATACCGACGGCTGTCTGTGCCCTCGAAAAACTCGGCTATCCTGCCGAGAAAATCAGTCTTTCCCTCTGCAGCCTATACACGGCAAAGGGGGTTAGAAATGTAAGATGTCGAGACAACAAACACAGATCGAATATATCAGAAGAGCAACCATCTAGATGTCACGCCAATGCCTAAATTGCACTTTGATTCAGCATTTTTGCTCACACTAGGCGAAAGAAAATGAAGCGGTTAGCATTCAGTTCGATTAGATTGTACTGCTATAAAATTTAGTCCAAACTTTTACCACACATGAAGTTATGCAGAATTGATTACTACTAAAGGAAATCAGTTCCAAGTTAATAAACATGCAGTTCATTCATGGGAATGGTGTTTTTGGAACATGGGAGCATATGCTCCCTCTATTTTCAAATGCATCTTACACACATTTTGAAATCTCAAAAAAATGGAAAAAAAAATCACATCTACATTTTCATGTGGTACATGCTCAGAGTCGTTTGATGAAAAAACGACCTGTCACGTGACGTGTGAAAAAAAAGACAAAAATCATTGCTAAAAATAATGCGTTTCACAAGATAAATTTTCTTTTGTTTACATAGACCACATAAATTATTGGTTTTTCCTGAAACATGACGAACACACATATATTATAGAGATGTACATGTAAACAATTTTGTAAAAAAATTCGACACTTAGAAATATGATTTTTTTGGTAGAGGGAACATATACACCCGGGAGCCGAACTGAATTTATAATCATTTATTCACTTCACAATCACATCACAACATGATATGAAAGGTTGCCCATATTGGCAACTCATTATCGTTACAAAGCTTGTGCGATAGAAATTGCAAATCCAAATTTGATCTAGGGTGCATATGTTCCTGCTATAAAAAAAATAGATTTTAAAATATCAAAAAATTCTGAATAAATTTTTTGCTCTTACATTACGACATTCCATACGCGCACGCCAAGTTTCGCAAAAGTCGACATTTGTTATAGTACAAAAAAGATAAGAAAATGTTTCTGTGAAGAGCTTTTTTAGCACTAAAATTTATCTTTTTTACACATGACGTAAAAAAATCGATTTTTGTGAAACAACTTTGCGAGCACATTGAACATAAAGATGTACATGAGACATTTTGTGTCAGATTTTTTCAACACTTCAAAAAATGTTTAAAAGCCGTTTTAAAAGTCAGGAGCACATGCACTCGGGAGCAAAAACGCCGCTCTCGAAGGAAACTAATAAATCTGTTGTGCAGTATACGCGCATACATCCGAAAGATAAACTATCCTTGGGCATTTCCTAAACAGATTCACAGCGAGGCATATATGCTTAACAATCGATGGATACAAACGTCAATCAACAACCAATCATGGGTTTTGAAAAGTTAAAACGACGGACCTTTACATAGACATCGTCATTGAGGGAGTAGATGGTATCCTCAATCTTGGCCTGGCGGTAGTGTGTCCGGGCCTTCACTTTCGCCCTGCAAGGCAATGCAATGCGCGAGACACGATTCAACTCAGATCAGAATAACGAACATGTATTTTGTTGTCACCTCAAATCCAACAAAAATCAAGTCAGCAGATTAGACGACCAAGTTCAAAATTCAGCTAGTAATATTAGAAGATAATCCAGTACATCCTAGAAGGAGATGGGGAATGGAGCAATCTAATGCATGCGTGCGTTACCTGCTGCTCTGGTAACGCGTTGGCCACGCCTTGAGGGCCTCGTCCTGGGGGATGGGCTCGCCGACGAACTCATGGTCGTGGTTCCCGCTGCCTTGCACCCGTCTCGGCTTCGCCACCCGCCTCCTGATCACCGGCCGCCTTCGCGTCCTGGTCGGCGGCCCCACCGCCGCCTGCTCCTCCTCCTGCTCCGCCAGCTCATTCTCCTCCGCCAGGGCGAGCTCCTCCTCGTCGGGCTCGTCGGCGCAAATGTCGTCGCCGTCCGGGTCACCCTCCTTCGCGCATGTCCGCAACTTCTTTCTGGTCGCCTTGGCCTTGGTCGTCTTCTTCTTCGCGGACCCCGCCGTGGCATTGGCGGACGATGCCATCTTGAGCGGGCGCTTGCCGCTGCTCTGGTGCTCGGGCTCCGGCTCCGGCAATGCCTTGGCGGAGGGAATCCTCTTGCGGGAGGAGGTGCGCGTGGGCGCGGTGGGCAGGGAGCTCGGCGGCGCCATGGCTGCGTACGGCAGATTCGAGTGAGGAGGTTGAATGGGACGGAGGAAATCGGGGGAGGTTTATGTAGTGGGATCGATCGCGTGGGGAAGGAAAGTGGCCCGAAATTTTCGAGCGCGTGGAGTCGTGTTCGTGCATGAAGAGCGCGCGGGCCGTTATCTCACCTCGTTCGAATTTTTATCTCTCTGACTTGTGGGGCAGCCAATGCAGCTCTGACCTGGCTAATGACACGATCTCGTTAGTACGTACTAATTGCTTCGTGCTGATTGATCCGCAATTACCTACTGATTGATGCGGCCTATTCTCGGCCCGTTGGTTGATTGAGAGAAGTTTGGAAAGTCCCACGTTATTATTGGTACCCGATTGTTATCTTATGGCAAAAATGATTTATGTTTTAAAGTAGCTAATGTACAATAACGAACATGTATCATGGGATATGTTTTTTCAACCGAAGCACGCAAATCTGTCCTTGATTAGCTAAACACGAATTATTGAATTAATGCTATTTCTGACCACTTGGACCCACTTGTCAGGGCCAGTTTGCTTATGTGGACCGATACCCACTTGTCAGCCAAACTTTTTAAAAAAAATCTCCCCTTTCCCTATCTCCCTCCCATCAAGTTGACGACGGCGGCTTCCGGGGTAGGTCCTCTGGGACCGGCGATCGGCAACTTCCCATTCGCTGGGGGTCTGCTTCTGTTCCAAGGCAACAAGAGGAGCAGCTGCGACGGTGCGCCACCGACGGCTTCGTGGTGCCGGCGTGGTTGACTTGCAGAAGGGCTTGGATGTAATTTTTTTTGTCTTTGTGGACCTTTCTGTAATAGTGCCAAGTTAATATCAGTTTCTTTTCCGCAAAAAAAGTTGACCTAGTGGCTAGTGGTCACTCCCACCTTTCCGACGAACTTGATGATGCCTCTCCGCCTTGTTGCTCCGCGGCGGCTCATGTTTGGGCGTGAGTGGACACCGGGCGACGCCTCCACACCGGGTGGCATGAGGAGCACACGAAGGTCGGCCTCAGCCTCCCCTAATCGTGTATGCGAGGCCGACGTATCGGTGGTCTTCTCAAAGAAGAAGAGCCTACACAAACAAGATGCCTATCAGGATGTCGCCCAACGAGATACGACTGTGTGATCGGCCAAGATGTCGGGACCTCCGCGTGAGACGAAGTCATGTGGGAGGCGGCGAGTGGGTGTCCAGGGTGTTGCGAGCTAGTGGCTGAAGGAAGTGGCACCTGGAGGGATTGGAGGAATTAGGGTTTGGGAAGGAAGACGAATCTAATGTCGAACCCACATCCGTGTCCATGTTGACTGCCATGTCAACATTAAAGGGGTCTGAATTGCTGAAAAATATCACGAATTCGTGTTCAATTGCATTTAGTGTTTTTTTGCCAAAAACTTCAAAAAACACCGTGGACTTTTTTCTCGGAAATGATAAGCCATTTGGCAACTTTGCCTAAAAATATGGTAGCGTTGGAGAAACTTTAGAAGATCCCGTATATCCGCCATGTCCGAAAAGTAACCACCAGTTTCGGGTATTAGCAAGAAAAAAATTACCCGACCAGATGACAGAAAAAATGGTCGGCCCGAAAATTTTCATCGTGGGTGCTAGGTATTCGACTTGGAAATCTGGATATAGTTGGGTTGGAGCTCTCCCCCCACACACACGATTTACACGAGATAGTAGGCGCGAGTGAAGTTTCAGCCCGCTTTGCTCCCTTGTCGGTGTCGCCGCCAATCTTCCCGCCCCCACCAAATCCATCCTCGCCGTGTTGCGTAGTCGTCATCATGGAAGAATTTGGGAACCCTCCCATGAGAATCGTGCCACCGTATCCTAAATTGGTCATTCCCCGTCCGTCCGCCGTCTTTCCACCGTTGTTCGTATGGCTGATGTTGGCGGGACGAAGCCGAAGCGGAAGAGGCAACACAACTACGTCATCCAAGAAGGCGGTGTCCCTGCGGCCGTTAGCTCCGCGGTAGCTCCAGCAATGACGTTGGAATTTGCTAAAGGTGCGAAATAGGCGGGTTTCGGGGGCCAAACGAAATCCGTGCCAGCCGGCCCACCGAAATAGAAGAAGGTGCAGCCGCGCGGATGAGAGCTTCCTCAACCTACTACGTCGCCGCCGGCTCCAGGTGCCTCCAACATGTTCATCGATATGCCCAACCGGTAAAATTTCACCCCCTTTCGACCCTAGGGCGCTCGACGTTTCCCTATGGTTACCAAGACTTTCGTCTAGCTACTCTTAACGAAGTGTCGATACAGGTGGAAGTCGTCACACACCCTCTTCCTATTTTCTCATTGAGCTGTTTGAATGATGGTGGAAGGAGGGTGATACACTTGATTTCCCTCTAATTATGTGATCCTTCAGAGTTTCGTCTCGTTCTCTTGAACTTGCTCAAGCTTTGTAATCGGTGCCACATATCCCGAAAAAGTTAAGGGATTTATTAATTAAAAGAGCCTTATGTATAAAAACTAATACGGTAGATTTCTTTTAGTTAATGTTGCCTGATATAGATATAAGCCGGGGAGAATTCCTGGGCAAAAAATGTTCTAGCCACAAATCAGGCAGTACATATAAGTCACCGCTTGCACCGGAGAGCAGGTGCTCCCTGCACACCCCCAATATGGGATGTTCATAGGTGCATCAACATCCGGGCTAGCCATTTTCTCCTCACAAACAAACATTTGATATAGAATGTAGGAAACATAGTTCCGATTGTTATGACACTAAAATCATATACCGTCAAAGAATTTCTTTTTCAAATTTTAAATATTTGAAAATTTTAAATTGCTAAAAAATCGAAACTTTTTTTGACCAGCAGATTTCAAATCCATACTTCATGTAGTTTCCGAGATACAAAAAAAAAAAAAGGTAAACTAAAAAATGTATGGCGAGCACTTGCTCATGCTCAACCGCACCTTTTCCCGTTGCAAAACAAAAAGCAGAACCCCATTATCCAGCCTTTAGTTTCTTGTTTAGGTAGACGGATAGATGTAGCTAGTGCCATGTATGGATACCACCACGATGATTAAAAGCCCTGCTTAAGCGATTCTTCAGTGGAGACATACGTGATGCCTGAAGGAGACCTGAATTCGTACCTGATCCATCCATTTTTATGGAGGTCCAAAAGCGAAGAAGAAATAATATACGTACGTACACATGCAGCAAGAGAGTCCAAAACGGGATTCTGGTCAGCACTAACGCAGCAAGCTAGCCCGGTCGGCCGGCTGCGTGCGTGCGCTGTATGGCACTGGCGGCGGGCGTAATGGCCACTCAGAAACTAGGTGGTTAGCTCAACAGGGAGATGCGATTTGGCAGCTCGGAAAGTATTTACGGTGGGACACGGGGGTATGCGGAATACGGTGGGTGTGATGGATGACACAAGATGATGTATGAGGGAACCGGACGCATGGACAAACTATGATACGAGAGCAGATGGATCATGGGCGGGCGGATGGGTGTCGTCGACTCGTCGTCAACCCCGGCGCACCGCACGAAAGCTCGGGGCTGCCTTCAACCCCATTTCCGGATAGCGCTCGCTTTATCTCCTGTCCGCAACGACCACTGACGTCGTATTTCAAGCACCTTTTCCTCGCCGTATTTTCTTCTGAATTTGTTGTTTCGCAGATCAAACGGCAGGCACGAGGATCGGTTGATCCGATTTGGTTACTCGTGTCTATAGAGCATCTCCGGTTCTCCACTGAAGGCCCCATTATAGTCTCTCCGGTGGGTTTATGGGCTCGCACCCATGCAACCATAATTAGCTAGCGTAGTTCTGAGCACAATAAAACTGTTGGCACTCCCGTGTCTGCCCCTACAAACAAGGTGCGGAACGGGTGCGCTGGCACCATGTAGGGTTTTGCCAATGAAAACGGTTCTGATAGCGACACAAACGATGGCCAGCCTTTTTATTTACCGGAAGGAGGTTGTCTTCAATGGAAGCGCCGGTTCTCTAGGCGGGCATAGCGAACCAATGAGACGCCGCTCACACTCCGTGCAGATGCCGACACTACGACGTCGTGGATTCTCACTGACGTAAATGCACACGCCAGCCTCCTCCTTTTTATTCAGCTTCTCGGCATCCACTCTCATTCAACGTCTTGCTGCAAGCCAAGCTCCAACACAGTTGCCTCGGCGATGTCGCACAACCACGAAACCGGCCGTAGTTGGCGGCATTGTGCAGCGGGGTCTCAGCGATATCGCACAACCACGAAACCGGCCGTAGTCGGCGGCATTGTGCAACGGGGTCTCAGCGATCGACACGTGACGATGGACGCGCGCAGTGACATGTCGATGTCTCACATCGTGGTGGCGTTGATGACATGAACGACAAAGTTTATGCAGATATTTACCCTAAAAATTGCTCGACGGTTCGGTGGAGATGACGACTTCTGTAGCGTGTAAATGAGGTACTTGGTAAGAGTATGCTAAAACAATAAGTGCTCATGTTTCTCTTAGAGAGTGTCCCCGAGTATGCGATGTTCCCGGTTCCTAGATGATGAGGGGTTTTCGTGTTTTGATGACACAAACCCCTCTTTGGTATGATTTTCAGTCATTATCGGATATATAGATGTTGCATGGTGGTTTTATATTTTATAGTACATGATCTTTATCAAACCATTGTTGAATAAAGTAATAAAGAAGATCGCATGCATCCATCAATGGGAAGGCGTGCATAGCCTCCATTTCAAAAAGAACGTCTTTCTTGCTTGTGACCGCGGTTCGGCTCCTGCTGCAGCTGCCTCACCCGAGTAAAATTTTCATAAGCAGTACGTCCCTTGTACTATTAAATTCATAGATGATCTCAGTTCGTTGCGTGGAGAACTGAGCTTCAGGGTACATGCCTCTTATATGCGCATAAGCAAATAAGCAGATTCGTGATGCTTATCCGTTCTATGGGCGACTCTCGGGAAGCCAGTAGTTCATCAACTTGCTCTACACAACTTGGCAGGGCGTCACATTCGCTCTCTATTCAAACGAAGCCAAGGTCTCCAAACCGCACCTTTGACAATTTGTTCCGTTTTGGAGCATTTTATTGAGAAGGACCTTTGATTAGTTAGCAAGCGAAAACACAAGATCTGAAATTCGATGTGTATTGTTTTTGCAACGTAGCACACAGGGAATTAAAGTTTACAGGGTCAGGAGTGTAACAAACAAACCCAAACCTCGTCCCCCATTAGTTCAATGGCTGTGTTCCTCACCACCTGACAAGCCCGTGGTGTTTGACTTCTGGTACTTAATCTCCCGACTCTACAAATGTTACTTCGGAGTGACGACTGACAACATGTAGCCCCTCCGTTTTATGGAAGGATGTTTCTATTTTGTTAAAATATGCATGTATCTAGACGTGTTTTATTGTGTAGATATATGCAAATTTGGAAAAGTTGAGACACCTTTTATGAACGGAGGGAGTACTTCTTTTAACATGCTGACGACATATAATTATTTGTAGACAACTGGGAAAAATTGCAAATTATGAAATATTTCATCCCAACCAAAAAAAGGATTACATTCCTATGATGTCTGCTCGCAAACTTGGTGATGTTTTCACCTTTTCCAAGCCAACGAACATTACATTTCACTGTCCTATATTTGCAAAAACTTATTTCAAACAATATATTAATTGCATATTAATTTACAAAAAAACGATCTTAATCATGTTGTTGTATATGTATGTATTTTATACAAATAATACAATATTGTAATGGAAGAAGTCCATTCATGATACCTCAATTGTTACACAAGTCTACATTTTGTCACATTTCTTCCTTAATTTGGTCTTTGAACCTCCTTTATGAGATATGATTTGTCCCTACCCTACTAAAATCAATTTCACAAAATGATGGTTTGGAATTCATTCATGCAGAGGTAGCCTAGTTGGCAATACATATCAGGAAAATTTGACCAAAAAAAGATATATATATATATAAATTACAAACAACTATATTTACTAAACATACATGCAGTTCTACAATACCCAAAAATTCTAGTAGTTTTCGTTGATTATTTTATTTTTATGTTATTCCCTTCAAAATTGATTTCTCCCTACGTTTTTTTTATAAACTATAGCATGTTCACATGTTAAGTTTGCACGAATTTGATATACGTATGAATTGGACATTAAAACTAATTATCGCATGAAGTTTCCATTTGTTTAGTATTTGGAAAATATGTTTCAAAATATTTATTATAAATTTTTGTTTCACAATTTTCCTTAACTTATCTAAATTCTTATATGTTATTTTTAATCTATCGTAAACATGATTATTGTTCTTATGGTGACTATTTTGTCACACTTACGAATACATAGCCACATCATCGCGAAAACCTTGTTGACTTGACTGGCATAGCAAACATTTCAGGTCTCGAGGTTCAAGAGACTAGTTTGTGTGGTGTTAGAGTGGAAACACCAATCTTTGAATCACTCAACACATGTGGACTAAGAATAAACTTTCTCGTACTAAAATAGATATAGCATTATTACTAATTCCAAAGAACTGTGAACGTTGAGATCGCTTAATCTCAAATGAGTGATCTTCTAACTATTGTACAGCTCCGTGCGGCCACTTTGATGTGGCATGTGGATAGAGGATTAGGAGTGTGGTTGCAGCCCCATCCTATGAATGATCAAATATCAGGTTTGGCGTTTTGGTGTCATGTACATAGCTACGCGATTGTAGTGATTTCGTAAATCTGAAAGCTTCACTGACTCCGGTAGGTGTCGTGAATATGTGTTGTATTCGGGTGGTTTAAAGTCTTGCGCATGCTCACAGTATCATATCCTCGTTGGTTTCCTATCTCATTGCCCACTGGATTTTCATGAATCTGTTTAGCTAGACGATCTAATGCGAAAAACTAATGGATGCACGAGCTGTGATACTGACATTAGAGGTATCCTATGACACACTTGTTGATCCAGAAATCATAAATTTCTACGACAATCATGAAACTGCGTAGAAGGTTGAATGTTAATATATTGATGGTTGTATGTCGAGCACCACTCTCACCAGCCTAGTGGCGTGCTTATTCTTACGTTTTATATTGGCGAACGTAGCTTACTTGCTATCGGCCGTACGCTGTATGTCACCTCGACGGAACTAGAGACTTGGCAATTCCGTACCGTGTCAAACTGCGTCCAAAGGAAGAAACCAATTCATAAAATCGGCCGCCGCTGCGTCAAGTGATCAGTCGAAACCAGAATCAAAATCGGCATCGGCTCTAGGTTGCCACTTGCAGACTGCAGTACATGTCATGCCTAGTGGGGAGTTGGAGTACATGTCATTGTTACATCTTGATAACAAATGCAACGCTTCATATTACCCTGCCAATTTGTTTTCCAAAATTATCCGTAGTTAGCATCACTTTTTGATGATGGATCCATATAAAAATCTTTATTTTAAGCGGTACATTAATCTTCTAAATATATTTACGAACATAAGTAGTATGGCTATTATATGATCTAGGCAATTAGACTTTACCGTATAAACATCCTATGAAGATAGACTCCAAACAAACACGTATTTGTGTTCAGTAAGTCGAACGTCCATGAGACACCACACCAAGTGCAACCATAGCACCCATTTGCTCTCGGTAGATCGAACCCGTCTAAAACCAATATTCACCGGGTTATGCGCTAGTACCGACACTTCTTTTCGTTGAACGACGTTGTATATCTAGGCATATTGTTTGGTGTGAATCTCCCAGGTGAGTATCTTCCTAAAAAGCAAGTGTTTACCCCCATTCTCAATTTTAAAGAAGCCCTTACAAAAGAAATCATTATTAACTTTCATAAGCACCTTTCAAAAGGGTGAGTTCAAAGCCTTTGATTTAACTTGGGATATCCTTTTCGAGTTGAGATATTTGTTGTAAAATAATTCATGTCATATTATTTCCTTATTTAAGAGTTTATAAATTAAGCCATTTGCTCAATAAACACTTACTCTGAATATCTAAAACTTTGAACCCAAGTACATCTAAAACTTCGAACCCAAGTACGCCTTGATCTTTTGGCCTACAAATAATGTTTCATCTAGTCAGCCTTTATTTCTTCTCGTGGCCATCGCTTTGCCATAAAAATCTAGATCGAAAACATTCTAATCTTTTCCTTGATCTTTTTGGAATTTTTTTAAAATACAATATAAACATGGGTACATGCTTATAAGTACTGAATTAATAAGGACTAACCTATCTCTATAGGATAAAATCTGCTATTTTTTTCTAAACCATCCTCAACCGGTTTTCATTCACCGTTCTTTAATTTGCGAAAGTGAATTTGTATTCCCAAATATTTAAAAGGGAAGGATCTATACTCACAACCAAACATATTTCTATATTGATATTCTACTTCTTTAGCTTGACCGAAACAAAAGTCTTCTCCGGTCCAAATAAATTCCTCGAAGATACTTAGAATAAGTTTCATATTCAAGGCTTTTCCTAAATTTTGCTACTAAAATAATAATACCATATCCGGGAATCGAAGAATCGACACCCCTCAACCCAATTAGGAATAGGCCCTTCAACTTGACCATCTTCTTTTGCCCTTGCAGCAAGAATAGCCAGAAACACTGTATTAAATAGAATAGGAGAGCTCGGATCTCATTGCCTTAGCCTTTTTGGGTTTTAAAATAATAGCACACATCATTGTTTAACTTGATTCCTACAATTCCTTTGTGAATAAAATAATGGACCGATTGACACCACTTAGCGTCAAACCTTTCGTACGAAATACTTGTTGTAGAAAAGGCCACTTAACTTTATTATATGCTTTTTTCAAAATCGATCTTAAGAAGTTCATGAATGGTTTCATGCATCACAAACACCTTCTAGAGTACGTCAGACTAGTCATAAAAGATGTTTGGGTTGGTTTTATTACTGTATGAGCAATATCAGCTAGTCTATTAGTCTCTACCTTTGTAAAGACCTTAAAACTTATATTTAACAAAAAAAAATATGACGGCATTGCTAGATTTGGGTTACATTTTCCTTTCTTTTTGGGAAAAGCACAATTGTACCAAAGTTAAGTTGAAAACCGGAAGTTAAACCTTATGAGGAGCGAGTCTGAGAGTCCTCTCGACATCTCCGGGCCAAACCAAGGCTTTCCTCAAAGGTGGTTGATACGTTGCAAACGTGTCTATAATTTTTTATGCTCCATGCTTGTTTTACATCAATTAAGTTTTGTTTATACTTCGTGATATTTTTATGTATTTTCTGGAACTAACCTATTAACAAGATGTCACAGTGCCAGTTCCTATTTTCTGCTGTTTTTGTATTTCAGAAAAATTGTTTTTGAAATATTATCGGAATTGGACGAAACGAAAGCCAAAGTTCCTATTTTGTTGTCACGAAGACGGAGTCCAAAGGGGAGATGGAGAAGAGCCAGGAGGGGGCCACACCACCCCTAGGCGCGGCCCCCTAGCTGCGCCTAGGTATGTTGTGGGCCCCTCGGGCGCCCACCGACATCGCCCTTTCACCGATAAATTGACATCCTCGGGAAAAACCTAAATACCCGAGCTTCCATCAACAAAAAGTTCCGTAGGCGCTGATGTCTATGCACGCTTTTATTTTTGTAGACAGTGTTGGGCCTCCAAGTGCAAAGGTTTGTAGAACTGCAGCAAGTTTCCCTTAAATGGATCACCCAAGGTTTATCAAACTCAGTGAGGTAGAGGTCAAAGATGTTCCTCTCAAACAACCCTGCAATTAAGATACAAGAACTCTCTGGTGTCCCCAACACACTCAATACACTTGTCAGTTGTATAGGTGCACTAGTTCAGCAAAGAGATAGTAAAATACAAGTGATATGGATGAATATGAGTGGTAATAACAATCGAAAATAAATATGGCAGCAAGTAGACATGCAGTAAAACAGTTAATAAACGGTGATTTGATGCTTGGAAACAAGGCCTAGAGATCATACTTTCACTAGTGGTCGCTCTCAACAATGATATCATAAGGAATATAAATATAAACACTTCACTATGCTACTCTGAACTACTCTCTGGCTGGATAATGAGCACTAATTCATCGTGTAGGGCTGCAAAAGAAAACCTTAAAGATGTATTCCCAAGTACTAATGAACACCCCACGCTGTACTTTGAGCATTCATAGGAGGTACTAACACACCACAATTTCATAGATACATCCAACTCAAATCATAATTCAGTGAACAAGTATTCTGTGAAGTATAGCTTAAGAGACCCACACGATGCGCACACTCTACCTTTACACACGTGGGACAAGGAGTCTCCGGAGATCATATAAGTAAAATCCAATTGAATAGCATAACGACATCTAGATTACAAAGCTCATGGTCACATAAAGTTCACACCATGGGAGAGAGAGATAAACCATATAGCTACCGGTAGAGCCCTCAACCCCGGGGGAGAACTACTCACTCCTCATCGAAGGAGTCAGCAACAACGATGGAGATGGCGATGGAGTCGATGGAGATGGCTCCGGGGGCAATTCCCAGTCCCGGCAGGGTGCCGGAATGGAGACTTCTGACCCCCAAATCTTGCCTGCGATGGTGGCAGAGCTGCGGAACTTTTCGTCGGCGGAGCCTTGTATATTTAGGGTTTTTGCGTCAGGAGCTTTATATAGGCGGAGGATTTAGCTCGGTGGGGTGCCTGGGGGGCCCACACCAAGCCTTGGCGCAGGCAAGGGCCAGGCCGCGCCAAGGGCAGGTGTGGCCGCCCTGTGGCCCTCCTCCGTCTCTTCTCTGGACTCCGTCTTCGCTCCGGGAAAAATAGGAACTTTGGATTTTGTTTCGTCCAATTCCGAGAATATTTCCTGTACAACTTTTCTGAAATATATAACAGCAGAAAATAGGGAACTGGCACTGTGGCATCTTGTTAATAGGTTAGTGCCGAAAAATGCATGAAGTGCTAAGAAGTGTAAACAAAACATATATTAATTGGTATAAACCAAGCATGGAGTACCAAAAATTATAGATACGTTTGCGACGTATCAAGCATCCTCAAGCTTAACTCCTGCTCGTCCTCGAGTAGGTAAGTGATAACAAAAATAATTTTTAAGGTGACATGCAGCCAACACAATCTTGATCAAGCATTGTAAAGCATTGTGAGCTGGGATCAAAGTACTCTAAATATAGGCATGATAGATATAGTTCAATAGAAATTAGCAATTATGTTATAACATGAGATGTAACTCGAACAAAGGATCATGAATAATAGTGCATTGAAAGCAACTGTTTGTTTATGAGCATAGATAAAAACATCGCAAAGTGGTACTCAACGTACATGTCCTTTATGAAGTAGCAAAACATAAATGCTAGGATACCTTTAAAGTTCAAATGGTGACTAGATACAAGTAATTCAAGAACAAGCAATAGTCATAATCATGAATCAATCAATAATAATTTGGGAAGTATGCACATTGAACTAAGAATGACTACTATGCTCTCTTAATTGGTGCATAAAGTGGAAGATGAAGATTCAACATACTACTAAAAGAAAGGCTCTTTGCAGAGTAAGCAAGATAAACAAGTATTATAAACCTTCCAAAAAGTATGATACTTATTATAATTTTGAGCTCTCATTACCCCTATCATAAGCATCTTGAATGGTTAAAGATAATGTGAGTCAAATATGAGCTATATGCTTGCAAATCACAAGTTAAAAATCTCATGCCCCTTGAATACAAGTACGTAAACCTCATGCTACTCAATTTAGGTCCCAAATAAGTTATTATCATTGTAAGTATACATGTATCATTGAGAACCGCCAACGGGGTACCTCTTACCCGATGATATGGAGGTACTCTTGTAGGAGCAATCTGATTACGCGTGAAGCACATGTCCGTTGGGAACCCCAAGAGGAAGGTGTGATGCGTACAGCAACAAGTTTTCCCTCAGAAAGAAACCAAGGTTATCGAACCAGTAGGAGCCAAGAAGCACGTGAAGGTTGTTGGTGGAGGAGTGTAGTGCGGTGCAACACCAGTGAAACCGGCGCCAACGTGGAACCTGCACAACACAATCAAGATACTTTGCCCCAACGTAACAGTGAGGTTGTCAATCTCACCGGCTTGCTGAAACAAAGGATTAAACGTATCGAGTGGAAGATGGTGTTTGTTTGCAAAGAACACTAAAGAACAATGATTGCAGTAGATTGTATTCAGATGTAAAAGAATGGACCGCGGTCCACAGTTCACTAGTGGTGTCTCTCCAATAAGATAACTAGCATGATGGGTGAACAAATTACAGGTGGGCAATTGACAAATAAAGATTCAATACATATCAATGATGATTACTATCAGATTTAATCAGGGCATTACGACAAAGTACATAGACCGCTATCCACATGCATCTATGCCTAAATAATCCACCTTCAGGTTATCCACCCCTTCTAGTATTAAGTTGTAAACAACAGATAATTGCATTAAGTATGGTGCGTAATGTAATCAACACAAATATCCTTAGACAAAGCATCGATGTTTTATCCCTAGTAGCAACAACACATCCACAACCTTAGAACTTTCTATCACTGTCCCAGATTAAATGGAGGCATGAACCCACTATTGAGCATAAATACCCCCTCTTGGAGTTACAAGTATCAACTTGGCTGAGCCTCTACTAGCAACGGAGAGCATGCAAGAACATAAACAACACATATATAATAGATTGATAATCAACTTGACATAATATTCTAGATTCATCGGATCCCACCAAACACAACATGTAGCATTACAAATAGATGATCTTGATCATGTTAGGCAGCTCACAAGATCTAAACAATGATAGCACAAGCGAGAAGACAACCATCGAGCTACTGCTATGGACCCATAGTCCAAGGATGAACTACTCACGCATCAATCCGGCGGCGGGCATGATGATGTAGAGCCCGCCGGTGATGATTCCCTCTCGGTGCCAGAGGCGATCTCCTGAATCCCCCGAGATGGGATTGGCGGCGGCGGTGTCTCTGGAAGGTTTTCCGTATCGTGGCTCTCGGTACAGGAGTTTTCGCGACGAAGGCTTTAAGTAGGCGTAAGGGTAGGTCAGGGGGCGGGGCCCCACACCATAGGCCGGCGCGAGCCTGTGTAGGCCGCGCCGCCTATGGTGTCGGCCCTCGCGGCCCCACCGTATCTCCTCCGGTCTTCTGAAGCTCCGCGGAAAAATAAGACCCTGGGCGTTCATTTTTTCCAATTCCGAATATTTCCTTTGTAGGATTTCTGAAACCAAAAACAACAGAACAAAAAACTGGCGCTTCGGCATCTTGTTAATAGGTTAGTGCCGGAAAATGTATAATAATGATGTAAAGTATGTATAAAACATGCAAGTATTGTCATAAAAGTATCATGGAACATAAGAAATTATAGATACGTTTGGGACGTATCAAGCATCCCCAAGCTTAGTTCCTACTCGCCCTCGAGTAGGTAAACGATAACAACAAATAATTTCTGAAGTGACATGCTACCAACATAACCTTGATCAACATTATTGTAAAGCATATGAGATGGATGGAGTGATCTGAAGCAACAGATTGCTAACAAAAGATAATGACTAAACAAATGAATCATATAGCAAAACTTTTCATGAATAGTACTTTCAAGACAAGCATCAACAAGACTTGCATAAGAGGTAACTCATAAGAAATAATTCAAAGTAGAATGCATTGAAGCAACACAAAGGATGATTAAGTTTCAGCAATTGCTTTCAACTTGTAACATGTATATCTCATGGATATTTGTCAACATAGAGTAATATAACAAGTGCAATAATAAGTAAACAATGCACACAGTTGACACGAGTGTTTGCTTCTAAGATAGAAAGAAGTAGGTAAACTGACTCAACATAAAGTAAAAGAATGGCCCTTCGCAGAGGGAAGCATGGATTACTATTTTTGTGCTAGAGCTTTTATTTTGAAAACATAGAAACAATTTTGTCAACGGTAGTAATAATTCATATGTGCTATGCATACTTAAACGTTGCAACCCAAGAGGAAGGATGCGGCAAGTTTTCCCTCAGAAAGAAACCAAGGTTATCGAACCAGTAGGAGCCAAGAAGCACATGAAGGTTGTTGGTGGAGGAATGTAGTGCGGCGCAACACCAGTGAAACCGGCGCCAACGTGGAACCTGCACAACACAATCAAAGTACTTTGCCCCAACGTAACAGTGCGGTTGTCATTCTCACCTACTTGCTGAAAACAAAGGATTAAGCGTATCGAGTGGAAGATGATGTTTGTTTGCAAAGAACAGTAAAAATAGTAGAATGTATTCAGATGTAAAAGAATGGACCGGGGTCCACAGTTCACTAGAGGTGTCTCTCCAATAAGATAACTAACATGATGGGTGAACAAATTACAGGCGGGCAATTGACAAATAAAGATTCAATACATATTAATGATGATTACTATGTGATTTAATCAGGGCATTACGACAAAGTACATAAACCGCTATCCAGCATGCATCTATGCCTAAATAATCCACCTTCAGGTTATCATCCGAACCCCTTCCAGTATTAAGTTGTAAACAACAGATAGTTGCATTAAGTATGGTGCGTAATGTAATCAACACAAATATCCTTAGACAAAGCATCGATGTTTTATCCCTAGTAGCAACAGCACATCCACAACCTTAGAACTTTCTGTCACTGTCCCAGATTCAATGGAGGCATGAACCTACTATCGAGCATAAATACTCCCTCTTGGAGTTACAAGTATCAACTTGGCCAGAGCCTCTACTAGCAACGGAGAGCATGCAAGAACATAAACAACACATATATGATAGATTGATAATCAACTTAACATAATATTCTATATTCATCGGATCCCGCCAAACACAACATGTAGCATTACAAATAGATGATCTTGATCATGTTAGGCAGCTCACAAGATCTAAACAATGATAGCACAAGCGAAGAAGACAACCATCTAGCTACTGCTATGGACCCATAGTCCAAGGATGAACTACTCACGCATTAATCCGGAGGCGGGCATGACGATGTAGAGCCCCTCCGGTGATGATTCCCTCTCCGGCAGGGTGCCGAGGCGATCTCCTGAATCCCCCGAGATGGGATTCGCGACGGCAGCGTCTCTGGAAGGTTTTCCGTATCGTGGCTCTGCTGGGGGTTTCGCGACGAAGGCTATTTGTAGGCGGAAGGGTAGGTCAGGGGGCGTCACGAGGGGCCCACACAACAGGGTCGCGCGGCCAAGGGCCAGGCCGCGTGATACGTCTCCGACGTATCGATAATTTCTTATGTTCCATGCTACATTATTGATGATATCTACATGTTTTATGCACATTATATGTCGTATTTACGCTCGATAGTATTTATGCTCGATAGTGGGTTCATGCCTCCATTAAATCTGGGACAGTGACAGAAAGTTCTAAGGTTGTGGATGTGATGTTGCCACTAGGGATAAAACATTGATGCTATGTCTAAGGATATAGTTGTTGATTACATTACGCACCATACTTAATGCAATTGTCTCATCTTGCAACTTAATACGGAAGGGGTTCGGATGATAACCTGAAGGTGGAATTTTTAGGCATAGATGCATGCTGGATGGCGGTCTATGTACTTTGTCGTAATGCCCTGATTAAATCTCACTATATTTATCATATCATGTATATGCATTGTTATGATCTTTTCTATTTGTCAATTGCCCGACAGTAATTTGTTCACCCAACATGCTTTTATCTTATGGGAGAGACACCTCTAGTGAACTGTGGACCCCGGTCCTATTCTTTACATCGCATACAATCTACTGCAATTGTTCTTTATTTTCTTCGCAAACAATCATCTTCCACACGATACGGTTAATCCTTTGTTACAGAAGCCGGTGAGATTGACAACCTCACTGTTTTGTTGGGGCAAAGTACTTTGGGTGTTGTGCAGGTTCCACGTTGGCGCGGAATCCCTGGTGTTGCGCCGCATCATATTTCGCCACCATCAACCTTCAACGTGCTTCTTGACTCCTCGGTCCGATTAAACCTTGGTTTCTTACTGAGGGAAACTTGCCACTGTGCACATCATACCTTCCTCTTGGGGTTCCCAACGGACGTGTACATCTACGCGCATCAAGCAAATTTCTGGCGCCGTTGCCGGGGAACTGAAGAAAGTTGCACCCCAAAGATTTCTAACTCCCACGTCAACTACACGCCAAAGTAAATTTAGGCGCCGTGCCGGGGAGATCAAGACACGCTGCAAGGGGAGTCTCCACTTCCCAATCTCTTTACTTTGTTTTTTGTCTTGCTTTATTTTATTTACTATTTTGTTTGCTGCACCTAAACAAAACACAAAAAAATTAGTTGCTAGTTTTACTTTATTTACTGTCTTGCTCTCTATATCAAAAACAAAAAAAAATTAGTTACTTGCATTTAGTTTACTTTTGTTATCATGTCTAGCTCTGCACTTGTTACTTCTTCACCTGAGGAATTAGTTTTTACTTTTAAACAATGGGATGAGGAGAGTTTTAAAGATGCTTGGTCGAGAATTTTTACTTCTTATCGTAAAGCTGAACCTCAAATGACTCTAAGTTTGCTCCTTAGTAATTTTTATTTTGGTCTTATGATTCTCTATAGATATGCCTTGGATGCTGTAGTGGGAGGAGATTTCCTTCATTACAATGGGGATCAAGCTTTTAATGCCATAAAAAAGTTGGTTGCATCACATGATTCAGCTAATAACTTTGATTCAGCCCTTATTAGCATTTATAATAGATTAAACACTCTTGAGACAAAGGCATCTTGCTTGAATGAAAATTATAGATATGTTCGTAACCGTCTTGATCAAGTTTTAGTGAACTCTGAACCTTCATTATGGGATCCCACTATTAAAATTGTTATCGGTGACCAAACTCTTCATGCCAATTGTGATATTATGTCTGAATTTTGCTTAATGCCTAAGAGTATTCATGAATCTTTGCAACTTTGGGGATTCGTTGAAGGGGAGAAGGAATAACTCTTATTGATAACTCTGTTATAATCCCTAAAGGAATAGCTGCGGGTGTGCATACAACCATTCTTGGTAGAACAATATCCATTGATTATCTTGTTATTGAATGTGCAGGAACAGGACAAATCACACTCGGAAGATCCCTGCTGAAACTATTGGGCAGTCATAGATATGGGAGAAGGCACCCTAAAGTTCATTTCTACACCTGGGGGTAGACATGTATTCCCTAAACCAAAGAGTAAGAAAAAGAACAAGAAAGGTAAGGGTAAGGCCCAAGGTAATGTTGATGCCTCATCTCTTGATAATACTTGAATTACACTTTCTGCGCCTAGCTGAAAGGCCTTAAAGAAAAGCGCTTATGGGAGACAACCCATGTTTTTACTACAGTACTTTGTTTTATATTTGAGTCTTGGAAGTTGTTTACTACTGTAGCAACCTCTCCTTATCATGTTTTTGTGCCAAGTAAAGTTTCTATGCTAAAGTTGATGTTATATTTGGGATCGGTGCGCAGAAACAACATTGTTGTCTGTCACGAATTCTGGCATAAGTCTCTGTAGAAAATTCGAACAAATCTGCAAAATTACGAGCGTGATCCCAGATATGTACGCAACTTTCATTAGTTTTGAGTTTTTCCATTTGAGCAAGTCTAGTGCCCCTTTCAGGTTCGTCTTTACGGACTGTTCTGTTTTTGACATTCTGCCTTTTATTTCGCATTGCCGCTTTTGCTATGTTGAATGAGTTTCTTTGTTCCATTAACTTTCAGAAGCTTTGTGCAATGTCCAGAAGTGTTAAGAATGATTGTGTCACCTCTGAATATATGAATTTGTGGTTAAGCACTAACCCTCTAATGAGTTTGCTTGAAGTTTGTGTGAAGGAAGTTTTCAAGGGTCAAGAGAGGAGTATGATATACTATGATCAAGAGGAGTGAAAGCTCTAAGCTTGGGGATGCCTGGTTCATCCCTGCATATTTTAAGAAGACTCAAGTGTCTAAGCTTGGGGATGCCCAAGGCATCCCCTTCTTCATCAACAACATCATCGTGTTCCTCCCCTGGAACTATATTTTTATTCAGTCACATCTTATGTACTTTACTTGGAGCGTCGGTTTGTTTTGTTTTTGTTTTTGTTTGAATAAAATGGATCCTAGCATTGTTGGAGAAAGACACGCTCCGCTGTTGCATATGGACAAATATGTCCTTAGGCTTTACTCATTATGTTCAAGGCGAAGGTTGAAACTTCTTCATTAAATTGTTATATGGTTGGAATCGGGAAACACTACATGTAGTAATTCTAAAATGTCTTGGATAATGTGATACTTGGCAATTGTTGTGCTCATGTTTAAGCTCTTGCATCATATACTTTGCACCCATTAATGAAGAAATACATAGAGCTTGCTAAAATTTGGTTTGCATATTTGGTCTCTCTAAGGTCTAGATAATTTCTAGTATTGAGTTTTGAACAACAAGGAAGACGGTGTAGAGTCTTATAATGTTTACAATATGTCTTTTATGTGAGTTTTGCTGCACCGGTTCATCCTTGAGTTTGCTTCAAATAACCTTGCTAGCCTAAACCTTGTATCGAGAGGAATACTTCTCATGCATCCAAAATCCTTGAGCCAACCACTATGCCATTTGTGTCCACCATACCTACCTACTACATGGTATTTCTCCGCCATTCCAAAGTAAATTGCTTGAGTGCTACCTTTAAAATTCCATCATTCGCCTTTGCAATATATAGCTCATGGGACAAAATAGCCTTAAAAACTATTGTGGTATTGACAAAGGATTAACTTGTCAATGCCTACAGATTGTAGACTAGGGTTTTGCTAGAAGTAGAGGGCAAGTAGATCTCGAAGGTTTAGGCGGAAAGTACTCGACGATTATGAAAACTATGGTTATGTTGACAGTAGATTCGATCCTCTTTGTCCCTCGACTCCCCCTTATATAGGAGGTGGAGCCGAGGGTTTCGTTTTGTACAAGTTACAGAGTCCGGGACGGTTTCTAACTCACCCCGCCGATTACAAATAACACTTCCTATTACAACTCTAGCTTTCCTTAATATATCTTGGACTCCCGAATCTTCTTATTCTTCGGATAGTGGGCCTTCAGTAAACTCCGGTACTATCTTCGGCAGGCCCATTTGGGATACCTATGTCAGTAGCCCCCGAGATTTTGCTTGAATCGTAGAGTCAAGGGAAATCTCGACTTGTTTATATTTATTCGAGAACTTTTATTTATACTTCTTCACATAAAATTCTATATTGTACAGGGATAACGGTAGTTGGGGCTAGTTCATCTGACGGATCAGGTACTAGTTAACTGCTCTAGTGGCAATCCGCAAAAACCTACTTCAAGATCACGTCCCTGGACATGATCTCGGGATACTGGTGCAAACTTCGACAGGTGCCGCTTAAGGTCTTACCATTCGTCGAGTCCCAGTCAAATTTATCGGGTACCTAACGCGTCCGTTAGGATTTTTCTTCGTATCTGTTGATACGGATAGTAGCAGAGCGCAGTCTTTTGCGATGCCACGCCCAGCAGAACGGATCTTCTTACCTTCGCAAATTTGCGGCATTCAGAAATTGATCGCAACTTTGGCGTTCTGAGAATATATTGTCGAGTGCTTTTCGCCTTTGGAATAGCACATTTTATCGAGTCATATTTGATGACCTATTTTGTCTTCCCGATGGGAGTATATGTAGAGTTATCTGTGTAACTCGAAATATACTCACTTCTGTTTCTTTATTTTGATAAAATTCATCGGGCACGCGAACAGCGTTCCGATGGGAGTAGCCCCCGAGGCTACATCCAAGAACTTGTGCTTGGGTGTAGGCTCCACAGATTACTATCCATTGCCGCTATATTTATAATATTTCTCCATAGTTTTATATTTATCGGGTGCGCGACCAGCGCTCCCGATGGGAGTAGCCCCCGAGGCTATGAACAAATGCTTGCATTTGGTCATAGGCTCTCGCCATTTCTATCTTGTCATACTCGGAATTTTCTATTTTTCCAAAGTAGCCCCCGAGCATTTGGGCAAAACTTGTATTTGATCAAAGGCTCCCGAGATAACCTTGCGTTGTCGATAAACTCTTGAAAACTCGTAGTCGAATTTTTCTTTTATCTTGACGACGTCATTGCCGATGATAGCCACGATCTCTATTTTGGAAACTGACCATTATCACTTGTTTCGCTGCCTTGTGGGTCCCAATTCCTGTTCTGTCGGACACGTCGTGCAAGTGGGGGACACATGTTCTCCCTTTTTCTGCACACGTTCTGTAACCTCGTTAATGTTAAAATACTATTGTGCCCTTGTATCCACGTGGCGATCATCTGCTGCACTCTTTTCTCATCCAACGGTTCCGTTGGTTCACCGCACCTGTATATAAGGTCTTCTTCTTCTTCCTCGATCACTTCCGCTCGCGCCGTCCCCCTGCTTTCCGCTGCAAAATTTCTTTCCGCGCTCCTCATCTCTCAAAGCTCTTCCCTTTGTAGCTGCACCCCTCCGCCATTGTTGATGCCACCGCGTCGATTAACCAGGCACAGCACACCTGACTCATCAATGGCGGCCGCGGATCTAGGAGCGGCGGAGTGGGAGAGGTCCAAGATCACGAACCAGGACCTCAATCTGATGAAAAAGCTGGGGATTACCAAGAAACCCAAAGCGGTTTGCTTCCCCAGTGAAGAGAGCTACCCAACCCCTCCAATGGGGTATCGGGTAAGTTTTGTTGATCATCTCATCCGCGGTCTTTCCGCCCCCATTCACCCTTTTCTTCGTGGGTTACTTTATGTTTATGGTCTCCAACTTCACCACCTCACACCCAACTCTATCCTTCACATTTCTATCTTTATCACCCTCTGGGCCTTCTTGGTGTCCAGCCTAACTGGGCATTATGGAAGCGCATTTTCTTTTGTCGCCGTAATGGCTCTGCCAATGTCGCCTATAATATAGGCGGCGTTGTTATTTCCGTTCGCTCCTCTGTCAACTACTTCGACGTCAAACTCCCCGACTCCGTTCAAGGATGGCGCAAGAAGTGGTTGTATATCCGTGAAGAAAACGATGGCGCCCGAAGACAACATTCCTCCTTTTGACGGTGCCGAGAAAATCCTTCGCCGCCGTTCCTGGGACGCAGAAGCTACCGAGGAAGAAAGAACTTCGACAGAGGCCCTGATGACTCGCATCTATGAGTTGCAAAATACTCGTGGAAAAGAATTATCAGGCATCCAAATTACAGCGTACTTCCTTAAGACTAGGGTGCAGCCTCTTCAGTGCTCGCAAAAACCCTTTCTGGAATTATGCTGGCGATGAAGATACAGATCGCCTGTCGACGAATCTGGAAGCCAAGGATTTGGATAAGCTTATTCGAAGGATTTCATCCCTCAAGAAGAAAGACTCCATCCCTTCCACTTATCGGGTAAAACCCTACAGCGCCGCCCATGCACTTCCCAAGGTAAATCATTGTCGCGTAATTTATCTATTGCCTTGCTTTTTGTGTTGTTATTCATTTCTGACAGCCTTTTCTCTTTTTATACAGGACCATCCAAATCTTGTTTCACTTCCTCCTCTTCCTGAAGGTGGGGATGTCGAAGAAAGGGCTGTTATCTCTGATGATAACCCGTATGCCCTCTTTTGAATGAACCCGCAGAATCTCGAAGATCTGCGGGATCCGACGAAAAGGAGGATGTCTCTGAAGCCACTGCGCGCAGACAATCTCTTCCTCCTGCTGTTTCTCCAAGGAACAAGAGGAAAAGGGATGATGTCGAAGATTCCGGCACCTCCAAAGTCGACGAAGCTGTTCCTTCGCACCAGAAGGCAGGCTATGATCCATACCTCGAGTCTATCATTAGTTCGTAAGTACCCTTTTTCTTGTTTAATTGTACTCAAAAATTCTTTTCTATCTTGCTTTTTTACATTGTCGACGCTTTCTTTTAGCGATGATGAAGAAGAAATACCCACTGCTGATGTGGCTGCTCGAACGAGCACGTCACATACATTAGTCGCTTCGGAAACGCCAGCCGAAGGAGAAGAAACGTCGCCTCCTCGACAAAATGTCGGTCGCTACTCTCCCAAGCAAGCCCCTTGTCCCTTAACCAAAAAGGGCAAGGGTTGAAATAAATCCAGAGCTTACTCTTCAATCGAGTAGCTCTTCTAACCCTCTCTTGGATGATGTAAGTTGCTAACACTCTTGTCGTTGTTTATATTTTCTCTGGTTGCTCTATATGTCGCCATTTTTCTCATGCCAACATTTTCTTTCTTTGTCTCTCTTTAACAGCCTATGATCAAAGAGCTTCTTCATCGGTGCCCAATTCGTTGGGTACCGTGATTACGCCAGCAAGACTGAAGGTAATGCTCGACTATTTTTTGCTTCCTTTCTGCATGACTTGTCGACGTTTATAGCTAATCTTGTCTTCTTTTTTTCAGAGAAATTGATAGAAGCCAACGAACGTGCTGACACGCTTGCTCTAAAGTTAGAGCAATGTGAAGAGGCTCGTAAGAAGGCCGAATCAGATGTAGTTGAAGCTAGGCAAGAAGCCGACAAGGCGAAGGCCGATGCTGCTGGTGTCGAAGATCTTCGGAAACGTCTGCATGACGCCGAGACTTCCCTAAGAGATCACATAACTGCGCAATCTGCTCGCGAAGCGGCGATCACCAAACGCATTAAAACACAAAGTCGTCGCTTTGTTGGTAAGCATTTGCACCATTGCATACTCTTTGGATTTTTTTTTTGCACTTGTTTGTTGACACAAATTTCTATTTTTGTTTTGTCAGATAGGACCTCGCAAGAATTTGAGCTTGAGGATCCCGACAACGATGCTCTTCTCGACGCCGTTTCATTCCTTGAGTTTCATGGGTCGGAAGCGCGTGAAGGCATGGATGAAGCCAGGGCGGGGTTGTCGAAGCTTTTCCCCTACTTCTTCCCGAAGAAAGAGGAGCCTGCAACTTTCCTTGGCCTTGCCAAGTGCTTCAATCCTCCCGAAGATCTTGGGCTGAAGTTGCGCCATGAGAACATGAAGATTGCCGTGGAAAGCACTGTTGCCCTAGTTGCTGACAGTCAACAAACTATTGACTGGGCAAAAGTTGGCGACACGGAGCAAATAGAGCAAGCAAAATGGCGATCCTTGATTAAGGCGGCAAAGCTTAACACGAAGAAAATCCTGGCCTATCTCGGGATCAAGCCATCTTCGACTCCTAGCTCTTCAAGGCCGGAGGTCTAGTTTTTGCTTTCTTTCTTTCCTTTGCTTTTGTCGCCATTCTGGTCTTGGCGATCCTTGATTAAGGCGACAAGTTCCCAGCCAGTCCCTTAGGAGAACTTCTTTTGTAATGGCCATGTAAATTTTCTACAATCAATGAAATTCCTTTTGGCGCTATCATTGATTTGGGGTTTTTCTTTTCCAGTTGATATTTGATAATTATTCAACGAATCCTTCTTCTCCCGATGCTGCTCCCGCTTCTTCCTTGTCGAAGAAAATAAGAACCGATGACAATTTCCTTGAAGGTTCCTCCAGCACACCTTTGTCGGAAGATTTACAAGAACTTCGACAACAACTTCAGTCCATGAAGAAACAAACTCTAGCAATGATGGAGCAGTCCCGGAGAGCATCCGAACAAGAACAACTTGCTCGTCGACAAGCCGAAGAAGCTCGGCTGCTAAGGATGCTGCTATATTGGAAGCGAAAGGAGCTAGTGCCCGGGAAAATAATATGCTCGAGCTGATGCTGGAAGCTAGCACGGATATGCTAGGTATGTATCCCAAGCTTTCTAATGCCTTTTCTTTATTTTGCTGTGCCTTCTTCCAAATTTCTTCCCTTGTTTTCCAATAGGCTCAGTTCTTGATGCTGCTGCCGAAGATCTAAGAGTAAATGAAAGAACAAATCTTCTTGTCAACCTTTCTCTGAACCATGGCTCTTTATTTTGGGCTACTCCTGACCGAACCCAGCAGATTGTCAGTTCCAAGATCGTGCTTGCCAAGTGCGCGAATTTCTAACTTTTTGCACGACGACGTTGACCCTTGTTTTCAAGACTTTGTTTCCTCGAAATGAGGTTCCTGCGACTCTTCCTGAATTGCTAGAGACCTTCAGAGATGCTCCTCGTATTCATAATTTCGTACGAGCCCAACTGACTGCTGGAGCAAGATTTGCCATGATTATGATAAATATTTGCCATCCAAAGTTGGACTTGTTGACGATTGTAGTTAATTGCATGGCAAAGAAGACTCGTCGCAAGAATAATATTGATGCAATCAACGAGATGGTGACTCCGTGGCAATGATGATAGACGAGCTTCTTCGGATGGATGCAGAATTCTTCGTCAAGGGGTCTTATGCCGAGCATAGAACGACCAGAGGCTTGTCAATAGATACTATTTTGGGTTCTGATTGATTTGTAAAACTTTGTCGAAAATATTTGTTGTATTCCGCAGAATGCTCTATATTGTCGGAGCCCCCGAGCCTTTTTTGTTCGGAGTTTGTACTATTTTTCTCTTCCCAAGGTTCTTTTCTGAGCCGTAATAAAACACTTTGATAGGCTGCATGATCTTGGCGTCGAAGTTCTATATTTTGTTTGTCGGATTTTTGGACCAGAGTAATGAGATATTCTGACGTGTGCACTATATTTGATCATGACCAACTCCCGATTTATGTATTTGGCGAGGTATTATTGTACCAAGGCGAAATATTTTCAATAAATCGAGTTTGTCTGTTTTGATATTTGAGGGTGGAGAGCCCCCGAGTATGTCGACGAATAAGAAGTATATCTTTACTATCTTTATTATATTGCAGCACCGCGAGCCCGCCTCATTAAAAACCTTCTCCGGCCCCACTCGGTGCCCCGTAAAAGGAAAAGAGTGCGTCTGAAAACTCGCGGGCGTTTCACATTGTATATTTTACGAGGAGACTATATTTCGGCATCTAAGCGTAAAAACGCCTGAGCTGTGCCACATTCCAGGGATTTGGCTCGGCAATCCCTGTCTTCTTGTCTTTGATTTTGTATGCTCCTCCTTCGATTACCTCTGTTACGATGTAGGGTCCAAGCCATGGTGACTCGAGTTTTTCGTGACTTTTCTGGTTGAGCCGCAGAACTAGATCACCAACTTGAAAAGATCGTGGCCGCAATCTCCGACTGTGATAATTCTTCAGTCCCGTTGATATTTTGAGACTCGTGACAGAACTTCGTCTCGAGCTTCGTCAAGTGCATCAACGTCGTCCTCCAGGGCTTCCCTCGAGGTTTCTTCATTATATTCCGTGACTCTTGGAGAATCATGCTCTATTTCTATCGGCAGGACTGCTTCGGCTCCATGGACCAAAAAACGGTGTTTCTTGTGTCGCCGTATTTGGTGTTGTTCGGATACTCCACAACACACTTGGTAACTCCTCCGGCCAAGTATGCCGAGCTTTTTCCAGTGGGCCTAGCAGGCGCTTTTTGATGCCATTGCAGATGATGCCGTTGGCCTTCTCGACTTGTCCATTAGTCTGAGGATGCGCAACAGACGCAAAACTCAATTTAATGCCCACTTCTGCAGTACGCTTTGAACTCCTTGGACGTAAAATTGCTGCCGTTGTCTGTCACAATACCGTGAGGAACTCCAAATCTGAAGACGATGCTCTTTACAAATTTGATTGCCGACGCGCCGTCGGTGAATTTATCGGCTTTGCTTCTATCCACTTTGTAAATTTGTCGACAGCAACCAGCATATACTCGTATCCTCCTGGCGAAGCTTTGTGTAATTTACCCACCATGTCAAGACCCCATTGAGCAAAGGGCCAAGACAGTGGGATTGGCATAAGTTCCGCGGCAGGAGAGTGGGGTTTGGCGGCAAATCTTTGGCACGCGTCGCAAGTTCTCACTATTTCCTTCGCGTCCTCGATTGCCGTTAACCAATAGAATCCTGCTCTGAAGGCTTTAGCCGCAATAGCTCTGCTGCTCGCGTGGTGCCCGCATATCCCCTCGTGCACATCTTTTAGGATGATTCTTCCTTCTTCGGGTGTGACGCATCTCTGTAGCACGCCCGAAATACTTCGTTTGTACAACTCCCTTTTATCACAGTGAAAGCTTTTGATCTCCTGATTATTCGCCTTGCTTCAACTGGATCGTCGGGTATTGTTTTCCTTAGAATATATGATACGTAGGCCTGCATCCATGAAATTTGCACCATCATGACTAGCTCTTGCTCTTCTTCTTCTTCTGCTATGTCTTTGGTGATATTCGAGGGTTTCTCTTTCTTCTCCTTCTTTGTTTTTGCTTAGCTTTGTTGATCTTTCGCTTATCTCTTCCCAAAACACGCCTGGAGGTATCGCGAGGCACTGTGACCCGATGTTTGCAAGAACGTCGGCTTCATCGTTGCTCATCCTGCTGATGTGATTTACTTCGCAACCATCGAATAACTTCTCGAGCTCGTTGTACACCTCTTTATATGCTATCATGCTTTCGTTGACTGCATCACATTGGTTCATGACTTGCTGTGCCACCAATTGTGAGTCGCCGAAAATTTTCAGTCGGGTTGCACCACAAGCTTTCGCCATCTTCATCCCGTGTATGAGAGCTTCATATTCTGCTTCATTGTTAGACGCATTTGGGAACGTCATCCGCAGGACATACTTCAACTTGTCGCCTTCAGGTGATACTAATATCACGCCTGCTCCAGCACCTTCCAATCTTTTGGACCCGTCGAAGTTCATGGTCCAAGTTCTCGATAAATCTGGGGGTCCCGTGTTTTGTAGCTCCATCCACTCGCAATGAAATCTGGTAAGACCTGCGATTTTATTGCTTTTCTTTTTCATACGTGATGTCCCGAGGGGAAAGTTCTATTCCCCAAAGGGAGACACGACCCGTAGCTTCTGGGTTGTTCAGTATATTTGATAAGGGAGCCTCGTTGACCACTATTATCGGGTGCGCCGAAAAATAGTGTCGCAATTTTCTTGCTGTCGTGAATACTCCATATGCTAGTTTTTGATATTGCGGGTACCGCTGTTTTGACGGCGACAGTACTTCGCTGAAATATACTGGCCTTTGAACTCCATGAAGCTTGCCTTCTTCTTCCCTCTCGACCACTAGGGCCGTGCTGACCACCTGAGGTGTAGCTGCAATATACAAGAGGAGAGGTTCTTTCTCTTGGCGCCACCAATATCGGTGGTGTCGAAATTGCTCGCTTGAGGTTCTCGAAGGCTCTATCTGCTTCCTCGTTCCATTGAAACTTTCCCCTTGTTTGATCAATGCATAGAACGGCAGCGCCTTTTCTCCTAGCCTGGCGACGAATCTGCTTAAAGCTGCGACTCGCCCTTTAGCTGTTGTATTTCTTTCAACTTTGTTGGCTTTCTCATAGTAACGATGGCCTGTATTTTTTCGAGATTAGCTTCAATCCCTCTTGCTGATACTAAGAACCCGAGAAGTTCTCCAGCGGGAACTCCAAAAGAGCACTTTGTCGGGTTCAGCTTGAGGCAGAATTTGTCGAGGTTGTCGAAGGTTTCTTCAAATCTTCGATCAAAGTCGACCCTTTCTTTGATGTTATTACGACATCGTCGATGTAGACTTGTACATTTTTTCCGATCTGTGTTGCTAGGCACTTCTGCATCATCCGCTGATATGTTGCTCCCGCGTTTTTCGGACCAAAGGGCATTGTTTTGTAGCAAAACACGCCATAAGGTGTGATGAACGCTGTCTTTGCTTCATCTTCTTCTTTTAGTCTGATCTGGTTATAACCAGAATATGCGTCCAAGAAGGAAAGACGTTCGCATCCTGCCGTGGAGTCGATGATTTGATCGATCCTTGGGAGGGGAAAGTGATCCTTGGGACAATGTTTATTGAGACACGTGAAGTCGACGCACATGCGAAGGACTATTGTGTGTTTCTTCGGCACCATCACTGGGTTAGCTACCCATGTGGCTTCTGTAGATATTTCTCTGATGAAACCGGCGTCTTTGAGTCGATCTATCTCTGATAACATTGCTTTGCGGCTTGGTTCCGAAAAGCGTCGTAAAGGCTGCTTGACTGGTCTTGCGAGAGGATCCAAATTGAGGTGGTGCTCGGCGAGTTCCCTGGGTACTCCTGGCATGTCAGCTGGACACCATGCGAAGATTTTCCAGTGCTCACGGAGGAACTCGACGAGCGCGCTTTCCTATGCGACATCCATGTTTGCGGCTATGGACGTCGTTTTCTTAGGATCTGTCGGGTGGATCTGTACCTCTTTTGAATCCTTGTTTGTGTTGAAAGTTGGCTCCTTAGAAGATCTCCCTACCTCTGGCAGTACATCATAATCGGTGAACCGTGGCGCCGCATATTCTGCTTGCATCCCGAAGGTTTCTGATAGTCGATGAAAATCCTTGTCGCATTTATCGATAACGCGAAACTTCCTTTTGATTGTGATAGGTCCCTTAGGCCCAGGCAACCTCCACAACAGATATGTATAATGCGGCACTGCCATGAACCTGGCATACGCTGGTCGTCCCAACAAGGCGTGATATTGCGACGGGAAATCCACCACTTCGAACTCCAGATTCTCTATCCTGTAGTTTTCTGGGTTCCAAACTGAACGTCGAGGTTGATCTTGCCCAATGGGTAACTTGGCTTCTCTGGTGTAATCCCGTGGAAACGTGTGTCAGTTGGTTTCAAGTTTGCTAGGGATATGTTCATCTTCCTCAATGTATCCGCATACATGAGGTTTAAGCTGCTGCCGCCATCTATGAAGACTCTCGACACATCAAAACCAGCGATTACTGCGGGTAAGATGAGTGCTGATTGTCCTGGTCGAGGAACTTGCTGCGGATGATCTGCAATTGTGAAGCCGATGTCTTGCCCCGACCAATTTAGGTACTCGACTGTTGGTGGAGGCATCTTCTCTGCCATGAACACTTGTCGCGAGATTATCTTCTGCGCCCTGTTGATGGCCTGGCTTTCTGAATCATCGAGACCGCACCATTAGAGTTGGGGTCAACATATGGAGGTGGATGTGGTGCTGCCGCAATTCTAAGCTGATGCCGATTTTCGTCCGTAATTGGGGGAGGAGGTGGAAGGTGAATCTCGCTCCTTGGCTCCCGAGGGTTTCTGTTATTTGCTTGGGCATTTGCAATTCCTGCGGCTCGCAACATTGCCTGGAAATTTCGGCAGTCTTTCTGGAGATGTCCTGATTGCCTCTTTCCATTGTTGTCGAGGTAAAAGTGCATTTGACACGGACCGTTCATATCTCCTCGGGAGATACATAAGGTCTTTGAATCCTTGGTCCACTATTTTGTTGCCGCGAAAATCACCTCTATTGTCGCCTTGTTGCTCGTTGCTCCTTTGATAATCATCTCGACTATTTCCTCCAGGATTTCCCCGAAAACCAGCCGATATATGGCCGGGAGCATCGTTGTTGTAGAACTGGCGAGAAAATCGCCTTCTATTTTGATAATTTCGACCACGATCCTTCTGGCGACCTGTGTCGCTTGTTGTATATTGCGTCTTCTCCATCTGCCCATTTATTGGCTATCTCCATGAGTGCTGATATGGTCTTAGGGTTAGTTCTCCCTAAGTCCTCGATGAAATCTGCTCGGCGGACTCCTGCCACGAACGCATCTATTGCCCTCTCGTCGGATATATCTTCTGCCGAGTTTTTTATAATGTTCCATCGCTGTATATACTTCCTCATCGACTCATCGTGTTTTTGTCGGCATGCCCTCAGCTCTTCCAACGATGCAGGTTTCTTGCAGGTGGATCGGAAGTTTTTCACGAAGATGTTCTCAAAGTTATCCCAGCTGTCGATGGAATTTAGGGGGAGTTTTATCCAAGATCTCGCGGCACCACTTAGGTGGACTTGGATACTTTGCATAGCTGTTGCTCTGGTTCCTCCTACCAGCTTTACCATCTCGAGATAATCCACGAGCCAATCCTCGGGATCTTGCAGGCCGTCGAACTTCTTGAAATTCTCGGGTAACTTGAACCCTTTCGGTACTCGAGTTTTGCGAACTCTTCTCGTAAAGCATGGGAGTCCACACATATCTTCATCGGCAAGCTCTGGCGAGTGCTGACGCTCCCTTCTTTCTTTGTCGCGCTCTGTCCACCCTTACTTGGACTGCTGTGTCTCTTGCCCCACTTGTTCTTGGTGGGTCTTGAACTGCTGCGGTGTGTCGTGGACTATTTTGCCTAGGATTTTCTTCGGGAGGCGTTGTTGCAAACGCTGTTCCCATAACTCCTACTCCAGCCATTGCCATATTGAACAATGGTTCTCTCGGGTCTCCAGGAGGTGGTCTGGATGCGAGGATGTAAGCTTGTGTTGCCATGTAACCTGCCTCTGGCGTTTTTGGGATGATATTACCCCGTTCGTCGATCGACATAAAGGACATGTCGAGATTTTGGATTATACTTCCTCTTTCTGCCTCGGGTATGTTTTGCAGCCGAGACATTGCTCTCCTCCGAGCTTCTCTGTGACTATCTCCCGTAGTTCCTGAAAGGCGACTTAACTGCTCGGTCCGCTGATGCGAAGCTGCTTCTTTCCTCCTATTCAGGGATGCTGTCTGTTTTTCTAACTCTCGCTTACTCGAGCAAGTCTATATTGATATGCTTGAAGTTCTTGTACAGTAGCAGTGGTGGTCATAGGTTCTGAACCATCCATGGCTTTCGCAGCCCTATCCCACGCTTCTTGCGGGAGCTGTACTCTTGCGCGAGTTGAGGATCCAGGATATTTAGTGCCTAAGCCATGTCTGAGATCAGCGGGATCGACGTATGGATTTCCCAATTCGTCGAAAGCCTCTGACGTTTGCGGTTCTGATGTGCCTGCCCCTTCTACCACATAGATCTGATGATATTTTGCGCATTGATTTTTATCGGATTGGTGACACCATCATATAGAGTGGTGAAGACCTTTCCGATGGCAGCAGACTTGTCGATGAAGTTGAAGCTGTCGACGCTGTCGGAGTCGCTGCTTATAAAGGAGTCCGCAGACGACTCGAAGGATGTGTTGCTGAAGATCTTGGCGAGCTTTCCGCTTGCCTTGTTGTCGATGAAGTATGGTGACGAAAACTCTTCGTCACTCGACGAAAAGTTAGAATCGATCGCTGAAAATTCCGACGAGATCGGAACTTCGAGACGGTAGGATCCTTCCTTGTTGACGCCAAATCGGAATTCTCCGAACGTCATGATGATGGGCTCCTCCAGATAGGCACATGCATCCATACGGGAGGGCGGGTGAGGAATAAAATTGAATAGATCAGTTTTTTCCTTGTTACCTCGATCCATCGCGTTGCTTGCTGTTGACGATGTCGAAGATCTTGAACGTGCCATCGAGATCAGCTCCTTGCAACCTCTAATTCCCACAGACGGCGCCAATTGACAAAGGATTAACTTGTCAATGCCTACAGATTGTAGACTAGGGTTTTGCTAGAAGTAGAGGGCAAGTAGATCTCGAAGGTTTAGGCGGAAAGTACTCGACGATTATGAAAACTATGGTTATGTTGACAGTCATTCGATCCTCTCTTTGTCCTTCGACTCCCCTTATATAGGAGGTGAGCGAGGTTTCGTTTTGTACAAGTTACAGAGTCCGGGACGGTTTCTAACTCATCCCGCCCATTACAAATAACACTTCCTATTACAACTCTAGCTTTCCTTAATATATCTTGGACTCCCGAATCTTCTTATTCTTCGGATAGTGGGCCTTCAGTAAACTCCGGGTACTATCTTCGGCAGGCCCTTTGGGATGCCTATGTAGTATTGAATATGTACTTATGCACTTTATCTCTTATTAAGTTGCTTGTTGTGCGATAACCATGCTTCTGGGGACGCCATCAACTATTCTTTGTTGAATATCATGTGAGTTGCTATGCATGTCCGTCTTGTCTGAAGTAAGAGAGATCTACCACCTTAATGGTTGGAGCATGCATATTGTTAGAGAAGAACATTGTGCCGCTAACTAAAGCCATGAATCATGGTGGAAGTTCCAGTTTTGGACATATATCCTCAATCTCATATGAGAACACTAATTGTTGCCACATGCTTATGCATTAAAGAGGAGTCCATTATCTGTTGTCCATGTTGTCCCGGTATGGATGTCTAAGTTGAGAATAATCAAAAGCGAGAAATCCAAAATGCGAGCTTTCTCCTTAGACCTTTGTACCTGATACGTCTCCAACGTATCGATAATTTCTTATGTTCCATGCTACTTTATTGATGATACCTACATGTTTTATGCACATTATATGTCATATTTATGCATTTTCTGGAACTAACCTATTAACAAGATGCCGAAGTGCCGCTGTTTTTGCTTTTGGTTTCAGAAATCCTAGTAACGAAATATTCTCGAATCGGACGAAATCAACGCCAGGTTCCTATTTTTCCCGGAACCATCCAACACTCGAGAGATGCTGAGATGGCCCCTGGGCCCCGTGATGACATGGTGGCGCGGCCTGGCCCTGGCAGCGCCACCCTATGGTCTCGTCGCCCGTTGACCCTCCTGCGCCGCCTCTTCGCCTATATAAAGCCCCTGCATCGAAAACCTTACAGAGGAAGCCACGATACGAGAAAAGTTCCGAGCCGCCGCCTCGCGGCCAAGATCTAGGGGACAGGAGTCTCTGTTCCGCACCCCCGGAGCGGGGTGCCCCCGAAGGCTTCTCCATCGACACCGCTGCCATCTCCACCGCCATCTTCATCACCGCTGCTGCTCCCATGAGGAGGGAGTAGTTCTCCATCGAGGCTCGGGCTGTACCGGTAGCTATGTGGTTCATCTCTCTCCTATGTAGTTCAATACAATAATCTCATGAGCTGCCTTACATGATTGAGATTCATATGATGATGCTTGTAATCTAGATGTCATTATGCTAGTCAAGTGGGTTTTACTTATGTGATCTCCGGAGACTCCTTGTCCCACGTGTGTAAAGGTGACAGTGTGTGCACCGTGTGGGTCTCTTAGGCTATATTTCACGAAGTACTTATTCACTGTTGAAGAGCGTAGTGAAGTGCTTATTTATATCTCTTGATGATTGCAATGTGTTTGTATCACAATTTATCTATGTGCTACTCTAGTGATGTGTTATTAAAGTAGTTTTATTCCTCCCGCATGTGTGCAAAGGTGACAGTGCGTGCACCGTGTTAGTACTTGGTTTATGCTATGATCATGATCTCTTGTAGATTGCGAAGTTAACTATTGCTATGATAATATTGATGTGATCTATTCCTCCTACATATGCATGAAGGTGACAGTGTGCATGCTATGCTAGTACTTGGTTTAGTCGTTTTGATCTATCTTACACTTAAGGTTACCTAAACATGAGCATTATTGTGGAGCTTGTTAACTCCGGCATTGAGGGTTCGTGTAATCCTACGCAATGTGTTCATCATCCAACAAAAGTGTAGAGTATGCATTTATCTATTCTGTTATGTGATCAATGTTGAGAGTGTCCACTAGTGAAAGTGTAATCCCTAGGCCTTGTTCCTAAATACTGCTGAGTTACTACTGCTTGTTTACTGCTTTACTGTGTTACTACTGCTGCAATACTACCACCATCAACTACACGCCAGCAAGCTATTTTCTGGCACCGCTACTGCTCATATATATTCATACCACCTGTATTTCACTATCTCTTCGCCGAACTAGTGCACCTATTAGGTGTGTTGGGGACACAAGAGACTTCTTGCTTTGTGGTTGCAGGGTTGCATGAGAGGGATATCTTTGACCTCTTCCTCCCCGAGTTCGATAAACCTTGGGTGATCCACTTAAGGAAACTTGCTGCTGTTCTACAAACCTCTGCACTTGGAGGCCCAACACTGTCTACAGAAAGGAGGGGAACGAGACATCAAGCTATTTTTCCGGCGCCGTTGCAGGAAAGGTAAAGGTACTCACACTCCGATCTTGGCTACTAAGCTATTTCCGGCGCCGTTGTAAGTACTCAAAGCTATTTCCTTTAGACTCTGCAATTGCGACATTTGGTTTCTTGTTTACACTAGTTAGGCATAATGGAAAACAACAAAAATATGAGAGATCTTTATGAACTTTATCTTGAATTAGGACATGATGTGTTTGAAGAGAGAATTAAAAAACCCATGGAACTTTATATGCATGATAATGGGAATGTTATTAGTATGAATGCTTTGAACACCATTGTTGCTAATGCTATGGAAAATTCTAAGCTTGGGGAAGCTGGTTTTGATGAGCATGATATTTTTAGTCCCCCAAGCATTGAGGAGAAAATTTACTTTGATGATACTTTGCCTCCCATTTATGATGATTATAATGATAGTAGTCTTTTGTTACCACCTGTTATGGAGGATAAATTTGATTATGATTACAATATACCTCCTATATTTGATAGCTACTTTGTTGAATTTGCTCCCACTACAACTAATAAAATTGATTATGCTTATGTTGGGAGTAGTAATTATTTTATGCATGAGACTCATGATAAGAATGCTTTATGTGATAGTTATATTGTTGAGTTTGCTCATGATGCTACTGAAAGTTATTATGAGAGAGGAAAATATGGTTGTAGAAATTTTCATGTTACTAAAACACCTCTCTATGTGCTGAAATTTTTGAAGCTACACTTGTTTTATCTTCCTATGCTTGTTACTTTGCTCTTCATGAACTTGTTTATTTACAAGATTCCTATGCATAGGAAGCATGTTAGACTTAAATGTGTTTTGAATTTGCTTTTTGATTCTCTCTTTTGCTTCAACTCTCACCCTTATGAGAGCATTAAAACTGTTGAGCCCATCTTAATGGCTATAAAGAAAGAACTTCTTGGGAGATAACCCATGTGTTTATTTTACTACAGCAATTTTTGTTTTGTTGAGTCTTGGAAGTTGTTTACTACTGTAGCAACCTCTCCTTATCATGTTTTTGTGCCAAGTAAAGTTTCTATGTCAAAGTTGATGTTATATTTGTGATCGCTGCGCAGAAACAGCATTGCTGTCTGTCACGAATCTGGGCACAGTTCTCTGTAGAAAATTCGAAAAATCTGCCAATTTACGAGCGTGATCCTCAGATATGTACGCAACTTTCATTAGTTTTGAGTTTCTCCGTTTGAGCAAGTCTGGTGCCATCTTTAAATTCGTCTTTACGGACTGTTCTGTTTTTGACAGATTCTGCCTTTTATTTCGCATTGCCGCTTTTGTTAAGTTGAATGAGTTTCTTTGTTCCATTAACTTTCAGAAGTTATGTGCAATGTCCAGAAGTGTTAAGAATGATTGTGTCACCTCTGAACATGTGAATTTTTGATTATGCACTAACCCTCTAATGAGTTTGCTTGAAGTTTGGTGTGGCAGAAGTTTTCAAGGGTCAATAGAAGAGGGTGATATAATGTGATCGAGAAGAGTGAAAGGTCTAAGCTTGGGGATGCCCCGGTGGTTCATCCCTGCATATTTTAAGAAGACTCAAGCATCTAAGCTTGGGATGCCCAAGGCATCCCCTTCTTCATCGACAACTTATCAGGTTTCTTCTAGTGAAACTATATTTTTATTCCATCACATCCTATGTATTTTACTTGGAGCGTCTGTGTGCTTTTATTTTTGTTTTTGTTTTGTTATCTTAGTTCTCTGAATAAGTTCATCCTTGTTTGGGAGAGAGACACGCTCCGCTGGTTCGTATGAACACATGTGTTCTTAGCTCATAATATTCATGGCGAAGTTTCCTCTTCGTTAAATTGTTATATGGTTGGAATTGGAAAATGCTACATGTAGTAATTGGTAAAATGTCTTGGATAATGTGATACTTGGCAATTGTTGTGCTCATGTTTAAGCTCTGCATCATATGCTTTGCACCTATTAGTGAAGAAATACATAGAGCATGCTAAAATTTGGTTTGCATAATTGGTCTCTCTAAGGTCTAGATAATTTCTAGTATTGAGTTTGAACAACAAGGAAGACGGTGTAGAGTCTTATAATGTTTACAATATGTCTTTTATGTGAGTTTTGCTGCATCGGTTCATCCTTGAGTTTGCTTCAAATAACCTTGCTAGCCTAAGCCTTGTATCGAGAGGGAATACTTCTCATGCATCCAAATTCCTTGAGCCAACCACTATGCCATTTGTGTCCACCATACCTACCTACTACATGGTATTTCTCCGCCATTCCAAAGTAAATTGCTTGAGTGCTACCTTTAAACAATTCAAAAGTTATTACCTCTTATTTGTGTCAATGTTTTATAGCTCATGAGGAAGTATGTGGTGTTTATCTTTCAATCTTGTTGGGCAACTTTCACTAATGGACTAGTGGCTTCATCCGCTTATCCAATAATTTTGCAAAAAGAGCTGGCAATGGGATTCCCAGTCCCAAATTAATTAACAAAAATAGACACTCCTCCATGGTATGTGATTGTTGGACGGCACCCGAAGGATTCGGTTAGCCATGGCTTGAGAAAGCAAAGGTGGGGAGGAGTGTCATCATAATAAAACTAAAATAAAAGGCACTCCTTCATGGTATGAGATTGTTGGCAGGCACCCGAGGATTCGGTTAGCCATGGTTTGTGAAAGAAAGGTTGGAAGGAGTGCCACCCAAAAACAAAATAAAATGGGAGCCGCTCTTTGAAGGTTTGCCTGGCAAGGGGGTTAGAGTGCCCATTACCATTCGTTGACAACAACAAACACCTCTCAAAACTTTACTTTTATGCTCTCTATATGTTTTCAAAATCAAAGCTCTAGCACAAATATAGCAATCGATGCTTTCCTCTTTGAAGGACCATTCTTTTACCTTATTGTTGAGTCAGTTTACCTATTCTTTCTATCTTAGAAGCAAACACTTGTGTGAACTGTGCATTGATTCCTACATACTTGCATATTGCACTTGTTATATTACTTTATGTTGACAATTATCCATGAGATATACATGTTATAAGTTGAAAGCAACCGCTGAAACTTAATCTTCCTTTGTGTTGCTTCAACGCCTTTACTTTGATTTATTGCTTTATGAGTTAACTCTTATGCAAGACTTATTGATGCTTGTCTTGAAGTACTATTCATGAAAAGTCTTTGCTATATGATTCACTTGTTTACTCATGTCATTACCTTTGTTTTGATCGCTGCATTCATCTCATATGCTTACAATAGTATGATCAAGGTTATGATGGCATGTCACTTAAGAAATTATCTTTGTTATCGTTTTACCTGCTCGGGACGAGCACTAAGCTTGGGGATGCTGATACGTCTCCAACGTATCGATAATTTCTTATGTTCCATGCTACTTTATTGATGATACCTACATGTTTTATGCACATTATATGTCATATTTATGCATTTTCTGACCTAACCTATTAACAAGATGCCGAAGTGCCAGTTCCTATTTTCTGCTGTTTTTGGTTTCAGAAATCCTAGTAACGAAATATTCTCGAATCGGACGAATCAACGCCTGTGTTCCTATTTTTCCCGGAACCATCCAACACTCGAGAGCTGCCAGAGATGGGCCCTGTGGGCCCCAGATGACATGGTGGCGCGGCTGGGCCCTGGCCGCGCCACCCTATGGTCTCGTCGCCTCGTTGACCCTCCCGCGCCGCCTCTTCGCCTATATAAAGCCCCCGCATCGAAACCCTTACAGGGAAGCCACGATACGAGAAAAGTTCCGAGCCGCCGCCTCGCGAAGCCAAGATCCGGGGGACAGGAGTCTCTGTTCCGGCACCCTGCCGGGACCCCCCGAAGGCTTCTCCATCGACACCGTTGCCATCTCCACCGCCATCTTCATCACCGCCGCTGCTCCCATGAGGAGGAGTAGTTCTCCATCGAGGCTCGGGGCTGTACCGGTAGCTATGTGGTTCATCTCTCTCCTATGTAGTTCAATACAATAATCTCATGAGCTGCCTTACATGATTGAGATTCATATGATGATGCTTGTAATCTAGATGTCATTATGCTAGTCAAGTGGGTTTTACTTATGTGATCTCCGGAGACTCCTTGTCCCACGTGTGTAAAGGTGACAGTGTGTGCACCGTGTGGGTCTCTTAGGCTATATTTCACGAAGTACTTATTCACTGTTGAAGAGCGTAGTGAAGTGCTTATTTATATCTCTTGATGATTGCAATGTGTTTGTATCACAATTTATCTATGTGCTACTCTAGTGATGTGTTATTAAAGTAGTTTTATTCCTCCTGCATGTGTGCAAAGGTGACAGTGCGTGCACCGTGTTAGTACTTGGTTTATGCTATGATCATGATCTCTTGTAGATTGCGAAGTTAACTATTGCTATGATAATATTGATGTGATCTATTCCTCCTACATATGCATGAAGGTGACAGTGTGCATGCTATGCTAGTACTTGGTTTAGTCGTTTTGATCTATCTTACACTTAAGGTTACCTAAACATGAGCATTATTGTGGAGCTTGTTAACTCCGGCATTGAGGGTTCGTGTAATCCTACGCAATGTGTTCATCATCCAACAAAAGTGTAGAGTATGCATTTATCTATTCTGTTATGTGATCAATGTTGAGAGTGTCCACTAGTGAAAGTGTAATCCTAGGCCTTGTTCCTAAATACTGAGTTACTACGCTTGTTTACTGTTTTACGCTTACTTCGCAATACTACCACCATCAACTACACGCCAGAAGCTATTTTCTGGCACCATTGCTACTGCTCATATATTTCATACCACCTGTATTTCACTATCTCTTCGCCGAACTAGTGCACCTATTAGGTGTGTTGGGGACACAAGAGACTTCTTGCTTTGTGGTTGCAGGGTTGCATGAGAGGGATATCTTTGACCTCTTCCTCCCTTCGATAAACCTTGGGTGATCCACTTAAGGGAAACTTGCTGCTGTTCTACAAACCTCTGCACTTGGAGGCCCAACACTGTCTACAGGAAAGGAGGGGGAACGTAGACATCAGCGGCATGGAGGTACCCCTTTGTGACACTTGGTTGAAACATGTGTATTGCGATGATCCGGTAGTCCAAGCTGATTAGGACAAGGTGCGGGCACTATTAGTATACTATGCATGAGGCTTGCAACTTGTAAGATATAATTTACATAACTCATATGCTTTATTACTACCGTTCACAAAATTGTTTCATGTTTTCAAAACAAAAGCTCTAGCACAAATATAGCAATCGATGCTTTCCTCTTTGAAGGACCTTTCTTTTACTTTTATTGTTGAGTCAGTTTACCTATCTCTCTCCACCTTAAGAAGCAAACACTTGTGTGAACTGTGCATTGATTCCTACATACTTGCATATTGCACTTGTTATATTACTTTACATTGACACTATCCATGAGATATACATGTTATAAGTTGAAAGCAACCGCTGAAACTTAATCTTCCTTTGTGTTGCTTCAATACCTTTACTTTGATTTATTGCTTTATGAGTTAACTCTTATGCAAGACTTATTGATGCTTGTCTTGAAGTACTATTCATGAAAAGTCTTTGCTTTATGATTCATTTGTTTACTCATGTCATTACCATTGTTTTGATCGCTGCATTCATTATATGTTTACAATAGTATGATCAAGGTTATGATGGCATGTCACTCCAGTTATCCTTGTTATCGTTTACCTTCTCGGGAGAACTAAGCTTGGGGATGCTGATACGTCTCCGACGTATCGATAATTTCTTATGTTCCATGCTACATTATTGATGATATCTACATGTTTTATGCACATTATATGTCGTATATACGCATTTTCCGGCACTAACCTATTAACAAGATGCCGAAGAGCCAGTTGCAGTTTTCTGCTGTTTTTGGTTTCAGAAATCCTAGTAAGGAAATATTCTCGGAATTGGACGAAATCAACGCCCAGGGTCCTATTTTTACACGAAGCTTCCAGAAGACCGAGGGGGAAAGGAAGTGGGGCCACGAGGCGCCGCCACGCTAGAGCGGCGCGGCCTGGCCTTGGCCAGCGCCGGCCTGGTGTGTGGGGCCCTCGTGTGGCCCCCCGCGTTGCCCTTCCGCCTACTTAAAGTCTTCGTCGCGAAACCCTCTGTACCGAGAGCCACGATACGGAAAACCTTCCAGACGCCGCCACCGCGAATCCCATCTCGGGGGATTCAGGAGATTGCCTCCGCACCCTGCCGAGAGGGGATCATCTCCCGGAGGACTCTTCATCGCCATGATCGCCTCCGGAGTGATGAGTGAGTAGTTCACCCCTGGACTATGGGTCCATAGCAGTAGCTAGATGGTCGTCTTCTCCTCATGTGCTTCATTGTTGGATCTTGTGAGCTGCCTAACATGATCAAGATCATCTATCTGTAATACTATATGTTGTATTTGTCGGGATCCGATGGATAGAGAATACTATGTTATGTTAATTATCAATCTATTACCTATGTGTTGTTTATGATCTTGCATGCTCTCCGTTATTAGTAGAGGCTCGCCAAGTTTTTGCTCTTAACTCCAAGAGGGAGTATTTATGCTCGATAGTGGGTTCATGCCTCCATTAAATCTGGGACAGTGACAGAAAGTTCTAAGGTTGTGGATGTGCTGTTGCCATTAGGGATAAAACATTGATGCTATGTCTAAGGATGTAGTTGTTGATTACATTACGCACCATACTTAATGCAATTGTCTGTTGCTTGCAACTTAATACTCGAAGGGGTTCGGATGATAACTGAAGGTGGACTTTTTAGGCATAGATGCATGCTAGATGGCGGTCTATGTACTTTGTCGTAATGTCCTGATTAAATCTCACTATATTTATCATATCATGTATATGCATTGTTATGCCCTTTTCTATTTGTCAATTGCCCGACTGTAATTTGTTCACCCAACATGCTTTTATCTTATGGGAGAGACACCTCTAGTGAACTGTGGACCCCGGTCCTATTCTTTACATCGCATACAATCTACTGCAATTGTTCTTTACTGTTTTCTTCGCAAACAATCATCTTCCACAATATACGGTTAATCCTTTGTTACAGCAAGCCGGTGAGATTGACAACCTCACTGTTTCGTAGGGGCAAAGTACTTTGGTTGTGTTGTGCAGGTTCCACGTTGGCGCCGAAATCCCTGGTGTTGCGCCGCATCATATTTCGCCACCATCAACCTTCAACGTGCTTCTTGACTCCTACTGGTCCGATTAAACCTTGGTTTATTACTGAGGGAAACTTTCCACTGTGCGCATCATACCTTCCTCTTGGGGTTCCCAACGGACGTGTACATCTACGCGCATCACCGCGCCGCCCTGGTGTGTCGCCACCTCGTGGCCCCACTTCGTCTCCCTTTCGGTCTTCTGGAAGCTTCGTGTAAAAATAGGCCCCTGGGCGTTGATTTCGTCCAATTCCGAGAATATTTCCTTACTAGGATTTCTGAAACCAAAAACAGCAGAAACAGCGGCACTTCGGCATCTTGTTAATAGGTTAGTGCCGGAAAATGTATAATAATGCTGTAAAGTATGTATAAAACATTCAAGTATTGTCATAAAAGTAGCATGGAACATAAGAAATTATAGATACGTTTGAGACGTATCAAGCATCCCCAAGCTTAGTTCCTACTCGTCCTCGAGTAGGTAAACGATAACACAAATAATTTCTGAAGTGACATGCTACCAACATAATCTTGATCAACATTATTGCAAAGCATATGAGATGAATGGAGTGATCTGAACAAAAGATTGCTAACAAAGATAATGACAAAACAAATGAATCATATAGCAAAACTTTTCATGAATAGTACTTTCAAGACAAGTATCAACAAGACTTGCATAAGAGCTAACTCATAAGCAATAAATTCTAAGTAGAATGAATTGAAGCAACACAAAGGATGATTAAGTTTCAGCGAATGCTTTCAACTTGTAACATGTATATCTCATAGATATTTGTCAACATATATAGAGTAATATAACAAGTGCAATAAGTAAATATGTAAGAATCAATGCACAAAGTTAACACAAGTGTTTGCTTCTAAGATAGAAAGGAATGGGTAAACTGACTCAACATAAAGTAAAAGATTGGCCCTTCGCAGAGGGAAGCATTGATTACTATTTTTGTGCTAGAGCTTTTGTTTTGAAAACATAGAAACAATTTTGTCAACGGTAGTAATAATTCATATGTGCTATGCATAATACTTCCTACAAGTTGCATGTCTCATGCATAGAGTACTAATAGTGCTCGCACCTTGTCCTACTTAGCTCGGAAAACACGGATTATCATCGCATACCATATGTTTCAACCAAGTGTCACAAAGGGGTACCTCTATGCCGCATGTACAAGTGTCTAAGGAGAAAGCACGCATTGGATTTCTCGCTTTTGATTATTCTCAACTTAGACATCCATACCGGACAACATAGACAACAGATAATGGACTCCTCTTTTAATGCTTAAGCATTCAACAACAGTTTATTCTCATAAGAGATTGAGGTTGTATGTCCAAACTGAAACTTCCACCATGATACATGGCTTTAGTTAGCGGCCCAATGTTCTTCTCTAACATATGCATACTCAAACCATTTGATCATGAAATCGCACTTACTTCAGACAAGACGAACATGCATAGCATCTCACATGATATCCAACAAAGGTAAAGTTGATGGCGTCCCCAGAAACATGGTTACCGCTCAACAAGCAACTTATAATAATTAAGACACATAACTACATATTCATCACCACAATAGTTTTTAAGCTATTTTCCCATGAGCTATATATTGTAAAGGTAAAGGAATGAAATTTTAAAGGTAGCACTCAAGTAATTACTTGGAATGGCAGGAAATACCACATAGTAGGTAGATATGGTGGACACAAATGGCATAGGTTTTGGCTCAAGGTTTTGGATGCACGAGAAGCATTTCCTCAAGTACAAGGCTTTGGCTAGCAAGGTTGTTTGAACCAAACACAAGTATGAAACGGTACAGCAAAACTTACATAAGAACATATTGCAAGCATTATAAGACTCTACACTGTCTTCCTTGTTGCTCAAACACTTTTACTAGAAAATATCTAGACTTAGAGAGACCAATCATGCAAACCAAATTAAACAAGCTCTCCGGTAGTTCTTCATTAATAGATTAAACTAAATGATGCAAGAGCTTAAACATGATCTATGAGAGCTCAAACAATTTCCAAATTGCCAAACCATATGCAGCATTTTCCGATTCCAACCAAATAGCAATTTAACGAAGCAATTTCAGCCTTCGCCATGAACATTAAAGCACAAATAAGAACACAAGTGTTCCATATGAAAAAGCGGAGCGTAATATCTCCAATATAAGAATGGTGGGATCCAACTTTATTCAAAACAAAACAAAAATAAAAGCAAACCGACGCTCCAAGTAAAGAACATAGGATGTGATGGAATAAAAATATAGTTTCACTAGAAGTGACCTGATAATGTTGTCGATGAAGAAGGGGATGCCTTGGGCATCCCCAAGCTTAGATGCTTGAGTCTTCTTAAAATATGCAGGGATGAACCACCGGGGCATCCCCAAGCTTAGACCTTTCACTCTTCTTGATCATAGTATATCATCCTCTTCTCTTGACCCTTGAAAACTTCCTTCACACAAACTTCAAGCAAACTCATTAGAGGGTTAGTGTATAACCAAAATTCACATATTCAGAGATGACACAATCATTCTTAAAACTTCTGGACATTGCACAAAGCTTCTGAAAGTTAATGGAACAAAGAAACTCATTCAACATAGCAAAAGCGGCAATGCGAAATAAAAGACAGAATCTGTCAAAAACAGAACAGTCCGAAGAGATGAATCTGGCAGGGGCACTTAACTTGCTCAAATGGAAAAACTCAAAACTAATGAAAGTTGCGTACATATATGAGGATCATGCTCGTAAATTTCCAGATTTTTTCTATTTTTTTACAGAGACTTCTGCGAGAATTCGTGACAGACAGCAATGCTGTTTCTGCGCAACGATCCAAATCTATCATCAACTTTAACATGGAAACGTTACTTGGCACAAAAACATGATAAGGAGAGGTTGCTACAGTAGTAAACAACTTCCAAGACTCAACAATAAATTAAATAAAATGAAACTTGAGTTATCTCCCAAGAAGTGCTTTTATTTAACGCCTTTCAGCTAGGCGCAGAAAGTGCAAATCAAGATTTTCAAGAGATGGAGCATCAACATCATAACTTGTTCTAATAATAGAATCGAACTTCATTCTCTTTCTAGGGAAGTGTTCCATACCTTTCTTGAGAGGAAATTGATATTTAATATTACCTTCCTTCATATCAATAACAGCACCAACGGTTCGAAGAAAAGGTCTTCCCAACACAATAAGACAAGATGCATTGCATTCGATATCCAAGACAACAAAATCAACGGGGACAAGGTTATTGTTAACCGTAATACGCACATTATCAATCCTCTCCAAAGGTTTCTTTTTAACATTATCGGCAAGATTAACATCCAAATAACAATTCTTCAATGGTGGCAAGTCAAGCATATCATAAATCTTCTTAGGCATAACAGAAATACTTGCACCAAGATCACATAAAGCATTACATTCAAAATCATTGAATTTCATCTTATTGATGGGCTCCCAACCATCTTCTAACTTCTTAGGAATAGAAGCTTCAAGTCTTAATTTCTCTTCCCTAGCTTTAATGAGAGCATTTGTAATATGTTTTGTAAAGGCTAAATTTATAGTACTAGCATTGGGACTTCTAGCAAGTTTTTGTAAGAACTTTATAACTTCAGTAATATGACAATCATCAAAATCTAAACCATTATGTTCTACAGCAATGGAATCATTGTCACCAATATTTTGAAAAATTTCAGCAGTTTTATCACAAACAGCAGTTTCAGCAGTTTCAGCAATTTTGTACGCTTTGCACTAGGAGTAGAAACATTGCCAACACCAATTATTTTACCATTGATAGTAGGAGGTGCAGAAACATGTGAAGAATCAACATTACTAGTGGTGGTAATAGTCCATACTTTAGCTATATTATTTTCTTTAGCAAGTTTTTTTTCTTCTCTATCCCACCTAGCATGCAATTCAGCCAACATTCTAATATTATCATTAATTCGAACTTGGATGGCATTTGTTTTAGCAAACCTAGCATCTTTAACTTCCTCAGGCATAACTTTCAATTTTAAAAGATCAACATCAAGAGCAAGACTATCAACCTTAGAAGCAAGAATATCAATTTTACCAAGCTTTTCTTCAACAGTTTTATTAAAAGCAGTTTGTGTACTAATAAATTCTTTAATCATGACTTCAAGACCAGAGGGTACACTCTTATTATTGTTGTAAGAATTACCATCAGAATTACCATAACCATTACCATTATTAGAAGGGTATGGCCTATAGTTGTTGTTACCATAATTATTCCTATAAGCATTGTTGTTGAAATTATTGTTCTTAATGAAATTCACATCAACATTTTCTTCTTGAGCAACTAATGAAGCTAAAGGAACATTATTAGGATCAATATGAGATCTATCATTTGCAAGCATAGACATAATAGCATCAATCTTATCACCCAAAGAAGAGGTTTCTTCAACAGAATTTACCTTCTTACCTTGAGGAGTTCTTTCAGTGTGCCATTCAGAGTAATTGATCATCATATCATCAAGTAATTTAGTTGCGGCGCCCAGGGTGATGGACATAAAAGTACCTCCAGCAGCTGAATCCAATAGGTTCCTCGAGGAAAAATTCAATCATGCATAAAAGGTTTGGATGATCATCCAAGTAGTCAGTCCATGGGTTGGGCAATTCTTTACCAAAGATTTCATTCTCTCCCATGCTTGAGCAACATGTTCATTATCAAATTGTTTAAAGTTCATAATGCTACTTCTCAAAGATATAATCTTAGCAGGAGGATAATATTTACTAATAAAAGCATCTTTACATTTAGTCCATGAATCAATACTATTTTTAGGCAAAGAAAGCAACCAATCTTTAGCTCTTCCTCTTAATGAGAAAGGAAACAATTTCAGTTTTATAATATCACCATGTATATCCTTATACTTTTGCATTTCACAAAGTTCAACAAAATTATTAAGATGGGCAGCAGCATCATCACTAACACCAGAAAATTGCTCTCTCATAACAAGATTCAGTAAAGCAGGTTTAATTTCATAGAATTCTGCTGTAGTAGCAGGTGGAGCAATAGGAGTACATATAAAATCATTATTATTTGTGCTACTGAAATCACACAACTTAGTATTTTCAGGAGTACCCATTATAAAAGCAATAAAGTAAACTAGGCAAATAAAGTAAAGACAAGTAACTAATTTTTGTGTGTTTTTGATATAGAGCTAGTAAATAAGACAATAAATAAAGTAACTAATTTTTTTGTGTTTTTAATATGAAGCAAACAAGACAATAAATAAAATAAAGTAAAGCAAGACAAAAACAAAGTAAAGAGATTGGAAGCGGAGACTCCCCTTGCAGCGTGTCTTGATCTCCCCGGCAACGGCGCTAGAAATTTATGCTTGTTGCGCGTAGATGTACACGTCCGTTGGGAACCCCAAGAGGAAGGCATGATGCGCACAGCGGCAAGTTTTCCCTCAGAAAGAAACCAAGGTTATCGAACCAATAGGAGCCAAGAAGCACGTGAAGGTTGTTGGTGGAGGAATGTAGTGCGGCGCAACACCAGTGAAACCGGCGCCAACGTGGAACCCGCACAACACAATCAAAGTACTTTGCCCCAACGTAATGAGGTTGTCAATCTCACCGACTTGCTGAAAACAAAGGATTAAGCGTATCGAGTGGAAGATGGTGTTTGTTTGCAAAGAACAGTAAAAACAGTAGAATGTATTCAGATGTAAAAGAATGGACCGGGTCCACAGTTCACTAGAGGTGTCTCTCCAATAAGATAACTAACATGCTGGGTGAACAAATTACAGGGCAATTGACAAATAAAGATTCAATACATATCAATGATGATTACTCTGTGATTTAATCAGGGCATTACGACAAAGTACATAGACCGCTATCCAAACATGCATCTATGCCTAAATAATCCACCTTCAGGTTATCATCTGAACCCCTTCCGGTATTAAGTTGTAAACAACAGATAATTGCATTAAGTATGATGCGTAATGTAATCAACACAAATATCCTTAGACAAAGCATCGATGTTTTATCCCTAGTAGCAACAACACATCCACAACCTTAGAACTTTCACTGTCCTAGATTCAATGGAGGCATGAACCCACTATCGAGCATAAATACTCCCTCTTGGAGTTACAAGTATCAACTTGGCCAGCCTCTACTAGCAACGGAGAGCATGCAAGAACATAAACAACACATATATGATAGATTGATAATCAACTTAACATAATATTCTATATTCATCGGATCCCGCCAAACACAACATGTAGCATTACAAATAGATGATCTTGATCATGTTAGGCAGCTCACAAGATCTAAACAATGATAGCACAAGCGGAGAAGACAACCATCTAGCTACCGCTATGGACCCATAGTCCAAGGATGAACTACTCACGCATCAATCCGAGGCGGGCATGATGATGTAGAGCCCTCCGGTGATGATTCCCCTCTCCGGCAGGGTGCCGAAGGCGATCTCCTGAATCTCCCGAGATGGGATTCGCGACGGCGGCGTCTCTGGAAGGTTTTCCGTATCGTGGCTCTCGGTACAGGGAGTTTCGCGGCGAAGGCTATTTGTAGGCGGAAGGGTAGGTCGGGCGTCACGAGGGCCCCACTCACAGGGCCGCGCGGCCAAGGGCCAGCCGCGCCGCCTGGTGTGTCGCCACCTCGTGGCCCCACTTCGTCTCCCTTTCGGTCTTCTCGAAGCTTCGTGTAAAAATAGGCTCCCTGGCGTTGATTTCGTCCAATTCCGAGAATATTTCCTTACTAGGATTTCTGAAACCAAAAACAGCAGAAAACAGGAATGGCACTTCGGCATCTTGTTAATAGGTTAGTGCCGGAAAATGTATAATAATGCTGTAAAGTATGTATAAAACATTCAAGTATTGTCATAAAAGTAGCATGGAACATAAGAAATTATAGATACGTTTGAGACGTATCAGTGCTATGCATAATACTTCCTACAAGTTGCAAGCCTCATGCATAGAGTACTAATAGTGCTCGCACCTTGTCCTAATTAGCTTGGATTAACACGGATTATCATTGCATGACATGTGTTTCAACCAAGTGTCACAAAGGTACCTCTATGCCCTGTACAAAGGTCCTAGGAGATCAATTGCATTTGATTTCTCGTTTTTAACAGATCTCAACTTAGGACATCCATACCGGGACAATATAGACAACAGATAATGGACTCCTCTTTTAATGCATAAGCATTCAACAACAGATAATATTCTCATAAGAGAGTGAGGTTGTATGTCCAAACTGAAAACTTCCACCATGATACATGGCTTTGGTTAGCGGCCCAATGTTCTTCTCTAACAATATGCATACTCAAACCATTTGATCATGAAAATCACCCTTACTTCAGACAAGATGAACATGCATAGCATCTCACATGATATCCAACAAAGGTAAAAAGTTGATGGCGTCCCCAGAAACATGGTTACCGCTCAACAAGCAACTTATAATAAATAAGAAACATAACTACATCTTCATCACCACAATAGTTTTTAAGCTATTTGTCCCATGAGATATATATTGCAAAGATAAAGGAATGAAATTTTAAAGGTAGCACTCAAGTAATTTACTTTGGAATGGCAGAAAAATACCACATAGTAGGTAGATATGGTGGACACAAATGGCATGGGTTTTGGCTCAAGGTGTTTGGATGCACGAGAAGCATTTCCTCTCAGTACAAGGCTTTGGGCTAGCAAGGTTGTTTGAAGCAAACACAAGTATGAACAGGTACAGCAAAACTTACACAAGAACATATTGCAAGCATTATAAGACTCTACACTGTCTTCCTTGTTGTTCAAACACTTTACCAGAAATTATCTAGACTTAGAGAGACCAATCATGCAAACCAAATTTTAACAAGCTCTACGGTAGTTCTCCACTAATAGATTAAACTACATGATGCAAGAGCTTAAACATGATCTATGAGAGCTCAAAACAATTGCCCAGTTATTCCAAACCATATGAAGCACTTTCTGATTCCAACCAAATAGCAATCAACGAAGCAATTTTCAGCCTTCGCCATGAACATTAAAGCACAACTAAGAACACAAGTGTTCTATATGAAAAAGCGGAGCGTAATATCTCCAATATAAGGATAGTGGGATCCAACTTTATTCAAACAAAAATAAAAGCAAACAGACGCTCCAAGTAAAGAACATAAGATGTGATGGAATAAAAATATAGTTTCACTAGAAGTGACCTGATAAGTTGTCGATGAAGAAGGGGATGCCTTGGGCATCCCCAAGCTTAGATGCTTGAGTCTTCTTAAAATATGCAGGGATGAACCGGGGCATCCCCAAGCTTAGACCTTTCACTCTTCTTGATCATATTGTATCATCCTCTTCTCTTGACCCTTGAAAACTTCCTCCACACCAAACTTCAAGCAAACTCATTAGAGGGTTAGTGCATAATCAAAAATTCATACATTCAGAGGTGACATAATCATTCTTAACACTTCTGGACATTGCACAAAGCTTCTGAAAGTTAATGGAACAAAGAAACCCATTCAACATAGCAAAAGAGGCAATGCGAAATAAAAGGCAGAATCTGTCAAAACAGAACATTTTACGGTGCCTTCTCCCACATCTATGATTGCTCCCAATAGTTTCAGCAGGGATCTTCCAAGTGTGATTTGTCATGTTCCTACACATTCAATAACAAGATAATCAGTGGATACCGTTCTTCCAAGAATGGTTGTGTGCACACCGGCTATTCCCTTAGGAATTATAACAGAGTTATCAATAAGAGTTATTCCTTCTCCCCCTTCAACGAGTCCCCAAAGTGTCAAAGATTCATAAATACTCTTAGGCATAAGGCAAAATTCAGACATAATATCACAATGGGCATGAAAAGTTTTACCACCAATAACAACTTTAATAGTAGGGTCCCACATTGAAGGTTCAGAGTTCACTAAAACTTGATCAAGACGGTTACGAACATAACTATAATTTTCTTTCAAGCGAGATGCACTTGTCTCAAGAGTGTTTAATCTATTATAAATGCTAATAAGAGCTGAATCAAAGTTATTAGCTGAACTATGTGATGCAACCAATTTTTTATGGCATTAAAAGCTTGATCACCATTGCAATGAAGGAAATCTCCTCCTACTACAGCATCCAAGGCATATCTATAGCGAATCATAAGCCCAAAATAAAAATTACTAAGGAGCAGACTTAGAGTCATTTGAGGTTCAGCTTTACGATAAGAATCAAAAATTCTAGACCAAGCATCTTTAAAACTCTCCTCATCCCCTTGTTTAAAAGTAAAGACTAATTCCTCAGGTGAAGAAGTAACAGGTACAGAGCTAGACATGATAACAAAATTAAACTAAATGCAAGTAACTAATTTTTTTGTGTTTTTGATATAGAGCAAATAAACAAGAGAGTAAATAAAGTAACTAATTTTTTTGTGTTTTCGATATAGAGCTAGTAAATAAGACAGAAAGTAAAGCAACTAATTTTTTGTGTGTTTTTAATATGAAGCAAACAAGACAAAAATAAAATAAAGTAAAGCAAGACAAAAACAAAGTAAAGAGATTGGATGTGGAGACTCCCCTTGCAGCGTCTTGATCTCCCGGCGCGCCGAAAAGATTGATTACGCGTGAAGCACACGTCCGTTGGGAACCCCAAGAGGAAGGTGTGATGCGTACAGCAGCAAGCAAGTTTTCCCTCAGAAAGAAACCAAGGTTATCGAACCAGTAGGGAGCCAAGAAGCACGTGAAGGTTGTTGGTGGAGGAGTGTAGTGCGGCGCAACACCTGAAACGACGCCAACGTGGAACCTGCACAACACAATCAAGATACTTTGCCCCAACGTAAAAAGAGGTTGTCAATCTCACCGGCTTGTGAAACAAAGGATTAAACGTACGAGTGGAAGATGGTGTTTGTTTGCAAAGAACAAAAAAACAATGATTGCAGAGATTGTATTCAGATGTAAAAGAATGGACCGGGTCCACAGTTCACTAGTGGTGTCTCTCCAATAAGATAACTAGCATGCTGGGTGAACAAATTACAGGTGGGCAATTGACAAATAAAGATTCAATACATATCAATCATGATTATTATGAGATTTAATCAGGCATTACGACAAAGTACATAGACCGCTATCCAAAGATGCATCTATGACTAAATAATCCACCTTCAGGTTAGCATCCGCACCCCTTCCAGTATTAAGTTGTAAACATCAGATAATTGCATTAAGTATGATGCGTAATGTAATCAACACAAATATCCTTAGAAAAAGCATTGATGTTTTATCCCTAGTAGCAACAACACATTCACAACCTTAGAACTTTCTATCACTGTCCCAGATTAAATGGAGGCATGAACCCACTATCGAGCATAAATACCCCCTCTTGGAGTTACAAGTATCAACTTGGCCAGAGCCTCTACTAGCAAAGGAGAGCATGCAAGAACATAAGCAACACATAAATAATAGATTGATAATCAACTTGACATAATATTCTAGATTCATCGGATCCCACCAAACACAACATGTAGCATTACAAATAGATGATCTTGATCATGTTAGGCAGCTCACAAGATCTAAACAATGATAGCACAAGCGGAGAAGACAACCATCTAGCTACTGCTATGGACCCATAGTCCAAGGATGAACTACTCACGCATCAATCCGGAGGCGGGCATGATGATGTAGAGCCCTCCGGTGATGATTCCCCTCTCCGGCAGGGTGCCGGAGGCGATCTCCGGAATCCCCCGAGATGGGATTGGCGGCGGCGGCGTCTCAGGAAGGTTTTCCGTATCGTGGCTCTCGGTACAGGTTTTCGCGACGAAGGCTTTAAGTAGGCGGAAGGGTTGGTCGGGGGCACGGGGGGCCACACCATAGGCCGGCGGGCCCCGTGCAGCCGCGCCGCCCTATGGTGCCGGCCCCTCGCGACCCCACTTCGTATCTCCTCCGGTCTTCTGGAAGCTCCGCGGAAAAATAAGACCCTGGGCATGACAAACATGCCGAGAATATTCCGAGAATATTTCCTTTGTAGGATTTCTGAAACCAAAAACAGCAGAAAACAGCAACTGACGCTTCGGCATCTTGTTAATAGGTTAGTGCCGGAAAATGTATAATAATGATGTAAAGTATGTATAAAACATGCAAGTATTGTCATAAAAGTAGCATGGAACATAAGAAATTATAGATATGTTTGGGACGTATCACAATCCCATACCAAAATGACATGACAAACAGGCACTGAGCATCTCAGCAATTTTTTATTTACTATGGGTATAGCTTTTTATTGCAAAAACTTCATAGAATGCTCACTATGGTTTAGCTGTAAATTTCCACCATGAATGATGCATGGCTTAGATTAGCGGCCCATGCGTTTCTCTAACTCATATACAAACTCCATGGACTTATAAGTTTCTATTTTATTTCGCACCGCTAGGCATCCATAAACAAAAGAACATGACATCAACTAAATATAAGTGCAATGTCGAAAGTGTTCCCCATGAAAGCATGGTTCTACTAACTACCAACTCACAATTTGCAAACATATAAACTTCATAATATAGACACAATGATCAAATTTATTAAGTACAAAAAATTAAATGTGCCATCAAGTTCGTGAGAGCTTTACTGAATTTTCTCATGCCAAGATTTAATTTGGAAGATAAAAACATGATGAATTACTTGGAATAGCAATAATGCTACTAGATAGATATAGTGGACACAATTGGAAAACTTTGTTTAATGGTGGTTGGAGACACGAGTAGAGATCATACTCAGCAAAGGCGAAGGCTAGCAAAAGACTGGGAGTGACTAACTAAGAGAGCAATAATGACCATAATCATGCATAGCGACAAAACATTATCAATCAAAGCATAAAGTGAAATTACAAGTCAAAAACTAAATGATCATAGAGGCTTTAGTTTTGATTGGTTATAGTTATAACATGGTATAAGCATGCGCCAAGTCAACCCAATAAACCATTAAAGGAGAATACCACAATATTATGCTTTTATGACAGAAACAACACATGATTCTTTCAATGACACATTATGCACTCTCAGCCATTTGAAACAAGTCATGCTAAAACAATAAATACTAAGCATATGAAAATAATAACATCCAACATGACATGTCAAAGTCTAGACAAGTTTCCTTTTGCATCACTATAGACATGAAACATTTTACTCGTATCCAACACCAATCAATTTATTTGAAATAACTCTCAGAGATGAAATACAATATGGACCAGAGAGCTAATCATACATAAATAAAGAATATTAACAATCTATGAACAAAATTCGAGTGAAAAAACAAGAGCTAAATGCAATACTAGAAAACTAGAACACTCGCAGAAAATAAGAGCGAAAACTAGAGCGTTCTATGCAATTAAAACGGAGTGTATCTCTCTCCCACACAAGAATGCTAGGATCCAACCATATGCTAAAGCTATAAAAACAAAACAAAAATAAAGACGCTCCAAGAACAACACATAGCGTATGAAACAATAAAAATATAGCGCATAGAAAGATGACCTGTTGCTTTGTTGATGAAGAGGGGATGCCTTGGGCATCCCTAAGCTTTAACGCTTGTACCTATTGAATATTTCTTGGGGTGAAGGGACATCCCTAAGCTTGAGATTTTGTCCATACTTCATCTCATCACATCATTCTTCTCTTCCTACACTTGAAAACTTCTTTCATACAAAACTTCACACAATTCTCTATTAGCAGCATTAGTACAATCAAAATAAACAAATCCAGTTGGGTTCAGTACCAACATATATCAAACATCTATTAAAGCATAAACTACTGTAGCAACCTTTTAAAAATCTCTTTGATCAAAAGAACTAAAAAAAGAGATTTAAGAGGCAAATGCAAATAGTGCAGAAATCTGTCAAAACAGAACAACAGATAAATATAGATTTATTTGAAAATCCTCTGTTGCTCATATCGAAAAGTTGTCAACTAACGAACGTTAGATAATAACCTGGGGCATATGCATAAAAAATTACATCTCAAATTTCCGCTCTGGCTATTTTAAAGAATTTTTAGGATAACAGCACATAATCTGTTTTCAGGACAGGAACTTCCCCAAATCTTACTTTCTCTCTATTAGAAGCTATTCTTGGCACCAAAACAAAATAAAAATGATAAGGAGAGTTTATTACAGAGGTAACAACTTTCAAGACTCAACATAAAATAAAAATTACAGAAATAAAACAATGAGTTGTCTCCCATAAGCGCTTTTCTTTAATGCCTTTCAGCTAGGCGCAGTAGTTTGAGAAGATGCTCACATAAGAAATATGAATTGGAGTAAAAGAGGGAATAAAGAAGAAAATATGAAACACATTTAATCCTAACCCACTTACTATGCATAGGAATCTTGTACACAAATAGATTCACAAAGAACAAAGTGACAAGCATAGGAAGATAAAACAAGAGCAATTTCAAAACTTTCAGCATATTTTCCTCTCTCTCATAATAACTTTCAGTAGCATCCTGAATAAACTTAACAATATAACTATCACATAAAACATTCTTATCATGAGCCACATGCATAAAATAATTATTACTCCCCCACATAAGCATAGTCATTCTTATTAATTGTAGTGGGAGCAAATTCAACAAAATAGCTATCATTATTATTTTCATCACCATAATCATCAAATGTAGGAGGCATATTGTAATCATAATTAAATTTCTCCTCAATAGTAGGTGGACTAAAAATAACATAATCATCATATATTGGAGGCATAGTATTATCATAGAAAATTTCCTCCTCAAAAGCTGGAGAACTAAAAAGGTCATTTTCATAAAAACTAGCTTCCCCAAGCTTAGACTTTTCCATAGCATTAGGAATAATGGTGTTCAAAGAATTTATATTAATAACATTGCTATCAGCATGCAAGTAAAGTTTCATAGGTTATTTAATTATCTCTTCAAACACCTCATGTCCTAACTCACTTCTAATTTTGTTGTTGTTTTCCATTAAGCCTAACTAGTGAAAGTAAAAACAAGAAACAAAAAGATGTAATTGCAGAATCTAAAGAAAATAACTTCGAGCACTCACCAGCAGCTAAAAGGCTTAGTAGCCAAAGGATGTGAGTACCTTTTACCTTCCCTCCCTAGGATCAGCGCTAGAAAAGAGCTTGATGTCTACGCACGCTTCTATTCTTGTAGATAGTGTTGGCCTCCAAGTGCAGAGCTTTGTAGAACAGCAGCAAGTTTCCCTTACGCGGATGACCCAAGGTTTATCGAACTCAGGGAGGTAGAGGTCAAAGATATCCCTCTCAAGAAACCCTGCAATTAAGATACAAGAAGTCTCTTGTGTTCCCAACACACCCAATACACTTGTTAGGTGTATAGGTGCACTAATTTGGTGAAGAGATACTAAAATGCAAGTGACATGGATGAATATGAGTGGTAATAATAATCTGAAATAAATATGGCAGCAAGTAGACATGCAATAAAACAGTAAATAAATGGTGATTCGATGCATGGAAACAAGGCCTAGGGATCATACTTTCACTACTGGTCACTCTCAACAATGATATCATAAGGAATATAAATATAAGCACTTTACTATGCTACTCTGAACTACTCTCCAGCTGGATAACAAACACTAATTCACCGTGTAGGGCTGCAAAAGCAAACTTTTAAGATGTATTTTCAAATACTAATGAACACCCACGCTGTACTTTGAGCAATCATAGGAGGTACTAACACAACACAATTTCATAGAGACATCCAACTCAAATCATAATTCAGTGAACAAGTATTTTGTGAAATATAGCCTAAGACACCCACACTGTGCACACACTCCACCTTTACACACGTAGGACAAGAAGTCTCCGGAGATCACATAAGTAAAATCCACTTGAATAGTATAACAACATCTAGATTACAAAGCGCATGGTCACATAAAGATCACACCATGGGAGAGAGAGAGACAGACCACATAGCTACTGGTAGAGCCCTCATCCCTGAGGGAGAACTACTCCCTCCTCATCATGGGAGTCAGCAACAACGATGGAGATGGTGGTGGAATCGATGGAGATGGCTCCGGGGGCAATTCCCCGTCCCGGCAGGGTGCCAGAACAGAGACTTATGTCCCCCGAATCTTGTCTGCGACTGCGGCGGAGCTGCGGAACTTTTCGTGGGCAGAGGCTTGTATATTTAGGGTTTTTGCATCGGGAGCTTTATATAGGCGTAGGATTTAGGTCGGTGGAGTGCCTAGGGGGCCCACACCATGCCTTGGTGTGGGCCAAGGCTAGGCCGCGCCAAGGGCAGGTGTCACCGCCCTGTGGCCCTCTTCCGTCTCTTCTCTGGACTCCGTCTCCGCTCCGGAAAAAATAGAAATTTTGGCTTTTGTTTCGTCCAATTTCAAGAATATTTCATGTAAAACTTTTCTGAAATACAAAACAGCAAAAAACAGGGAACTGGCACTGTGGCATCTTGTTAATAGGTTAGTGCCGGAAAATGCATAAAAGTGCCACGAAGTGTAAACAAAACATATAGTAATTGGTGTAAAACAAGCATGGAGCATAAAAAATTATAGATACGTTTGCGACGTATCAGCCGCCGCCATCATCCACCCTAGTTCGGGACGGTTCTGAAGCTCTTCCTGGCACCCTGCCGGAGAGGGAGATCATCACCGGAGGCCTCTTCATCATCATGCCCGCCTCCAAAGTGATGCGTGAGTCGTTCTTCTTTGGACTACGGGTTCATAGCAGTAGCTAGATGGTTGTCTTCTCCTCCTTATGCTTCATGTTTAGATCTTGTAAGCTGCCTAACATGATCAAGATCATCTTTATGTAATGTTGCATGTTGTGTTTGCTGGGATCCGATGAATATTGAATAGTATGATTGAGTTGATTATAGACCTGTTTTATATGTTATTTTGTGATCTTGCATGCTCTCTGTTCCTAGTAGATGATGTGGCCAAGTATGTGCTCGTGACTCCAAGAGGGAGTATTTATGCTCGATAGTTCATGCCTCTTGAAATCCAGGAGAGTGACAATAACTCCTAAGGTTGTAGATGTGCTGTTGCTACTAGGGAGAAAACAACAATGTTTTATCCAAGGATAATTTCATTGTTTACTTTACACACTTTACTTAATGCAATAATATGTTGCTTGCAACTTAATATCCAAAGTTGTTCGGATGATATCACGAGGGTGGATTATTAGTCATAGATGCAGTTGGATTACGATCTATATATGAATCTTGTTGTAATGCCCAAATGAATCTCATAGTAATCATCTTGTCATGTATGGTCCTTATTCCTCTAGTGAACTGTGGACCCCGATCCTTTCTTTTACACTGATAAAACCATCTACTGCAAGCACTGTTCTCTTTATTTCACTGCAAACAAACATCTCTTTCCACACTATACGTCCAATCCTTTGTTTTCAGCAAAACCAGTGAGATTGACAACCTCACTATAAATTGGGGCAAAGTAATTTGGTTGTGTTGTGTGCAGGTTTCACGTTGTTGCTGACACCGGTAGTGCGCCCTGCCAAAGTCAGTCAGCAACACCTTCAGAAGTGATTTCTTTCTCCTACTGGTCGATTAAACCTTGGTTTCTTTCCAAGGAAAAACTTACTGATGTGCTCATCATACCTTCCTCTTGGGGTTTCCCAACTGCATACTCTGCACGACATCAGTGGTACCTTTGAGAGAGTAGTGCATATGGTAGATGTAGGTTTCGTTGCGTGTATTTCCTCTACGAGATTTGAGAGTAAGTTATTGGATCCTTCCAGATGGATCTGGTATCACATGTGCCCCATCTTCGCCGTTGCAATGCTCTGGTGGTAGTAGCTGCGGCGGGCAGGGAGGACAAGCATAGGTGTCTCCGAAAATAAGGTTGGTGCTTCAAGTTCCTCTGTTGTAGCGCAATACCAGGAAATCATAACCGAGCTTCTTTGATGAGTTTTCGAGGAGGAGGGTAGAAGAGTAGGATTTCGGTATGGGATCCTTCAATTAGCGTTGATTGTTGGATTTTGGGGTCTAAGAGGTTTCACTTGATCTCTTCGCCGTGGTGGTGGAAGGGGACAAATCGAGGTGCCAAAATATGATGATGCATGGGGAGTTTTTGTTGCACATTGAAGTCTCCTACATGACGGCCTTGGTTCACCGCCATGACATTTGGCAGAAATGGCAGCCGCTCTGGATGCTGACGTCGACACCAACTCAACCTTAAAGACGGAGGCCCTTTAAGGGATTCACGGCATCCTGCGTCACGCTTCCTTTCCAAGTGCTTTCGTCCGCGGTGAGAAGAAGGACATCCGATGGTGGAGTCCTTGCACCCTTCAGGGCCTTTCCCCATTCAAAAAAGAAAGTTAAACCTTTTAAGTTCGAGCCAGAACAAACTCATGTTTCATGCGTGCGCTCGTGGCACACGAGGACGGGCGATTTAACGGTTTTCTTAGGCGCGCCTTTTGTAAGCCCGATGTGGATCGATCATGCTAGGAGCCCCGACACATCGTACAGGAGCAGTAGCATCTCAACATGCATGCATCCAGAGTCCTCCACCGGCAAGATTGATAGTTCGATCCATTCTCTCTGGAAAAGAGAGATCGCGAACACATGACTCCTCTGTGATACGCAGACTTAACTTTGTGACAGATCACGTGGAGCAGCGCCAAACCTATTTCAATGATCGGCGAGGAAGTGGTGTGCAATCCCATCACGTGAGTTCAACTTCAACTCCTCGTGAACATGCATGCACGATGCTGCTTCATATTTGTAGCATCGCCAGATTCTGCCTTGCAATACTTTTAAACTTTTTAGGTAGCCATTTTCTTTCCTTTTAACTGTAACTACGGCGGGCGTAAGCCAACCTAAACATATGTTCAGCCAAATTTTTTATAAAGCTTTTCAGCCTCTAAAAATATGTACAGGAGCAGTAGCATCTCAACATGCATGCATCCAGAGTCCTCCACCGGCAAAATTTTGCGCCTCGCTGTTGACGGGCACGTCACCTACCACTGAAAGCATAGCGCCGGTTAAATCCTGGAATAAATCCAGGTAATGCAAACACCCATGCCAAGTCTAGAACTTGAACCTGGGTGGGCTGGTTCCACCACAATGGACCTAACCACCAGAGCCAAGCTCTGTTTGCGTTCTTCAGTTTTATTAAGAGTCATTTTAATGTACATCGAATCAGTTTGTGATCTGAACGCTTTAGATTATATTATAGGAAATTTTCAAGTGAGTTCAAAGAGGATGTTTGGTTCCTAGCCATAATTTGCCAAGCCAACATTTGGCAGTTTGGTGTGTATTTGCTTTTTGCCACACTTCAGAATTTCCACACTTTTGTTTTTCATATGGCCCACCTGCATAGATTGAAATATTTACCACACTTTGTCGATCCTAGTTTCTTTGCCACATTTTTGTAGCTGCCATATTTGTTGAACTTTTAATAGGCCTAACTTCTTGTTTCTCGTCAAGGGCTTCTGAAGCGAGGGCATATGCACTCGCCAAGGGTCTACAAAACCGGCTGTGAGCTCTTGTTTTCGCTATAGGGTGACTCAGGGAAGCTTCCAGTTTTTAGTTGGTGGGGTGTTTGTTTCTGTTTTTACTTCATCCATTGTCGGGTTTCTAGGTGTTAAGTGGTGGCTTCGGGTATGATGTATAATCTTGAAAGCCCCTGTTGAATAACTTTTAAATAAAAGACGTATGCATCGTTTTGATGCAGAGGCTGGGGCTTTCCCATAAAAAAAAATAAACTAAGTACATTTAGCAGATCTAAATAGGAGCAAAAACTAGAACATGCATTGTGACGAGAAGGTCGCTCTAGCAACATCACCATGGCTGTTGTTTATGTCGCCCATGATATTGTTGAAGTCGTTAGATCTGTCAATGAAGCAACAATCTAGCGAGGATCAACTCGAACAACACCGAGCAGTCATGCCAGCATGTACATACTGCTTTCCTGGGCTACAACACATGTGTCATTCAAAAAACAAAAAAATAGCACGCTATTTCGACGTTTTAGCGGTGCTATAGCGTATTTAGAAGATGAACAGTACGTTATGCATAATTTGCTTGCTACGACGCTAATCTCGCTATTAGCGGCGCAAAAACTCGCTATTTGTGGTAACGTTATAGAGTGCTAAGAAATGTTATGGAACTAGCGGCAACCCACAAGCCCCTGATTTCAACCAAGCTCAACTCAGCCCTAGGTCGGAGACCAACCGTTGCCACTTTCGACTCCCCACGCGCCACGGCGGTGGCGACTACAGGAACAACGCCACTCCTCTCCAGCTCTGCCCGATCACCTCCGCGTGTCACGTCCTGACCATAATCACTAGGAGGATGGGTGCCTCGACAAGGAGCTCGATCTGACGTCGTTCTTTGCGGCCACGCCGCCACCTCTTGGGCAGCACGCGAAAGTCTTATCTAGTTTCATCCTTGCATGTTCTCTTCCATCTTGGCTAGTACCAGAAGGTAGTTAAGTAGTGGTTGCCGCAGCCCATAGACACCATGGTTTAGCTCTATAATTCTTATTTCAGTTTAGCTATGTACTTCTTAGTTCAGTTCAGTTACATAGTTCTTGTCTCCGTCCTGCATGTTTCGTCTCTATGAGGGGAAGGGAAAACTTATTAGTATAATCTAGCCAAAACTGGTTAATTATTTATGTATTTATTATTTCATATAATTTGTTAGTTGATGAAATCCTTAATATCCCTGTCGATTTTCTATTTTTTTGCGGGACGCTATTTTGAAAAATAGCATGCTATTAACACGTTATAAATTGCACAACGTTCAGAAAAGGACCACGCTATTTTATTTAGGGCACTATTTTTTTGTTGCCGAGTACTGAGGTGTGTGTTTATAGAGAATCAACATGTGGTTAGATGGCTAGGAGATCAGTGGCACCCAAAGCCCAGCGAAGTTCAAATCTTAGATTGACACTTTGGTGTCTCACTAAAAGACGGAATATTCTGCAATGGGAGGCGACGTTTCCGTCGACAGCGAGGGGCCAAAAGTGATTTCGCCAATCTTAAGACCCGCTGGATCATTTTTTTGGACTAAGTCTCTTGAAAGGTAGGGTGTACGTGCGTGCGTTTATAGAGGTAAGTGTACAGTGAACTAAGTTTGTACTGCGTTTCAAAAAAAAAGGCGTCGGCGTTCGAGCGCGCGTGGCAAATTAAGAAAATAACCAAAAATTGTTGCAGAAACAATTGTCTTCTACTTTCCATTTGCTGGAGGTCGTCTCCTCTCCCACCGGCCGCGGGCGTCGGCGGCCCGTGGTAACCGGCCCGGTGATTAGACCCCTCCATCTCCCGCTGCTGCTGCTTGCATCTCCTCCTCGACTCCCACTATTCAGCACTCCGTCCATCTATAAATAACCCCGTTGCCTTCCTCCCTCCCATATATCCTCGCGTCGCATCGCATCGCATCGCCCAAGAACCATAGCTACACCGCCACCACCTTTTGCTACCACTGCCAAGCTTGCCGATGGTGTCACGGCCGGGGTCGAACAGGACGACCAAGGAGGACGAGGAGGAGGAGGAGTATGAGGTGGACGTGGTGCCGGACCGGCTCGAGTCGTCCCGCCAGAGCCGCCTCGCGCTCTTCGGCTCCGAGCTCCGCCTCGACCGCTTCCGCCCGCGCCGCCGCCGCCGCCGCCTCCCCGCCGTCGACGGCGAGGGCGGCTTCTTCCACGACCTCATCATCCTCCCGGACAACAAGTACGCGCGCACCGCTCGCTCTAGCTCCCCTTCGTTTTTCTCGGTTGTTGGCTCGCGCGCGCCCGCACACCTGGCTGGCCACTGTAGGAAATCTCCTCCCTTCTCGACGCGTGTTCCGGAAGCTCGCTCGACTGGATATTGCTTCGCCATGATTAAGCAAAGCTAGCGGCCGTTCAGGAAAATAAATCCAAACAATCGGCACCAGAAATATTCGCAGTAAATCCTGTGCCGGTTGAGAATAGAGATTTTTCCGGCGGATTTTTCGGCCTCTGTTACTTTTACTGCCGTCCCAATCGTCGCTTCCGGTGTACGTACGGTGCGTGCGCTCCATGGCCGCCGCAAACCGGCCGTCGGTTGTGGATCAGCTCGCCAGTTGCGCGAGCTTGCTTGGGCAAGGGCGATGTAGGTTGAAGCTAGCGTTCACGGGTTCGTGTATAATGGCCGCAGGAACAGAGGTGCTACGTACAGTACTACTACTAGCTAGCCTACTTTTGCGTTATCAACTCCTGTCGCACGAGCTTTTGCCTTTTCAGCAACACGACTTTAATTTGCTGGCCGTGTTCATTATCCACTACTAGAACTGCAAAATTTGTAAGCATGCTGAATACAAATTCACAAGTACCGGATTTTTTACCCAGAGAATCGATGAATCGACAAATTTGGATGCATATATGTGTTTCTTATTTAAACACACACAGCACTAACAGAGGATCCCAACTGCCAACTTGCATATTTTTTCTTACTAGGTACTACCATCAACTACAAAGCATTTTTTTCTGAATATAATGGGCAGGGCTCTGTGCTTATCACAGTATGACAAGTAAGCTATATATAGCTTGCTCCAGCAGCCTTCCTCCTCAAACTCCAACCAGGTGTACGGCTGCTTGAGAGGCTGTCGGTAACGTCCTGCTCTCCAAATTCGGTTTCTACACCCCACGACTTGGATTGGTGGTTTGAACGAGCTAAAGAATTGAACAGGACAGCCGGGAGAGCCGCTAATCCTGGGGGTGTAGCTGGAGTCATTATCTTGAGGAATTTTTAAGTGGATACGTAGCCTGCAATCTGTTTTAGTCATGTGGTTATCTCCTGACAGCTATGATATGCGTTTGACGTGGACTGTCTGATTTTGATTTGCGGTGATCGCGCATGAGTAGACAGACATAGTTGGTGACAGTTCGAATATGCTAAATGCAGACTTAGATCCAGATTTCAGGAATATGGTTTGGGGTAACAGTGTGCCTGATTGTTTTCTAGCTTTAATTCAGTGGGCTGTAGATAGTAATAAGTGTCTATTTTGTCAGTACGAGGCTTTGCAATTTTACATCAACTTTGCAGGTATCAGAAGCCAATGGTTTGTGGTACTGGTATGCCCGATAAATTTAAGCCTTTAGTTCAGGCTATGAAAGCATTGTATATTAATGTCTACTTAATTGTACTACCAAGATATATTAATCACTACGACGTTATATATAAAATATAGCAAAAACGTAGCATGAAGGTGTAAAACTGCATATTAGATGAAAAAGTCAGATCTTCTGAATACTGACTTTAGTTCTTAGTTTTGCCATTCGTTGGTGATTGCGACAGATATTGTTGGGGATGAGGTGGACATCCGTACCGTCATGTTGGTTTATTTCATTCCATGTGGCTGCATCTCAGTTAGTAGTTTATTACAATACCATTGGATCGGTGCACAAGAGAAACGCACTCATGGCCACATCACCCCTGACATGTTCATGTGCGAGCATGCGTAGGATCTCACCTATGTTACTTGATTAACTCTGCTGTGTGTACATCCTCCATTCTAGTACAGAGGGACCGTTAGGCCTAACTACTACTTTTGGTCTAATTAGTGAAGTCTGTTTGTGGGTGCTCTAGCCACTTTATCATACTGTTTTAACCTTCATATGCAACCAAATTGTGTGACTCTTAATCGACAAACGCGGTAAACTTTTGAAGTCCACTATATTGCTATCTTGGATCGTTGAAGAATGTTGTTAGCTTGTTCGATATCCATGCGAGAAATAGACAGAACATTTTACAATGGTAATATGAGGGGGTGCACATATACTGATTTATGATTTTGTTTTTCGGATGGCAGGTTGTATATGTTATGGACCAAGTTCATACTGGTTTGGGCAGTGTATAGTTCCTTCTTTACGCCATTCGAATTTGGATTCTTCAGAGGGCTACCAGACAGACTATTCATCTTGGACATAGTTGGGCAGATTGCTTTCCTTATTGATATTGTTCTGCAGTTTTTTGTGGCCTACCGCGACCCCGACACGTACCGCATCGTACTCAACCCAACCTCTATTGCCCTACGGTAATATTTTCTCACCCTATGCTTTGATAGTGCAACTAAAATAATTGGAACTTATCATGCATTAATGTACATTTGCATCTTTTTTGGTACTAATGTATTCACCCCATCCTTCATAAACCATCAGAGTAATTAAAATTGCTGGATCTCAATAATAATGTCTTGGAATCTCTCCATCATTTTGATGTTGCTGAAATGAAAATGCTTTCGCAGAATGGCATTTGCATGTTAACCATTTAAACAATACACTTTACGCATTTGTAACTTTTGAAATTGGTTCTGCGGTAACTTAATTTTAACTTTGAGCCTCTGATTTATTTGCCCTTTGAATCCAGATATTGCAAGTCAAGTTTCATTTTTGACCTCCTTGGTTGCTTCCCATGGGATATTATCTACAAGGTTACGCTTTTGCTAATCATCTCGATCTCACTTGTTAACATATTGTGTGGAGTTTATTCTGAGGTTAGCATCTTGATTGTCTGCTATTGTTTTCATATTATGATCTAACAGGCGTGTGGCAGTAAAGAGGAAGTAAGATATCTATTATGGATTCGTTTAACACGATCTCTGAAGGTCGTAGAATTCTTTAGAGATTTGGAGAAGGACATCCGTGTGAATTATCTGTTCACCAGGATAGTGAAACTTATAGTGGTAGAGCTCTACTGTACACACACAGCAGCCTGTATCTTCTATTACCTGGCCACAACACTACCTGAATCAATGGAAGGATATACATGGATAGGGAGTTTGAAGTTAGGAGAGTACAGCTATGAGAACTTCAGGGAGCTTGATCTTGTCAAGCTTTATATGACATCACTATACTTTGCTATCGTCACCATGGCAACTGTTGGTAAGTTTAGGTCTCATGTTCAATACGAAGTTCTTGCCTTTCCATCTCTGCTTTTCAGAAACATAAAACGTGCCTGTTTTCTCTCTGTAGGATATGGTGACATTCATGCTGTAAATGTGAGGGAAATGATATTTGTCATGATCTATGTTTCCTTTGATATGATTCTCGGAGCTTACCTCATAGGTAACATGACTGCACTTATTGTCAAAGGCTCGAGAACTGAGCGATTTAGGGATAAAATGAAAGAAGTCATCAGGTATATGAACAGAAACAAACTTGGGAAGGAAATAAGAGAACAGATCAAGGGGCATTTAAGGTTACAGTACGAGAGCAGCTACACTGAAGCTTCTGTACTTCAGGACATTCCCATTTCTATTCGGGCAAAGGTGATGCATTATATTTTTGACATATTGCCATCCTTCTGTCATATTGAAAACTTCCATTTCTTTGATTTCAGCTTGCAGTACTAATACTTCATAAGCTTTTGTGTCTTTGTATTATTGCATATCAAGTGCGATCCTGACTTGTGCTATGTAAGTGATATATATTGTATTATAAATGCAGATTTCTCAAACACTGTACAAGCCATACATTGATAGCACTCCTCTGTTCAAAGGATGTTCAGCAGAATTCATTCAACAGATTGTACGTACTCTTTTCTTCTGTCAAAATTATATGTGTTCATTTATGTATAAAGTTAGTACTAAAAATTTGTTCAATATTTCTAATCATGTTCTTGCTCTTGGCAGGTGATCAGACTGCAAGAAGAGTTCTTCCTACCAGGAGAGGTTATTTTGGAGCAAGGAAGTGCAGTAGACCAGATATACTTTGTCTGCCATGGTGCACTGGTGAGTTCAAGCCTAGGAATAACTGCTTAATTCAGAAGAGTTATATTGTTTAACTTATAAATCAAAGTATTATTACATAATATACAAATAATATTTTTATTCATACTAAGTTACAATATGTTTCTGTACTGTTTAGGAAGGTGTTGGCATTGGCGAAGATGGTCAAGAAGAGACTATTTTGATGTTGGAGCCTGATAGTTCCTTTGGAGAAATAGCTATTCTTTGCAATATTCCACAACCCTACAGTGTTCGTGTTTGTGAACTTTGTAGGCTATTACGTCTCGATAAACAATCATTCACAAACATATTGGAGATCTATTTCGTTGACGGAAGAAAAATTTTGAGCAACCTCACCGAGGTACACAACAGACAATAGATACAATCATCATCATGACAGTTGTTACTTCACCAATTGCTGAATCTAAGGGTACTCCTTTTTTTTCATTGATGTGCTTCCTCTAACTGCAGAACAATGAATACGGTGGGCGAGTCAAACAACTAGAATCAGATATCACATTCCATATAGGGAAGCAAGAGGCAGAGCTGACATTGAGAGTAAATAGTGCTGCCTTCTACGGGGACCTTCATCAGCTGAAAGGTTTAATCCGAGCAGGAGCCGATCCAAAGAACACCGATTATGATGGACGGTCTCCTTTGGTGCGAACCTCTCGGAATAGTTTCGAAATTTTCATCCAATCCACAATGTTTTACCTTTTAGGATATATAACTTATGTCTGATGTAAACAATATCTTCTTTGCAGCATCTTGCAGCTTCCAAAGGTTATGAAGATGTTGCACAGTTCCTAATCCATGAAGGTGCTGATATTGATCTTATAGGTATGCCCACCCAGTTCAATGCTAACTTTGCTGACATTTCCAGATTCTTGCATATATACTTGTAGTGTACAACTCTGTGAAACATCTCATTTTATCTTATCACACATCTTATGCACTCGAATTATGTTCAAAACCAGATAAATTTGGGAACACACCATTGCTAGAGGCAGTGAAGCAGGGTCATGACCGGGTGGCCTCATTGCTCTTTAGCAAAGGGGCCAAGCTAAACCTCGAGAATAGCGGCAGCCATCTCTGCATGGCAGTGTCAAAGGGGGACTCTGATTTTGTTCGGAGGGCCCTAGCTTACGGAGCTGATTCAGACTCAAAAGACTACGACCACCGCACTCCTCTACATATAGCCGCTGCAGAGGGCTTGTACATGATGGCGAAGATGCTTGTAGACGCAGGCGCAAGCGTATTCACAACTGACAGGTAACACACAAAAAACTTCATCCTTGAAGTTTCTTACTTATTTTGTAGGCATACATGAGCTAGACATCGCCATGTATGCAGGTGGGGCACTACTCCGCTAGACGAAGGGCGTAAATCGGGCAGTAAGCCACTGATAATGTTGCTGGAACAAGCGAAAGCCGATGAGCTATCCAAGTTCCCCGCCCGTGGTGAAGAAGTGAGAGGCATGTTCAGAAGCTCATACTTTTGTCAAATTACTGCCCATGTTTTTCATTTTCTGACCTACACGAAAACTATCCTGCTAACAGATAAAATGCACCCGCGGAGGTGCTCTGTGTTCCCTAACCATCCATGGGATGCTGATGCTAATCGAAAAGAGGGGGTGGCTCTGTGGATTCCCCACACGATTGATGGACTCATCAGGGCAGCGCAGGAGAAGCTGAGCTTGTCCAGCTCATGCCAGCGCTTGCTTGGCGAGGATGGCGCAAGGGTGCATGACGTCGACATGGTCCATGATGGCCAGAAGCTGTATCTGGTTGGAGGCGATGCCGAGGGACAAAGCAAGTAGGGTAGGTGTGCTATGGAGCAAACTAAGAAAATTAGAATGTTCTTCCAACAGAATTTTGCGGTTATCTTTTTCCCGCCAAATATTTATGTAGGATTAGCCTCCTTAGGTTTGCATGCTTGCTGGTTTTTATGTACCTCTGTAGATATACGAAAAGTAGCTATTTCTTCAATATGTATAGATTAATCATACGTGATGAGAACCAATGTTAATGGAATTGTAAATTGGAGATCTGCAAAAACTTACTCCCTTCAGAAGTTGAGCTAGATAATAAGTTGCATGGTCCACCACAAGGGAAAATAAAAAGAACAATCATGTTGTTTCAGATAAATGTTCGGAAGACAATAGAATTGGCGAATGCTCGACACCCAACTAGGTTGGCGTTGGTTTATATTTATAGTGTATACATGTGTACAAATACAGGTACAATACAGAAGCTAATATATGTATAGCCTAACACCATCCCTCAATATTAACCATGTCATCTAACATCTAACAAGTTAAGATTGCGCCTACAATCTTGAAACAGAGACAAAGACAGAGGCTTAGTGAAGATGCCAGCAAATTGGTCATTTGAGGAGATCCTTTAATTGCTCTCTCCTGATAGAACACCCCGATAAGTAAAATGCTTTCCTTCATAATTTCAAGGGTAGAATGGGCATTTCTATCTCTACATCATCTCCCTTTGATTTGTCATCTCTTTTGACTGAGTATCAGGTTTGGAATCCTTAATTTCACCTTTTTCTGAGGAAGAAATTGCAAATATTGTCAAGTATATGAAACCTGATAGAACCCCTGGACCGGATGGTTTTAATGCCTTGCTCCTAAAGAAATGTTGGCATATTGTGAAAATTGAGTTTATTAATCTTTTCTCCAAATCCTCTAAGAACATACTACAACATTATCCAATATGTTGATGATACAATTATTGTGTTTCCAGCTGATGAGGTTCAACTTTCTATCTTCAAGGATATTCTGAATCAGTATGTTGCTTTCACTGGCCTAAAAATTAACTGCAACAAATCTTCTTTGATCCCTATTAATTTGTCCAACAATGAAGTTGTCTCAATTGAAAACAATTTGAATGTTAGTTTGGTTCAATGCCTTTCACTTATCTAGGGCTGCCCATGGGTACCACAAACCCTATCATCAGAGATATATCTCCCCTCATTGATAGGGTTGAGAGAAGATTGTCTCCCACTTCCTCCTTTCTTTCTTATGGTGACAGACCGGTCCTGGTCAACTCCGTTCTATCCTCCCTCCCTACTTTTTCATGTTGACTCTAAAGATCCCCGTGGGAGTTTTTGAAGTTGTGGATAGAGCCAGAAGACATTGTTTATGGAGAAGAAAGAACAATGTTTAAGAAATCATTAATCTTAACTTATTGGTCGGCCCGATTCCGGTGAAGGCAGGCACGCGCGAGCTCCGCAGAGTGGGGGAGGTTGGTGAGGAGGGTTCGGGCTCACAGAGGAGGTAATAGGTAGCTGGTGGATATTCAGCAGGAAAAATGCGGTGAAGCAGCGGCGCGAGCTTGAACATGTTTCGGGGAGGAATTTTTTCCTCCAAACATCGCGTCTGAACAATTATAGGCACCGCGGATGCCGATGAGCAAAATATTGGCCCTCTATTTGTTTTAACTTGCTCGAGACGGCTTAGAGGAGAAAAAAGGGAATCTTTTCCTAACTTTTGCTCCTCTAAGTAATTTTGCTATTTCGGTTAGAGATGCTCTTATCCTCCTTAAATGGTGGTTTTCTTGGTCTAACTCAGGCTTGTAGTGTGTGTGTGTGGATGGTGAGCCAGATTAGTAGCCGGTGAGGGTTTTGATGCGATGTATTAGTGCGTCAAAGGCAATCACGATAGGCCTTGGGTTGATGGGAGGACCTTGAGCATTCTGAGCAGGTTTATGGTATGTAGACCGGAGAGCCGCAAGTCTTAGTAGGACCCTCATTAATGCTTCAAAACTTTGCGAGTTCTTGTAATCGCGTGGCCATAGGCGTCAGTCCTATTGAAGTGTTGTTGCTCGATCCAAGGGCCAAGGGGCATCTCTTCCGACGGTATCAAGTGTTGTTGCTTGATTGAAGACGGTGTATCAAGTGTTGTTGCTCGATCGAAGGCAGTGCGATAGTTGCCGATAAAATAAACATAATTAATAATGCACTTTCCGTGCAATTGGGACAACTAGCTTGTTCAAAAGTAAATGTGTCATGTCAATCTGTCGTATCTTCTTGCTATTTTTATCTCTAAAAAGTATTGTTTACAGCCACAATCATGATGTAACACATAATCTAAATTAACAATTATACGTCGAGCCATCACTTTCGATCGAGGTCCACCGTTTATTTGCTGGAGATGTTTGAGATTCGACGAGTGGAATCTCCCCCGGCCCGTCAAGCAGGAATCTCGCACAGGAAATGGAAAACTGTGCCTTGTCCCTCCCCGCGCAACCAGGAATATGGAACCCTGAACGCCGTGGCCCGTAGTAAGCGTGAGCAGAACTCCTCCATCTCCTGCTCACAGCCAGCCAGTGTTCTCCCCCTCTATAAATAACCCCGTCGCCTTGCTCCATTCTCGCGCCGGGGCCGCAACACACACCCAGTTCAAGGACAAACTTCAAAACCCAAACTCCGTCACTACCACCACCACCACCACCCCATTTCGCTGCCACCGATGGGTAGGCTGGGGTCGAAGAGGAGCGTCGACGAGGAGGTGGAGGAGTACGAGGTGGAAGTGGTGAACGACGGGCTCGAGTCGTCTCGGAACAGCCGCCTCGCGATCTTGCGCCCACGCCTCCATAGCGGCCGGGACGGAGAGGAAGGCTTCATCCACGGCCATATCATCCACCCTGACAACAGGTACGTGCTTGTAACTCCCTCTCCTCTTCCTCGACGCTTCACGCTGGGCCGCTGCATGTTGCGGAAAATTGATCGGCTCCGCTCCTAGTCCTATCTCACAGCTTTGCCAGCATGCATCTATCGATGCAGATGCGGGAGAGCAGGGAAGCACTCCATTTCGAAAAAAAATAATGCCGATAGCTTTGCTAGCTGTTGCTGCAACTAAACAGAATCAGAATTACCACACATTTTTCTTTCAAGTCTGCTAGCTGCGTCTGCTCGGATAGAAAAAAGATGTGGCAGCAGAGTGACAAGTAGCATGTTCAGACTTCAGAGTCCAGGGATTGTTGGCCGGAGAAAATAAATTAGTGTCTTCTGCCATCACAGCGAAAGTGAAATTGTTGTTTGAAAAGCATAAGGGTGTGAAATGTTATGTCGTCTTCGTGACTCTGGGAAATACTCCATCCGTCCTACTAAATAGTGTTTAGACACATCTAAATTTTAACAAAGTTGAGACATTTTTTATGGGATGGAGGGAGTAAGTGAATGAAGGAGGATACCCCTGATCCCATGATTAAAAACACGCAACGAATTGTATTACTAGAAAATTTCAGAACCCTTGAAATAAATCATGGACATAAGTACATAGCTGAAAATTAACCACCTGGGGAATAAGAGAGAAAAGGGAACTCTCATGATGCACCGTATGTACCTGGGTTTGACGGACGCGACGGCTTGTGGAGCGAGAGCATGGGCGATCATGGAGGGTGGCCGTGTGCTCTTTTTTCGTCATAGGGTAATTCACTGATGCCCCCGGTGTCAGATTAGCTGATGGGGCATTAGTTTCTGTTTCTGGGCATACAGCCCTGACGACATGTTTCTTCACCCATGCTCAGTTTTGAGTGGTGGCTTCGGATTTTGTGATTTATTCCTTTGACAAATATTTGTTAACTAAATCTAAATAAAGGTTGTATGGATCGCTTTGATGCATACGTGAGGCTTCGTTCCTCCTTTCGAAAAAAAAATTATGTACGGTATGGAGCTTGCATGTAGTAGTAAGGTAATCTGTTATTTTCTCCAAGTTACATACTTTTGTGTTTAAGTTTTAAATTTTACATGTCCATGCATCTATTATCTACATTTTTCGAAAAAAGGCGTTTTATTACTCAAAATGTTTGACGTAATACACCCGGCCTCTGCATAGTTAGGATGCACACAGCCGTTCAAGGTTACAAAAACACATTGTTCATCACAAAAGAGATCTCTAGAATGAAAAAAAAATATCATGGTGTAGGAGCCGTTATCCCCAGACTATGCAGCCACCAATGTTGAATAATAAACTCCTTGGCCGAATTATCTACATGCATAATTATTTTTCTTTTTTAAAACTTTTAATTAATTTTCCTATCTAACTTGTGTCTTACCATCTTATTCCATTGCACAAGTCTATTGAAGAAATATAATTAGTAGAGATATATGTCTCTTTATTCTCACTGCATATTATATTTTTTCGACCTGCGCTTCGAAAAAAATGATAAAGGTGTTCCTCTTGCATGTAGTTTCATACAAGATTTTTATTTTTGACATGAAAATCGGTAAACAGGGACGCTTTGCTATATCGTGATCGGTTATACTCCATTAAACGCGTCTTACCTTTATTAAAGTTTGGATGTATATATAGACACTAAATAATAACTAGATATATTAAAATTTAGACAAAGTTAAGACAACTTTTATGGAAATGGGGAGTAGGATTTTTACACAATTTACTGTTCATTCGGTCCAGAGTACCGTTTCTAAATCTTTGCTCTAACGGGACTCTCTGGTCTCTTTACCGCCCTTCTTTTCGCTTGCTTTCTTTTGTCGTCTCCAGGCAGCATCAAAACATTGTATGCCTTTAACTTGCGGAAAGTGTCTTTGGCACATGAGCACCAGTGCTCCTGTTTTCTAAAAATCATATTTTTTGAATTCCAAAAAAATTGATATTAAGTACTCACATACATATAAACATTTCGAAGATACTGTGTGAATTCTGTAGAAAAATATGTTGCTATACAAAAAAGACAAATTTCTGACAAATATATGCCACTATAGGTAGCAACAAATTTGTTTTTTTCCTGTAGCTCAAAATACAATGCAATCTCTAACGAAATTTTGCACGAGTATTCATGACATATGTATGTATTCACGAAATAAATGTGACGATTTTTTAAAACATAGATATACAGTTTTTAAATTTTTAAAAAACCAGGAGCACTGGTGCTCATGTGCACCAAATTTACTTCCTTTAACTTGTGGTACGTATGTTCACGTGCAGGGAGTAAACGTACAACTGGAGCACATATGTTTTACTGTACTAGTTTTAAGTCAAACATGCTTACATGCGTGATGGGAGAAGATTTAGATTTTTGAACTGCCTACATGCACAAGTAGCTATTGCTACCAGCTTTCCAAACAATATACTACCTCTGTCCAATTTTAGATGTCAAAAATTTGTCTAAATTCGAATGTATCTAGACATTTTTTAGGCATAGGTACATCCAAATTTAGATGAACCACTGGACATCTATTAACGGACGGAGGGAGTATTACAATGTGGAGATGTCTCTGCTTATCAAATTATGACAGATAAGCAACTTGCATAGGTAGCCTCCCTCTTCCAGGCCAACCAGATGTACGGATACTTGTGATGATTTTGATAACGTCATGCTCCCCGAAATTCCCTCTCGTTGCTTCGCTGACTTTGCTAGATTGATAGTGACTGCGCTACATGGATACTAGTTTGAACGGCCTAAATTAAGCCGGAATATTATTTTTGGACAGTTCGGTTCATGTGGGGAATCTTTTTAAAACCAAGTTAATTACGTGGTTGATGCTACAGACTACGGTGCATGTTTTGTTTAGCACTGATCGCAGATGATTAAACGAGTTGTTGACACTTGACACTATGCACTTCAGCTAATGGTTCTGAAACTTGTAATTCAGCAGGCTACTTAACTGAATAATGGTTTTTAAGTTTCTACTTCAAGGGATCAATATGAAAATTTGTGTATTAGCATGTACTGAAAGTTGATGGCTTATTATTCATCCATGCTACTTAATCTACTCTTTGGTCGGGGATGTTGTCCCTGCAGGTTGTATCAGTTATGGACCAAGTTCATATTGGTTTGGGCAGTGTACAGCTCCTTCGCTACGCCCTTCGAATTTGGATTCTTCAGGGGACTCCCTCCGAGGCTGTTCGTCCTGGACATAGTTGGTCAGATTGGCTTCCTTATTGATATTGTTCTCAAGTTTTTCGTGGCCTACCGCAACCCTGACACGTACCGCATCGTATGCAAGCCGACCTCTATTGCTCTCAGGTAACATTTTCTCGTCTTATGATTGAATAGTGTTGAACTATAATAAATGGGAACTTGCTCTGCATTACACTACATTTGCATCTTTCTTGATGCTCCTATGTTTGCACGACATCCTCTATACATCATCAGAATCATTAAAACGGGGATCTGAAGAGTAGTGTGTTGGAAATCTCAGTTTTTTGGATGTTGCTGAAGTGATTGCACATTTCCTTCAAACATAAAGAAAAAAGCTTTTATTCTTGCACTCGTACAAGAGGGCTCCGATTTTTTTTGAAACGAGGCAAAAGATTTGCCATTTTCATTAATAGAGAATAAGTTTAGAGTTTTATAACAAATGCCTAGGACATGTCCTAAGACTTTATCAAAACCATACTCTCCCGGTATTACATTTCACAATTCCTTAGCACCGGCCAAGCAAGCACCTAGCCCGAGCCTCATCTTTGATCTTGACGATGATAGAATTTGTGGCGGAAGACTCTCGCATTGCGCTCCTTCCAAACTTTCCAAGAGATGAGCATAAGCAAGGATGCCAAAGCTTTCCTATGTTGACCTCTTCGTAAGGCAATATTAATCCACCACACAGCGATGTTTGGCTCATTGATCCATGACTCCGGGGGTCTATCATGATTCATGAATACCACACCAAGCTAGAATATCTTTCCAAACTCGCAAGGTAAAGCGGCATTTATACATGAGGTGGTCCGCCGTCTCTTGGACTTGGTTGCATATAGGACAATTTCCACAATTTTCCCAACCTCTACGTTGAAGCCTATCCGCCGTCCATGCTCTATTTTGCATAATCAACCAAGCGAAGAATTTGCACTTTGGAGGTGCCCAAATTTTCCAAACCGTGGAGTTTAGGGAAGTTGAAACTAGGCCTTCGAATTGCATCTTGTAGGCCGAGGAGGCGAAATATTTTCCATCATTTGTGAACTTCCAACTAATGGTGTCCGGAACATCATGGAGAAGGTGCACGTCTTGAAAGAAACCCCTAAGCTTGACAAATTCTTCAATGTGAGGCACCCCAAACTCATGAGGGATCTTTATTTGATTGACCCAAAAATTGTTATGGAGAGCCTTCCGGACATTGCAATTCTTCTTCTTAGACAATTTAAAGATCAAGGGCGCCAAATCACATGGGCAAAGTCCGCCAAGCCAAGGAGTGGTCCAAAACTTCGCCTTTTCTCCATTTCCAATATTAACAAAAGTGGCGGTCGCAAAATGCCGCCGGTCCTCCTTATTGCATGGATTACCAAGACCGATCCAAGATTTCGATTCATCGGTCCACTCAAGCCATAACCATCTTAGCCTTAGGTTGGCGGCAAACTTCTCGAGGTGCAAAATACCAAGGCCACCAAGCTTGGTAGGACGGTGAACTTTATCCCAATTAACTTTACACTTGCCCCCCGTCACTTTATCGCGGCCCGCGCAAAGAAAAGCCCGGAGAAGAGCCATGATTCTATGAGTGGCCTCCTTTGGAAGGTCAATGGAGGTGATGTGATGGATCGTTTGAGAAGTAAGGACGGAGCGAACTAACACTCTTCTACCGGCCATGTTCACATTCTTCCAATTTCCGGCGGCAAACTTTCCGGCAATTTTATCTTCCAAGTATTGAAGGTCCGCAGGTTTAAGCCTAGTAACCGACAATGGTAAACCTAAGTATCACATTGGGAAGGTTGTTCTCTTAGCCATGAAAGGCTGAATGATGTCCTCAAGGTCGAGACCGTCGCATTGAATCGGGTCAACAAGGCTTTCTTGGGGGTTGGCACCCAAACCGGTCACTTCACCAAAGGTAGAAAGAATTGAAGCGAGGCAAGTGATATCCTCTTTTATTGGGGCCAAAAAAAAATCGCCGCATCATCGGCATATAAGGAGGTGCGCGCAATCATAGCTCTTCCAAGAACGGGGTGCAACATTCCTTGGTTGGTAGCCTTTGCAAGATATGGTTGATCGGATCAATTGCGAACACAAAGAGGAGAGGGGACAACGAATCACCTTGCCGGAGGCCGCGGCCATGTTTAATGGGGTCACAAGGCACGCCATTAAGGAGGACTCTCGACGTAGAAGAGGAGAGGAGTGCCCAAATCCAATCCCGGAATTTCCTCCGGAAGCCACAATGTTGGAGAACATCCATGAGGTAGTCCCATCTCACCGAGTCGAACGCCTTTTTGATGTCAAGCTTGAAGAGTAGGCAAGGGGTTTTGGAGCGATGAAATTTGCAAGCAAGGTTCCTCACATACATGTAGTTATCGTGGATGCTTCTTTTTTTGATGAATGCACTTTGGGCATTGGACACAAGCGAGTCCAAATGGGGCGCAAGCCGAGCGGCCATCATCTTCGCAATATACTTGGCGATGGCATGGATAAGGCTTATAGGCCTATAGTCCAATATGTCTTCGGCACCAACTTTCTTTGGGATTAGAGAAATATTTGTGGAGTTGATCTAATGGAGATGCGCGGCATGAAGGTTGTGGAAGCTATGTATAACATGCACGATCTACAGCTTAACAATGTCCCAACAAGCCTTGTTGAAGGCACCGGTGAAGCCATTGGGCCCCGTGTCGCTAGCGGAACCAAAAATAGCACCTTTTTAACCTCCTCCTCTAAGAAGTCACCGGCGATATCGTCAAGATCGTAATCCGGGACCAGGATGTTGCTCCAATTTATGTTACTATTGCGTCAAGCTCCCCTTCTCATGATCGAGGCGAATTGGTTTTGGATTATTGTTTTCTTGTGTTGATTATTGACAGCCCAACCGTTCCGATTTAGGAAACTGTACTTTTCAAAAATGTTCTGCAAATAATTGAACATAACTTTCAAGTGCTGACTATTTTACCCTTGAATCCAGATATTGCAAATCAAGTTTCATTTTCGATCTCCTTGGTTGCTTCCCATGGGATGCTATCTACAAGGTTACCCTTTGGCTAACGATTTGAATCTCACTTGTTTTTTTCGATATGGGAGCGATGCCCCGGCCTCTGCATCAATCGATGCACACAGCCATTTATTTAAAATAGTACTGTAAACAAGAGTGTTTCTTACACATGAAAGTGTGCCATCGATGCAACACTACCAACCAGCTAAAGATGAAAAGTACAAAAACTAGCCATCTCGAATCCTACTAATATGACGCCATCCAGTAGCCTGGAAATAACAGTCCTGCGTGACCTTGAGTAGACGGCTGCATCCAGTATCCATAATACCCCGCTGGTCCTCCGGAAGCATATACGCCCATAGCTGTATCCATTGCGCCGCACGAAGAATAACCTGCAAAAAATTTGTTCCCTTCTGTCTGTTAAAAATAATATCATTTCGGCTAGTCCAGATCGACCAACATATTGCCGAAATACCAATCCGAATATGAGCCTTATCCTCTTTTTTAACACCATTTAACCAATTACCAAACATATTAGTTACATTAGCCGGTGGTGGAATGTTATAAGCAAAATATATCATCCGCCAAACAATTTTTGCAAAAGGGCAATGAAGAAACAAATGATCCACAGTTTCGTTATTGTTACAAAAACAACATATTTGACTCCCTGTCCATTTTCTCTTCACCAAATTGTCCTTTGTAAGCAAAACTTTATTACTAAGAAACCACATGAATATCTTAATTTTAAGAGGAATTTTAATCTTCCAAAGATATTTCCGTAAGAATCTAGTGTGACCATTCATAAGGTCCATATACATAGATTTAACAGAGAATAATCCACTATCAGTTAATTTCCAGATAAATTTATCAGGTTCATTTGTTAACTGAATATTCATCAGCCGTTGACATAAGTGTAACCATAGATTATATTTATATTCATTAAGCGTTCTCCTAAAACCAATATTAAGAGGATGCTCGGCCAAAACTGTAGATACTAACACATTTTTCCGTTGGACTATATTATATAGAGACGGATATTGGAGAGAAAGTGGAAGATCACCTAGCCAACTATCTTCCCAGAAGCGTACTCTCGTTCCGTTGCCAACCTTAAAGGCTCCTCTTTTGAAAAATTCATGTTTAACCCGCATGAGTCCCTTCCAAAAAGGAGAATCTGTGGGTTTGGCCTCAATTTGTGCTAAAGTTTTATTCTTGATATATTTATTATGTAATATCTGTTGCCACATCCCATCTTCATGTAGTAACTTGAATAACCATTTACTTAATAAACACATATTTTTCAGTTCAAGTACTTCGATTCCCAACCCCCCTTGATCTTTGGGTCTACAAATTATATTCCACCTAGACAATCTATATTTCTTTTTATCATCATCGGATTGCCAAAAAAACCGAGAACGATAATAATCAAGCCTCTTTCTTACCCCCTTAGGAATTTCAAGAAAAGATAACATGAACATAGGTAAGCTTGTAAGGACCGAGTTTATGAGCACAAGACGGTCCCCATAGGATAACATTTTACCCTTCCAACATCCTAGTTTCGACGCAAAACGATTCTCCACCGGATTCCACTCAGAATTGCGAAGCATTCGGTAATGGATGGGAATTCCAAGGTAACGAAATGGTAAAGCCCCAGATGTGCACCCAAAAATATGTTTATATTGGTGTTCCATTTCTATGGCTTTTCCAAAGCAAAATATTTCACTCTTGTGAAAATTTATCTTAAGGCCAGACAACTGTTCAAAAATACATAGGATGAGTTTCATATTAATGGCCTTCGCTAAATCATGTTCCATGAAGAGAATTGTATCATCAGCATACTGTAAGACAGATACCCCACCCTCAACTAAATCTGGAATAAGACCACCAACATGACCCTCCTCTTTAGCCCTAGCAATCAAAATAGCTAGCATATCGGCTACAATATTAAAGAGAATAGGTGACAAAGGGTCTCCTTGCCTTAACCCCTTTCGAGTCTGGAAATTATGACCTACATCGTCATTAACCTTAATTCCCACACTTCCCCCTTCTACAAAGCTTCGAATACGATCACACCACATTTGGTTAAAACCTTTCATACGAAGCACCTGCTGGAGGAAAGGCCACTTCACCTTATCATAAGCCTTTTCGAAATCGATTTTAAAAAGAACTCCATCTATCTTTTTACGGTGTAGTTCATGAATCGTCTCATGTAAAACGACAACCCCCTCTAAAATGTGTCTACCCGGCATAAAGGCTGTCTGTGTAGGTCTCACCACCTTATGCGCTACAGACGACACTCGGTTAGTAGAGACTTTCGTAAAGATTTTGAAACTGACATTCAACAAACAAATTGGCCTGTACTGCTGAATTTGCATTGCGTTTTCTTTTTTAGGAAGCAAAGTAATTATTCCGAAATTGAGTTTGAATCTCACTTGTGAATATATGGTGTGTAACTTGTTCTGTGGTTTACATTTCGATTGTTTCCTATTATGTTGATCTCCATTACAGGCATGTGGCAATAAAGAGGAAATAAGATACCTATTGTGGATTCGCTTAACACGATCTTTGAAGATCGCGGAATTCTTTCAGGATTTGGAGAAGGATATCCGTGTGAATTATCTGTTCACAAGGATAGTGAAACTTATAGTTGTGGAGCTCTACTGTACACACATAGCAGCATGTATCTTCTATTACCTAGCCACAACAGTGCCCGAATCAATGGAAGGATATACATGGATAGGGAGTTTAAAGTTAGGAGATTACAGTTATGATAATTTCAGGGAGCTTGATCTTGTCAAGCTTTATACGACATCATTCTACTTTGCTATCGTCACCATGGCAACTGTTGGTAAGTGCTGACTCATGATGTCATGGTCAACAAAAAGTTCTTGCCATTGCATCTCCATGTCCATAGCCATAAAAATGTTCCCGTATCCTAAAATACTAAGACGTTTTTCCTCTGCAGGGTATGGTGACATACATGCTGTAAATGTCAGGGAAATGATATTTGTCATGATCTATGTTTCCTTTGATATGATTCTTGGAGCTTACCTCATCGGTAACATGACTGCACTTATTGTCAAAGGATCGAGAACTGAGCGATTTAGGGACAAAATGAAAGAAGTTATCAGGTATATGAACAGAAATAAACTTGGGAGGGACATAAGAGAACAAATCAAGGGGCATTTAAGGTTGCAATATGAGAGCAGCTACACTGAAGCTTCTGTCCTTCGGGACATCCCGATTTCTATTCGTGCAAAGGTGATGAGTTATGTTTAAAGAACTTCTTTTCTTAAACTTTTAGATTGCAGTACCAATTCTGCAAAAGTTTCCGTGTCTTTGCATATCAATTGACTACCTGACTCATGAACTACAACTTATATTATATTTGCAGATTTCTCAAACATTGTACAAGCAATACATTGATAGTACTCCTCTATTCAAAGGATGTTCAGCGGAATTCATTCAACAGATTGTATGTACTCTTCTATTCTTGTGTCAAATTGTATATGTTGATCGATGCATATCAACAGATTGTTCACTATTTATCATCATGTTCTTGCGCTTGGCAGGTGATCCGGCTGCAAGAAGAATTCTTCTTACCAGGAGAGGTCATTTTGGAACAAGGAAGTGCAGTTGATCAGATATACTTTGTCTGTCATGGTGCACTGGTGAGTTCAAGCCTAGGGATTATTGCTTAATATTTTTTGTTGCTGGGTAGTGGGTAGTCATATGAGTTTGGTATTTTATACCTTACAAGTCAAAGTAATGCACATGTAAAACCCTTTGTGGTGTTTCTTTAACATCCAGGAAAGTGTGGGCATTGGTGAAGATGGTCAAGAAGAGACTATTTTGATGCTAGAACCTGGGTGTTCTATTGGAGAAATTGCTATAATTTGTAATATTCCACAACCGTACAGTGTTCGTGTTTGTGAACTTTGCAGACTCTTGCGTCTTGATAAGCAGTCCTTCACAAACATATTGGAGATATATTTCATTGATGGAAGAAAAGTTTTGAGCAACCTCACCGAGGTACACAAGACAACATATAAAATCATCATGATAGTTGTTACTTCACCAAATTGCACAACTGAAGGATATCATTTCTTTTCTTGGTATGCTTCCTCTAACTGCAGAATAATGAATACGGTGGGCGTGTCAAACTACTAGAATCAGATATCACATTTCATATAGGGAAGCAAGAGGCAGAGCTGACATTAAGAGTAATTAGCGCCGCCTTTTACGGGGACCTTCATCAGCTGAAGAGTTTAATACGAGCGGGAGCCGATCCAAAGAACACTGATTATGATAGACGATCTCCTTTGGTATGAACCTTTAGTAATAGTTTAAAGTTTTCATATAATTTAGAATATGAGGTTACATACATCACTCGATGCAGATGTTGGTCTTCCCCTTTTCAAAAATAAATATAATCCTTAATGTTGTGCATTTCATAATGAATAATGTATGTATGATGTAAGCACTATGTTTTTCACAGCATCTCGCAGCTGCCAAAGGGTATGAAGATGTTGCACAGTTCCTAATCCATGAAGGGGCTGATATCGATGTCACCGGTATGCTCACTCAGTTCATTGCCAACTATGCTGCCCAGATTGTTGCATATATAATTGTAATTTATAATTCTAAAATCGATCATACATTTTACGCACTTGTGTTTCGTTCCAAACCAGATAAGTTTGGAAACACACCTTTGCTGGAGGCAGTGAAGGAGGGGCATGACCGGGTAGCCATATTGTTGTTCAGCCAAGGAGCGAAGCTGAATCTCGAGAACTGTGGTAGCCATCTGTGCATGGCAGTATCAAAGGGGGACTCTGATTTTGTTCGGAGGGCTCTAGCTTACGGCGCTGATCCAGACTCAAAAGACTACGACCACCGCACTCCACTCCACATAGCCGCCGCAGAGGGCTTGTACATGATGGCGAAGATGCTGGTAGACGCAGGCGCAAGCGTGTTCACAACTGACAGGTACCACCAAAAGATATTTCATCCATCAAGTGTATTACTATGATATTGACATTGCCATGTTTGCAGATGGGGCACTACTCCGCTAGATGAGGGGCGCAAGTACGGTCGTAGGCCTCTTATGATGCTGTTGGAACAAGCAAAAGCCGACGAGCTAACTAAGTTCCCCGCCCGCGGCGATGAAGTGAGAGGCAAGCTCATAAACTCAAACCTCTATGAAATTACATCAGCCTATGCTTCTTTCTAATCCCACACAAATAATACTTACGTTGACAGATACATTGCACCCACGACGATGCTCAGTGTTCCCTAACCATCCATGGGATACTGATTCTGAGCGCGAAGAGGGGGTGGTGCTATGGATTCCTCACACAATAGAGGGACTCATCAGGTCAGCCCAGGAGAAGCTGAGCCTATCCGGCTCGTGCTTGCGCTTTCTCGGTGAGGATGGTGCGAGGGTGCATGACGTCGACATGGTCCAGGATGGCCAGAAGCTCTATCTGGTCGGAGTTAATGGCGAGGGACAGAGCTAGCAGAGCTGGAGGAGGTGGGCTGTGGAGTGGAATAAGATGAATAACCACGTTCTGCCAGTAGAATTTGGTTGTTATCTTTTCATGTCAAGTACTCCTGTAGGATTAGCCTCCCGAGGTTTGCATGCAAGTATTAATTGTACAGATTATAAGTGGTGGAAATGAACACAAATGGAAATGTAATGTGGATGGAGATCTGCACAAACTGACTCCCCTCAGAAGTCGAGCTAGTGCGTCCGGCACTTTGAAAAGTTATCGGTTGGTTGAGCGTGCAGTCACTCGCACGGTCTGGTGGGTCATGAATCTGAAGGTTTCTGAACTCTGCACTAGCTATCGGCTGCAAGTGTTCAAAGCCGAGAACAACATTCAGTTACTGAACAGCCTTGATTTCACGGCATATGTTCGCTTACGAAGATCCAGCCGATGCCCACCGTTTATAGTGTTACTAGTTCTCAGTCTAATGACATCGAATTTTAGTTGCATGTTCTATTGTAACTCCCTGTTAGCACGAATCATGGAAGTTCAGAGACTTTTTTTAGGTTAGAAGTTTTTAGTTGCAACCAAGCATGTAAGTGAAAAGAAAGTCTCGATTGCAACCCAAATTACGAGTTAAATACTCGAATCGCGATTCGATCAAATCTGATAGTGCAGGATTGAACTAGCAAAACCGTTTAAAGTATGTCCAAGTCTCAGGGACTGAGACTTAACTTATGTTTTTCATGTGGGTCTAAACATAATACAAACAACATTAAACACGAATCTTCAAACAGAAATAAAATCCAACAACGTCTCAGCTAGCTGAAACTTAGCAATTCCTTTAATGTATCCGAATCCTAGTACGAGTACCAAATATTTTTGGGTCACCGTAATAATTATCAAAAGTAAGTAAATCGATAACAACAAAACGATCGATGAGTCTGACTTATGTGACATATAATACTGGCCGGTGCTGCAGTGGCTCGATCGAGCCTCACCACTCGGAGAAGTATTCTTGACCAATCCCACGTACGGGACGTGCGTGTCGGGACAGCACTGTTGTAGTCCAGTCTGTAGTTCCTTTAGGGTATCTCCAACGGGCGACGTAAACGGACGTCCGTTTGCGTCTGTGCGGATAAAAAACGCGCTTCAGCGGCTAGACGTAAAACGTTCGTAGCGTCCGTCCTGACGCAAACGTGGACCAAATATGCACTAGGAATGCGTCTGTGCGGACGCGTCCGCGCGTCCGTTTCTGTCCGGTCTGCATGCAGCTCTCTCTCCTCCTTTAATCACACATGCGGTCAGTCCTAGCCACAGAAATAGAATTGTTCCTTCTCTCTCCTCTCTAATCACGCATGCAGTCAAATAAATGCGTCCCTGCCGCTGGAAAAGGGGCAGACGCATACGGATATGCGGACGTTTTTTGTGTCCGTGCTCGACGCAAACAGACATAATTATGCGTCTCCCCGCTGGAGATGCCCATCTCCAACACAGAGACCCAAATGGACGCGTTTTCGCGTCCGATTTTGGCTGTTTGGGTCGCCTTCCGGAGACGCGGACAGACGAAGACGTCTGTGGCTTTATTTTTTCCCCAACGCGCAGTGACTCAAATCCCTATTCCTCTTCTCCAGCTATACTACTACTAGTTGGCAAGAACCAGCCCAGCGACCCCGCCCCGCCATGCCACAGCTCCGGCCCCGCCGTGCCGACGCGGCCGTCCGTTCGTCGCCGCCAGGCCACGGCTCCGCCCCGCCCGTGCCGGCTCGCGCGGCGGATCATCGCCAGCAGGTCCTTGGCCATGGGCGACACGCCGGAGAAGAGCCTGGGCGGGAACCTAAGGCTCCCCCTAGCACGTCCGCGAACACGTCGGAGGCTGTCTCGCCGCTGAACGGGAACGCGCCGCCGGTGAGGAGCACGTAGAGGACGACCCCGGCGCTCCACACGTCGGCCTTCTCCCCGTACTCGTCCCCCGCAATCACCTCGGGCACCACGTAGTGCGGCGTGCCGACGAGCCCGCGCGCGCTCTCCCGCCGCCGACCCACGCCACCGACCCGAAGTCCGCGAACCAGGCCCGCACGGCTCCGTTCGTCGCCGCCAGGCCACGGCTCCGCCGTTCGCCCCGCCGGTGCGCGCCCGGCTAGCTCCGTCGCTGTTCGCCCGGCCCCGTTCGTCGCCGCCGCGCGCCGGCCGTCCGGCCGCAGCCATGCCGCGCCATCGCGGAGCGCCGCCCGCTGGCGGCCGGCGTCGTGGCGGCCGCCGCCCGCGACGCCGCCCGCGGCCGTGCCGCCCGCCCGTCTTTGGCCCGCGGCCCCCGCCGTGCTCGCGCTGCCCGGTTCATCGTCGCCGGCGCGGCTCCAAACTCGCCGCGGCCGCGGAGCTTGTTTCGCCTCCGGCGACTTCCGGCAGGTGTGAAAAAAAGGAGGTGGCGGCGACGGGTGCCTCCATGAGAAGGCGACGGCGGCAGTCCATGAGGCGAGCCAAACTCCGGCGGCTGTACCATGGATTTTCATGGGAGAAAAGAGGACAGAGGAGAGAGAATGTTGTGGGGTCTACTGGGTTGTTTTTGTCTCTCTGTCAAATGGGCCAGAACGCGTGTCCGAGAGCCGGACAGAACGGACGCGCGCTCGTGTCCGCCTCGACCCAAATCGCTCCAATATTTGCGTTAGTTTTGGGTCAAACCAGACGCTGGGAGTATCCGTTTTTAAAATGGGTTGGCTCGTTGGGTGCAGTTTTGACCAAACCGAACGCCCGTTTTTGGGTTTGGGTCTCCGCGTTGGAGATGCCTTAGAGCATCTCCAGGCGCAAAATTCTCGCGCTATACCGGCGATGGGCGTCATACCATTCGCGCGGTATAGCGAATTTGCCCCCGAGAGGCTGCATTTTGCAGCGCGCGTTGGTGTGGAACGCACCTCCGCCGAGGCGCTATTTTGCAGCGCGCGCGACCGTTTTTTTTTAAAATTCATCAAACAAACTATGAAATTTGATCGAAATACGAATATATTAAAGTGCGACGATACAAATGCGACATAGAAAATACTAAACTACTCGTCCGACTACTCGTCGGACTCCCGTCGTAGTCGGAGCTGCTCGGAGTCGTCTCCGACACCGGCGTGGACGTCGACGACCACCGAGAAGTCGGAGGAGGAGGACGAGAGCACGACGGTCGACGGCCTGCGCCGTTCTTCTTTTCCTCCTTCCTCTTCGCCGCCGCCTCCCCTCGCCTTCTTCCTCGCCGCGGACTCGGCGCGGCGCTTCTCGCGGCTCGCCTTCTTCTCCGCCTTCATCGCCGCCTTCTCCTCCTTCCGCGTAGAAGGCCTCCGTGGCGGCGACGTCCTCGGGAAGCGCCGCGCCCACTCGAGCGCGTCGCCTCGTCGCGCGGCGATGAGGAGGCGCTGCTCGCTCCGATGGCGCGCTGCTCTTCGCGCGTGACCATCGGCGACGGCGGCGCCGCATCTCCGCCGCTCGCGCGTCCGACGTCGTCGAAGTTCATCTGCCGGCGGGGCCGAGGCGCCACGCGACGGCGTCGTACGCGCGCCGCCTCATGCGCGTGTCGAAGGTGCCGAGCCGGATCCGCTCCTCGCCGGAGCGAATCTCCGTCGGCGGCCGCTCGACGCGCGCGGGCGCCGATAGCCGGAGCGGAGCGGCGCGCGCATGTCGCCGAGACGGCGGAGCGCGGCGAGCCGGCGGCGGCGCGTGGCGCGGAGACAGAGCGGTGGGGAAGAGGCGGAGGACACGCGGAAGTTTCAGAGGCGGTTGCCGTTCGTGCCCGTCTGCGCCGCGCGCGGCGCACGCGCCAAATTTCCCGCGTGGGATGGCGCAAGCGCGGCGGCAAAAATTTACCGCGCGCTTTTCCGCGTCTGCTGGAGCTGCGGCCAGCGCCGGCAAGTATTTTGCCGCGCGCGCGTTTTACAGCGCCTGTTGGAGATGCTCTTATGTCCTAGTACAAGCGACTGGTCGGCTGACGTCGACGCCTCCACGCGTGGCGCCGGGAGGAAGCCCGTGTCGAGCAGCTTGTCCACGCTCCACCCCTATAAAGCACACGCGTGGCCTCCTCTAGCTCTCTCCCCTATCTCGCCTCGATCGCGCGCCCGGCCAGCTCAACTTCGAAATCCAAGCTCAATCAACTCGAACGCCACCACCATTTTTCGCTGCGTGCGTGGCAGCTTAGCTCATGGCGATGGGAAGGTGGCTGGGATCGAAGAGAAAGGGCGGGGAGAAGGACGAGGATGAGAAGGAGTACGAGGTGGACGACGTACCCGACCGGTCGCGCTCGTCCAGGAACAGCCGCCTCGAGCTCGTCGGCCGCCTCCCACCGCTCCGCCGCCACAGCCGTCTCGGCACCGATGGCCGCGAGGACGGGTTCCTCCACGGCCGCATCATTCACCCCGACAACAAGTACGTATCACTGCCACGCCCCACCCTGCCGCCTGCTGCTTGTTCCAGCTACAACGACCTTGATCGCTCAGCTCACCCTGGTTGTCTGTGGGCGAACGATTTTTATACTGTTTTTTTTTTCACATGGTTCTGTTCAATGAGTATAGAAACTGAATATACTGCTAGCGTACTTCACACTATATTTACAGCGGTAGCATAAACTTAACTTTTCCGCAAGCGGAGCGGTGCTAATTTCTGAGTTAGAGCTGCAACTTGTATAAGGCTGCTGTGGGCGAACGATCCTTAATTATACTCCCTCCCACTCATAATACTTCGCTAGTATGGATGTTCTAGAACTAAAATGTGTGTCTAGATACATCCATATTAGCAAAATTAATATAGATTGGAGGAGGTACTGTTTTTTTTTACAATACTGGTGGTTAACTGTGGAACGAATACTAGATAGAATGAAATATAATCAGGGAAATAGTTGGAAAATTGTAAGAGTTTTGACATCATTTTCAAAAAAGAGAGGGAAGATGATGCGACATAAGGATGACACATTTTTGCGAAAAAAAAAAGAATATACAAGAGGGTTTGTTGATGAAGGGATCGTTGTGGAATGGAACGATGTTCTAAAAGGCTTACAAATACTTCCTGAAGAGAATGAAAGGGGGGACTAAAATCTTTAGCATCTAGTTCCAACGCATATTATTATGTTGGACCATTTCATCGTTTTTTGCTTCTTGAGAAACAAAGAGTACTACTGTAACCCACACACACACACACACACACACACACACCACTTTCTTCTACAATTTACATATCTCTTTTCTTTAGCCAGCATTAATATATTATATTGTAATATAGCCATTCAACCTCGGATTTTTTTGATATGCTGCATAAAGAACAAACAATATCAACATGGTCATCTCAAAAAAAAAATATCAACATGGTAATGATTGTGTACCTATTACCAAGCAATACAGCATTCCAATGTACGTAGCTGTTGCCTACAAACACAACATGCTACTGCTTTGCCCCAATGGCAATTAAGTTAATAAGCTGCCTGCACAATACAAACCAGGCGTAGGGCTACTGCAGTTCAGAGAATTTCTATATTGCTCTGCACTCCAATTTTGAATTGGCACCATACAATTTAGATTGCTGCTTTGGATGGCCTAAAATAATAAACCGGGCTGGCAGGACCGCAGGAGCGGTCGTGTAAGTTATAATAGTTTGGCTGAGGAATATTTAAGTTGATCCGCAGGACAACACGAAGTGTGTCTTTTAAGTAGATCAAAATCTGAAAAATTCAATGTGACATTGGTTCTTAGTTTTTAACTCTTGGTGATTGTGACAGCTCTCGTTGGGGATTAGGTGTCTCAGTGATCATCTAAATTTATTCATTCCATGTGTTTCGATCTCAGTTAACTTATTATTAATACCATTGGATCTGTGCAAAAGGGTAACCCAGTCTGGCACTCGTGGCCACGTCACCCCCATTGGTTGTCAAATTAGCATGATACTTCCTGGGACAGTTGATTAACTCTGTTGTGCACAGCAACGCATAATCATGGGGCTTATTTGGCCAGCAATTACTTTTTCACCTAGTTAAGAAAAAGCTGTGTGTGTGTGCACGCTCGTGCCTGTTGCTAATTTGACAACCAAATTGAACCTTTGTAGGCAACAAATCACAAGGCTATAATTTACAAATTCAAGTTGATTGTTTTGCGAGCTTGGAACCTTGGAAAATGTCATTGGTTTGCTGCTCAAATATTTGAAAATATGTAGTGTGTGCCAATTTACTTATTTGTTGTTTTTTGTTGTTGGATGATGTCCCTGCAGGTTATATAGGTTATGGACCAGGTTCATAGTGGTTTGGGCAGTGTACAGTACCTTCCTTACACCATTTGAATTTGGATTCTTCAGGGGGCTCCCTAGGAAGTTGTTCTTCTTGGACATAGTTGGCCAGATTGCCTTCCTTGTTGATATTATCCTGAAGTTTGTTGTGGCCTACCGTGACACCGACACATACCGCATCGTATACAATCCAACATCTATTGCTCTCCGGTAACTATTCACTTATGCCATACATTGACAGTACAACTGAATAATTGGAACTCATGCTAAATTCCTGAGATATTAAAATTGGTACCCAAGGACATATGTTCTCTGGTGAAACAAGTGGCGCTCTTAATTTGAAAAAATACCTATTTATTTGCATGTCATCCTTCAATCAATTCCATTAGTTTGTACTCTATGATATATGTTAGAATAGAATATTTCCGCAATTCAAATGTGAGCATAACCATGATTCATGTGCTCTGTACATCCAGATACTGCAAATCAAGGTTCATTTTCGATCTCCTTGGTTGCTTCCCATGGGATGCTATCTATAAGGTCATTCTTTTGTTATCATTTTGTTTTTGCTGTGCAGTTTATGATGTGGTTGTGTTTAGCTTGTTTTTCATTTTTTTTTTCATACAATGAACTCTAAACCAGGCTTCTGGAGGTAAAGAAGAACTAAGATACCTACTGTGGATTCGCTTAGCACGAGCTCTGAAAGTCACAGAATTCTTTACGGATTTGGAAAAGGACATCCGTGTGAATTACCTGTTCACAAGGATAGTGAAACTCATAGTTGTGGAGCTCTATTGTACACACACAGCAGCCTGTATCTTCTATTACCTGGCAACGACGCTTCCTGAATCAATGGAAGGACATACATGGATAGGGAGTTTGCAGTTAGGAGACTATAGCTATTCTAATTTCAGGGAGATTGATATTACCAAGCGTTATATTACATCATTGTACTTTGCCATCGTCACCATGGCAACTGTTGGTAACTTTTGGTCTCATGTTTCAGCATATAATTTTCCTTCAAGTAAGTACTTTAGAAACTTAGTCTGTGTTTTAAAATGATTTTTTTTCTTCTGCAGGTTATGGTGACATTCATGCTGTAAATGTTAGGGAAATGATATTTCTCATGATTTATGTTTCATTTGATATGGTTCTTGGCGCTTACCTCGTTGGTAACATGACTGCAATGATTGTGAAAGGCTCGGCAACCGAGCGATTCAGAGACAGAATGAAAGAAGTTATCAGGTATATGAACAGAAATAAACTTGGAAAGGACGTCAGAGAACAGATCAAGGGACATTTGAGGTTGCAGTATGAAAGCAGCTGCACTGAAGCCTCTGTACTTCAGGATATCCCAATTTCAATTCGTGCAAAGGTGATTGAGTTATATTTTTGGTACCTTGCCATTTTTCTGAAATAAGTCTTCTCTAAATTTCCATCTTGTGATTCAAAAGTCAAGTGTCTTTTACATGGCATATCAGCTCTGTTCTTGTCTGTTGTGATTCTCTGACAGATGAGATATTGTATCGCATTTGCAGATTTCTCAAACACTGTACATGCCCTATATTGAAAGAACTCCATTGTTCAAAGGATGCTCAGAAGAATTCATCCACCAGATTGTGTGTATTTTTCCCCTTGGACAAATTATGTGTTTTGATCTATCGTATAAATTTACTAGATTTCATCAGAATTATCTTGTGCGTGTTTGCTCTCTGCAGGTGATCAGGCTGCAAGAAGAGTTCTACTTACCAGAAGAAGTTATTTTGGAGCAAGGAAGCGCAGTTGATCAATTATACTTCGTCTGTCAAGGTGCACTGGTGAGTTCAATCCTAGGGATAATTGCTTGATTCTTCTATCTCAGTTTTTTTGCTAAATTCTTCAAATATTTCAGTATCCAGTTGAGTGGCTTTCACTTAGTGTTAAATTCCTTGTGCTGGTTTGGTCCACATTTCTTACTAAGAGTATGGCTTTTCTAAGCATAGGTAAACGTATGCCCAATTGCCCATTAACCTTCTTGCTATTTACATGGTACCAACTTTTCTGCAAAATTATGTGTGTATTGTAGCACCACTTTTATGATCCAAAATATGTTCAGTATTCTTTTTTTATTCATCAACTTCACTCTAACATGCCCTTATTTCACACATTATATAAAGCAAAATCTACAGTGCCACCATGTCTAGGACTTTGTCAATGGGCATTGGGTTGAAATATCTTAATTGTCAACTCATTTTCAATTTCAAACATGCATAAAATGGGTACAAGCTATACAGGGAGTCTAATCTTGTGTAGTGTACGAACATAAACTATCCAAATCTCAAAGCCCCAGCTTATGTTTGTGTGCACTATATCATAATTCAGGCGCACCACATCTGAATTGTTTTCGGGTGCTTTTTTCGGCGCATTAATAGTATCCAAAGTTAATGGGTGCAGTACAAACCTTTATAGCTGAAACTGACCTACATAGCTAGTTATGCAGGCATCTTAGTTACCATATATTCTTGTTCTGTGCAGGAAGGTGTTGGCATTGGCGAAGATGGTCAAGAGACTATCATAATGTTGGAGCAAGAGAGTTCATTTGGAGAAGTTGCAATTCTTTGCAACATTCCACAGCCCTACACCGTTCGTGTTTGTGAACTATGCAGGCTGTTACGACTAGATAAAGAGTCATTCACACACATATTAGAGATTTATTTCGCTGACGGAAGAAAACTTTTGAGCAATCTTACTGAGGTAAACAGTAGAAACAATCAACACTCATTCCAGTATTCATGGATGGTGCATTTCTTTCTTGATGCGGTATCTCTGACTGCAGAACAATGAATACGGCCGGCGTGTCAAACACATAGAATCAGATATCATATTCCATATAGGGAAGCAAGAGGCAGAGCTGACCTTAAGAGTAAATACAGCCGCTTTTTACGGTGACCTTCATCAGCTGACAGGCTTAATCCGAGCTGGAGCCGATCCAAAGAACACTGATTATGATGGGCGATCTCCTTTGGTACAATCTACTAAAAAACTTGGTGCTCTGGTTATTATGTAATTCAAAATGTATCATCCTTCATGACAAATATTGCATGCCTCATGAAACCATCATCATCTTCACAGCATCTTGCAGCTTCCAAAGGGTATGAAGATATTGTGCAGTTTCTTATCCATGAAGGGGCTGATATCAATCTTACTGGTACTCACTCAGTGAAATGTCATCCCTGTGGCAAATTCCAGCTTCTAGCATATATAGTTGTGCAATTATGTGACCACAATTTTATGCACTTTTCAACGCCAGATAAATTTGGGAGCACACCCTTGCTGGAGGCAGTGCAGCAGGGGCATGGTAGAGTGGCCACATTGCTGTTTACCAAAGGAGCCAAGCTGAACCTTGAGAACACAGGCAGCCGTCTCTGCATGGCAGTGTCAAAGGGAGACTCTGAGTTCATTCAAGGTGTTCTGGCTTACGGTGCTGATCCAAACTCAAAAGACTACGACCAGCGCAATCCTCTCCACATAGCAGCTGCAGAGGGCTTGTATATGATGGCGAAGTTGCTGGTAGAAGCAGGCGCCAGCGTATTCGCAACAGACAGGTAGCTCCAAACAATAATTCGTTATTTGATCAAGCTTGAAACCATTAAGACGTACCTCGTTTTTACTGAAGGAGTAAGTAAATAACTTTGAATGCATGTTTGAGCTTGACAATTGCATGAATGCAGACGCGGTACTACGCCACTGGACGAAGCACGTGAGTCCGGGAGTAAGCCGCTTATGAGGTTGCTGGAACAAGCGAAAGCCGCTGAGCTCTCCAAGTTCCCTACACGCGGCGAAGAAGTGAGAAGTAAGTTCAGAAGCTCATAACTCCACAACATTACCAGCACATTGTCCATCTCTGACAAAAAAAAAATCTTATGTTGGCAGACAAAATGCATCCGCGACATTGCCCCGTGTTCCCTTACCATCCGTGGGATGCTGATGCCAAGCGAAAAGAGGGGGTGGTCATGTGGATTCCTCACACGATTGACGGATTTATAAGGTCAGCCCAGGAGAAGCTGGGTTTGTCTGGTTCATGCATTCGCTTGCTATCCGAGGATGGCGCAACGGTCCAGGACATCGATATGATCAATGGTGGGCAGAAGCTCTATCTGGTCAGAGACGAGGACACGAGTGAGAACGCGTAGAAGGTGAACCAGACAGTGAAGTAAGACGGACCATGTTTTTGCAGCAAATTTTGCATTTCCTTTCTAGTGCGTAAGTATAGCCTATTTTCCACAGCGGGGGATTTAACAATTTACCACACTTTATTTTGCAATTTGATTATTTGCCACAAGCGGTGTAATTGACTTGTGGTGGTCAATGTGGCAAATAATCAAATTTCAGAAATATGCAGGGTGTTGTGCCAACGTAGATATAGGTGTACAAGAACACCCACTCTGGATGGTGTACAAATTACAGTTGAATGTAAATAAGATGTAAATTTGAAATGGAATGTAAATAAAGTTGTGAAAGAAGTGAAAGTACTGTTGTACTTGTAAATAAGATGTACCTCAAAAAGGCAGCCTGAATGATCTGCACAAAAGAAGTGAAAGCTCCGTTGTATATAGATCCTGAGGAAAGGAGAGTACAAAGCCATGAGAGATAGACATGGAGCGTGCAAGAACTAATACTGAATGGAACAAAGAAATCTCAGTTAGCGTCTGTGCGATGCAGCAGAATTGATTCAGCCAACTGCCTGGAAGTTTGAGCTGATTCTCCATTGGTACGGCCTCCTCGCCGTTGCATCTCTTCGGCAATCGACTACGGGTTATTTCCCCCTCGCCGTTGCATTCACCGACCGCGCGAGATCCTGAACGAGCGTGTGGGACGTATCTTTGACAGAGGGACGGCTTTATGGGTTGTTCGGGAAGAGGAGTCTTGAGGTGCGGCGGGGATACCAGTGGAGATTTTGGGTCGAGTGGTATCGGCCGGCGGCGACGCCCGGGGAAGAAGACGGCCGGTCAGATAGTTGCCATTTCTCTGGAAATTGGGAGGAAGTGGTAGGTACTGGGCCTTGGGCCTGATTGAGTGATTGTACCACCGAATACATGAGATCTGCTCGACGAGGCAAATCCTATACACCGACCAGGTCGGTGCCTACCAGGCACCGCACACCCTGGTCGGGTATTGGGCCTGGCCCATTTTCATCTTTTTTCTTTTTTCGTTTTCTGTTTCTGTTTTTTCTTTTCTTTTCTTTTTCTGTTTTATTTTTTTTATTTTTTTCTGTTTATTTTTATTTTTGTTCAAAATCGAAAAAAATCAAATTTGAAAAATTCAAAATTGAAAATAGTTCAAATTCGAAAAACGTCCATATTTGAAAAGTGATTAAAACGAAAAATGTTCAAAGGTAAAAATTGTTCGTATCCGAAAAATGTTCATAATCGAAAAATGTTCATAATTTAAAATATGTTCATTTTCGAAAAATGTTCAAATTTTGGGAAAAATAAAAAAAATTAAAAAATTTCAAATTTTGAATAATGTTCAAATCCAAAAATTGTTCATATAAAAAATAAAAACAAGAAAATAATGTTTTTCAATTTTTCGAAAATATACAAATTTTGGAAATTTTTAAAAAAGAAAAGAAATGAAACAGCAGAAAAGGAGAAAACAGAAAAAGAATGTCACTGGGCCGGCCCAACAGGCACCCTCGGGGGTGCGGTGCCTGGTCCGCACCGACCAGGGTAGTGTATAGCACCTCCGGCTCGACGAGGCATTCGGGTTGTTCGAAGAGGTCAATAGTCTAAGCCTGTGTAAACTTTTATACCCACATTTGGTATTATGCAGGCATCTTTTTTATTCAACGAAACCGAGCCAACAAGGTCTATAAATATACTGCACTTGCTTTTGATCACCGCCAACCCCGTGCACCAGTGAATTGTAGGGTGAAAACTTGTTATGACTCGGCAGAGCTAAGGAGAGATACCTTGCTTAATAGTCATAACTGTCGGCGACACAACGAAAGCAATGCAAACCATTGAGCCAGGTAGTAAACCTCGTGCTGAGTTTGCAGCTGTTACAAACCATATAGGTTATCTGGTCTAAAGCGGTGATCCAATGTTAAGCCCAACATTTGTAGCGGATGCAAATGATTCATTGGATATCAGACGAAGGTGGAAAGTGTTAGGAGAGGAAAAGTAGGAGGAGAATCAGTCATTGGTTGGATGATCAGGAGAGTGGTTTTACCCATAGGGATTGGCGCTAATCGTAGCATATGTGTCGCTTAAGTGGATTTTCTTAACAGGAGGGTACAATATTGATAGTGAGACAATAGGGATATACTTTGTCAATCTTGACTCTTTGACAATAGTGGATTTTTTCTACCAACAACTTTAATACTCCCTCCAATCCATAAGAAATGTTGGGGCTTTAGTTATTTTAGTCAAAATTTGAAGTAAAGCATGATACTTTTATGGATCAGAGGAAGTATTATTTTTTTCCAAACCATGCACGAAGATTGCATATGTTATATTGAGGTAGAAGAGAAAGTCAATCTAAGGTGTGATTGGTTGCGCACACCTTTTTTTGCATATGGGAGGTCTTTTCCCCATAACAATGATACACCGAGCCAAAACCGGAGTCATGTTGTGCATCTTGTTTAGTTCCTAATAATTTATTTCTCCTTGTTTACGCATTGTTTGGTTGCATACTGGCTCGTGTTGTGGTAAAATTTCTCGCAAGTGATGACATTAGACACATTACTCACAGCATATCGAACAAAAAGCAGTACTAAACTAAATGTCGTTTAGCCCTATCTACTATCAAATAGCAGTTCGTCTAGATGTTACATAGCCTAGATACATGATGCGCGTAGATGTACACGTCCGTTGGGAACCCCAAGAGGAAGGTACGATGCGCACAGTGGCAAGTTTCCCTCAGTAAGAAACCAAGGTTTAATCGGACCAAGGAGTCAAGAAGCACGTTGAAGGTTGATGGTGGCGAAATGTGATGCGGCGCACCAGGGATTCCGGCGCCAACGTGGAACACAACACAACCAAAGTACTTTGCCCCAACGAACAGTGAGGTTGTCAATCTCACCGGCTTGCTGTAACAAAGGATTAACCGTATTGTGTGGAAGATGATTGTTTGCGAAGAAAACAGAAAGAAAGTATTGCATAGATTGTATGCGATGTAAAGAATAGGACCGGGGTCCACAGTTCACTAGAGGTGTCTCTCCCATAAGATAAAGCATGTTGGGTGAACAAATTACAGGGCAATTGACAAATAGAAAAGGGCATAACAATGCATATACATGATATGATAAATATAGTGAGATTTAATTGGGCATTACGACAAAGTACATAGACCGCTATCCAGCATGCATCTATCCTAAAAAGTCCACCTTCAGGTTATTATCCGAACCCCTTCCAGTATTAAGTTACAAGCAACAGACAATTGCATTAAGTATGGTGCGTAATGTAATCAACAACTACATCCTTAGACATAGCATCAATGTTTTATCCCTAGTGGCAACAGCACATCCACAACCTTAGAACTTTCTGTCACTGTCCCAGATTTAATGGAGGCATGAACCCACTATCGAGCATAAATACTCCCTCTTGGAGTTAAGAGCAAAAACTTGGCCAGAGCCTCTACTAATAACGGAGAGCATGCAAGATCATAAACAACACATAAGTAATAGATTGATAATCACCATAACATAGTATTCTCTATCCATCGGATCCCGACAAACACAACATATAGTATTACAGATAGATGATCTTGATCATGTTAGGCAGCTCACAAGATCCAACAATGAAGCACATAAGGAGAAGACGACCATCTAGCAACTGCTATGGACCCATAGTCCAGGGTGAACTACTCACTCATCACTCCGGAGGCGATCATGGCGATGAAGAGTCCTCGGGAGATGATTCCCTCTCCGTAGGGTGCCGGAGGCGATCTCCTGAATCCCCCGAGATGGGATTGGGCGGCGGCGTCTGGAAGGTTTTTATCGTGGCTCTCGTACGAGGGTTTCGCGACGAAGACTTTGGCGGAAGGGCAACGCGGGGGCCACACGAGGGCCCCACACACCAGGCCGGCGGCCGGGGCCGGGCCGCGCCGCCCTAGTGTGGCGGCGCCTCGTGGCCCCACTTCCTTTCCCCTCGGTCTGGAAGCTTCGTGCAAAAATAGGACCCAGGCGTTGATTTCGTCCAATTCCGAGAATATTTCCTTACTAGGATTTCGAAACCAAAAACAAGACAAGCGGCTCTTCGGCATCTTGTTAATAGGTTAGTGCCGGAAAATGCGACATATAATGTGCATAAAACATGTAGATATCATCAATAATGTAGCATGGAACATAAGAAATTATCGATACGTCGGAGACGTATCAGCATCCCCAAGCTTAGTTCTGCTCGTCCCGAGGGTAAACGATAACAAGGATAATTTCTGAGGTGACATGCCATCATAACCTTGATCATACTATTGTAAACATATGTAATGAATGCAGCGATCAAAACAATGGTAATGACATGAGTAAACAAATGAATCATAAAGCAAAGACTTTTCATGAATAGTACTTCAAGACAAGCATCAATAAGTCTTGCATAAGAGTTAACTCATAAAGCAATAAATCAAAGGAAAGGTATTGAAGCAACACAAAGGAAGATTAAGTTTCAGCAGTTTTCAACTTATAACATGTATATCTCATGGATAGTGTCAATATAAAGTAATATAACAAGTGCAATATGCAAGTATGTAGGAATCAATGCACAGTTCACACAAGTGTTTGCTTCTTAAGGTGGAGAGAGATAGGTAAACTGACTCAACATAAAACTAAAAGAAAGGTCCTTCAAAGAGGAAAGCATCGATTGCTATATTTGTGCTAGAGCTTTTATTTTGAAAACATGAAACAATTTTGTCAACGGTAGTAATAAAGCATATGAGTTATGTAAATTATATCTTACAAGTTGCAAGCCTCATGCATAGTATACTAATAGTGCCCGCACCTTGTCCTAATCGCTTGGACTACGGATCATCGCAATACACATGTTTCAACCAAGTGTCACAAAGGGGTACCTCCATGCCGCTGTACAAAGGTCTAAGGAGAAAGCTCGCATTTTGGATTTCTCGCTTTTGATTATTCTCAACTTAGACATCCATACCGGGACAACATGGATAACAGATAATGGACTCCTCTTTAATGCATAAGCATGTGCAACATTAATGTTCTCATATGAGATTGAGGATATATGTCCAAACTGAAACTTCCACCATGATTCATGGCTTTAGTTAGCGGCCCAATGTTCTTCTCTAACAATATGCATGCTCCAACCATTAAGGTGGTAGATCTCTCTTACTTCAGACAAGACGGACATGCATAGCAACTCACATGATATTCAACAAAGAATAGTTGATGGCGTCCCCAGAAGCATGGTTATCGCACAACAAGCAACTTAATAAGAGATAAAGTGCATAAGTACATATTCAATACCACAATAGTTTTTAAGGCTATTTTGTCCCATGAGCTATATATTGCAAAGGTGAATGATGGAATTTTAAAGGTAGCACTCAAGCAATTTACTTTGGAATGGCGGAGAAATACCATGTAGTAGGTAGGTATGGTGGACACAAATGGCATAGTGGTTGGCTCAAGGATTTTGGATGTATGAGAAGTATTCCCTCTCGATACAAGGTTTAGGCTAGCAAGGTTATTTGAAGCAAACTCAAGGATGAACCGGTGCAGCAAAACTCACATAAAAGACATATTGTAAACATTATAAGACTCTACACCGTCTTCCTTGTTGTTCAAAACTCAATACTAGAAATTATCTAGACCTTAGAGAGACCAAATATGCAAACCAAATTTTAGCAAGCTCTATGTATTTCTTCATTAATGGGTGCAAAGTATATGATGCAAGAGCTTAAACATGAGCACAACAATTGCCAAGTATCACATTATCCAAGACATTTTAGAATTACTACATGTAGCATTTCCCGATTCCAACCATATAACGATTTAACGAAAGTTTCAACCTTCGCCTTGAACATTATGAGTAAAGCCTAAGGACATATTTGTCCATATGCAACAGCGGAGCGTGTCTCTCTCCATAAGTGAATGCTAGGATCCATTTTATTCAAACAAAAACAAAAACAAAACAAACCGACGCTCCAAGTAAAGAACATAAGATGTGGATAAAAATATAGTTTCGGGGGAATGATGTTTGTTGATGAAGAAGGGGATGCCTTGGGCATCCCCAACCTTAGACGCTTGAGTCTTCTTAAAATATGCAGGGATGAACCACGGGGTCATCCCCAAGCTTAGAGCTTTCACTCCTCTTGATCATAGTATATCATACTCCTCTCTTGACCCTTGAAAACTTCCTTCACACCAAACTTCAAGCAAACTCATTAGAGGGTTAGTGCACAATTAAAAATTCACATATTCAGAGGTGACACAATCATTCTTAACACTTCTGGACATTGCACAAAGCTACTGGACATTAATGGATCAAAGAAATTCATCCAACATAGCAAATACGGCAATAAAATAAAAGGCAGAATCTGTCAAAAACAGAACAGTCCGTAAAGAAGAACCTGAAAGGAGCACTAGACTTGCTCAAATGGAAAAACTCAAAACTAATGAAAGTTGCGTACATATCTGAGGATCACGCTCGTAATTTTGCAGATTTTTTCGAATTTTCTACAGAGACTTATGCCAGAATTCGTGACAGACAGCAATGCTGTTTCTGCGCGATCCCAAATATAACATCAACTTTAGCATAGAAACTTTACTTGGCACAAAAACATGATAAGGAGAGGTTGCTACAGTAGTAAACAAATTCCAAGACTCAAATATAAAACAAAGTACTATAAAACAAAGTACTGTAGTAAAAACATGGGTTGTCTCCCATAAGCGCTTTTCTTTAAGAAAGTGTGAATCAAGTAACATCAAGAGTAGAAGCATCAACATCATAACTTGTTCTAATAATAGAATCAAAAGGTAACTTCATTCTCTTTCTAGGAAGTGTTCCATACCTTTCTTGAGAGGAAATTGATATTTAATATTACATTCCCTCATATCAATAACAGCACCAACGGTTCGAAGAAAAGGTCTTCCCAACACAATAGGACAAGATGCATTGCATTCAATATCCAAGACAACAAAATCAACGGGGACAAGGTTATTATTAACCGTAATGCGCACATTATCAATCCTCCCCAAAGGTTTCTTTTTAACATTATCTGCAAGATTAACATCCAAATAATAATTCTTCAATGGTGGCAAGTCAAGCATATCATAAATCTTTTTAGGCATAACAAATACTTGCACCAAGATCACATAAAGCATTACATTCAAAGTCATTGAATTTCATTTTAATGATGGGCTCCCAACCATCTTCTAACTTTCTAGGAATAGAAGTTTCAAGTTTTAGTTTCTCTTCTCTAGCTTTTATGAGAGCATTTGTAATATGTTTTGTAAAGGCCAAATTTATAGCACTAGCATTAGGACTTTTAGCAAGTTTTTGTAAGAACTTTATAACTTCAGAGATGTGGCAATCATCAAAATCTAAATCATTATGAGCTACAGCAATGGGATCATTGTCCCCAAGGTTGGAAAAAATTCAGCAGTTTATCACAAGTGATTTCAGTTTAGCAATTTCAGTTTTACGCTTTGCACTAGGAGTAGAAACATTGCCGACACCAATTATTTTAACATTGATAGTAGGAGGTGCAGCAACATGTGAATCATTATCATTACTAATGGTGGTAATAGTCCAAACTTTAGCTATATTATTCTCTTTAGCTAGTTTTTCATTTTCTTCTCTATCCCACCTAGCACGCAATTCAGCCATTAATCTTATATTTTCATTAATTCTAACTTGGATGGCATTTGCTGTAGTAGTAATATTATTATCAATATCCTCATTAGGCATAACTTTCAATTTTAATAGATCAACATCAGAGGCAAGTCTATCAACTCTAGAAGCAATAATATCAATTTTATCAAGCTTTTCCTCAACAGATTTGTTAAAAGCAGTTTGTGTACTAATAAATTCTTTAAGCATGGCTTCAAGACCAGAGGGTACACTCCTATTATTGTTGTAAGAATTCCCATAAGAATTACCATAACCATTACCATGAGCGAAGGATATGGCCTATAGTTATTACCAGAGTTGTTCCTATAAGCATTGCTTTGTTTTATTATTTTTAATGAAATTCACATCAAAATTTTCTTCTTGAGCAACCAATGAAGCTAAAGGAACATTATTTGGATCAACATTAGACCTACCATTCACAAGCATGGACATAATCACATCAATCTTATCACTCAAGGAAGAGGTTTCTTCAACAATTTACCTTCTTACCTTGTGGAGCTCTTTCCGTGTGCCATTCAGAGTAATTTATCATCATATCATCAAGAAGCTTTGTAGCCGCCTCCAAAGTGATGGACATAAAGGTACCTCCAGCAGCTGAATCCAATAAATTCCGCGAAGAAAAATTTAGTCCTGCATAGAAGGTTTGGATGATCATCCAAGTAGTCAGTCCATGGGTTGGGCAATTCTTTACCAAAGATTTCATTCTCTCCCATGCTTGAGCAACATGTTCAATATCTAATTGCTTAAAATTCATTATGCTACTTCTCAAAGATATAATTTTAGCGGGAGGATAATATCTACCAATAAAAGCATCCTTACATTTAGTCCATGAATCAATACTATTCTTAGGCAAGGATAGCAACCAATCTTTAGCTCTTCCTCTTAATGAGAAAGGAAACAATTTCAATTTAATAATATCACCATCTACATCCTTATACTTTTGCATTTCACAAAGTTCAACAAAATTATTAAGATGGGCAGCATCATCAACTAACACCGAAAATTGCTCTCTCATAACAAGGTTCAGTAAAGCAGTTTAATTTCAAAGAATTCTCTGTAGTAGCAGGTGGAGCAATAGGTGTGCATAGGAAATCATTATTATTTGTGTTTGTGAAGTCACACAACTTAGTATTTTCAGGGGTATTCATTTTTAAATAAAGCAAACTAGATAAAGTAAATGCAAGTAACTAATTTTTGTGTGTTTTTGATATAGAGAACAAGACAGTAAATAAAGTAAAACTAGCAACTAATTTTTGTGTGTTTTGTTTAGGTGCAGCAAACAAAGTAGTAAATAAAATAAAGCAAGACAAAAACAAATTAAAGAGATTGGGAAGTGGAGACTCCCCTTGCAGCGTGTCTTGATATCCCCGGCAACGGCGCCAGAAATTTGCTTGATGCGCGTAGATGTACACGTCCGTTGGGAACCCCAAGAGGAAGGTATGATGCGCACGAGCAAGTTTCCCTCAAAGAAACCAAGGTTTAATCGGACCAGTAGGAGTCAAGAAGCACGTTGAAGGTTGATGGTGGCGAAATGTGATGCGGCGCAACACCAGGGATTCCGACGCCAACGTGGAACCTGCACAACACAACTACTTTGCCCCAACGAAACAGTGAGGTTGTCAATCTCACCGGCTTAACAAAGGATTAACCGTATTGTGTGGAAGATGATTGTTTGCGAAGAAAACAGTAAAGAACAAAACTGTAGATTGTATGCGATGTAAAGAATAGGACCGGGGTCCACAGTTCACTAGAGGTGTCTCTCCCATAAGATAAAGCATGTTGGGTGAACAAATTACATCGGGCAATTGACAAATAGAAAAGGGCATAACAATGCATATACATGATATGATAAATATAGTGAGATTTAATTGGGCATTACGACAAAGTACATAGACCGCTATCCAGCATGCATCTATGCCTAAAAAGTCCACCTTCAGGTTATCATCCGAACCCCTTCCATTAAGTTACAAGCAACAGAACAATTGCATTAAGTATGGTGCGTAATGTAATCAACAACTACATCCTTAGACATAGCATCAATGTTTTATCCCTAGTGGCAACACATCCACAACCTTAGAACTTTCTGTCACTGTCCCAGTTTAATGGAGGCATGAACCCACTATCGAGCATAAATACTCCCTCTTGGAGTTAAGAGCAAAAACTTGGCCAGCCTCTACTAATAACGGAGAGCATGCAAGATCATAAAACAACACATAAGTAATAGATTGATAATCACCATAACATAGTATTCTCTATCCATCGGATCCCGACAAACACAACATATAGTATTACAGATAGATGATCTTGATCATGTTAGGCAGCTCACAAGATCCAACAATGAAGCACATAAGGAGAAGACGACCATCTAGCTACTGCTATGGACCCATAGTCCAGGGTGAACTACTCACTCATCACTCCGGAGGCGATCATGGCGATGAAGAGTCCTCAGATGATTCCCTCTCCGGCCGGTGCCGGGGCGATCTCCTGAATCCCCGAGATGGGATTGGCGGCGGCGGCGTCTGGAAGGTTTTCCGTATCGTGGCTCTCGGTACAGGGTTTCGCGACGAAGACTTTAAGCAGGCGGAAGGGCAACGCGGGGGCCACACGAGGGCCCCACACACCAGGTCGCGCGGCCGGGGCCGGCGCGCCGCCCTAGTGTGGTGGCGCCTCGTGGCCCCACTCCTTTCCCCTCGGTCTTCGGAAGCTTCGTGCAAAAATAGGACCCCGGGCGTTGATTTCGTCCAATTAGAGAATATTTCCTTACTAGGATTTCAAACCAAAAAAACAAGAAGCTGGCTTTCGGCATCTTGTTAATAGGTTAGTGCCGGAAAATGCGTAAATATGACATATAATGTTCATAAAACATGTAGATATCATCAATAATGTAGCATGGAACATAAGAAATTATCGATACGTCGAAGACGTATCAATACACCGGGCCAACCCTGGAGCCATGTTGTTTATCTTGTTTAGTTTCTAACAATTTATTTCTCCTTGTTTATGCACATTGTTTGGTTGCTAACAAATATGGATTTTAGTTTGAGGGATGAAAATTATGCATGTTTGGTTGCATACTATCTCGTGTTGTGGTTGAATTTCTCGCAAGTGATGACATTAGCACACATTACTGGCAGCATATCGAACAAACAAGCAGTACTAATCATAAATGTCGTTTAGCCCTATCTACTATAAAATAGCACTTCGTCAGGATGTTACATAGCCTAGATACACCGGGCCAACCCGGAGTCATGTTGTGCATCTTGTTTAGTTTCTAACAATTTATTTCTCCTTGTTTATGCGATGCACATTGTTTGGTTGCTAACAAAGATGGATTTTGGTTTGAGGGATGAAAATTATGCATGTTTGGTTGCATACTGTCCCGTGTTGTGGTTAAATTTCTTGCAAGTGATGACATTAGCACACATTGCTCACATCATATCGAACAAAAAAGTAGTATGTAACATATAAAATAGGAGGTCTTTTTTTGCTCTAGGTTTCTTTAAGGTCTATAAATTTACTACGCCTTCTTTTCTTCTTTTGATAACATGATCAACCCTACGCACCATCCAATTGTTGGATGAAAGCCTAGGCAGATCTAAGGAAAGAGACCTTGCCTAAATATTTGTAATCTTGAGCGGCAAAAAAGCAATGCAAACCGTGGAGCCAGGGCAGGAAACCTCGGGAAAAGTTTAGGTTGCTCCCGAGATTCTTCTTCCATATAGATTATCTAGTCTAAAGCGGTATTCCACTGTTAAACCCAACGTTAGTGATGATGTGGAGGCAAATAATGCATAGGCTACCAGACAAAGGTAGAAGTGCCAGGAGAAAAAAAGTAGGAGCGTGGATCCGATCCACCTCAGGTCCTCCCACGATTGAGGGTGACTTCGCGGAGTGGTGGTGTGGACCGCCCCTCGCCAGCTGCGTAAGGGCACTTCGTCGGTTATCATGCTCACGATATGGTGGATTTGGAAACACCGGAACACGGTGGTCTTTGACAACGTGCGGCCTTCGGTGACATCGTGTCCGAGGCGCGGCAATGGGCGGACGCGGGAGCCCGGGGTGTGCGACAGCTACTCCCCTAGTTTAGCTTTTTTTCCTTTTTCTTGGGTTGAGTTGTACGGCGTGTTGCATCCGTTCTCGGACTTGTACATAAACTTTTTTTTATCTATCAATGCATCGAAACACAAGGCTTTTGCGTTTTCGCGAAAAAGTCATTGGTTGGATGAATCAGGAGAGTGGTTTTATCCCCTGTCTAGACTATAGCTAACGTATCATGTGTCGCTTAAGTGGATTTTTATTCACAAGAGGGTACATTTGTATTGATACCAAGATAATACCGATATACTTTGTCAATCTTAGACTCTACAAGCAACTCTAATACTCCCTATCCCTATGAACCCTAATAATAAGTGCCGGGCGCCCGACATTTATTATGGATCGGGAAAATATTAATTTAATTCTAACCATACACAAAGATTGCATATGTTATGAGGCAGAAGAGAAGGTCAATCAAGAACCTCTCGTCAACGGTGTACACTACGGTAGTGTGTGTGTAAACCTAACTTGTGTTTCATGTTGCAAAAATGGGAGAGGTTGAATCAAAATGATATGAATTCAAGGAAGAGCCGAATGAGATAAGTTGCTTCTTCACGTACCCCTTCGCTCCTGATAAATGATCAGGGGTTGTTAGGGTTTCTTTGTCTCCCGTTGGCGGGAGGGCTCCGTTCCCCTAATTTTAGGATTTCAATGTGGTGGAGCAGCGCTCAAGTGGGGTGGCGGCGATGTCTCCGAAACATTGCTTTACCCCTAGATGTCCATCAACTGCAGGGCCCCAACGCATTTCGGGAAGATCCAGCTAGTTCTTCAATAAAGTCTCTATCTTTAGCCTCATCTCGTCAACAATGTCGAGAAGCTTGTGAGAGTGGTGTGGTTCTTGAGGATTTCTTCTGGCTAGGGGATCTCCCTACTTTCACGGAGCTTCATCGACGGTTATTCGTTCTTCTCCGTCTCCAAGACAGTTATGGTGTTTTTGGCCCGTTCAGCGACTCTCTGTCCTCACGGTTATTCCTTCTTCTTCATCTCCGGGAGCGGCAGCGGCGGTACACCGTTGATACGGTCTGTAAATTGAAGACGAATGACATTTTAAAGATTCGGTTGTAATTTTTATTGCAATTTTTGTTTTTGTTGAGTTGCTTTGTACTATTCGATGTTTCTCCTAATAACAGGGTTCTATTCAAAAAAATGTTGACACAAATTCAAAAAATCGATTGGTTTGAAAAAAATTAGTCGGCTTTGTTAAACCTCACATTTTTGTTCAGAGCTGCCAGGCCTCGCCAGGCGCACCTCACATTTTTGGCTTCTCCACGCCTCGCCAGGCACACCGGCAGTTCATCGGCCGCGTCACCTCCAACGCCGGCGCTTCCACCTCAAAAAATGTCTGCACTCCGGCGTCTCGCGACGGCGCTCCCCAATCTGCGACCACGCCGCCGCCGCCTCTCCTCCGCCGCCGCCGCATCCCCGCCCACCCACTCCCCGTCCGCCGCCTCCCTCCTCGACGACCTCCTCTTCTCACCCACCGCTTCCGCCTCCGCCCTATCCCTCCTCCGCGACACGCCCTCCCTCGCCGGGGAGCTCTACTCGCTTCTCGCCGCGCCCTCCCGCGCCCTCACCCCCGCCTCCCTCGCGCTCCTCCTCTCCCTCCCTTCACGCCACCGCCTCCCACCCACCTCCGCGCCCGTCCTCGCCGCCCTCCTATCCAAGCTCCTCACGCGCCCTCCCTCCTCCCCCGCCGATGCCGCTCGCTTCCTCTCCGACTCCCTCACCGCTGGCGCCCCGCCGCCGGACAAGTCCGCGTTCAACACCCTCTTCGCCGCGCTCGCCCGGGCCGGAGACCTCCCGGGAATCACCAACCTCTTCTCCTCCATGCGGGATGCTGCCATCCGGCCCAACGTCGTCACCTTCGGCATACTCGTCAACGCCCTCTGCAAAGCTGGCCGCGTGGGGGACGCCCTCAGGATGCTCGACGGAATGTCTGGCCCAGCCTCAGACGTGCGCCCGGACGTTGTCATGCTGAACACCGTCGTGGACGGCTTGTGCAGGAGCGGGAGGGTCCAGGACGCTGTGAAATTCGTGGAGGAGCGGATGAGGAGCGTGCACCGGTGCGTGCCCAACACGGTTACCTATAACTGCTTGGCCGATGCGTTTTGCCGTGCAGGGAATGTTGGCATGGCGTGCGAGCTGGTGGGGAGGATGGAGAGGGAGGGCGTGGCGCCGAATATCGTCACTCTGAACACGATTGTGGGTGGTTTTTGCCGGGTAGGGAAGATTGGGGGCGCGCTGGAGTTCTTCAAGGAGAAAAGAACAGTTTGGCCTGAAGCCAAGGGCAATAGGGTGACCTACGGCACTCTGGTTGGGGCTTTACTCCATGTCAACAATGTGGGTATGGCCATGGAGTTGTTCCATCAGATGGCAGATGAAGGGCACAAACCTGATGCAATCATGTATTTCACCATGATATCAGGATTAACACAAGCAGGGAAGTTGGAGGATGCTAGCTCCATGGCATCGTCGATGAAGAAAGCAGGCTTTCATCTGGATGCAAAAGCATACAATATTTTGATTGGTGGATTTTGTAGGAAGAGGAGGCTGCGTGAGGCTCATGACTTGCTTGGGGAGATGAAGGAAGCTGGTCTACGTCCAGATGTGTACACCTACAATACATTCTTGTCTGCTTTGTGCAAAACAGGAGATTTCTCCGCTGTGGATGAGTTACTGGGAAAGATGATCGATGATGGTTGCGGGCCTTCTGTGGTAACCTTTGGTACACTTGTACATGGATATTGCAAAGCTGGTAAAATTGACGAGGCATTGAAGATTTTCCGGTCTATGGATGAATCTGGTATTCAGCCCAACACCGTGATTTACAATACTTTGATTGACTTTCTCCGTAAGAGCAGAGATGTAGGTTTAGCAGTTGAACTGTTTGATGAAATGAGCGACAAGCGTGTGCCTGCAAATGTTACAACCTTCAATGCAATGTTCAAGGGGCTTCGTGATAAGAACATGGCTGAAAAGGCTTTTGAGCTGATGGACCGCATGAGGGACGAGAGGTGCACTCCGGATTATGTGACCATTGATGTTCTCATGGAATGGCTGCCTGTCATTGGTGAAACAGAACGATTAAAGGATTTTATGCAGCAAAGGGCACCGAAAAGGACTATTTCATAAGAATATGCTTAGTTGGCAGCATGAACACTGTCATGCTCAGAGGATGCAGGCATGAGTTTGCTTCAGATTAACCAAGAATTGCAATTCTAAGCTGTAACTTGTGGTGAGAAGATATCAATCGGTTAGAAAACCAGCTTGAAGACTAGCTGATCTAATATAATTGCCGCCCTTGTGATTAGAATTATCTGCACTCTTCAATCGCAATCTGCCAGTAATACATTTAGTTTTAGGCAATACTGAATTCTGCAGAATATCATCATCACATGTGTCAGGTGGTAAACATCCTGATGTTGCTAATCAGGGCACTGTTGGACGCGCACACATCAGTTCCTTTTTCTGGTGCTTGCAGTCGTGAGTTACTATTGAAGAATGCAGAAAGTAGGTACATTAAGGCCTAATCACTTTAATGCTCAACTGCTCAATAAATTGTAGAAGCACAAACCAAGAATGCTTGTCAAGGAACCATCTACATCAGATGATGCCTTTTATTCTTGATCAGATAAAGTTGACAGTATGGTTGAAAAAAGTTTATAGTTGCACCTGGGAAAGAACACAAACTTGGGCATGCCAAATAGTGGATTCCATGTCAAAAAAATGGTGAGACTCCACAAAGAAGAATACTCTCTTTACATTAGCTGTATTACAATTTCAGATTTTATCTATTAGTATGATTTCTGTAAGAAAAAATTATTGTGTGTATGCACCGTAATTGAGTCCCGATGGTAAAATCATATATGTGCAGATTTACTGAAACTTGTTTAGAACTCTATATGAAGAATCTAAATTTCTATTATGTTTGAAAAATTTCAGAATAGCATGTTCAATATTTTGCCGGACCAAACATGTGGATTTACATAGCAGGCGATGCTAACTGATTTAGGTTTTCCTTACAGGAGAATTGCTCTCCGAACACTACATTTAATCAGCTTTATTTTATACGTAATAGTCCTCTAGTGAGTTCTGACAGAACATCAAACCAATGCCAATATGCTAGCTTTATTTTATCAGTCTCACTACTCAAGTAATATATGGCTACTGAATCTCTCTAATTGTGGATGAGGGACTTTCTGGTTCCTAAAACAGCATATGCACTATTGTGTGATAAAAATGACTCCTTATATCACATCCTCATCTTTGAAGAAATAATATGCCTATTGTTTTAGTGCTTATGCATTCACTGATGAAATCTGCCAGACTTAGTCTCTGAAGATTTTCTAGCTTGCTTCTGGCATTTGCTGCATATGCTAACAATTTCTACGCACTACTGAGTGAGTGACCGTGAGACAAAAAAAAAACCCGCTGCAAAACCCAAAATGGTAGACAAAAACATCTTAACTTTGATATGTGTAGGTTCATATGGAAATGTTGCTGCCATTTTTACCTTGCCTCATCCTTGTACGGTTGTACCATCCTTGCTTGCCAATTCCGTATGTTCTCAGGACCTGCAATAGATCTTTTAATTATAGTGGCGCGAAGGGTACTGTTGTGGTATGGATAGCTCCACAACAATTAAATTCCAGTCCTCGGAAGGTGCAGGACAGGCGTGCTGCATCATGGTAAAGTGGTAACTGAACCCACTTCCACCATGCGGTTATGATTTGTTGATAAATGCATGTAAAAATGAGTAAACTTGTTTAACTGAACCCACTTCCACCATGGAGTTATGATTTGTTGATAAATGCATCTAAAAATGATTAAACTTGTTTAGCATACTGGCACATGCTGCTGTATCATGGTAAAGAGGTAACTGAACCCACTTCCACCTTGTCAGTTCTGCTTTTGTTGATACATGCATGCAAAGATTATTAAACCTGTGTAACATAGTGGCACATGCTGCTGCATCATGGTAAAGAGGTAACTGAACCCGCTTCCACCTTGTCAGTTAAGATTTTGTTGATAAATGCATGTAAAAATGATTAAACATGTGTAACATACTTCCACATGATTTCCTTAAGTATGCTTTGAAGAGTTATGACAATTGAAATTCGAAGTAGCAAGTGCCGTACATATGTGAAACTGAGGGAGGCTATCAAGAGCAGTACTCCATTTGTTTTTTAATCACCGGGCATGACTTTTTCCAGTGCTGTGCTATAATTTCTAAGATGGTGCTTATGGTACAAGTAACACACTCTGAAAAATCTGTACCTTAAACAAAGACCCACATGGACATCTCACTTCAACAGTATATTAATTATATTATCTAAATGTCTTAAACTCGTCGTGAGTGAAACTCATAATTTTCTGGTGCATCATGTGAATGCATCTGCCGGTAACTCTACCTTTATAATTGTCTGTGGATGAGTGATTTGATATTTACATGTTATGTTCAGATGCTTGAAGTACAGGTACATGCAGCGTAAAGGAGTTAAACTCAAGTAGAAATAGTACTAGCTAGCATTCAGACATGAAGGGAGGTTCAGCTACAGAATGAAAAGAAGCAGAGGCTGCTCCTGCCGGTGGTTCACTTTTCGTCAGTTGGTGACAGCCATGTATGCTGACTTGCCCATGCATATTGTTTTCTCTATCACTGGACCAGCATCAGTGATCATGTTTTTGAACCGGCCAGCGGAGACAAAGTTGGCAAGTCCAGGGTTAGTCTTGCTTCGATAATTTTGTTTTTGTTTTAGTCTATGATAAAGAGAAGTCGTTTTCATGCCTCCAGTAAATAATAGTGTTGGTAATTCTGGTCATCCTCTGAAAATGGTGAAAAAGAAGAACACAAAGAAATAGAAAGGAACCAGTGTATTTTTTGGGGAACTTTGTCAAGTCAGCGACTATGTATTCAACAGCTGAGTTCCGGCACGACGATGCATTCAACAGCTGAGCAAGACTAGTATACCACTGCTACTGAACATTTCCATGTTACTTCTTACTTCTCGTGCAGGGAAGTGACAAAGAATTGACAGCCTGAGGTGTGATCTTTCCATGAATCTGGCATTCGGTCTGGTCATCCGTAACAGTGACACAATTAAGTCGGAGTCTAAGGTGCATGGTAGCATGCTGCATCATGGTAACTGGCTGTCTGAATCCACCTCTACCTTTTCAGTTTTGATTTTGTTGATAATACATGTGAAAATGATTACCAGTGTAACGTAATGGCACATACCCGAGTTCCTAATCATGCTACCAAACCTGATGTGCAACTGCTGCCCAGAACTCCCGAACAACATTATTTATAATTTAAGCTCCTACTTATGCTATGTCTGCATTCAAGAATTAAGACAATTGAAATTCGAAGTAGCGAGTTTACAAGTGCCGTACAAATATGAAACTGAAGGAGGCTATCAAGTGCAGTACTCAATTTTTCTTTTTAAATCTCTAGGCACGACTTATGGTAAGACACTTTTGAAAAATGTGTACCTTAACAAAGACCCACGTGGGCATCCCACTTAAACAATGTGTTAATTAATATCTCAATGTCTTAACCTCACATCTGTGAAATTCATCATTTCTCTGGTGTCGTGTCAATGCATCTGCCGGTAACTCTACCTTTATAATTACAAATATGGCTCTGTCCTCTGTGTATTTTGTGATTTGATGTTCCCTTGTTGAGTTCGTGCAGGAAATACAGGTATTTGCAGTAGATCTCGTTTCTGTTGCGTAAAACACGAGTTAATCTCCAGTAGGAACAGTACAAGCAGCTAGCTAGCATTCAGACAGGAAGTGAGGTTCAGCTATAGATTGAGCGATAAAGCAGAGGCTGTCGGTGGTTCACTATTCGTCAGTTGATGGCAGCCATGTATGCTGACTTGCCCATGCATATTGTTTTTATCTATTACCGGAAGTCATAGGGAAGTCAGCAGCAGGGACCTTGTTTTTCAGCAGAGACAAAGTTGGCAAGTCCATGTCTAGTCTTGCTTTGGTAAGTTTGTTGGTTTAGTCGGTGATAAAAGATCATTTTCGCCTCCAGTAAATAATAGTGTTGGTAATTCTGGTCATCCTCTGAAAATTGTGAAAAAGAACACAAAGAAATATAATGGAACCGGCGTATTTTTAGGGGAACTTTGTGAAGCTGGCGACTATGTATTCAACAGCTGAGTTACGGCAGCGAAGACGCATTTAACAGGGGAGCAACACTAGTATACCACTGCTACTGAACATTTCCCTGTTACTTCTTACTTGTCGTGCAGGGAGGTGACAAAGAATTGACAGCCCGAGGTGGCCTTTCCATGAATCTGGCATTCGGTCTGGTCATCTGTAACAGCGACACAGTGTCATCTCATCCAGGATAACTAATTCCAAGTTTCTGCTTGATTGATTGCTACAGTTTAGTGTTTTTCTCTGAAGAAAATACTTCAGGTCGTTGGGGTAGAATTCTGATCCCCCCAAGTCAGGTTGAGACCAGCTGTCCATGCGATCGACCTACTCCGTCTGCAAGTCAACATGATCAGCCGAGCAGCACTCAGAATGTTGAAATCCATGGTGCATCACGGGCTTCGGTCTGAGAGTTTTACAAGTCATGATCTCCTCCTATGAAGTGGTCGTAGACTCGTAGGTTTGTTTCTCTCGTGTTGCCAACATGCCCGGCATGGCAATTCTTAATACGAAATGCACATCAACACCATGCCGAGATAGTATAACAACAATATGGCCGGCGCTAATTCTGAATCGCGGTGCCCATATTCCTCACTATTTCTCGAAAACGACAATGCGACGATAATGGCTTGCTAAACCTGTACATTTCATTCCATTTCTTTGTTTTGCAAATTTGGTGTAGTAACTTTCAGTTTCAGTCGACTTCTGAAAATTTCAAGCAGTTGGGCAATAGGAATGGTGGTGGTGCTTTTTGGTATGAGGACATAAGTCGGTGGCACTTTGGTCGTTAGGTGGTGCAACAGTGTATAGAAAAAAAGTGTGTATACTATAGAAGGCATTTGCTTCAGTACAACACCCTTCCCCAAACTCAGTTTGGGCTCAAACACAAAGACGACTAAGATGGCTCGATACCCTTTCATTATTAATGTGACGATGGTGAGCGGCACTAACCAGCACGAGCCTGGACAAGGATTCCCTGGTGGCGGTGACGTGAAGCCAGGTCGGCGACACGACGTTCGGACGGACAGTCCCGCCACGTTCCAGCCGGCCAGTCCAGCGCATTAGGGAAGAAGGAGCGCATTGTTCGGGCGGACGGGATCGCCAGCAGCGGCGGTGGACATGATCGGCAACGACAACTCGTCTAGTTGAGAACGTTCCAATCATGGAGCCTTTGATGGAGATTGTGTCTGATCTATGGGTATATCGGCTTTTGATTTGGGCTTTGAAGGGCTCACGGTTAATTAAATAATTAATTTTGCTAATTACCCAAAAGCCCAAACTGGGGAGGGGTTGTACTCGAGCAAGGCTTACTATAGAAATTCCCGAAGTAATGTCTAAACTCTAAACCCAAGGATTTCAAAAATCAAAGATAAAGGATTCTAGAACAAGTAAACACAAATTTCAATTGTCTCAACAACATAATTGGATCAGAATAAGAGATGAAAGTCAATTTGCCGAAATGAGACAAAGAAAAGAGTTTAGATATGATTCAATTGGTTTTTGGAAATGCAGTTAGGAAATAGCATTGTTAATGATTTTCCAGGTAGAAGTATATTAACTGATCCCCATATCGTGTCTCTCTTGAACTCTGATCATTTCAAATAACAAATAGCCGGAGTTTTGTTCCTGCAAGCTAGGATGGAGTGATCGAGCAGCTTGGTGCACGTAAGACGCAGCGAAAAATGTGATCCCTGTAACAAACTTTTGGCTAAGTTTTGAGTACTTTCTTGGAAATTAGCTAGGGTTCTGACTTCGGGTGAGCACGCAGCGCGCGGGGTCTTGAAATTTCAGGCCAAATCGAGGACCGTGCTAGCATGCGTGCTTGCTTGAATTCCATGTGAAGCAGGCGAAGAGAAAATTCCGATGTTTTGACCACATCACCAGACATGTAGGCATCAGAGTAGACACATAATCGATGACAGAACAGATCTTCTGCCTAATTAAGTACAGTACGTTCACATGGATTTACCAATGTCAAGCTGGGGAATAGGAATGATGATGGCGCTTGGGGTACTAGGACATGTCGGTGACACGTTGGATGATGCAATAATGTATAGAAAACTTGTGTATATATACAACAGTCAGTTGAGAAATAATAGCATTGTAAGATCGTATTTACTTCTCTCGTATTTCCACTCTTAAAGAATTTAGGGATGGAAGGAGATTTGATGAATCTTTTCCTTTCAGCCAATTCCCTAAAATTTCACCCAATATACTAGTATGATGGAGAGTTTACAAGGACATGTCGGCGACACTTTGGGTGATGCAACAATGTATAGTTAAATGTATGTATATATATACACTTTTGGTGAAAATACACTTTTGAACTCGACCTCATTTGCGTCTGATCCAATAAAAATATTGCAAAAAACAGCAAACAACATAAAAAAATCTGAATTTTTTGTACAACGAATATGAGAATGTGTTCTAACTGCAAGGAACATTGTGGACAGAAATGACATGTTTGGTGGTCATGCAAAAATAACAAAAAATTGTGCTGTTTGGAGCACTTGGATTTGTTATTTGCAAAAATCAGACTTATCCTTTTTTTTTGCATAGACCAGTACATATATCTTTTCTAGAAGATTTTTAACATGCTATTAGAACACATGTTCATGTTCATTGTAGTACAAAAAAATTCAGATTTTTTTGAATTTTTTTGCAATTTTTCTGAATTTTTAAATAGAGCATGAGCATATGAGCTCGGGAGCAGAAAAACCACGTCCCCCTTTTGGGCTGAACTAATGAAATTGAAGCAGTTGTTTTTATGTTTGGGACCATCTCCGTTAAGGATGGAGTGTGTTTCTGGGAGGATATATTGTTTTTTTAAATGATGGAGGATATATTGTTAGGAGAAATTCCTTGAGTGCTCAATATTCTGCACTTAATCATGTTGTTAGGCATAAATAAGTTGCAATTAGGAAGGCGTCGGGGTCTGATCCCCCAAAGTCGTCTCATTTATGCTTGATTTAATTAGGAATCGTTTACTCCCTTGGAATGTTTTAGTAGTGCGTCTCAAAGCGGTGGTCCTAGACATGATATTTTTCTATGGAATTTTAAATCAACATCTTGTTGGTCAAGTCTATGTACCACGCCCTTAGTTAGGTGGATAAGCTAATGAACAGCAAGAAAATTAGGAAGACAAAAGTTCTGCTAAAAGATACTCCATACATCCTAAAATATAAGGTACGCTTTTCACGGTTTTTGGATGCATAATTTTGAACACTAATATATATACCAAACATTATGGATTTAGAATGTATAAATGGCAATATTTCATTTGTCTTGGAAATCTCTTTTGCTCATTATGAACTTATACAGATTTCATAGACATATTATAAGTACAAACCATATTCAAAGTTATAGTTCAGCAGCAAAATTTAAGAGCGGCTTATTACTTTAAGACGGAGGGAGTAGCATCTTATATAGTACGTAAAATGAGGGGTCATTTTGACGAACGATAATCTAGGTAAATTTTTTTTGACACAAATAATGTATGTGACTAGAGCAGTAGAGCATAAGGAATCCTTCATTTTGGCTTCTTAGGTTTTTACACAACACCGATGGTTGGCATAGATCCTCTATTGCCTTAGGCTGGTTTATCCTTGGTTCCCCATGATAAGAGCCTACGTGAAAATTGTTATTAGATCTATTTAAGATATGCGTATTTTTATTATGCAGAAGATGTCACTCTGTTGGTTTCATCGACTTAATGTGAACTATGAGTTAATAAAAACTCCCTTTATCAGAAAACAAATACGATAGACAGTTGGAAAATACTAGCATTGCAAAAAAATTTCAACTAGTACAATGCATATCGTATTATCTTGAATTTTACGCACTTAAAATTGCATATAAAATTAAATGGTAATATTTAAAATTGACTTTGAAAAATCTTATGATGAATTCAAGTGGTCTTTTCTGTACATACTTTCGGAACGAAAGGTTTCTCTATAGAGTGACACACTTTAATCCATAATTTTATATCTCGAGGCAATGCGACCATCAAAGTTAATGACGGCATTGGAAAATACTTTCAAACAAAAAAAATACTAAGACAAGGTGACCCACTATCTCCCATGCTATTTAATATATTGGACGATATGTTAGATGGCATAATTGAACGCGGGGCAGGAAATAATGGACAAATTAAGAGAGTGATTCCACATCTAGTAGATGGTGGACTCTATATCCTTCAATATGCCGACGATGGGATTCTGTTCATGAAACATGATACGAAAAGGCAAGAAATATGAAGAGCAACTTTAGGGGCTTAAAATGAACTTCCACAATAGTGTATGTCGAATTATTTGGTTGTAGGCAAGGCATGTTTCCTATTAGCTATTTGGTATTTCGATACACTATTGGGACTTTCTAACGCTCAATGGAAAAAGTCGAGGAGAGACTACAAAAGACTAAGCTGTTGGAAGAGAAGCTACCATCTCTTGGCGGAATATTAGTTCTTATTAATTCGGTACTAAGTAATATTGTACTATATATGAATTTTTTCTTCCAGCTAGCCAAAATAGTATATCATATATATGAATTAATTATTTTAGCAAGGAGATAGTGAGAAAAAGAAATATCAACGGGCTAAACAAAGCAAAGTGTGGTTTGCTGAAGAAAATATCATGGAGGGTTAGGTATTCATGGCCTTGAGGTTAAGAATACAACTCTTTTAGTAAATGGCTTTACAAGCTCCTTACCGAAGACGGGGTATGTCAAACTCTTCTAAAAATAAAATATATAGGATAACTTGCATTGTCTCAATTTTATTGAAAACATGCGGACTCGCATATTGGTATACTGGTGATGCAGAAATACTTCTTCTCGCATGAATCATTTATAATTAAGGATGGAAGAGAAATTAGATTGTGGGAGGACCGGAGGATAAGTACTGGGAAATGCTACACTCCGAGAATCATATCCAACTTTCTATACAACATTACATGTCACAAGAGTGATATCATCGCTGTAGTATTGGATCCCTCTCCGCCAAATGTGACATTGATAAGAGATATAAATGGTCTCAGGATTGCACCATGAAATGCTTTGCTAGAGCCATGTCAGTGGTACAAATATCGCAAGGGCTGGTAAATTTTGGTGGAATCTATACGAGAGTGTTAAATTCTCAATAAAATTCATGTATAGAACACTGGTCTAGCTAGAGGTGCCAGTTGATAAACAAAATCAAAAGTAAAGATACTACCAAAGATACTTTTTTTGCTTGGTATATTTGTACATGAGAAATCCTAGCCAAAGAAAACCTTATAAAATTGTAGGGATTCGTTGCATAGAAAAAAAAATTTCCTACCGCGAGAACGCAATCCAAGCAAAGATGCAATCTAGAAGACGGGAGCAACGAGGGGATGATCGAGACTCACCCTTGAAGATTTCCAAAGCCTATAAGAGTAGGCTCTTATTGCTGCGGTAGACGATCACTTGCCGCTTGCAAAAGCGCGAAAGATCTTGATCACGGTGCCACAATTGGGCAGCACCTCCGTACTCACACGTTCGGTGTTGATGAAGACGACGTCCTTCTCCCCGTTCCGGGCAGCGGAAGTAGTAGCTCCTCCTTGAATCCGAGCGGGCGTGGTGGCGGTGGCGATGGAGAACTCGCGGAGCTTCGCTGCGTGGAGAGGAGGAGGAGGGGGCGGCTAGGGTTTGGGAGAGGGGTGGCCGGCCTCTATGGCTGCGGCCAGCTTGGTGGCTTGTGGTGGCCGGCCCCCTCCCTATGCCCCTCATTATATAGGTGGAACCCCAAGTGTTGGACTACAAGTCTTCGAATAAGACCCGATTCCAAAACCTTCCATGTAGTAGGGAAACCTACCCAAGGTGGGACTCCCAACAAAGTGGGATTCCCACCTTTCCATGAAGGGGGTGGCCGGCCCCTTTGGTGGAGTCCACCTTGGACTCCCCTCTAGGGTTGGCCGGCCATGGGAGGTGGAGTCCCTCCGGGACTCCTCCTTCCTTAGTGATTTCTTCCGGACTTTTCTAGAACCTTCTAGAACCTTCCATAAATGCACCGGATCATTTTCAAACATATAAAATGACTTCCTATATATGAATCTTATTCTCCGGACCATTCCGGAACTCCTCGTGATGTCTGGGATGTCATCCGAGACTTCGAACAAAACTTCGAATTCCATTCCATATTCAAGTTCTACTATTACAACATTAAACCTTAAGTGTGTCACCCTACGGTTCGCGAACTATGTAGACATGGTTGAGAACTCTCTCCGACCAATAACCAATAGCGGGATCTGGAGATCCATAATGGCTCCCACATATTCAACGATGACTTAGTGATCGAATGAACCATTCACATACAATACCAATTCCCTTTGTCACGCGATATTTTACTTGTCCGAGGTTTGATCATCGGTATCACTCTATACCTTGTTCAACCTCGTCTCCTGACAAGTACTCTTTACTCGTACTGTGGTATGTGGTCTCTTATGAACCATTCATATGCTTGCAAGCTATTTAGACGACATTCCACCGAGATGGCCCAGAGTATATCTATCCGTCATCGGGATGGACAAATCCCACGTTGATCCATATGCCTCAACTCATACTTTCCGGATACTTAATCCCACCTTTATAACCACCCATTTACGCAGTGGCGTTTGATGTAATCAAAGTACCTTTCCGGTATAAGTGATTTACATGATCTCATGGTCAAAAGGACTAGGTAACTATGTATCGAAAGCTTATAGCAAATAACTTAATGACGTGATCTTATGCTACTTAAATGGGTGTGTCCATTACATCATTCATATAATGATATAACCTTGTTATTAATAACATCCAATGTTCATGATTATGAAACTAATCATCTATTAATCAACAAGCTAGTTAAGAGGCTTACTAGGGATTTATTGTTTGTTTACATAACACACATGTATCAATGTTTCGGTTAATACAATTATAGCATGGTATATAAACATTTATCATAAACACAAAGATATATAATAACCACTTTTATTATTGCCTCTTGGGCATATCTCCAACAGTCTCCCACTTGCACTAGAGTCAATAATCTAGATTACAAAGGTACCTAACACCCATGGCATTCGGTGTTGGTCATACTTTGCCCTAGGGAGAGCTTTAGTCAACGGTTACACACTCAAACGTATGTATTTTGCAATTCATTTGCGTCTTCGCATCACTCATTTTCCAAAAGAGTCGGCATTAAATATGTTTGGTCTTCTGGTGGAACCTTAATTCTCTGAAATATGTTACTAATATTGTCATACACAATATAGCTTTAAAGTTCTGACGCTATCGGAACTACACCAAGTTCTCAAAGAACCTCTTGACTTAATATCCTCAGTCATTGTCAAAACAATGACATATTCTGCCTTCTTTTGTAGAATCCGTCACAACATTTTAGAACTCTTCTAAATCTAGCATTGTGCTACCTTTTAAATAACACTTAGCCTAATTGAGATTTGAAATTCATTTTTATATGTGACTAAACTAATATCGGTGCATTTTACAGCGATTTGTTTGTCATTATACAAAAATATATTTATACATCCTTGATTCTTCTGAAGTACTCAAGGATATTCTTACTGTTGTCCAATGATCATCACATGAATCATTCTGGTATATGCTCATAACACTTTAGAGCATAGAACATCTGATTATGTACATATTATACGTGATCTATAATCACTCATGTGTTTCAACTCATTGATTATCATATACACTCAAGTCTTGTTAATCCTTCACATGAATAGAACACCTTCTTTATATACTTTAACTTAAACTTATTATGTGTTTCAATCTATCTTCATAGATCTTTACACTAAATATGTTTCAGTCCATATCCTTTCATTGAAGCTAATTCTCAATGAAACCTTTTAATCAATTATATAATTACACTATTTATAATCAACGATATGTCAGCTACATAAAGTATTACAAATATGTCTCAGCGCTCCCACTTAATTTCTTGCAAATGCAAGCACCTTCATCGTTTGATGAAATCAAAAACTCTTTGACTATTTCATCCGGTGAAGATTCCAACTCCGCAATACTCACTTCATCCAATTGAAGTTCGTATTCTTATCTAGTATTATACGGACTAGCAAAACTCTTGGTTGTATCTTGTATACACCTTTAATACACACTTATGTTAAGTAATATATTTTGCTATCCTACTAGCATATCTCATAAAGAAATATGTAGTGATTACTAGAATAATCCACATAGACTATAAGCATTGCTACGGAAGATCTAATCTTATCGTAGTCAACTCTTTGAACTTTGTCGTAAACAACTTTTCGACAAGTCGAGCTTATTCAAGGATATTCCATCCAAGTTCATCAATTTTGTAGATCCATTTACTTTCAAAAAATATTCATCTATCTTGGATTTCATGGCGTATAGCCATTTTAACGGAGTCAGGGCCCATCATAACTTCTTTGTTTGTAGTTGGTTTATCATTTGTTCAAAAACAATCCTTTGTTCACAAATCATTTATTTGATCACAAAGTAAATCATACCTACAAGGTTCAATAAGTACTTTGATCTCCATGACTATAACATTTTGTAGACATGGGAGCCATGATCGTGCTTCCAAAACTAATTCCGATGCTACGCTACTCTGATCATTATGCTCAGGTTCATAAACCTTATCAAGTTCTATTGTCCTCCCACTCAAATACTTCGCTAAAAACAATTTCTTGGAAATAAGTAAGAAACATCGACAAACACTTTTGTCTTTGTCTCCATAGTGGAAAGAATTCCCAATTAATTCTTTGGGATAACCCACAAAGACATTCATCCGATTTTGGTTCACCTTATGCTATGCATACCAAAATTTAAGAAAGGACTATTAGGGTTCATACCCATGCCATAACTCGTATGGTGTCATTTCAACGGATCATGATGATGCTCTATTCGTGTAAAAGCGGTAGTCTCTAAAGCATAATCCACAAAAATATAATGGCATCAATATTTTATCTCATCATTGATCCAACAAGGTTTGGATACATCTCTCGGATACTCCATCATCACTATGATACTCCAAGAAACGTGAGTTGTAGAACAACTTCATAACTCTCTTAGATGTTGGCTAAAACTCGTAATTCAAATATTTCCACTATGATCCAATCATAGATATTTGACTTTTCTATTACGATGATTTCCACTTCATGCTGAAATTTATTTGAATCCATTCAAATGTTTCAAACTTCTTCCTTATCGAATATATCTACATATATACTCAATTCATTGTTGGAAGTTTTCATAAAGTAGAAGAATCTCCCGCACACAACTATGCCCAGTGAACCACATATATCATCATGTATGTTTCCACTAAGTTAGTTGCCCGTTCAACTCTTGGCCTATGAACGGTATTTCAGTCATTCTCTTTAGAAAAGATTTGCAAGCGCCAAACGATTCAAAAATCAAATGACTCCAAAAATCCATTTGCATGGAGTTCCTTCATGCGTTCCTTTCTAACATGACCTAAATGGCGGTTCCACAAATAAGTGGAATTCAAATCATTTGCCTTATGGCATTTTTGTTATAATCGAGATGCACAATAAACGAAGAACGAAAAGTAAAACACTGCAGGGGACACGAGATTTTAACGTGGAAAACCCTTGCAACACACAAGGGAAAAACCACGGCGCCAGCCAGCAAAACTTCACTATTTCGGTGGTGTTTACAAACGCCGTGGGTGTACAATGATGCGATGAAACCCTAGTGGCGGCTTACAGGGAAAATATATAGACGGTGGCAATCCGTACCGGCGACGGCTCGCTCCGCTCGTCGGAAGTTAGCCTCTTCTTGGAATTTGGATCACAATATAACAAACTCCACCTTGAGACAAATTCCTTGTAGCATGAACTTCAACAATCACCTGAATCAACAAAGAAAACACTTGCTGGCGCCAATAGCCACTTGGGCTAAAAGTTATACCAACCAAGCTTGAACAAAGTTCAAACTTGGACACAGGGACAGGCTTAGTCATCATATCAGCAGGATTATCATGAGTACTAATCTTGCATACCTTCACTTTACCTTTTGCAACCACATCTCTGATTGCGTGGTACTTAATATCAATGTGCTTTGTCCTCTCATGGAACATCTGATCTTTAGTAAGATAAATAGCACTTTGACTGTCACTAAACAACTTAATGCAAGAATTATCTCCACAAAGCTCAGCATATAAACCTTTCACCAAACAGCCTCTTTACCTGCCTCACAATAGCCATGTACTCAGCCTCGGTAGTAGATTGTGCAACAGACATCCCAAAGTAGCCTTCCAGCTAACAGCACATCCACCAACAGTAAACACATAACCTGTGAGGGACCTTCTCTTATCCAAATCGCCAGCATAATCTGAATCCACATATCCGGCGAGCCCCTCACCAATCCTGCCAAACCTCAAGCAAGCTTTTGATGTGCCGAAGGTACTGAAAATCCACTGAACAGCTTTCCAATGTTCTTTACCAGGATTAGCCATGTATCGACTGACCAAACTCATAGCATATGATAGATCAGGACGTGAACAAACCATGGCATACATCAAGGAACCAACACACTAGAATAGGGAACTCGAGACATGTACTCAATATCATCTTCAGAGGTAGGACATTGCAAAGCTGACAACTTGAAATGAGAAGCAATTGGAGTAGTAACTGACTTTGCATCATGCATATTAAAACGATGAAGAACTTTCTCAATGTACTTTTCCTGACTAAGAAACAACAAACTAGACTTTCTGTCCCTTTTAATTTCCATGCCTAGTATTTTCTTAGCAGGACCAAGATCCTTCATCTCAAACTCACTACTTAATTGATTCTTTAAAGTAGTGATCTCTTTCATGCTCTTGGCAGCAATCAACATATCATCAACATATAGCAGCAAATAAATAGGTGATCCATTAACAAACTTGATATACACACAACTATCATACTGAGATCTCTCAAAACCATGTGTAAGCATAAATGAATCAAACCTTTTATACCACTGTCGTGGCGACTGTTTCAGACCATAAAGGGACCTCTTTAACTTGCAAACAAGATCCTCCTTACCAGGCACAACATAACCTTCAGGTTGGTCCATATATATCTCCTCCTCCAACTCACCATGCAGAAAAGCAGTCTTTACATCTAGCTGCTCAAGCTCAAGATCATGCATAGCAACAATACCAAAGAAAGCACGAATAGAACTATGCTTCACAACCGGGGAGAAAACATCATTATAATCAACACCTGGAATTTGACTGAAACCTTTTGCTACTAACCTTGCCTTAAACCGTGGAGGCTCATTAGGAGACAAACCTTCCTTTCTTTTAAATATCCACTTGCAGCGGACAGCCTTCTTTTGTTTAGGCAAGTGCACAACATCCCATGTGCCATTCTTCTCAAGCGACTGCATCTCTTCTTGCATCGCACCTACCCACTTCTATTTATCAACCGAAGCAATGGCTTCAGTATATGTAGCTGGTTCAATATCATGCTCCACCTGTTCAGCACAACTCAAAGCATAATCAACAATATCACATTCTTGAATTAATCGGGTAGGAGGTGCAATATTTCTCCTAGGGTCAGCAGCAATAGACCGTCCTTGTCGCTGAACAAAAAATGGTGAAGGTGGAACATCATTATCATCATTGTTGGCTTCAGGAACCACATTTTCATTCTCCTTTGCGTGCTCCACCTGCACGCCAATTCTGTGCTGCTCATCATCAGAAACATCAGGAGAATCAATAGCATCGGAAATATCAGTAGACGGACTATCATTAAACATAACCGCCTCATTAAAAACGACATTCCTGCTCAACACAATTTTCTTAGTTTCAGGATTCCATAATCTATATGCCTTAACTCCTGAACCATAACCAAGGAAGATGCACTTAACAGCCCTTGGCTCCAACTTTCCATTATCAACATGAGCGTAAGCAGTGCAACCAAAAACTCTCAAATCTGAATAATCAGCAGGCGAACCAGACCATACCTCAATTGGAGTTTTCTTATCAAGTGGAACAGAAGGTGACCTGTTGATGAGATAACATGCAGTGGAGGCTGCTTCATCCCAAAAACCTCTATGCATCTTTGCATTAGACAACATGCAGCGAGCCCTCGAAAGAATGGTCCTGTTCATGCGTTCAGCCACGCCATTCTGTTGAGGGGTGTACGGAATGGTATGATGTCTTACCATCCCATCATTGCTGCAAAACTCATCAAATTCATTTGAACAAAATTCCATACCATTGTCAGTACGGAGTATCTTAACCTTCTTTTCAGTTTGGGTTTCTACCATAACTTTCCACTTCTTAAAAGCATTAAAAACATCAGATTTATGTTTCAGGAAATATGGCCACACTTTCCTTGAGTAATCATCAATAATAGTAAGCATGTAATTAGCACCACCATTAGAAGTTCTACGGGACGGACCCCAAACATCAGCATGTACATAATCTAAAATGCCTTTGGTGGTATGAACGGAAGCATTAAATTTTACTCTTTTATGCTTACCAAAGATGCAGTGCTCACAGAACTCAAGCTTACCAAAATCGCAGCCATCAATTAGCTCTCTCTTTGTCAATTCTGCCATGCCAAGCTCACTCATATGTCCAAGACGCTTATGCCAAAGGTTAGTCTTACTAGATTCATCAGAACTAGCAAGCAATACCAGGCAAAGTGCTACCTCTAAGGACATATAATTTCGCAGAATTCATATCACCAATCATAATAATGAGAGAACCTGATGATACCTTCAAAAGTTTGTTCCCACCTTTGTACTTGTACCCGTCACAATCAAGGGTACTCAAAGAGATCAAATTCCTCGCCATGGAGGGTATGTGTTTCACTCCTGTCAACGTGCGTGTCATCCCATCATGGGTCTTGATCTGAACAGAACCAATGCCAACAATGCTGCACTGGTTGTCATTCCCCACACGCACAAAATCTCCACTCTGCACAGACTCATAAGAACTGAACCAATCTTTGTTACACAAATATGAAACGAACATGCAGTATCAAGAATCCATTCATCATCACGTGAAACACATGCAGCCAAGACAGCTAAGCAATCTCCATCAGAACTATCTCTACCATCATTACCAGCAACAACAGCAGCCTCACCCTTACCGGTGACAACGGCAGCCTTACCATTACCATCATTATTTTTCGGTTGGTAAGTTCCGTTCCTTTTCTCCTTGTTCTGCAGCTTCCAACAATCATCAATATTGTGGCTAGATTTCTTACAATACCTGCAGAACTTGTCACGTCCTTTGGACTTTGAGCGACCTCTATCGCCCTTGCTCTTATCTCTGTTGTTGTGGTAGTAGTTATCTCGCTGCTCAGGCCTGCCACGGACCTCTAATGCCTCCGCCTTGGAGGACGAACTTTCAGCCTGCACCATAGATTTCATTTTCTCCTTTTGTTGGAGAGCATCATAAACTTCCGCGAGAGTTAGTTTGTCGCGGCTCAATAATATGGTGTCACGAAAATTACTGAAAGAATTAGGCAGCGAGCATAAAAGAAGAAGACCTAAATCCTCATCCTCATACTTAACTTCTATAGACTGCAAATCAGAAACAATCTCTTTCCAGGAAGATAGGTGATTCATTACCGAACCTCCCTCTTGCAGCTTATGCGAGAAAAGCTTCATCTTCACGTGCAATCTGCCCGTGAGATCCTTGGACAAACAGATCTCCTCTAGTTTGACCCATAACTCGGCGGTGGTTTTCTCCTGCAACACTTCCTGCAGAATATTATTGGACAGATGGAGTTGAATCAACGATAAAGCCTTACGATCTTTCCGCTTCTCCGCATCGGTCCAGGTATCCTTCGCTTTCTCGCCGAAAGCATCGATCGCTTCATCCAGATCTGAAGATTGGGAGAATCGCCTCATCTTCACTTGCCACAAAGCAAATCTCGTGGTGTAGTCCAGCTGCGGTAGATCGAACTTCAGTGACGACATCTCGTAAACCCTAGATCCAAAGAACACGGGCTCTGATACCACTTGTTATAATCGAGATGCACAATAAACGAAGAACGAAAAGTAAAACACTGCAGGGGACACGAGATTTTAACGTGGAAATTGCAACACACAAGGGAAAAACCACGGGCGCCAGCCAGCAAAACTTCACTATTTCGGTGGTGTTTACAAACGCCGTGGTGTACAATGATGCGATGAAACCCTAGCGGCGGCTTACAGGAAAATATATAGACGGTGGCAACGATCCGTACCGCGGGGCTTCGCCCCCACGACTACCGGCTCGCTCCGCTCGTCAGAAGTTAGCCTCTTCTTGGAATTTGGATCACAATATAACAATTTTTGCGTCAGTATTATGTGTGTGTGTGTGTGTTTCACCATTAAGATTTATAATAACTTATCTATTGTACATGGAGTAATGTCACAATTTGAACAACTCATTGTTTTCATTTGACCAGAGCAAAATAACAATTATTAAGTTCTTTATTATAAATTCTAAGGGCTAGATAGAATGCCAATGATGAACATAATAACACTTTATTTTTGTTCCAGGCGTGCATACCTATCATATTCCTTGTCGAGTCACTTAGGCCATTGTATTCTTGTATTGCGTTGTTTTGTATGACACTTCATACCAACCAATATGGTACAAATACCCAAGAATTTTATTGTGTGATCAAACGAGGAATACATCCATAACATGTATATCATTTATATACACCTGAGCTAGACTTTCTAGTCTTTTCTTTCTTTCTTTCTATAATCTTTTGTAGTTTCTCTTTTAGCTTTCCTCATTATTCAGAAAAACACTTCAACATCAATAACTTCTAGGTTTGTTGATCAAATACCAATAACCTTGAGGTTCTTTGAAGTTGATCATCATATGACAAGTGTTCCGATTTCACTATTAGTAACCTTTTAATATGATGAACAATTTCACTCATAATTTTATCCATCATATCATGACGACTTTTTGAGACCATGTCTGTACATGCTAGGCTCGTAAGTTTAACCTCAGTATTCGTGTGCAAATCTGGCTTGCACCCGTTGTATGCACACATAGAATCTATACCTTAGTATTCGAAACTATGAGTCTTAGCAACGGTGCATACTAAGAACGATCACTTCATGGATATACGAATATCGTTAGTGCCCCAATAGTTGGAGGATTGGGACGCCTTGCGTCTTCAACCTTCGTACATTCCCATAAAACTTATGAGTTTATGTAGTCTCACCAAATTATATTCTATCACCTTGCAACAAGGTCTTAGATATCACATATATCTCATACCTTGATTATTTCTGAAAACTAAATTTTCAGCTCCTTACTTTTCAAACAGATTTGAACTTCAAGTTTCACGGAGACAAGATAACTTTAGGTACTAATTGAAACCATAGCTCTTTGAATCAACAATGTGAGGTTTACTAAAAGTTTGCAATAGGACTTAATCATTTCTTGATTCTTTAACAATACGGTACCAGTCCGTAAAGTTTATTTTCAGATTTTAACAGTATTTCTATCTCAATAACAAGACTAGCGCTTGGTAGAAAAACGGATGCCAATACTACAAATTAATTCAAAATACTACTCAGACTATGTTTATGATAATTAGTTCATGTTTTAATCTAATTACTAATGAACTCCCACTTAATACAACATCCCTCATAGTTGTTAAGTGGTACACGATCCAGATCCACTACACCAAAACCGATCATCACGTGAGATGATGTAGCTTCAATGGTGAACATCAACATGTTGATCATATCATCCATATGACTCGTGTTCAACCTTTCGGTTTCCGTTGTCCCGAGGCCATGTCTGTACATGCTAGGCTCGTCAAGCAAACCCAAGTATTCCGCGTGTGCAACATGGCTTACACCCGTTGTATGTGAACGTTGAGTCTATCACATCCGATCATCACGAGATGCTTCGAAACGATGAACTATATCAACGGTGCATACGAGGGGAGAACACTTTATTATCTTGATATTAATGTGAGGGATCATCTTATAATGCTACCGTCGTGATCTAAGCAAAATAAGATGCATAAAGGATTAACATCACATGCAATTCATATGTGATATGATATGGCCCTTTAGTCTTTGCGCCTTCGATCTTCATCTCCAAAGCACGGACATGATCTCCATCATCAACGGCATGATCTCCATCATTGTCGGCGTAGCGTCAAGGTCCATGGCGCCGTCTTCATGGTTGTTCACCTCATGTAGCAACTATTACAACTACATTGAAATACTACTCAACATGAAATTTAAAGACAACCATAAGGCTCCTGGTTGCCACAATACAATAATGATCATCTCATACATATTCATCATCACATCATGGCCATATCACATCACCAAACCCTGCAAAAACAAGTTAGACGTCTCTAATTTGGTTTGCATATTTTACGTGGTTTAGGGTTTTCGAGTGAGATCTAATCTACCTACGAACATGAACCACAACGGTGATACTAGTGTTGTCAATAGAAGAGTAAATTGAATCTTCACTATAGTAGGAGAGACAGACACCCGCAAAGCCACTTATGCAATACAAGTTGCATGTCGAGCGTGGAGCAAATCTCATGAATGCGGTCATGTAAAGTTAGCCCGAGCCGCTTCATCCCACTATGCCACAAAGATGCAAAGTACTCAAACTAAAGACAACATAAGCATCAACGCCACAAAACCATTGTGTTCTACTCGTGCAACCATCTATGCATAGACACGGCTCGATACCACTGTAGGGATTCGTTGCATAGAAAAAAATTTCCTACCGCGAGACGCGCAATCCAAGCAAAGATGCAATCTAGAAGACGGGAGCAACGAGGGGATGATCGAGACTCACCCTTGAAGATTTCCAAAGCCTATAAGAGTAGGCTCTTATTGCTGCGGTAGACGATCACTTGCCGCTTGCAAAAGCGCGTAGAAGATCTTGATCACGGTGCCACAATCGTGCAGCACCTCCGTACTCGGTCACACGTTCGGTGTTGATGAAGACGACATCCTTCTCCCCGTTCCAGCGGGCAGCGGAAGTAGTAGCTCCTCCTTGAATCCGGCAGCACGACGGCGTGGTGGCGGTGGCGATGGAGAACTCCGGCGGAGCTTCGCTAAGCGTGCGGGAGAGGTGGAGGAGAGAGGGGGCTAGGGTTTGGGAGAGGGGGTGGCCGACCTCTATGGGTGCGGCCAGCTTGGTGGCTTGTGGTGGCCGGCCCCCACCCCTATGCCCCTCATTATATAGGTGGAACCCCAAGTGTTGGACTACAAGTCTTCGAGTAAGACCCGATTCCAAAACCTTCCATGTAGTAGGGAAACCTACCAGGTGGGACTCCCACCAAAGTGGGATTCCCACCTTTCCATGAAGGGGGTGGCCGGCCCCTTTGGTGGAGTCCACCTTGGACCCCCCCTCTAGGGTTGGCCGGCCATGGGGAGGTGGAGTCCCTCCGGGACTCCTCCTTCCTTAGTGATTTCTTCCGGACTTTTCTAGAACCTTCTAGAACCTTCCATAAATGCACCGGATCATTTTCAAACATATAAAATGACTTCCTATATATGAATCTTATTCTCCGGACCATTCCGGAACTCCTCGTGATGTCTGGGATGTCATCCGAGACTTCGAACAAAACTTTGAATTCCATTCCATATTCAAGTTCTACTATTACAACATCAAACCTTAAGTGTGTCACCCTACGGTTCGCGAACTATGTAGACATGGTTGAGAACTCTCTCCGACCAATAACCAATAGCGGGATCTGGAGATCCATAATGGCTCCCACATATTCAACGATGACTTAGTGATCGAATGAACCATTCACATACAATACCAATTCCCTTTGTCACACGATATTTTACTTGTCCGAGGTTTGATCATCGGTATCACTCTATACCTTGTTCAACCTCGTCTCCTGACAAGTACTCTTTACTCGTGTGTGGTATGTGGTCTCTTATGAACCATTCATATGCTTGCAAGCTATTTAGACGACATTCCACCGAGATGGCCCAGAGTATATCTATCCGTCATCGGGATGGACAAATCCCACCGTTGATCCATATGCCTCAACTCATACTTTCCGGATACTTAATCCCACCTTTATAACCACCCATTTACGCAGTGGCGTTTGATGTAATCAAAGTACCTTTCCGGTATAAGTGATTTACATGATCTCACGGTCAAAAGGACTAGGTAACTATGTATCGAAAGCTTATAGCAAATAACTTAATGACGTGATCTTATGCTACGCTTAAATGGGTGTGTCCATTACATCATTCATATAATGATATAACCTTGTTATTAATAACATCCAATGTTCATGATTATGAAACTAATCATCTATTAATCAACAAGCTAGTTAAGAGGCTTACTAGGGATTTATTGTTTGTTTACATAACACACATGTATCAATGTTTCGGTTAATACAATTATAGCATGGTATATAAACATTTATCATAAACACAAAGATATATAATAACCACTTTTATTATTGCCTCTTGGGCATATCTCCAACAAAAATACAGTTAGAACATAAGTACAAACTGTGTATTTTGGCATCATAATGAGACAATCAAACACATAATTTTCATGTGCAAATTTATCTGTTGTATATGGCTAGTCATTCAAATAACTTATCTTTTATATCCGCCATGTAGTGTCGCTAATATATTTAGCAAATGGTTACATGAAATAAATCACAGGCAGCAAAAATTATTAGGGTACGGTGAGATCTTGCTCGGTCTATGTACAAATTAATATGTTCGTAATGTTAGTTTTTTTTTTCTCTCATAGAGGTTATCTAGTGGTGCACCAATTTGTTCTATTCATGGAATCGCAAATTTTTTTTTTTGCTCTATTCATGGTCATCTCTACAAAATGTGAACAATCGAGATCCATTTTAAGGATACGTCTACACAGTTGAAGGACGTGACGAGGAATATTTTTATCCATCACGCATGGATGATAGCGTAATCTACGGAATGGTCCGATTTATAATTTCTCGATTAATTATTACATGTATCTCTCCTTTTTTTTTCATTGGATTTGTCACGGCTATGTGCATCTTAGTTATACTAAGGTTGTATCTAGATCAGTTGTACTTCTTAAAGTAATAACTCGGCATTCATCCAAAAAAAAGTATGAGCTTTGCTCCTGCAAGCTAGGATGGAGTGATGGAGCAGCTTAGTGCACGTAAGATGCAGCGAAAAATGGTACCCATGAAACAAACGAATTTCTGTGTAAGTTTTGAGCACTTTCTCGGAAATTAGCCAGGGTTTTGAGTTTTGGATGAACATGGTACCGCCGTGCCGTGGAAAGTTTCAGGGCGGAGTGTAGTACGTGCTTAATTTTTTTGCTTGAATTCCATGCATGGCGCGCAGGCCCAAGAGAAAATTCCTGCGTTTTGACCACATCAGCAGACATGTACGTACCCATCAGCGACGACCGAAGTACACATAGTAATCGATGGCAAAGCAGGGCTCCTGCCTAATTAAGTACGTCCCCGTGGAATTGCTCAAGTCAAACTAGACGACCCTACCTATACTGTCTTGGCACCCACGGCGTTTTCTTGGTCAAACCGCGATTTTGTTCCCTGAATTATTCTCCTCGTTGCTAGATACTAATTTATCCCTTAATTTGTCCCTCCTGATGAACTACTAATTAATCCATGGAGCTGCATTCATGTCTGGAGCTGCAAGACGTAGGAGTGTAGGTGTGTTTGTTAAAAAAAAGGTTTGAACAGAGAAAAAATAATGAGCTCGGCATGATTTTCTTTTCTTGAAGAAGCAATTTGGAAACCGAGGGTGTCATCGATCGATCAGTGATCTGCGAGCTCGGTCCAACTAATCGGTCTGGTTTGACTTGCGAGCTCGCCGGCCGGCATGCTTTGCCATGGATATATGCACGCATCTATCTACTCAGCGCTTGCTTGCGCTGGTCAACACGGCAGCGCATCTTCCTTTCGTCGTCTTTTCCTGCGCGCGCATGCAACTTGTTACAGTTCCCGGACATTTCTCGCTAGGAAGAAGAAGAAGAAGAATGTAGGAACCGCCATGATGGAATTTTTTACGAGGCCATGTCGATGGATCGATGGATCGAACTCACGCGCCTACGTGCCCCCATTGACTTTTCAAACTTTAGCGCGCGGGAGCGCGAAACTAACAAGTCGCCGCACGTAACCGACATGCAACTTCGTCTCCAAACCTTCACGGCTCTCCATTATATATAGGCGCCCGCGACTCATTCCGTAGCTACCTCGTCGCAGACAAAGATAGCAGCTACCTACATACATTGCCACAAGCTACCCCAGCCAGCGCCTAAGTCGTACGCACACACAGCAGAAGAGAGAAGAGAAGAGAGGAGGAAGAAAGCTAAGAGGTTTGATCGATATCATGGCCGCGATGAGGAAGATGAGGCTCGCTCTGCCGGTGTTCGTGGCGGCTCTGCTGCTCCTGGCGGTGCTCGGCGAGGCGGCGCGGCCGCTGGGCGGCGAGACCTGGGCGGCGGCTGGGGGTGCCCCGCTGCCGGGCGCCGGCGTCGTCGAGGTGCTCCGGCGGCTCTACCTGCAGCGGCTGGGCGGGCCGGGCGCGTCCTGCGGCACCAACAGCCCCAACAATGGCTGCCCGCCGTAGGATGCTCCCCGCCGGCGTTTCCTCTCTCGCGCGTTCCAACGCGTTTTTTAACGACCCGATCGAGTGGTCGTCTAGACTCTGGTGATCGATCGGCCGTCCGTAGGATTTGATTCGTTGGTTTATTTCTTGGTGATTGATTTTTGCTGCCCACGCGTTCGTACGTACGAATGCATCCTGCGTGGCAACTTGTAGTTTTGTACATACAGACAAAAATACACACATATATACGTACGATCGGTTTGAATAAAGCACAGGCAAGCTGAAAAAGCGCCGGCAAAATACATGTATATATTGTTATGACGAACATGTACATATTATAACTTTGTTTATGAATTGACATTTTCCTTCCTGATCTCCCTCAAATCTTCTTGGTCAAGCAAGGTTCTCTGAAATTTTCCTTCAATCCTGAATGAAAACATGTGCAAGTGCGTCACTCGTGGCCTCATGCGCCTGAAAAGGCCACAACTTACCTTTCATGGCCCCACGTGTAATGCCACGGTAGGTTCAGCCAGCCGTTTTCTCTGTACGCACTTAGTTGGGCTTCCTTTTTATCCTTTGTCGGCTTTGTTTGACTGGCCGGCGGCGGACACAAGTCGTAGGCGGTGATCACCTGGGACAGTTCCATCTCTGCTAGCTGGACGCCTCTCCCCGTCCTCGACGTGGCCGCAGTTGACCGTCGCTACTTGCTGGCCTCGCCGCGGCCATTACTCGTCGGACGTCGGTGGCCGGCACCTTCTCGTATACTTTGCAGCCTTGCAGCTACCATGCATGGCATGGCAATTCATATCTCTGACGCAGTGACGCCCAAGTGGCGGTGCCAAACTCTTAGGCTTTCCACTGATCAAGGTTGCCATTGACCCAGGGCAGGCACGGTCCTGAGATTTCAGGGGCCTGGGGCGAAATAAGAATTTTGGACCCTTAATATAATTATTAAAATAATAAGTATTATTTGTAGAATAAATAGGTGTTACGAATAAGTATTTAAAGGACATTTATAACCGATAATTTATAGATATTAATTTAAATTACCAATAAATATTATTGTGACCTGATTAACTTATATTTCTTTTAACTACCGATGACATTGCTATTTGACACCATCACGAGAGAACTCGTCACCAATGACGGCGGAATTTGACGCATGTGAAATGACTGAGTTGATCCGTGAGAAGAGTGTGGTGTTAACAGCAAAATCCAACAGCGTCTACAAGCTATTCGATAGAGTGCGACAACGCCCTGAGTGGTTGTCGGGTTGTGCTCTAAGCATCATGGTCTTCGGTGCATTCTAGCCATTGAACGAGGATATGCTATGCCTAATACTTGCTCCATATGGTGTGCAACGGCTCCATACATGCATCATGCCCAATAGACGGAAAATTAAATCCTTAGCCTCTTTTGCAGTCGTGTCTTCGCCAACTATTACAGAAATCGCTGATGAAAAAGAAAAATTTATAGGACGTATTTTAGTAGGAAAATGGGCTTCGACTATGTGTTTGCATTCCCTTTTCTCTTATGAGCTGAGTGTCTTTGCATTTCCTAGATTCGTTTTGTTTTTTGAGATAAACATTTTCTGGATCCATATTCTTGCAACCACGGTCCAGCACATGGGGCCCGATCGCACCTAAAGCCTTGGTAGCCAACTTTTTTTTTTGAGGTGGGCCTTGGTAGCCAACTCTGGGAAAGAAAAGGCTAACCAACGGAGTGAAGGAGATATGCCCTAGAGGCAATAATAAAATGGTTATTATTTATATCTTTATGTTTATGATAAATGTTTATATATCATGCTAGAATTGTATTAACCGAAACATTAGTACATGTGTGATATGTAGACAAACAAGAAGTCCCTAGTATGCCTCTTAAACTAGCTTGTTGATTAATGGATGATTAGTTTCATAATCATGAACATTGGATGTTATTAATAACAAGGTTATGTCATTGTGTGAATGATGTAATGGACACACCCAATTAAGCGTAGCATAAGATCTCGTCATTAAGTTATTTGCTATAAGCTTTCGATACATAGTTACCTAGTCCTTATGACCATGAGATCATGTAAATCACTTATACCGAAAGGTACTTTGATTACACCAAACACCACTGCGTAAATGGGTGGCTATAAAGGTGGGATTAAGTATCCGAAAGTATGAGTTGAGGCATATGGATCAACGTGGGATTTGTCCATCCCGATGACGGATAGATATACTCTGGGCCCTCTCGGTGGAATGTCGTCTAATGTCTTGCAAGCATATGAATGAGTTCATAAGAGACCACATACCACAAGAGTAAAGAGTACTTGTCAGGAGACGAGGTTGAACAAGGTATAGAGTGATACCGAAGATCAAACCTCGGACAAGTAAAATATCGCGAGACAAAGGGAATTGGTAATGTATGTGAATGGTTCATTCGATCACTAAAGTCATCGTTGAATATGTGGGAGCCATTATGGATCTCCGATCCCGCTATTGGTTATTGGTCGGAGTGAGTACTCAACCATGTCCGCATAGTTCTCGAACCGTAGGGTGACACACTTAAAGTTGGATGTTGAAATGGTAGCACTTGAATTATGGAATGGAGTTCGAATATTTGTTCGGAGTCTCGGATGAGATCCCGGACATCACGAGGAGTTCCGGAATGGTCCGGAGAATAAGATTCATATATATAGGATGTCATTTTATGTGAAAAAAATGTCGCGGAGGTTCTATGGAAGGTTCTAGAAGGTTCTAGAAAAGTCCGGAAGAAACCATCAAGGAAGGTGGAGTCCACATGGGACTCCACCTCCATGGCCGGCCAGTCCTAGATGGGGTGGAGTCCCAAGTGGACTCCACCATAGGGGGCCGGCCACCCCCACATGGGAGGTGGGAATCCCACCTTTGGGTGGGAGTCCTAGTTGGGCTAGGTTTCCCCCTCCATGGAAGGTTTTGGTTTCGGGTCTTATTCGAAGACTTGGACACCAACACTTGGGATCCACCTATATAATGAGGGGCCAAGGGAGGGGGCCGGCCACCCCAAGACCACAAGCTGGCCGCCCCCCTTGAGTGGCCGGCCACCCCCTCCCAAACCCTAGCCGCCCCTTCTCCTCCATATCTCCCGCGTAGCTTAGCGAAGCTCCGCCGGACTTCTTCACCGCCACCGACACCACGCCGTCGTGCTGTCGGATTCAAGAGGAGCTACTACTTCCGCTGCCCGCTGGAACGGGGAGGTGGACGTCGTCTTCATCAACAACCGAACGTGTGACCGAGTACGGAGGTGCTGCCCGTCGTGGCGCCGGAACCGATCGTGATCAAGATCTTCTACGCGCTTTTGCAAGCGGCAAGTGATCGTCTACCGCAACAAGAGCCTCATCTTGTAGGCTTTGGAATCTCTTCAAGGGTGAGACTCGATACCCCTCGTTGCTACCGTCTTCTAGATTGCATCTTGGCTTGGATTGCGTGTTCGCCGTAGGAAAATTTTTGTTTTCTATGCAACGTTATCCTACAGTGGTATCCCGTGTCTATGCATGGATGCACGAGTAGAAACAATGGTTTGTGGGCGTTGATGCTCTTGTTATCTTTAGTTTGAGTACTTTGCATCTTTGTGGCATAGTGGGATGAAGCGGCTCGGACTAACTTTACATGACCGCGTTCATGAGACTTGTTCCTCGTTCGACATGCAACTTGTATTGCATAAGAGGCTTTGCGGGTGTCTGTCTCTCCTACTATAGTGAAGATTCAATTTACTCTTCTATTGAAAACATTAGTATCAACGTTGTGGTTCATGTTCGTAGGTTGATTAGATCTTTCTCGAAAACCCTAAACCACGTAAAATATGCAAACCAAATTAGAGACGTCTAACTTGTTTTTGCAGGGTTTGGTGATGTGATATGGCCATGATATGATGATGAATATGTATGAGATGATCATTATTGTATTGTGGCAACCGGCAGGAGCCTTATGGTTGTCTTTAATTTTCATGTTGAGTAGTATTTCAAAGTAGTTGTAATAGTTGCTACATGAGGTGAACAACCATGAAGACGGCGCCATGAACCTTGACGCTACGCCGACGATGATGGAGATCATGCCCGAAGATGATGGAGATCATATCCGTGCTTTGGAGATGAAGATCAAAGCGCAAAGACAAAGGGCCATATCATATCACATATGCATGTGATGTTAATCCTTTTATGCATCTTATTTTGCTTAGAACGCGGTAGCATTATAAGATGATCCTTCACATTAATATCAAGATAATAAAGTGTTCTCCCCTCGTATGCACCGTTGTAACAGTTCGTCGTTTCGAAGCATCTCGTGATGATCGGATGTGATAGATTCAACGATTCACATACAACGGGTGTAAGCCATGTTGCACTGGAATACTTGGGTTTGCTTGACGAGCCTAGCATGTACAGACATGGCCTGGGACAAGGAAACCGAAAGGTTGAACACGAGTCATATGGATGATATGATCAACATGTTGATGTTCACCATTGAAGCTACATCATCTCACGTGATGATCGGTTTTCGGTGTAGTGAATTTGGATTGTGTACCACTTAATAACTATGAGGGATGTTGTATTAAGTGGGAGTTCATTAGTAATTAGATTAAAAAATGAACTAATTATCATAAACATAGTCTGAGTAGTTTTTTTTTTTTGAATTAATTTTGTAGTATTGGCATCCGTTTACTACTATGCGCTAGTCTTGTTACTGAGATAGAAATACTGTTAAAATCTGATTAGAAACTTTACGGATTGGTACCGTATTGTTAAAGAATCAAGAATTTATTAAGTCCTATTGCAAATTTTTAGTAAACCTCACATTGTTGATTCAAAGAGCTATGGTTTAAATTAGTACCTAAAGTTATCTTGTCTCCGTGAAACTTGAAGTTCAAATTTGTTTGAAAAGTAAGGAGCTGAAAATTTAGTTTTCAGAAATAATCAAGGTATGAGATATAAGTGATATCTAAGACCTTATTGCAAGATGATAGAATATATTTTGGTGAGACTACATGAACTCATAAGTTTTATGGGAATGTACGAAGGTTGAAGACGCAAGGCGTCACAATCCTCCAACTATTGGGGCACTAACGATATTCGCATATCCATGAAGTGACCATCCTTAATATGCACCGTTACTAAAACTCGTCGTTTCGAAGCATCACGTGATGATCGGGTGTGATAGATTCTACGTGTGCATACAACGGGTGCAAGCTAGATTTGCACATGCAAATACCAAGGTTAAAACTTTACGAGCCTAGCATGTACAGACATGGTCTCGAAAAGTCGTCATGATATGATGGATAAAATTATGAGTGAAAATGTTCATCATATTACAAAGTTATTAATAGTGAAATCGGAACACTTGTCATATGATGATCAACTTCAAAGTAAGAACCTCAAGGTTATTGGTATTTGACCAACAAACCTAGAAGTTATTAATGTTGAAGTGTTTTTCTGAATAATGAGGAAAGCTAAAAGAGAAACTGCAAAAGATATTTTGGCAAAGAGAAAGAAAAGACTAGAAAGTCTAGCTCAGGTGTATATAAATGATATACATGTTATGGTTGTATTCCTAGTTAAGTCACACAATGAAATTCTTGGGTATTAGTACCACATTGGTTGGTATGAAGTGTCATACAAAACAACGCAATACAAGAATACAATGGCCTAAGTGACTGACAAGGAATATGATAGAAATGCACGTCTGGAACAAAATAAAGTGTTATTATGTTCGTCGTTGGCATTCTATCTAGCCCTTAGAATTTATAATAAAGAACTTAATAATTGTTATTTTGCTCTGGTCAAATGAAAACAATGAGTTGTTCAAATTATGACATTACTCCATATATGATGGATAAGTTATTATAAATCTTAATGGTGAAACACACATACATAACACCGACGCTAAAATGCCATACGGCAAATGATTTGAATTCCACTTATTAGTGGAACCGCCATTTAGGTCATGTGAAACGCATGAAGGAACTCCATGCAAATGGATTTTGGAGTCATTTGATTTTTGAATCATTTGGCGCTTGCAAAATCTTTTCTAAAGAGAATGATTAAAATACTGTTCATAGGCCAAGAGTTGAACGGGCAACAAACTTAGTGGAAAAATACATAATGATGTATATGGTTCACTGAGCATAGTTGTGTGCGGGAGATTCTTCTACTTCATGAAAACTTTCAAACAATGAATTGAGTATATATGTGGATATATTCAATAAGGAAAAGTTTGAAACATTTGAATAGGATTCAAATAAATTTCAGCATGAAGTGGAAATCATCGTAATAGAAATCAAATATCTATGATTGGATCATGGTGAAATATTTGAATTACGAGTTTTAGCGAACATCTAAGAGAGTTATGAAATTGTTCTACAACTTACGTTTCTTGGAGTATCATAGTGATGATGAAGTATCCAAGAGATATATCCAAACTTTGTTGGATCAATGATGAGATAAAATATTGATGCCATTATATTTTTGTGGATTATGCTTTAGTGACTACCGCTTTTACACTGAATAGAGCATCATCATGATCCGTAGAAATGACACCATACGAGTTATGGCATGGGTATAAACCCTAATAGTCCTTTCTATAAATTTTGGTCTAAAAGTTAACAACCAAAATCGGATGAATGTCTTTGTTGGTTATCCCAGAGAATTGATTGGGAATTCTTCTTACTATGGAGACAAAGACAAAAGTGTTTATCAATGTTTCTTATTTCCAAGAAATTGTTTCTAGTGAAGTATTTGAGTGGGAGGACAATATAATTTGATAAGGTTTATGAACCTGAGCATAATAATCAGAGTAGCACAACATCGGAATTGGTTTCGGAAGCGGCCACGATGATCATAGCTCCCATGACTACAAAGTGTTTTAGCCATGGAGATCAAAGTACATATTGAACCTTGTAGGTATGGTTTACTTTGTGATCAAATAAATGATTTGTGGACAAAGGATTGATTTTGAACAATGATAAACCAACTACAAACAAAGAAGTTATGATGAGCCCTGACTCCGTTAAAATGGCTATACGCCATGAAATCCAAGATAGATAAATACTTTTTGAAAGTAAATGGATCTATAAAATTGATGGACTTGGATGGAATATCCTTAAAGAAGCTTGACTTGTCGAAAAATTGTTTACGACAAAGTTCAAAGAGTTGACTACGATAAGATTAGATCTTCCGTAGCAATGCTTATAGTCTATGTGGATTATTCTAGTAATCACTACATATTTCTTTTATGAGATATGCTAGTAGGATGGCAAAATACACTACTTAACAGAAGTATATAAGATACAACCAAGAGTTTTGCTGGTCCGTGGAATACTAGATAGGTATACAAGCTTCAATTGAATGAAGTAAGTATCACGGAGTTGGAATCTTCACCAGATGAAATAGTCAAAGAGTTTTTGATTTCATCGAGACGATGAAGAGGCTTGCATTTGCAAGAAATTAAGTGGGAGCGCTAAGACACATTTATAATACTTTATGTAGGTGACATATAGTTGGATATAAATGATGTAATTATATACTTGATTAAAAGGTTTCATTGAGAATTAACTTCAATGAAAGGATATGGACTGAAACAAATTTAGTGTCAAGATCTATGAAGATAGATTGAAACACATAAATAAGTTTAAGTCAAAGTACATATGATGGATATTGAAGTAGTTCAATATAGAAATATTAAGAAAATGTTCTTGTCATGTGAAGGTTTAACAAGACTTGAGTGTATCTGACACTCGATGAGTAAAAACACATGAGTGATTTTAGATCACGAATAAAATGTACACAATCAGATATCATGTGCTATAAAGTGTTATGAGCATATACGAGAATGATTCATATGATGATCATTGGACGACAGTAAGAATATCCTTGAGTACTTTAGAAGAACTAAGGATATATATATATATTGTATGAAGAAATGACAAACAAATCGCTGTAAGGTGTTACACCGATATTGGTTTTGTCACATATAAAATATAATTTCAATCTCAAATTAGACTAAGTGTTGTTTAAAAGGTAGCATAATGAGCTAGAAGTTGTCTATCCTAGATTTAGAAGAGTTCTAAATATTGTGACGGATTCTACAAAAGAAGGCAGAGTATGTCATTGTTTTGACAATGACAAAGGATGTTAAGTCAAGAGGTTCTTTGAGAACATGGTGTAGTTCCGACGGAATCAGAACTTTGAAGCTATATTGTGTATGACAATATTAGTGACATATTTCAGACCGCGGAATTAAGGTTCCACCAGAAGACCAAACATATTTAATGCCGACTCATTTGGAAATGAGTGATGCGTTGAGAGGCAAATGAATTACAAAATACATACGTTTAGCGTGTCAGATCCGTTGACTAAAACCTCTCCCGTGAGCAATACATGATAAAACACCGGAAGGCCAAGGTGTTATATCTTTACAAATGTAAACTAGATTATTGACTCTAGTGCAAGTGGGAGACTGAAGGAGATATGCCCTAGAGGCAATAATAAAATGGTTATTATTTATATCTTTATGTTTATGATAAATGTTTATATATCATGCTAGAATTGTATTAACCGAAACATTAGTACATGTGTGATATGTAGACAAACAAGAAGTCCCTAGTATGCCTCTTAAACTAGCTTGTTGATTAATGGATGATTAGTTTCATAATCATGAACATTGGATGTTATTAATAACAAGGTTATGTCATTGTGTGAATGATGTAATGGACACACCCAATTAAGCGTAGCATAAGATCTCGTCATTAAGTTATTTGCTATAAGCTTTCGATACATAGTTACCTAGTCCTTATGACCATGAGATCATGTAAATCACTTATACCGGAAAGGTACTTTGATTACACCAAACACCACTGCGTAAATGGGTGGCTATAAAGGTGGGATTAAGTATCCGGAAAGTATGAGTTGAGGCATATGGATCAACGGTGGGATTTGTCCATCCCGATGACGGATAGATATACTGGGCCCTCTCGGTGGAATGTCGTCTAATGTCTTGCAAGCATATGAATGAGTTCATAAGAGACCACATACCACGGTACGAGTAAAAGTACTTGTCAGAGACGAGGTTGAACAAGGTATAGAGTGATACCGAAGATCAAACCTCGGACAAGTAAAATATCGCGAGACAAAGGGAATTGGTAATGTATGTGAATGGTTCATTCGATCACTAAAGTCATCGTTGAATATGTGGGAGCCATTATGGATCTCCAGATCCCGCTATTGGTTATTGGTCGGAGTGAGTACTCAACCATGTCCGCATAGTTCTCGAACCGTAGGGTGACACACTTAAAGTTGGATGTTGAAATGGTAGCACTTGAATTATGGAATGGAGTTCGAATATTTGTTCGGAGTCTCGGATGAGATCCCGGACATCACGAGGAGTTCCGGAATGGTCCGGAGAATAAGATTCATATATATAGGATGTCATTTTATGTGAAATAAAATGTCGCGGAAGGTTCTATGGAAGGTTCTAGAAGGTTCTAGAAAAGTCCGGAAGAAACCATCAAGGAAGGTGGAGTCCACATGGACTCCACCTCCATGCGGAGTCCTAGATGGGGTGGAGTCCCAAGTGGACTCCACCATAGGGGACCCCCCCCATGGGAGGTGGGAATCCCACCTTTGGGTGGGAGTCCTAGTTGGGCTAGGTTTCCCCTCCTATGGAAGGTTTTGGTTTCGGGTCTTATTCGAAGACTTGGACACCAACACTTGGGATCCACCTATAATGAGGGCCAGGGAGGGGCCGGCCACCCAAGACCACAGCCGCCCCCTTGATGGCCACCCCCTCCCAAACCCTAGCCGCCCCTCTCCTCCATATCTCCCGCGTAGCTTAGCGAAGCTCCGCCGGACTTCTTCACCGCCACCGACACCACGCTCGTGCTGTCGGATTCAAGAGGAGCTACTACTTCCGCTGCCCGCCGGAACGGGGAGGTGGACGTCTTCATCAACAACCGAACGTGTGACCGAGAACGGAGGTCTGCCCGTTCGTGGCGCCGAACCGATCGTGATCAAGATCTTCTACGCGCTTTTGCAAGCGGCAAGTGATCGTCTACCGCAGCAACAAGAGCCTCATCTTGTAGGCTTTGGAATCTCTTCAAGGGTGAGACTCGATACCCCCTCGTTGCTACCGTCTTCTAGATTGCATCTTGGCTTGGATTGCGTGTTCGCCGTAGGAAATTTTTTGTTTTCTATGCAACGTTATCCTACACGGAGGAAGGCCCAAAATAAGAAAAGGTAAGAAGTCCTAAATTCAGAATAACGCTTCGTACATAACGCTTCTCGTGTTCATCGTCCCGTCAACCGCACAAGAAAAGAAACTAACCATCTGCTCTAATGACGTAGGCATGAGTTCCTCTACAGCCGCCGCTAGTTGGAACTTGGGGGCACCTTGGTGTCGGGGGCCTGGGGCGGCCGCCCTGCCTGCCCCCCCTCAGGGCCGGCCCTCCCAGGGCAAGGTTAATATCGGCTATACTTTCTAAATAACGTCCAAGATTTTTCAAACACAATTTAAAATTCTAGAATTTGTCAAAATTATTTAAATTTAAGGAAATAAAAAAAATCAGTAAGTTCCGCCCAATATTCTCTTGTACAAGTGGTTACTGAGAAAACCTGTTCCCGGCGATATTCTGGAAATACCGTGCGAGAAAAAAATCCCTTCCCATGGGTATAATTAACGTCTGCAATACTTGGGGCACTAGCAACTTTAGGTGTACCAGAGAGCGAGGTCATGGAAAAATAAATCTAAATGAAAGATGCTAATTTTGTTTATCTGGACTGTAAAAAGAATGCTCAAGATGCTCTCGACTCTGACTCTAGATGACCCCTTTTTTTTTGTTCTTGGAATAACCATGTCTTTCGGAAAGAAACAAAATGCCATGGCTTAGCAGGCCGCTCTTGCTTGCAGCTAGCACCACGTACGTCTACAGTCGATCTACACACATAGTAAGGTTTTTTCTTAAGGCATTCTGAAGTGCAGGGGTCCTTCTTAGGTACAACAGCCCATTTACGACATGCTTGCAAAATATAAAAAATGTCATGTCATGAGGATTGAGGATGTAGTAAGCCTGGCCCAACCAAAGAGACTACCCGGCTTTATTCAGAAAATTAGAGGTAAGTGGTGCTCCTTCTGCGGATCGCCTATACGCGTGCAGGATTAACCGCCGCATGCACACCTCCGCGGCCGGCCCAGGTAAAGATTTTCCCAGATTTCTCTTTTTCTCTTTATCATTTCCAAAAACTTTTAATTTAAAAAACTTCAGGTTTTTTAGCAAAAAATTTAATCAGATTTGAAAAATGTTCAAACAGAAAATCATTTTAAAAATTTGTTAATTTTTTATTTAGAAATAAAATTTGTTTAATATAGTTTTTGCTCAAAAAAGATTTTGTTTCTAATTTGTTTTGTTCAAAAACAAAATGTGTTCCATTTTTTTATTCATAATCTTTTTTGTTCAGAAATAAAATTTGTTCATAATCCTTTTTGTTCAGAAATATCAACAAAACCTCTCTTAAACCACACATCTTGCTTTCATTTCGATCACATATGGTATTGTGTTCTGCTCTTTATAGGATAATAACCATGTTTTATATGAAAATGAAACATCTCTGATATGATTTATAGAGTTATTTAAAAAACAGACATTTTCTCCACTCCTACAAGCACTAATCACCCCACAATAATTGTCACAACCCTGCTCATTCGTAGATTTTGACAGAGTTTTGTGAATTTGAGTTTCATGAATACGAAACATCTCACGGGAAACCTTCTCACAATATTTGTTATCTCAAGAACTATCGCGGCGTTGCTAGCTCCGCGATAGTTGAAGGACATGGTACTCATTGGTCTCGGCCAATCCTCCCTGAAGGTGACAGCCAATCTAGTATTTTCTATTTCACTGCCATCTCCTCCAACCTTCTTAGTCATCTTCGGATCTCTATTTAAAGACGGTCTTGATACTCCTAGCAAATGGCCGTTCGAGTGGTTATCAAAACATTTCACTAGGTTAACAACAACGCCTTGATTTACAGGATCATTCACTCCAAAGTTAAATGTACTTTTCTTATTCAACTCAATTTCGTTCATCTCACACCATGTTTAGTGTTATTGGCCTCAATACCCTTCCCTTAAAATTCGCACCCTCCACATACTGATCATCACTATCAACCATTCTACAGAGAACACAGCTCCGGGCTCCCAATCTAGCCCCTCTCCGCAAACCTTCATGACCATGGCCATGTCCACGCTAGCTAGGATCCGCAAGCATCCCGGGAGGGTTCTTGCGATCCCTCTCAGATTATATACCATTATCGTCCTCCTTGTAAACATTTCCTAGAACACCACACACCTCGTAATGGTTAGGGATTCTTTCGTATCTAACCTTAAGCACATACTTTTTCCCGCCTCCCGTGATAAAGACCACCCTCATCACCAGTTTTCACAACATGTGCGAGAAATTCACCCCCCTAAGTGTTGAAGCCAACTTACCAACTTTCTAAAGAAGCCCATAGAAAGTAGGCCAAATATGAAAATAAGCATAGCATTTTGCATTAGTCCACCAATGGAACATGAGAAGTCGTTCTCCTTCTATCGCTAGTACTAGCCTAGAAAGGTATTTTGATGATGCCAAATCGATATACAGGGCAATTTTGCAGCACTACAACCTCTAGCAAGTAGCAACACTCTAAGATCATTAAATGGACTGGTCGAGATTCCCAACTGCCCAAGCACAATTCTTGTCCTTCATCCCTCAATTTGTGATTCACCGTTCAATTCAGCCATGCTCTTTTTTTTTCTAGTTAATTGCTTGAATCAGTTGTTTCCAATGTAAATTCTATGATTTGGGATAATAGTATAGTTATTAGGATAAGCAACTTGAGAGTTAGTCATTCTGTAGATAAGGTGCAATGTGGACTATTTATCTTCTCCCTACACTCGTAGTGCGGTACAAAACTACAAATGCATATATAATAGTTTGCATATAATCTAGTTTAGGGACGGATAGGGGGGGGGGGGGGGGGCGACGACCCCTTAACGATCTGATTTTTCACTTGATACCGATTAATCCGATTACTAATTAATTCACAATGTGCATGAGAATGCCGCCCCATCCTTCTCCCACTAAGTATTGAAGCCTAACTTACCAACTCTCTAAAGAATCCCATAGAAAGCAAACCGAATACAAAAAGAAGGCAGTCTTGGCATTAGTTCACTAGTGGAACACAAGGGTTCATTTTCTTCTTATTGCTATTACTACCCTAGAACGAGATTTTGTTGCCACCGAGTCTATACCTAGGGTAGTTTTGTGGCACTACAAGCTCATGCCACAATCTTAGATCATTAAATAGAGAGTTCGAGATTCCCACCCGAGGTTCATGGGCTTTTATTTATCCTCCATCTGGGTACCTGGTGTTCTAGGTACTTTTCAATGAGTCCGCTGGCTTTGGTGTTAGCACCGATAAATCATGGTAGTTCAAGATGTTAACGCCGTAATATGAAGGTGTGTGCTGGATTCACCCGAGGCCAACCGCCATACCCAGATTCTACCACTAGCTATCTATGACAATGAAGGCCCTAGTGAGGGATTTTGGCGGTGCCAATAATTTTCTGCTCTTGCAAAGTTATTGTTCTTGTGGCAGTGTCCATGTCAAGACCGCACACACACATCACCATTGTCTTCATTAGGCCAGTAAGGCAGTAAGTGGTGGCAGCAAAACACGTGACTTCGTTTTGGTGGTGCTTTCGCACCGTTCCCGTTCCTAGGTGATGGCATTGTCTACAATTGCTCAAAGCTGATCTTCAGGGTGAAAATCCTTGATGTAGCCTTAAGTGATTTGATCCAACAACGACTCTGCGCAGCTTACGGCCGGTACTTCCCTTCCCGAAGGCGGGCGTTTTTTAAGAACCATTCTCGAAATTCATGTGTTGTCAATTGATGGGCGTTGGTTGCTGCTCACTGTGGCCTGTTTTCGTTTGTTCTATTTATTTTTTTGCAACAATTTAGTTGTGTGCCTTCTCGGTGTCTTGATTAGGATCTTGATATCGTGTTGTCGCAGTTATGTATATCTGACATCATCTAGATAGTAATTCATTACCATTTTGTGGAAATACCCAATCTACTTCACCGGGTACTAATATTGCAGTATTGGGAATTCTATGGTGATCCAATAACGTCGGTTTAATATATGGAGGATTATACATGAACCCCTGGTGTAAACGACGAAGGTGGCTTAAATGGAAAGAAGGAGAGATGGAGGATTAGACTTGAACCCCTGGTGTAAACGGAGAAGATGACTCGATGGATCCCTTTACTCTCCCCTGCAATTCACCCCTCGCGTTCATTGATCATGCGTGACTCATGCGTCACTGTCCAAACAATTTCTACACGCGCGCTTGCCCTGCCGGGCAGTGCAAGCTTGCGACGCAAAACCCAAACGATTCGCAGCAGCCAGCCGGTAGACTCAAGTCCAAGGTAGTACCACCCAATCTCTCTCGATGGTCTCCGGTACTCGCCTCCGCCGGCTGCCCGTCCTTCTCCGGCCTTTCCGCCGCATTTTCTATGTACTCCGAGCAATCACATCCAAATTAAAGAAGCAGCTAGAAAGTACCCTATGTGCACGAACGAGGAGACACTCAACGGCACTGACAGAATTAACAATGCTAACTGTCCTAATCTTAGTACTGGTCGCATATCCACAGATTAATTAGCATGTGAAGCTAGTGCGCCTTGGAACGATTCCTCTCACACCGGCCTCGTAGCATCCTCGCAGCTGCATCGATCGACGTACCGTGATGCAAGTCTCTAGCATGCGTCCATGCATACAACATCGATCACTACGGCGAAGCCCTATTGCTAGCTACCATTGCAATCACTATATATACGCATGGCCACCGTATGGAACCTCTCATCGGCCGTGTCCCAGGTTAGTTTGCTCCTTAATTTGTGCGGGAAGCCAACAAGAATCGAGTAGTTAGTGATCGAAGAAGAGAGGAAACACCTACTGTAATTGATTCGTGATGGTGAAGAGGTTCGCTGGTATGTCGCTGATGCTACTCATGGTCTTGGCGTTCTTCGTTGCCTCCGGCGCTGCTCGGCAGCTCGGCGGGGACGTGTGGATGCCGGAATGGGAGGCCGTCGTCCCCGCTGGCGACGGTGTGATGGTGCAGCTTCTCCGACAAATGTTCCTGCAGCGGCTGGGGGCGGGACCCTCGTGCGGCACCCACAGCGCAAACGGTGGCTGCCCGCACTGACCATGGTCTATCAAAGATTCCAGAGGCGAGATGCACATGAAAAGTGAATGAATACGTTCGTGCACTTTTCAGGCGTCGTGATCATGATCCGTCTTTCTTAGGGGTTTATACGTGATAAGACGCTTTACTGGATGAGTGGGCGCCTTTACAGTCATGTTAATTACTTGTAAATGTATTTTCATTCTTTGCTAAGAGAGTTTTTTTGTTACATTCTATTCAAGTTTATCTTGACCTAATGAACAATAACGCCCTATTCCTTATGCTGGTATATTTGGTACGTACTGTACCATATATGTCTCTCTTGTACTCGTGTACAACATACTGGTTCTGCCCTAGACTGACATGCTGCGGAGAGGGCGGGGTTAGATCTCTTAGTTCATGCAAGCATGTCCACGCAAAATGGATATACCACATTTCTTGCGGCTGTATTTTAATTTTTGTTATCTCATAAAGAGATATTTTATACTAAATAAAAATTTGCATCAAGCCAATACAAGCATAATCTACATACCTAAAATGCACACAACCATATCAAGAGTTTGAAAAGGTTTCTATAACCAAATATCAAGCACAGTAGAACAAAAGAAACTAAATTGATAGAGGACCAACGTGTAGATTACGCCCTATCCATGCTTGATAAAACACCTCCGTGACTGTCCACTCCATTTTGGTACATGGCTTCATGAAAAGCGTCTTTTGCTCTGGCCATTGAAGATGAGAATAGGTACGAAGCCAAATGCGTATACGCGCATATATCCTGCTGTGGATCTTCATTTTGTCAAACACAGGAGCACCTTACATAGCAACCAGGGATTTTTTCTCAGATGGAATATCCGTAATCTCGCCGGAAACCGAATATTTCGTTACCCCATGAGAAACAGTGATACTGGCCAAAAAAATTCGGTTGGATTTGAACTTAGACTACAGTCTGTGATAAAACAAGCTTGTATATTGTACGTGCTAAAGAGCAGGTGAGGCGTGGTGGTTAGCTTCCCGGGAGACTAGTTGTGTCTAAATACGGTATACATTTCTTTGTTTCACGCTAGACATTTTTTGAATTAAAATTTCATTTGAATAAACTCGTTCGAGAAATTCCTGAGATTTCCGAGATTTCGCAGTAACCGAATTCTCCGGTGTCCACAGGTAAAAAAAAGTGACTGAGAAAAAAAACCTTGATAGCAACCAAGATCAACATAGGGTTGCAACTACAATAAAAAAATGGATTTCAAAACTTTGAAGGAATGCCCTGAAGCCAATTACTCAACATATTACTAATACTATGGGAGTTGGTACAAATTTGAGTAAACCTAAATAACAGACAAAACCGCGTGAACAATGTTGCTCTCAAAAATAAGGTAATGAATTTTCCATCATGATGACAAATAATAACATCGTCTTTTCTGTATTAGTTACGCTCCATGAGATTGTGTTTACATAGGAATATGTTGATCTTTAATTTGGTCTATTTTCCAAAATTTCTTGTCATTTATTGGTGCATCCACACATAATAGTGCCTGGTACGTCGATTTAATTGAGAACATGTCATTCTTATGGAAACTAAAATGGAACACATCCACTGGTGGAAAAAAGGGCTTCGGTCGCGGTTCGCAACTGCCATTGGTCGCGGTTGCGCAACCGCGACCAAGCAAGTGCGACTAAAGCCACCCCCTTTAGTCGCGGTTCCTTACGAACCGCGACTAAAGCCTCACGTGGCCGCCAGCAGTCCTTCGGGGGAGGACCTTTAGTCGCAGTTCTCCTGGCGACACTAAAGACATAAGGTTTAGGGTTTTAGCCCCCTAAACCTGGTTTCTTTTTAGTTTGTATTGTTTTATTTTCTGTTCTGTTTTATTTTAATTTTGAAGGAGTTTCACATATTCTACGGTACTACATATACATGCATATGAACGTACAATTTCAAACAAATTTGAAATTAGAACCAAAAAGAATTCAAGAGGAATTGACAATATATATTCAATATCGATGACCATATACAATTTTGAACTAGTTTCCATACATATGATTTACTGCATATGAAGTTCTACATCCTCTACATAGTGTTCTCCTTTAGGATCGATGACTTGCTTCGCGATCCATCCAGCTAGTTCCTCTTGAAGTGGTGGAGCGAGCTTCTAGACTAAGCGTCTTCCGAAGGTTATTCCTGCTAATGTTGTTCGGACACGAAATCCGCTCAGAGGTGTATCTCGGATCATCTCACAAACATAGTATCCACATAGATTGGTCCCCTTTGGCTGAATATCCCCAGTCCCAGACACTACCCTTTTAAATTGTAGCTCTTTTTGAATTCACCGACCTTTGTGTTTACGAACCGTGTCCAAACCCTACGAGACAAAGAAAATTAAATGAACAAGAGAGTTATTAGTTACTTGATATTAGGAAATGAACAAAATAGGCCGATCGATATAGAGCGCAAGTGAATGAAAATATATAATTACTTCGCATCATTTTTCTCAAGTCGGCCCAAAGCTTTGCATTCAGATTCAGTCGTGGATGAGAACTGTGGAGTCGTGAAATTGAATTACTAGCAGAATCCAGTGGAACCTGCGGACACGATACATGCACAGTCATGCATAATTAACTCATCGATTAGCCACATACCTTGCATGGAGTAAACAAAAGAGAATGTGCTCAAGACAGAAACACTCACCCAAAATGGTAAGGAAATAGAATATCACTTTTGAGTTCCTGCCTTGAAAAAAACATCCACAGGTCGGCCTCCACGTCGGCGGGAAAATGTTCTAACACATATGAATTAACGATATGTGGGTCAATGAACCCAACATCATGGATGTTCCTTATTATGCATTCCCGCTTCTTCATTCTGCATACACAACAAGATAGTTAGGACAATATATATATATATATAGTGCAGGCAATGAACGAGATGGGGTAGATATAATCACTTACAGAACGTAGCAACTGATGATAGATTTGTCGAGCTCGCGCAGATTGAAAAGCTGGAACAATTCACTCCGATGAATTTGTACATAGTAATGTTTGAAGTGATGCTCAGGTCTAACTTCCGCATAAATATAGTCTTTGGCGTTTTTTAATTTTATGTAAGCCTTGTACCAATTTAGCAGACCTGTCATTTGTGGAGGTAGATCCTTTTCCTGCGCAGGCTCGACGAGAGGCCCATTCGACACATATGTAATTACTACGTCCTTCATTGTTGGCGCCTCATCAAGGCCTAACTGCACGAAGAGTCAGACCTAAGTTGGCCGCTTGTTCGTGGCACTCGCTACGATCAATCCCTGTCTTGCCGCAGCTGCTATGATTTCGGGGTCATCCGGACCGGCGGCTTTCACTATGAGAGGGGCGATGGATTGTTTACTCTTTCCCGAGCTGGGCAACTTGTTTCCCCTCTTTTTACTTTCTAATTCTTTCTCGGCCTCCTCCAAGGCTTTCTTCTCCTGCTTCTCCGCCTCTTGCTTCTCCTTCAAGATGAGTGCTTGCCTACGAAGTTCATGTGAATAGTAGTTAGGCAGATTCTTCGCGGCTTGGGACGGTTCGGTGAAAAATGACTTAGCCCACTTCTTTTGCTTGTCAGAATATACTGGCTTGGGCTCGGGCTCTCTTTTCTTCTTGCAGTCCGCCATCCATTTCTCATGCTGAGCAGCCACGACCGCTGCATTTTCCTCCACACTAAGGTCATAAGGTCTCCGGATGAGAGGCTTCGGTGATGGCTCCGGTACCTTTGTGATCTTAGGTACATAAGGGTCCGGGTTAATAGTCCAGACTGCTTCCTCTTCTTTGCTTTGGGCGCTGCTTCTTAACGGAGGTGGACTGGGGCGGCGTCGCCGCCGGAGGTGAATTGGGGGCGGCGTCGGGCGTGAAGGAGGTGTAGGTGAACCACCACCACCACCGCGCCGCCGCCACGGAGGGTGGACTTGTTCGCCTTGGCCTCGTGAGAAACTTGATAAACTTCTTTTTCCAGAGAATAAACGCGCTTGACACCTCCAAGTCTTCTCTCCCCTTCGGGTGTAGCAATGTCAATCTCCAGGTCCTCAAACCCCGGGACTATCTCCTCCACCGTGACACGAGCATAGCCATCTGCAATGGGTTTGTTGTGGTGGAGTGCTCCGGGCTCACATGGCAAAGCACTGCCGATGGCTACCTTCGTGGACATGTTCCCGTAGGATAATGCAGATGACATTCTTTCATCTCCTTTACATCGTCCACGGGGTAGCGAGGCTCCGGTGCAGTAATTTGGATCTCCGGTGCATCAGTAGGCGGCTGGACCTCCGTGGAAGCCACGCTGCTTCTCCCTGGCTTCCGAGATCCCTGGATGATCTTCATGCGTCCCAGCTGCCGATCTCTCCTGTACTAGTATAGACAGGGTTTTCTTCATCTCATCGACTTCCGATGCCAACCGCGCCACAACATCTGCATCCCGATCCGACTTTCTCTTACGGTAACCGTACGGGTCATCGTCCTGGGAGAACCCTTCTTTCCATGTAATGTTCCCGGGCATGCCTCGTACACGTCCTCCGTGTTCGATTCCCGAGGGCTCTTGTCAGCGCGTCGTTCTCTCGGAACTTGATCTTCCCCTCTTGAGCATCCCTCATTGCGTCAATAAGGGCTTGGGTGGGTTTATTTTTTGTTAAAGTACACGCCCTGTCTCCGGGTCTAGCGTTCCCCCATGCCCGTACCACCAGCTTTTGGCCCTTCGGTCCCATCCCTCCGTACTGGACGGATTCTCGCCTCCTCAGCTTGTTCTCCATCTTCTCCCACTTAGGCTCCCAAAAGCGATACCCTCCTGGCCCCATAACATGATTGTACTCCTTCTTAGCCGCATTTTCCTTATTTTTTTCGATATGTCAATGAAATGCTCCGATTTCTTCTGCTTCACAAATTCTGGCCAATCATGTTGAAGTCTCTCATACTGTCCTTTGAATTCCGGAGTCTTGTTCTGGTTGACATAGTCACGGGCTAGATTCTGCTTGAATTTCCGAATGTATCGGCCATCTTACCAAGAGCGAAGTGTTTGAGTAGCCTCCTCCTCTCCTTGTTTTCCTGAATCTTGTTACCCGCCTCATCGAATTTGTGGTATTCCGGAGGTAGGATGAAATGCAGTGCGTGCACGTTATGACTTTTGGGAAGAAATCGACGATGCCCCATGTACACGTTCTTCTTACAATTTGGCAAATGTACACTTTCAGTCTCATGTAAGCAGTGCGTGCATGCATTGTATCCCTTATTTGACTGTCCCGAAAGGTTACTAAGAGCAGGCCAATCGTTGATGGTTACGAAAAGCAGTAGGTCAAATTCCTCTTCTTTGTGCTCATCCCACACACGGACACCAGGTCTGCCCCACAACTGTAAAAGTTCATCAACTAATGACCTTAGGTACACATCGATGTCGTTGCCGGGTTGCTTCGGACCTTGGATGAGCACTGGCATCATAATGAACTTCCGCTTCATGCACAACCAAGGAGGAAGGTTGTAGATGCATAGAGTCACGGGCCAGGTGCTATGGCTGGAGCTCTGCTCGCCGAAAGGATTCATGCCATCTGTACTTAGACCAAATCTTATGTTCCTTGCGTCAGCTGCAAAATCTTTAAACTCTCTGTCGATCTTTCTCCATTGCGTTCCATCTGCGGGTTGTCTCAACTCCCGTCCGACTTACGGTCCTCTTTGTGCCATCTCAACAACTTGGCATGCTCTTTGTTCCTGAACAGACGTTTCAACCGTGGTATTATAGGAGCATACCACATCACCTTGGCGGGAACCTTCTTCCAGGGTTTCTGGCCCTCAACATCGTCACCGGGGTCATCGCCTCGATCTTATAACGCAATGCTGCATACCGGGCATTCATTCAAATTCTCGTATTCACCGCGGTAGAGGATGCAGTCGTTGATGCATGCATGTATCTTCAGAACCTCTAAACCTAGAGGGCAGACAACCTTCTTTGCTTCATACGTACTGGAGGGCAATTCGTTATTCTTTGGAAACATATTCTTCAACATTTTCAGCAAGTTTTCAAATCCCGAGTCAGCTACACCTTCCTGTGCCTTCCATCTCAGCAAATCCAGGTGTGCAGCCCAGCTTTCAGACCATTATCGCATCCTGGGTACAACGACTTTTTGTGATCCTCTAACATGCGATCCAAATTCTCCCTCTCCTTTTCAGTTTCGCAGCGACTCCGTGCATCAGCAATGGTCCGACCAAGATCATCACGGGCTCATCACGTGCCTCTTCTTGATCACCTTCCCCTTCACCTTCCCCACCTTCAGCATCATCCATGAAAGTATCACCGAAATGATCAAGATAGCTCTCATCGATGTCATCCCCTTCTTCATCTTCTTCCATTATAACCCCTCTTTCTCCATGCTTGGTCCAACAATTATAGCTTGGCATGAAACCATGCCGAATCAGGTACACGTGAACTTCCCTTGAGGAAGAGTAACCCTTCTGATTCTTACAGTTAACACATGGACAGATAACAAAACCCCCCCTGCTTGTTCGCATTAGCCACTACGAGGAAATCTTTCAAACCCGTAGTGAATTCGCCGGAGAGTCGGCTAGCGTACATCCATTGCCGATTCATCTGCATTATTATAATACAAAATATATAATTAACCATCATGCATTTGTTAAACTAAATAGAAATTAAACAATGAACTACGCACATATGCATATTTTATCAATGACACATATATATGAAAGGTTCAAGTGTTGTTGCTAACCGCGATCGAGGAGGAAAAAATAAATGAGGAAGCTCGATCAAGTGTGGCTCCGACACTTCATATCATGTTTGTTTCATGCTCTTGGGACATTTCATCAAACACCTTGTGTGCATAAGAAGAGCCAAAAGCAAACCATACACCCCCTTGTGAAGTTTGTGAAGAGTGGGCACCAAATGGCTAAGTGTTGTGGGCTGGATGGTATATATAGGGGAGGGGCTTTAGTCGCGGTTGCTTAGCTAACATGTTGGCGGCTTTGGCCAGGCCTGAGGACATTTAGTCGCGGTTGGCTGGCCAGCGCGACTAAAGCCTCCCGTCCACCAGCTGGCCACCGAGCGCGCTGGGCCCAGGCCTTTGGTCGCGGTTGGGCAACCGAGCCGCGACTAAAGGCCCCATTGGTCGCGGTTTTTGCATTTCCGCGACTAATGGGGCTGGACGGAAGGCCTTTTTTCTACCAGTGATCGTTTCTATCTACTACCAAAAAACATTTTTAGGGAATACCTATAAGAAATTGCAAGCCAATAACCGCCTAAAAGAAACATTTCGAGGGGTTATGGCTTCCCAACCAATCTACTCCATTTTATTATACTTGATATTCTTGTTGAGCGTGTATTTCATCGTAGACTGGTGTTTTTTCCATTGTATTGGGCAATTCTCTGCCCTGTATTGTAATCTATTCAAAAATTCAACTTTTAATGCAGCAGTGTGATTTTGTTGGTTAGTAAGGACAATGATTGTCTTAATATAGCAACTGGACATGTTTATGACGTGTGTTTAAATTAATTATTTTCTCTTTTACCGAGCTTGATTGATCCTAGTGTCCAATGAACACACGTCACATACATGTTAAGTTGTTATATTAAGACAACTATTAAAAAAAGATAGTAGCATAAACATTGAAAGGGTTGTTAAAACTAAATTAATTAGAACTATCTGATACCATATGAAAGTAATTTGCGGGCCCAAACTTACGAGCTTTCTGTCAAAACGATCTTTTTTCTGGTTCTGTGTACCATTTTTTTTTGTTTATGTTAGTGAATAGGCATTCCGATGATCCTTACTTATAACAAAAAGATTTCTACCCGCAAAAAGAAAGATTTCTACAGTTGGCAGTGGGTACCAACCCACACTGCTGGTTTAGGACGCAAACAAGTCCAAACCAGACCAATAGCTGCAGCCATCCGAGCAGTACCTGTCGTCCAATCCCACGTTGGTCGTCCCAACCGTGCCGGCTGCCGGTCTCCTGCTTCCCGCCGCAATCACTAGAAGCATACCTACTATTTTTGGGGAATGGTGTTTTGGCACATGGGAGCATATGCTCCCTTTATTTTAAAATGCATGTTACATACATTTTGAAATTTCAAAAAATTGAAACGAAAATTCGAACATCTTCACGTGCTAGGCGCTCACAAAGTTGTTTCATAAAAATCGACTTGCGTGTGGCGTGTGTAAAAAGAAAATTCAATCTGAAAATAAGTCTTTTAGATAAATTTTCTCTTTTTTACACAAACCAAAAACATATTGATTCCTCGCGAAACTTGACGAACGTCGTATATTGTGGAGATGTACATGTAGAATTTTTTGTCAAAATTTTTCGACATTTCAAAATATAACTTTTTGATAGAGGGAGCATATGCACCCGGGAGCCGAATTGAATTTCCCCTATTTTTGGCCATTTCATAGTAAGAAGAGCCACTTAAAAAGGTGCTGCGATATGAAATGAACCAGTCAGGTCCTGCCAAAATCAACAACCATAGTTCTCATCTTAGTTAGTTAATTGGCAATTTGGCATTAGTACCAAGCCAATTAACTAATTAGCATGTGAAGCTAGTGCGTCTTGGAATCCTTCCCGCGAAGAACATCCCCGCGAGTGCGTGGCCAAGACGATGCAACTTTCGTCACCTTTCCCGCTATGACTCCCTCGTCACGACACACGTGAACATACCAACATCGCGTCGGAGAAGCCTTCAGCTACAGGTTCCTTTATATACGCATCGGCACCACTTACAGACCGTCTCATCCATCTCTCGCCCAAGTTTGAGTGTCAGCCTCTTGTAGCACTTAGCAATCCAGCGATAGAATCAACTTGTCAAGGTTATTCGTGCGGCCTTGGTTGCAGAAAGAAGCCAGGACTAGTTGATTTTTAGTGCCTAGTGTCAGACGATGGCAAGGTTTGCAGCCGTGTTGTTGATATCCCTGACCATCCTGGCCTTCTTCTCCGCCTCTGGCGCTGCTCGGCAGCTCCGCGGTGACATGTGGGGGGCGGCAGGGGCGGCCGTCCACGGCGGCAGCAGTCTGACGGCGCAGCTTCTCCGGCAAATGTATCTGCAGCAGCTGGGGGCGGGGCCCTCGTGCGGCACCCATAGCGCAAACGGTGGCTGCCCACCCTGACCCCTGATGATCTATGAAAGATTTCATGACGGTTATAGAAATAATTCTGGCTAGATTGTGGTGTCGCGATCATGATCCGTCGAACTCAGGCTTTCAGATGATCGTGGCAACGCACAATGGTGCTCCGGTTCTTTATTGTTTTATTGTTTATCTTCATTCTATTGTCCAGCAGTACTTCAAGTTCAATTTAATATTACGTTCAGTTTGTTTGTAATTAAGACAGTGTAAAATTATATTTCTAATTTGAATAAACTAGCTTTGTACGAATTCATACGTTTGTGATGTTAGATTTCATTGGAGTTTCTTGTGTCCTTGCATTTATTGTATACCGGGATCGGGCTATACGCCGAGGGCCATTTAGATAACGAATGCAATTTGTTGGACACTCAGCATATGAGGCGGTAAGACTAGCGCATGCAAAGAAAATCTCGGCGAAAAAAAAAGCGCCTAGCAAACAAGATCATTTGACGAGTGTGCAGATCGGCAAACATATGTCGCTCAGCATACCCTCTTGCCTCTTGTTACCCACATCCATAGTTAACATAGAATTGACTCGCAAGTGTTGTATGTCGAGTGCCACGTCGTACCCGCTTGACAAACAACGCACCGTTAGTGTTTTCCAATTGTCGGGCTCAACGCACACTTTTTTATAATTGAATAATAATATTTTTCTTGTAGTATTTTTATTTCATAAGCCATACTTTTATTTTCTTTTCCATCTCTATGCCCTTTGTCTATCATTCCCGTCCATTTGAAAACCCCACTTTGAGATCATGAGTCCAACTCTTGTGATAACTTGGGCACCTTTTTGGTTTTTTTATGTTTCTATGAGCTACCCTAACACAAACTAAAAAAATCTCATGATCTAACCACTTCCATAGTACATCTAGGGGTAGTGACATGGTGCCAACGGATCCAGGTCTCAAGCCAAATGACCATGTTTATGTCCATTTTTTGTCCTTGAATTTTTGGAAAAGTTTACCTTTTGTCCTAAAAGTTATTTTTACTCTAGAACGGACCTTGAACTCTTAGAATAGTTCACTTTTCATCCCTTCTCGGTCGTGTTGAGCAAATCGCTGACGTGGAATGAAGAAACCGTCAACCAACTGAATTGATTTTGAACCAGACCAATCCCAAGCAGCCCCGGCCCTATGTATTTTGGTGCCCTTGGGCGACGTAAAAAAAGGGTCCTTTCAAAACGATATGTAGTATAACTAAATATATATAAACTCTCAGTTTGTTCGCATATTACAATAAAAATAATTATAAAATGGCAACAAAATATAAAATGTATTTTGCACTAGTTTCATTACCTCAAATAAAGACCAAATTACCATGAGTACTTCAATGCTTCTCCAAAAAGCTTCTCCGCGCATTCCTCGATGCAAAATCATTGACAATTATTTCAAGATCAATGCTTTCCAAGATATCCTTCTCAATACTACATGTAGCCAAGTCATTCAATCTATCTTGTAACATAGTTGATCTCAAACAATTTTTTAGTAGATTCAGTTTAGAGAAACTTCTTTCAGCTGAGGCTACAGTCACAGGTATAGTCAAGAGGATGCGATATGCCACTGACACATTTGGATAGCAATTAGCAGTTGTAACGAACTGAAGAATCTCAAGCGCTGACAAATCATCTGGCAATGTTACTTGGAGAACCTTTAACTCAGAAACAAAATCATCAAGATCAAAATCACACGCCTTATTATGAGTAAAAGTTTGTGCAAAAGTAGTGCAATTATTTTGCAGATTACTATCATCCAAGGACTTCAGATTTTTTGAGTTGAATAAGAAACCAAACACCTTTGCAAATTCATTCAACTGCTCAAACCGATCCTTGATACGTCTCCAACGTATTTATAATTTCTTATGTTCCATGCTACTTTTATGACAATACTCACATGTTTTATACATACTTTACATCATTATTATGCATTTTCCGGCACTAACCTATTAACAAGATGCCGAAGCGCCGTTCTTTTTTCTGCTGTTTTTGGTTTCAGAAATCCTACAAAGGAAATATTCTCGGGAATTGGACAAATCAACACCCGGGGTCTTATTTTCCACGAAGCCTCCGGAAGACCGAGGATTGAAGTGGGGCGACGAGGCGCCGCCACCATAGGGCCGCGCGGCCTAGGGAGGGCCGCGCCGCCCTATGGTGTGGGCCCCTCGCGCCTCCGACCTACCCTTCCGCCCATAAGCCTTCGTCGCGAATACACCTGTGCAGAGAGCACGATACGGAAAACCTTCCAGAGACGCCGCCGCCGCCAATCCCATCTCGGGGATTCAGGAGATCTGCGGCACCATGCCGGAGAGGGGAATCATCACCGGGAGGGCTCTACATCACCATGCCCACCTCCAGATTGATGCGTGAGTAGTTCCTACTTGGACTATGGGTCCATAGCAGTAGCTAGTTGGTTGTCTTCTCCTCTTGTGCTATCATGTTTAGATCTTGTGAGCTGCCTAACATGATCAAGATCATCTATTTGTAATGCTACATGTTGTGTTTGGCGGATCCGATGAATATAGAATATTATGTCAAGTTGATTATCAATCTGTTATATATGTGTTGTTTATGTTCTTGCATGCTCTCCGTTGCTAGTAGAGGCTCTGGCCAAGTTGATACTTGTAACTCCAAGAGGGGGTATTTTTATGCTCGATAGTGGGTTCATGCCTCCATTGAATCTGGGACGTGACAGAAAGTTCTAAGGTTATGGATGTGCTGTTGCTACTAGGGATAAAACATCAATGCTTTGTCTAAGGATATTTGTGTTGATTACATTACGCACCATACTTAATGCAATTGTCTGCTGTTTGCAACTTAATACTGGGGGGTGCGGATGCTAACCGAAGGTGGACTATTTAGGCATAGATGCATTTTGGATGGCGGTCTATGTTCTTTGTCGTAATGCCTGATTAAATCTCATGTGATCATCATGATATGTATTGAATCTTTATTTGTCAATTGCCCACTGTAATTTGTTCACCAGCATGTTATTTATCTTATTGGAGAGACACCACTAGTGAACTGTGGACCCCGGTCCATTCATCTGAATACAATCGCAATCATTGTTCTCTACTGTTCTTTGCAAACAAACATCATCTTCCACACCATACGTTTAATCCTTTGTTTTCAGCAAGCCGGTGAGATTGACAACCTCACATTACGTTGGGGCAAAGTATCTTGATTGTGTTGTGCGAGGTTCCACGTTGGTGCCGGTTTCACTGGTGTTGCGCCGCACTACACTCCTCCACCAACAACCTTCACGTGTTCCTTGACTCCTACTTTGGTTAGATAACCTTGGTTTCATCTTGGAAACTTGCTTCTATCCCTTCACACCTTCACACCTTCACAGCGGGACGTGTGCTTCACGCGTGTCAAGTTAAATTTCTGGCGGGTGCAAGAGATCAAGACACGCTGCAAGGGGAGTTTCCCATCCAATCTCTTTACTTTATTTTTGTCTTGCTTTACTTTACTTTATTTACTGTCTTGTTTGCTTTACATTAAAAACACAAAAAAATTAGTTGCATTACTTTCTGTCATGTTTACTTGCTCTATATTAAAAACACAAAAAAATTAGTTACTTGTTTTTACTTTACTTTATTCTATTTACTTAGTTTACTTTTATTACTGTTAAAATGAGTAATCCTGAAGTTGAAGTTCGTTCTTTTAAGCAACAAGGTGGAGAAAGTTTTAAAGATGCTTGGTAGAATTAGTAATGCTCATCATAGGTGCATTAAGAAACACTCCACTATTATCCTTCTTAAGAACTTTTATGTTGGCCTATCTAGCTGGAATAGGTATGTTCTTGATACTCTTTCGGGAGGTAATTTCCTAGGTACTCCCGCTTTAGAAGCTAGTTGCATCATTGAGAGTCTAGTAGGAATACCACTGTTAATGAAGTTAAAATTGAAATCTCTTGAGGATGTCATGAAAAAGTTGGAAGCCATAGAGAAAAAATTTCCAAGCGTTGAGACTAGATTGGGAATATTACTTGATAATACTGATAAACTTGATAAATCCCTAGGAGAAATTAATAAAATAATTGCTGTCCTAGAAACTTGTGTTATCCATGATAATCAAACCAATAGGATTAGTGAACTTGAAAAAGCTATGGGAACCTTGGGTTCAACTTTTCTTCTCTTAAATTTAAGGAGAGAGCTTATGTGGGTAAAGAGCAAAAATTCATGTATGTCTCTAAGGTGCCTAAACCAAAGAATTATTATAGGTCTAAAATTGATAAAACCCCTAGCACCACCATGGGAAATTTAGATAATGGAGCATCTAAGGTACCCTCTGCAACAAATTGTGGTTGTAAGAAAAATTATGATGTTGATGCTTCTTCTCTTGATGTTGCTTGATTTGCACTTTCTGCGCCTAGCTGAAAGCCGTTAAAGAAAAGCACTTCTTGGGAGATAACCCATGTTTTTATTTTACTACTGTCTTGTTGAGTCTTGGAAGTTGTTACTACTGTAGCAACCTCTCCTTATCATGTTTTTGTGCCAAGTAAAGTCTCTATGGTAAAGTTGATCTAGATTTGGATTCTGCGCGACATAATTCTGTCTGTCACGAATTTGCATAGATCTCCCTGTAGAAAAATCAAAAAATCTGCCAATTTACGTGCGTGATCCTCAGATATATACGCAACTTTCATTAGTTTGAGTTTTCCGTTTGAGCAAGTTAAGTGCCTCTGGAAAATTCATCTTTACGGACTGTTCTGTTTTGACAAATTCTGCCTTTTATTTCGCATTGCCTCTTTTGCTATATTGAATGGATTTCTTTGTTCCATTAACTTTCAGTAGCTTTATGCAATGTCCAGTGTTAAGAATGATTATGTCACCTCTGAATATATGATTTTTGATTATGCACTAACCCTCTAATGAGTTTGCTTTAAGTTTGGTGTGGAGGAAGTTTTCAAGGGTCAAGAAGAGGATGATACAATATGATCAAGAAGAGTGAAAGGTCTAAGCTGGGGATGCCCGGTGGTTCATCCCTGCATATTTTAAGAAGACTCAAGCATCTAGCTTGGGGATGCCCAAGGCATCCCCTTCTTCATTGACAACATATCAGGTCACTAGTGAAACTATATTTTTATTCCATCATATTTATTTCTTTACTTGGAGCGTCTGTTTGCTTTTGCTTTTGTTTTGGTTTGAATAAATTTGGATCCCACCATCCTTATATTGGAGATATTACGCTCCGCTTTTCATTTGAACACTTGTGTTCTTAGTTATACTAATGTTCATGGTGAAGGCTGAAAATTGCTTCGTTGATTGCTATTTGGTTGGAATCAGAAAATGCTTCATATGGTTTGGAATAACTTGATACTTGGAAATTGTTTTGAGATCTCATTAGATCATGTTTAAGCTCTTGCATCATGTAGTTAAATCTATTAGTGGAGAACTACCATAGAGCTTGTTGAAATTTGGTTTGCATGATTGGTCTCTCTAAGGTCTAGATATTTTCTGGTGAAGTGTTTCAACAACAAGGAAGACAGTGTAGAGTCTTATAATGCTTGCAATATGTTCTTGTGTAAGTTTTGTTGTACCTGTTCATACTTGTGTTTGCTTATAACACCTTGAGCCAAAACCCATGCCATTTGTGTTCAGCATATCTACCTACTATGTGATATTTTTCTGCCATTCCAAAGTAAATTACTTGAGTGCTACCATTAAAATTTCATTCCTCTATCTTTGCAATATATAGCTCATGGGAAAATAGCTTAAAAACTATTGTGGTATTGAATATGTAGCTATGTGTCTTAGTTCTTATAAGTTGCTTGTTGGCGGTAATGTTTTTAGGGACGCCATCAACTTTTTACCTTTGTTGGATATCATGTGAGATGCTATGCATGTTCGTCTTGTCTGAAGTAAGGGTGATTTATCATGATAAAATGGTTTGAGTATGCATATGTTAGAGAAGAACATTGGGCCGCTAACCAAAGCCATGTATTATGGTGGAAGTTTTCAGTTTGGACGTTCATCCTCAATCTCTTATGAGAATATTATTTGTTGCTGAAAGCTTATGCATTAAAAGAGGAGTCCATTATCTGTTGTCTATGTTGTCCCGGTATGGATGTCCTAAGTTGAGATCTATTAAAAACGAGAAATCAAATGCGATTGATCTCCTTGGACCTTTGTACAGGCGACATAGAGGTACCCCTTTATGACACTTGGTTGAAACATATGTTATGCAATGATAATCATGTTAATCCAAGCTGAATTAGGACAAGGTGCGGGCACTATTGGTATTCTATGCATGAGGCTTGCAACTTGTAGGAAGTATTATGCATAAAACATATGAATTATTACTACCGTTGACAAAATTGTTTCTATGTTTTCAAAATAAAAGCTCTAGCACAAAAACAGTAATCCATGCTTCCCTGTGCGAAGGGCCATTCCTTTACTTTATGTTGAGTCAGTTTACCTACTTCTTTCTATCTTAGAAGCAAATACTTGTGTCAACTGTGTGCATTGATTTTTACATGATTACTTATTGCACTTGTTATATTACTCTATGTTGACAATTATCCATGAGATATACATGTTACAAGTTGAAAGCAATTGCTGAAACTTAATCATCCTTTGTGTTGCTTCAATGCCTTCTACTTTGAATCTATTGCTTTATGGGTTAGCTCTTATGCAAGTTGATGACCCACAAATATAGGGGGTGTATCGTAGTACTTTCGATAAATAAGAGTGTCGAACCCAACGAGGAGCAGAAGGTATTGACAAGCAGTTTCGATGAAGGATTCTTTGTAAATGCTCACAGACAAGTATTAGGGGGGTTTTGATATTGCAGATAAATAAAGTACAAGTAAATAAAATACGAGAGAAATAATTGCAGCGAGTGGCCCAATCCTTTGCACAAAAGGACAAGCCGGTTTGTTTACTTATAATGACCAAACGTTCTTGAGGACACACGGGAATTTTAGTCTAGTGCTTTCGCTTCATACGGCTGATTAATCTTCATTGTTTTGATAAGTGTCGTGTGGGTGAACCTATGCTAATGCACCGCCCTTAGGACTAATACATACTTGTGATTATACCCCTTGCAAGCATCCACAAATACAGAAAGTAATTAAGATAAATCTAACACACCTTAAACTCTGAGATCCCTGTATCCCTCCTGCACCGATATACTAGGGGGGGTTTGGTTTCTGTCACTCCGGCAACCCACAATTAGCAAAGACAAGATGCCTCCCCTAGGCCCATAAAGGTGAAGTATCATGTAGTCGAGCGTTCACATGACACCTAGAAGAGTAACACCACAACTTAAATATCATAACATTGAATACTACTCAACAATAATTCACTACTAGCATCCAGACTTCACCCATGTCCTCAAGAACTAAACGACTACTCACGAGACATCATATGGAACATGATCGGAGGTGATATGATGATGAATAACAATCTGAACATAAACCTTGGTTCAATGTTTCACTCAATAGCATCAATATCAAGTAGTAACCAACACCGGGAGAGTTTCCTATCAAACAATCAAGATCCAACCCAAATCGTTACGGCGGTGATGAGATGCAGCGGTGGAGATGGCGGTGTAGATGATGGAGATGATGATGATGATGGAGATGATGTCCAGCTCGATGACGATGGCGATGTGCGATTTCCCCCTCTGGGAATTTCCCCGGCGGGATTCCTGCCCGCCGGGCTCTTTCTCTCTGGTGTTTTCCGCCCCGCGGAGGCTGTCAAGTCTCCGTAACTCCCGGGGCTTGGGTTTTCGGGACGAAGAAGTGAAGAGGAGAGGCGGCGAGAGAGGGCAATGGGCCCCCTTCCCACAAAGGCGGCGCGGCCAGGCCTGGGCCGCGCGCCGGCCTATGCAGCCCATGGGCTCTCGGCTCCTCCTTTTGGCTCCCTTCGTCTTCTGGAAAAATAGGAATTTTCGTGTAATTTCCGTCAATTGATGATCTTCGAAATATGCGGCGTCTGACGGTGCTTTTTCCAGCAGAATCACGACTCCGGTGAATAATTCTCCAATGATCACGAAACATGCAAAATAGATGAAATAACATAAGTATCATCTCTAAATATGAAATATATCAATGAATAACAGCAATTATGATATAAAATAGTGATGCAAAATGGGCTATCAACTCCCCCAAGCTTAGACCTCGCTTGTCCCCAAGCGAATGAGCTAAATAAACAAGACCACATGTTTATGGGTGAGGAGTCGATAAATAAAATACGGACAAGAAGCATCATATTGATTCGCACAAGACATTCTAGTAAACATTCTCTTCATATAACTCAACTTGAAATAAGTAAGAGAAATCACAAGTAAAGGTGCATAGGAAATCATAAATAGTTATGGCAAACTTTGTTCTTGGTCAGAGAACTACTAACGGATTGTACTTATCTTCTAAGCAAAGCTTTCATATTAGAATTTATATAGCAGGGCTTTCATTCTCAATCATAACAATCTCCTCATAATCATTGATAACTTTCAAAGTCATATTCATTCGATAAAATTTGTACTGAACAAGAAAGTATAAAGGACATGATTAACTGAATCATAGTATAAATGGTTGGTTCACAACAACTCAATTGCTTGAAGAGAAATAGGTTTCTGACTCAACATAAAAGTAAAGATAGGCCCTTCGCAGAGAAGAGGGATTAAATCATGTGCTAGAGCTTTTCAAGTTTTGAAATCATATAAAGAGCATAAAAGTAAGATTTTGAGCGGTGTTTGTTGTTGTCAACGAATGGTAGCGGGTACTCTAACCCCTTGCCAAACAGACCTTCCAAGAGCGGCTCCCATGGAGGACGGCATCTCTACCAACAAGGTAGATCATCCCCCTTCTCTTTGTTTACACATGTATTTTAGTTTTATTATGGATGACACTCCCCCAACCTTTGCTTTCACAAGCCATGGCTAACCGAATCCTCGGGTGCCTTCCAACATTTCTCAAAATGGAGAAGTGTCTATTGCAAAATTAAGTTGCTTACTGATAGATCAGGGCAAAACATGTGAATAGAATTATTAATGAAAGTTATTACTTGGGGCTGGGAACCCCGTTGCCAGCTCTTATTGCAAAATTATTGGATAAGAGGATGTGCCACTAGTCCATTGGTGAAAGTCCGCCCAACAAGCACTAGTAGGAAAAGCCTCATCAGTGGCGCACCAAAAAATGATTCTGTGGCACATGGGCGGTGCGCCACAGAATTCTCGCCACAAAAATAAGGTTTCTGTGGCGCACCGGCCCATGCGCCTGAAAGTCTTATTTCTGTGGCGCACCGGTGGCGTGCGCCACAGTTCTGACGCACGGACGATGGTGCGTGATGGCGTGTAACTCACACGTTCGTTGGGAACCCCAAGAGGAGGAGGTATGATGCGCACGGTGGCAAGTTTTCCCTCAGAAAGAAAAAGGTTTAATCGAACAGTAGGAGCCAAGAAGCACGTTGAAGGTTGATGGTCGCGAAATGTGATGCGGCGCAACACCAAGTTCCGGCGCCAACTAGGAACCTGCACATACAACCCAAGTACTTTGTCCCAACGGCGGTGGGGTTGTCAATCTCCTTACTGTGTAACAAAGGATTAAACATATCGAGTGGAAGATGTTTGCAAGAAAACAGTAAAACAAGTAGATTGTATGCTATGAAAAGAATAGGACCGGGGTCCACAGTTCACTAGAGGTGTCTCTCCCATAAGATAAAAGCATGTTGGGTGAACAAATTACGGTCGGGCAATTGACAAATAGAGAAAGGCATAACAATGCATATACATGACATGGTAAATATAGTGAGATTTAATTGGGCATTACGACAAAGTACATGAACCGCCATCCAACTGCATCTATGCCTAAAAAGTCCACCTTCAGGTTATCGTCCGAACCCCTCCTATATTAAGTTGCAAAGCAACAGACAATTACATTAAGTATTGTGCGTAATGTAATCAATAACTACATCCTTAGACATAGCATCAATGTTTTATCCCTAGTGGCAAGCACATCACAACCTTAGAACTTTCTGTCACTGTCCCAGGTATCAATGAAGGCATGAACCCACTATCAGAGCATATTACTCCCTCTTGGAGTTAGGAGAAAAACTTGGCGAGCCTCTACTAATAACGGAGAGCATGCAAGATCATAAACAACACATGAACAATAGATTGATAATCACCATAATCATAGTACTCTCTATCCATCGGATCCCGACAAACACAACATATAGAATTACATATAGATGATCTTGATCATGTTAGGCAGCTCACAAGATCCAACAATGAAGCACAACAAGGAAGACGACCATCTAGCTACTGCTGGACCCATGGTCCAGGTGAACTTCTCACTCATCACTCCGGAGCGATCATGGCGATGAAGAGTCCTCGGGAGATGAATCCCCTCCGGCGGCAGGCGATCTCCGAATCCCCCGAGATGGGATTCGCGGCGGCGGCGTCGCGGTTTTCCGTATCGTGGCTCTCGGTACTGGGGTTTTGACGGAGGCTTTAAGTGGCGGAAGGTCCGCGAGGGGCCACACGAGGGGCCCAGGGGGCAGGCGGGGGCGGCCAGGGCCTGGGCCGCGCCGGCCACCCTCCGGCCGCCCTCGTGGCCCCACTTCGTTAGACTCTTCTTCTGGAAGCTTCGTGCAAAAATAGGACCCTGGGCGAAAGTTTCGTCCAATTCCGAGAATATTTCTTTACTAGGATTTCTGAAACCAAAAACAGGAACAACAACTGGCTCTTCGGCATCTTGTTAATAGGTTAGTTCCAGAAAATGCATAAATATGACATATAATGTGCATAAAACATGTAGGTATCATCAATAAAGTAGCATGGAACATAAGTTATCGATACGTTGGAGACGTATCATCTAAGCTTAGTTCTGCTCGTCCCGAGCGAGTAAAACGATAACAAAGATAATTAAGTGACATGCCATCATAATCTTGATCATACTATTTGTAAACATATGTAATGAATGCAGCGATCAAAGCAAAGGTAATGACATGAGTAAACAACTGATCATATAGCAAAGACTTTTCATGAATAGTACTTCAAGACAAGCATCAATAAGTCTTGCATAAGAGTTAACCCATAAAGCAATAAATCAAAGTAAAGGTGTTGAAGCAACACATAAGAAGATTAAGTTTCAGCGGTTGCTTTCAACTTGTAACATGTATATCTCATGGATATTGTCAACATAAAGTAATATAACAAGTGCAATATGCAAGTATGTAGGAATCAATGCACAGTTCACACAAGTGTTTGCTTCTTAAGGTGGAAGGAGATAGGTAACTGACTCAACAGTAAAAGTAAAAGAAATGGTCCTTCAAAGAGGAAAGCATCGATTGCTGTATTTGTGCTAGAGCTTTTATTTTGAAAACATGAAACAATTTTGTCAACGGTAGTAATAAAGCATATGAGTTATGTAAATTATATCTTACAAGTTGCAAGCCTCACGCATAGTATACTAATAGTGCCCGCACCTCGTCCTACTTAACTTGGACTACGGATCTTTGCATGCCATGTTTCAACCAAGTGTCACAAGGGGTACCTCCATGCCACCTGTACAAAGGTCCAAGGAGAATGCTCGCATTTCGGGTTTCTCGCTTTTGATTATTCTCAACTTAGACATCCATGCCGGGACAACATGGACAACAGATAATGGACTCCTCTTTAATGCATAAGCATGTAGCAAAGTTATTATTCTCATATGAGATTGAGGATATATGTCCAAACTGAAACTTCCACCATGATTCATGGCTTTAGTTAGCGGCCCAATGTTCTTCTCTAACAATTTTGAATGCTCAACCACTAAAATGATAGACCTTCGACAAGACGGACATGCATAGCAACTCACATGATATTCAACAATAGTTGATGGCGTTCCCGAGAAACATGGTTATCGCACAACAAGCAACTTAATAAAATATAAAGTGCATAAGTACATATTCAATACTACGATAGTTTTTAAGGCTATTTTGTCCCATGAGCTATATATTGCAAAGGTGAATGATGGAATTTTAAAGGTAGCACTCAAGCAATTTACTTTGGAATGGCGGGTAAATACCATGTAGTAGGTAGGTATGGTGGACACAAATGGCATAGTGGTTGGCTCAAGGATTTTGGATGCATGAGAAGTATTCCCTCTCGATACAAGGTTTAGGCTAGCAAGGTTATTTGAAGCAAACTCAAGGATGAACAAGTGCAGCAAGACTCACATAAAAGACATATTGTAAACATTATAAGACTCTACACTGTCTTCCTTGTTGTTCAAAACTCAATACTAGATATTATCTAGACCTTAGAAGAAACCAAATATGCAAATCAAATTTTAGCAAGCTCTATGTATTTCTTCATTAATGGGTGCAAAGCATATGATGCAAGAGCTTAAACATGAGCACAACAATTGCCAAGTATCACATTATCCAAGACATTTTTAGAATTACTACATGTAGCATTTTCCAATTCCAACCATATAACAAATTAACGAAGAAGAAACTTCGCCTTGAACATTATGAGTAAAGCCTAAGGACACATGTGTCCATATGCAACAACGGAGCGTGTCTCTCTCCCACAAAGTGAATGCTAGGATCCATCTTATTCAAACAAAAACAAAAACGAAAACAAACCGACGCTCCAAGTAAAGAACACCAGATGTGGTGAATAAAAATATAGTTTCGGGAGGAACCTGATGATGTTGTCGATGAAGAAGGGGATGCCTTGGGCATCCCCAAGCTTAGACGCTTGAGTCTTCTTAAAATATGCAGGGATGAACCACGGGGCATCCCCAAGCTAGAGCTTTCACTCCTCTTGATCTTAGTATATCATTCTCCTCTCTTGACCCTTGAAAACTTCCTTCACACCAAACTTCAAGCAAACTCATTAGAGGGTTAGTGCATCATTAATAATTCACACATTCAGAGGTGACACAATCATTCTTTTCACTTCTGGACATTGCATAATGCTACTGGACATTAATGGATCAAAAAATAAATCCAACATAGCAAAAGAGGCAATGCGAAATAAAAGGCAGAATCTGTCAAAAACAGAACAGTCCGTAAAGACGAATTTATAAATGGCACCAGACTTGCTCAAATGGAAAAACTCAAAACTAATGAAAGTTGCGTACATATCTGAGGATCACGCTAGTAAATTGGCAGATTTTTGAATTTTCTACAGAGAATTATGCCCAGATTCGTGACAGACAGCAATGCTGTTTCTGCAGCGATCCCAAATATAACATCAACTTTGACATAGAAACTTTACTTGGCACAAAAACATGATAAGGAGAGGTTGCTACAGTAGTAAACAACTTCCAAGACTCAATAAAACAAAAAATTGCTGTAGGTAAAAACATGGGTTGTCTCCCATAAGCGCTTTTCTTTACGCCTTCAGCTAGGCGCAGAAAGTGCAAATCAAGTAACATCGAGTAGAAGCATCAACATCATCGCTTGTTCTAATAATAGAATCAAAAGGCAACTTCATTCTCTTTCTAGGGAAGTGTTCCATACCTTTCTTGAGAGGAAATTGATATTTAATATTACCTTCCCTCATATCAATAACAGCACCAATAGTTAAGAAGAAAGGGTCTTCCCAACACAATTGGACAAGATGCATTGCATTCGATATCCAAGACAACAAAATCAACGGGGACAAGGTTATTGTTAACCGTAATATGCACATTATCAATCCTCCCAAAGGTTTCTTTTTAACATTATCGGCGAGATTAACATCCAAATAACAATTCTTTAATGGTGGCAAGTCAAGCATATCATAAATCTTTTTAGGCATAACAGAAATACTTGCACCAAGATCACATAAGGCATTACATTCAAAGTCATTGAATTTCATTTTAATGATGGGCTCCCAACCATCTTCTAACTTTCTAGGAATAGAAGTTTCAAGTTTTAGTTTCTCTTCTCTAGCTTTTATGAGAGCATTTGTAATATGTTTTGTAAAGGCTAAATTTATAGCACTAGCATTAGGACTTTTAGCAAGTTTTTGCAAGAACTTTATAACTTCAGAGATGTGGCAATCATCAAAATCTAAATCATTATGAGCTACAGCAATGGGATCATTATTCCCAAGGTTGGAAAAAATTTCAGCAGTTTTATCACAAGCAGTTTCAGCAGTTTTAGCAATTTCAGGCAGTTTTGTACGCTTTGCACTAGGAGTAGAAACATTGCCACCACCAATTATATTACCATTGATAGTAGGAGGTGTAGCAACATGTGAGGAATTAGCATTACTAGTGGTGGTAATAGTCCAAACTTTAGCTACATTATTCTCTTTAGCTAGTTTTTCATTTTCTTCTCTATCCCACCTAGCACGCAACTCAGCCATTAATCTTATATTCTCATTAATTCTAACTTGGATGGCATTTGCTGTAGTAGTAATCTTATTATCAAGATCATTATTAGGCATAACTTTCAACTTTAAAAGATTAACATCGAAAGGCAAGCCTATCAACTCTAGAAGCGATAGTATCAATTTTATCAAGCTTTTCCTCAACAGATTTGTTAAAAGCAGTTTGTGTACTAATAAATTCTTTAAGCATGGCTTCAAGACCAGAGGGTACACTTCTATTATTGTTGTAAGAATTCCCATAAGAATTACCATAACCATTACCATTAGCGAGAAGGATATGGCCTATAGTTATTACCAGAGTTGTTCCTATAAGCATTGTTGTTGAAATTATTATTTTTAATGAAATTCACATCAACATTTTCTTCTTGAGCAACCAATGAAGCTAAAGGAACATTATTTGGATCAACATTAGATCTACCATTCACAAGCATAGACATAATCACATCAATCTTATCACTCAAGGAAGAGGTTTCTTCAACAGAATTTACCTTCTTACCTTGTGGAGCTCTTTCCGTGTGCCATTCAGAGTAATTTATCATCATATCATCAAGAAGTTTTGTAGCCGCCCCCAATGTGATGGACATAAAGGTACCTCCAGCAGCTGAATCCAATAAATTCCGCGAAGAAAAATTTAGTCCTGCATAGAAGGTTTGGATGATCATCCAAGTAGTCAGTCCATGGGTTGGGCAATTCTTTACCAAAGTTTTCATTCTCTCCCATGCTTGAGCAACATGTTCAGTATCTAATTGTTTAAAATTCATTATGCTACTTCTCAAAGATATAATTTTAGCGGGAGGATAATATCTACCAATAAAAGCATCCTTGCATTTAGTCCATGAATCAATACTATTCTTAGGCAAAGATAGCAACCAATCTTTAGCTCTTCCTCTTAATGAGAAAGGAAACACTTTCAATTTAATAATATCACATCTACATCTTTATACTTTTGCATTTCACAAAGTTCAACAAAATTATTGAGATGGGCAGCAGCATCATCAGAACTAGCACCAGAAAATTGTTCTCTCATGACTAGATTTAGTAAAGCAGGTTTAATTTCAAAGAATTCTGCTGTAGTAGCAGGTGGAGCAATAGGTGTGCATAGGAAATCATTATTATTTGCATTTGTGAAGTCACACAACTTAGTATTTTCAGGGTTGGCCATTTTAGCAACAGTAAATAAAGCAAACTAGATAAAGTAAATGCGAGTAACTAATTTTTTTGTGTTTTTGATATAGCAAACAAGATAGCAAATAAAGTAAAACTAGCAACTAATTTTTTTGTATTTTGATTTAGTGCAGCAAACAAAGTAGTAAATAAAATAAAGCAAGACAAAAACAAAGTAAAGAGATTGAGAAGTGGAGACTCCCCTTGCAGCGTGTCTTGATCTCCCCGGCAACGGCGCCAGAAAAGAGCTTGATGGCGTGTAACTCACACGTTCGTTGGGAACCCCAAGAGGAAGGTATGATGCGCACGGTAGCAAGTTTTCCCTCAGAAAGAAACCAAGGTTTAATCGAACCATAGGAGCCAAGAAGCACGTTGAAGGTTGATGGTCGCGAAATGTGATGCGGCGCAACACCAGGATTCCGGCGCCAACTAGGAACCTGCACAACACAACCCAAGTACTTTGTCCCAACGAAATGAGGTTGTCAATCTCACCGGCTTGCTGTAACAAAGGATTAAACGTATCGAGTGGAAGATGTTTGCAAAGAAAACAGTAAAACAAGTAGATTGTATGCTATGAAAAGAATAGGACCGGGGTCCACAGTTCACTAGAGGTGTCTCTCCCATAAGATAAAAGCATGTTGGGTGAACAAATTACAGTCGGGCAATTGACAAATAGAGAAAGGCATAACAATGCATATACATGACATGGTAAATATAGTGAGATTTAATTGGGCATTACGACAAAGTACATAGACCGCCATCCAACTGCATCTATGCCTAAAAAGTCCACCTTCAGGTTATCGTCCGAACCCCCTCCAGTAAGTTGCAAAGCAACAGACAATTGCATTAAGTATTGTGCGTAATGTAATCAATAACTACATCCTTAGACATAGCATCAATGTTTTATCCCTAGTGGCAACAGCACATCACAACCTTAGAACTTTCGTCACTTGTCCCAGGTATCAATGAAGGCATGAACCCACTATCGAGCATAATTACTCCCTCTTGGAGTTAAGAGTAAAAACTTGGCCAGAGCCTCTACTAATAACGGAGAGCATACAAGATCATAAACAACACATGAACAATAGATTGATAATCACCATAATCATAGTACTCTCTATCCATCGGATCCCGACAAACACAACATATAGAATTACATATAGATGATCTTGATCATGTTAGGCAGCTCACAAGATCCAACAATGAAGCACAACAAGGAGAAGACGACCATCTAGCTACTGCTATGGACCCATGGTCCAGGGTGAACTACTCACTCATCACTCCGAGAGCGATCATGGCGATGAAGAGTCCTCCGGGAGATGAATCCCCTCTCCGGCGGTGCCGGGCGATCTCCGAATCCCCGAGATGGGATTCGCGGCGCGGCGTCTCTGGGTTTTCCGTGTCGTGGCTCTCGGTGGGGGGTTTCGCGACGGGAGCTTTAAGTAGGCGGAAGGTCAACGCGAGGGCCACACGGGGGCAGGTCGGCGCGGCCGGGGCCTGGGCGCGCCACCCTCCCGGCCGCCTCGTGGCCCCACTTCGTTAGGTCTTCGGTCTTCCGGAAGCTTCGTGCAAAAATAGGACCCGGGCGAAAGTTTCCAATTCCGAGAATATTTCTTTACTAGGATTTCTGAAACCAAAAACAAGAACTGGCTCTTCGGCATCTTGTTAATAGGTTAGTTCCGAAAATGCATAAATATGACATATAATGTGCATAAAACATGTAGGTATCATCAATAAAGTAGCATGGAACATAAAAATTATCGATACGTTGGAGACGTATCGATGCCACAGAATTTTTTTTGAAATTCAAAAAAATGGCGCCAGATCTAGATCTAGATCTAGATGCGGGCCCGAATTTTTTTTTTACCGTGGAAGGTAGCCGGAGGTGGGTGGTTGGGTGGGTGAAGGAGGAGGACGGCCGGAGGAGGAGGAGAAGGAGGTGGTAGTGGTGGAGGTGGTGGTGGTGGTGGAGGTGGTGGAGGTGGTGGTGGTGGTGGAAGTGGTGGTGGAGGAAGAGGAGGAGGAGGTGGTGGTGGAAGTGGTGGTGGAGGAAGAGGAGGAGGTGGTGGTGGTGGTGGTGGAGGAGGAAGAGGAGGTGGTGGTGGAGGAGGAGGTGATCGCCGGGGAGGAGGAGAAGGTGGTCATCGCCGGAGTAGGAGGAGGAGGAGGCGGCCGGAGAAGGAGGTCGTCGGAGTAGGAGGCCGGGTGGGGTGAGTGGTGGTGGAGGAGGAGGCCGGCCGGAGGAGGAGGTCGTCGGAGTAGGAGGCCGGCCCCGGAGGTGGTGGTGGTGGAGGAGGAGGCCGGCCGGAGAAGGTGGTGGTGGTGGTGGTGGTGGTGGTGGAGGAGGAGGAGGGAGAAGTGGAGGAGAAGTTTGCATCCAAGAAGGAGAAGTGAGGAGAAGTGAGAAGAAGTGGAGGAGTAGTGAGGAGAAGTGGAGGAGAAGTGGAGGAGGGCAGCAGAAAATTCAAATTTTTAACGTTAATTCTGTGGCGCATGGGCACTTGGTGCGCCACAGAATTTTTTTTCTTTTTTGTATTTTGCAGCAAAAAACTTTAACTGTAACTTTTTACTCTTTTTGAATTTGGCCATTCTAAAAATTGTCCAACCGGGCAAGCCGGTTGAATTCGGATATAGAATTTTCGTGGGATCATTTTGATATATTATGCGTCTTTTTTCGAGTTCGTATGCAACCAGAAATCCAGTTTGATGATTTTCCCACACAATTTTGCAAAAAAAAGTCGAAATTTATGTTTGTTAATTCTCAGTGGTAAAAGATGACATAATACATGGGCATCTTGATGGAATTTATTTTTTGAAATTTCTATCTATTTCTTTCATTTTTTACAGAGGTAAAAAAGGCGATCCACGGGGGGGTGGAGTTGCGTGGGAGTCAAAAAAGGCGCATGGCTATGGTGCGCCACAGAAATGTGTAGAAATTGTGGCGCATCATCCACATGCGCCACTTAATCCAGTCGCACCAGGCATCAGGCGCCACAATTCATATCTCGCATGGTTCTGTGCGCCACAGAAATAGTGAAACCAATGATTGGGGCTGGCCCAACCAAGTTTCTGTGGCGCATGGGCCACAAAAAAATTAAGCTATTTCAGTGGCGCACCGTGCCTGGTGCGCCAGAAAACAACTTTCTGTGGCGCATTTTTGGTGGTGCGCCACAGAACTAAGCTCCGCCTATAAGGGTTTTCCTACTAGTGAAGATTGAAAGATAAAACACCACATACTTCCTCATGAGCTATAAAACATTGACACAAATACAGAGTAATATAGTTTGAATTATTTAAAGGTAGCACATGAAGTATTTACTTGAGTGGCGCAAAATACCACATAGTAGGTAGTTATGGTGGACACAAATGGCATGGGTTTGGTCTAAGGTTATGGATGTATAAGAAGCATTCCCTCTCAATACAGGTCTTTGGCTAGCAAGGTTTGATAGCAAGCATAAAGGTTGAAGGAATCAAACAAATATACATGTGATAGAGACAATCATGCATCTTTCTCATAAGCACAAGCAATGTTAACTTCAGAATACTAAACTCATTAGCAGAAGAATAATAAAGCAATATATCTACATGTATTTCTCTTTTCTATTTAAACATCTTGGAGTTGTTGCTATTGACCAATGCTAAGTTTGCCAAAACCAAATAGATTTACTTGATGCTCCCAAAGTGATCTCAATACTAATGTCAAGAGTAATCATATAAAAGAAATTGCAAACTAAAATAAGGTGTGCAAAAAGTAAATGATAAGACTTCTCATTAATATTCCATAACGATAACTCACACCAACGGATACATAGATAACCAACTAAGAGAGATACTTCCACATTGCAAACTATTCCATATGATAACTTCCCTACTCATGATATGACACTACTTGATAGTAAAAGATAAAGGTAATGATGATGTGATACCGCGGCACTCTCCCAAGCTTGGAACAAACCAAGGGGATGCCAATCCCGATGATGAATTACTCCTTTGGTGGCGATGATGGTGGATTCTTCTCGCGCTTCTTAAGGATCTCCTTCAGCTTCAGCTTCTCAGTTTTGCAATTCTGCACCAAAACTTGAAGAGACTCATTGTTATCTCGAATGTGGCGGTGGCGGCCTTGTGATGGGAATAGAGTAATATTCCAGCATTCTGCGAAGTCGCTGGTTCTCCTCCTGAAGTATCTCCACTTCCCTTCTTAGAGCACGATATTGATCACAAAACTCATCAGCAACCCGTATTGCTTCCTCCACACAAGGGAAAGAGTCGAGGCTAGAGCAGGCGGAAGAAGTCCCTGCAAGTTATGAGAAAAAGAACGCCCCGTGTTAACCGATCCCACCAAAATTGGCTTACTCTCCATAGTTTCCCACTCTCCTTTTGCTGATGCTATCTTCTTCTGTTCGTTATTGATCCTTTCATCCATCTCTTCCTTCCAAGGCTCTTTGTCTTTGTTGTTGGAGACCATAGTGCTTCTAGATCAAAACAGATCCTGGCAGAAAATAGCTCGAAACAAAACACGGCGAGAAAACGATATACGGACCTCCAGGGGTCCGGGGGATTATATAGCAAATATTTTTACGACAAAAGGAAGGTTCCAGGCCGAAAACGAGTGGAAACGGGACGCCGAGGGCTGTCCCCATAGGCGGCGCGGCCGGGTGGGGCCGCGCCGGCCTATGGTGGCGGGCCCTCGCGCGTCTCCTCCACTCCGTTTCGATCCCGTAATTTTTCATATTTTCCAAAAATAGCAGAAATATTGTTCGGAAAGCTAAACGCGGACTTTTCATTACTAAAACTATTACCTATTCAAAGTCGGACTCTGAAGCTGTCAATTTGATCTTTAATGAAAGCTTGGAGTTATCACTTGAATAATATCAATGTCTTCATTATAAGAATCTCCGAAATATAATGCTTGAGTCTTTGTCCATTCACTACTTGTGTGGCGTTACCTTCCAAAGAGCTAATTTTTATTGCTCCTGAACGATAGACTTCTTCAATAACATATGGTCCTTCCCATTTTGAGAGTAATTTTCCTGCAAAAAATCTGAGACAAGACCGATACAATAGGACTTTGTCTCCAACATTAAATTCTTTTTTAATAATTCTTCTATCATGCCACTTCTTAACTTTCTCCTTAAAAAGTTTAGCATTTTCATAAGCTTCACTTCTCCATTCATCTAAAGAACTCAATTGTAGCAACCTCTTCTTACCGGCAAGTTTAAAATCTTTATTAAGTTCTCTTACAGCCCAATAAGCTTTGTGCTCTAATTCTAAAGGTAAATGACAAGCTTTTCCATAAACCATTTTATAAGGAGACATGCCCATAGGATTTTTATAAGCAGTTCTATAAGCCCACAATGCTTCCTTTAACTTACTAGCTCAATTCTTTCTAGATTTATTAACAGTCTTTCCCAAAATAGCTTTAATTTCTCTATTTGATAACTCTACTTGCCCACTAGTTTGAGGATGATAAGCTGAAGCAATTCTATGATTAATACCATATTTGGCAAGAGTTTTTCTAAAACCACCATGAATAAAATGAGAACCTCCATCAGTCATAATATATCTAGGTACTCCAAATCTAGGAAATATAACGTCTAAAAGCATTTTTAAAGAGGTCTCACCATCATCACTTTTTGTAGGTATAGCTTCTACCCATTTAGTAACATAATCAACAGCGACAAGTATATGAGTATTACCTTGAAGAAGGAAAGGACCCATGAAGTCGAATCCCCAACAATCAAATGGTTCAATAACAAGAGTATAATTCATAGGCATTTCATTGCGTCTAGAGATATTACCAACTCTTTGACATTCATCACAAGATAAGATAAACTTCCTTGCATCCTTGAAAAGTGTTGGCCAATAAAACCTGATTGTAGAACCTTTTGTGCGGTTCTATCTCCGCGTGATGTCCTCCATAAACACTACCATGGCATTTACTCAATATCTCTTGTTGTTCATATTCTGGGACACATCTTCGCATAATACCATCCACTCCTTCTTTATATAAGTGTGGGTCATCCCAAAAATAATGCCTCAAATCATAAAAGAATTTCCTCCTTTGCTGAGCTGAAAAGGTTGGAGGCAAATACTTCGAAACAATAAAGTTAGCATAATCAGCATACCAAGGGCTCTCTCGAGCTCACCTTTATCACAGCCAATTGTTCATTTGGAAAACTATCATTAACAGAACTGGATCATAAGTAATATTTTCCAATCTAGACAAATTATCAAACAGGATTATCAGCACCTTTCCTATCTACAATATGTAAATCAAATTCTTGCAAAAGAAGCACCCATCTAATAAGCCTTGGCTTAGCATATTTTTTTTCCATAAGGTACCTAATAGCAGCATGATCAGTATGAATTGTGACTTTTGAATCAACAATATAGGGTCTAAACTTGTCACATGCAAAAACTACGGCTAATAACTCTTTCTCAGTTGTAGCATAATTTCTTTGAGCAGCATCTAGAGTTTTACTAGCATAATGAATAACATTTAATTTTTTATCTACTCGCTGTCCAAGGACAGCACCTACAGCAAAATCACTAGCATCACACATAATTTCAAAAGGCAAATTCCAATCGGGAGGTTCAACTATAGGAGCGTTGTTAAGGCTTTCTTTAGAGTTTCAAAGGCTTCCTTACAATCATCATCAAAAACGAAAGGTACATCTTTTGAAGAAGATTAGTAAGAGGCTTTGAAATTTTAGAGAAATCTTTAATAAACCTCCTATAAAAACCAGCATGACCGAGAATACTACGAATACCTTTAACATCCCTAGGATAGGGCATCTTCTCAATTGCTTCAACTTTAGCTCTATCAACTTCAATACCTCTTTCAGAAATTTTATGTCCCAATACAATTCCTTCATTAACCATAAAGTGGCATTTCTCCCAATTAAGAACAAGGTTAGTTTCTTCACATCTCTGCAAAACTTTATCAAGGTTTCGCAAGCAATTATCAAAATAATTCCCATAGACAGAAAAATCATCCATGAATACCTCAACAATCTTTTCACAAAAGCCATGAAAAATAGCAGACATGCATCTTTGAAAAATAGCAGGAGCATTACATAAACCAAAAGGCATATGCCTATAAGCATAAGTTCCATAGGGACAAGTAAAAGTGGTTTTCTCTTGATCTTTAGCTCTAACGGCAATTTGTGAGAACCCAGAATACCATCAAGAAAACAGAAATAAGTATTTTTAGACAGCCTTTCTAACATTTGATCAATAAATGGTAAAGGGTAATGATCTTTCTTAGTAACTTTATTCACTTTCCTAAAATCAATGCACATTCTATACCCTACAACTACTCTTTGAGGAATAAGCTCATCATTATCATTAGCACAACATTCCCTCTTTCTTAGGAACACAATGCACAGGACTAACCCATCTACTATCAGCAATAGGATATATAATAGCTTCTAGAAGTTTTAATACCTCATTTCTTACCACATCCTTCATCTTGGGAATTAGACGACGCTGATGTTCAACAACAGGTTTTGCACCATCTTCTATATTAATAGCATGTTGGCAAATAGCGGAGAAATCCCCTTCAAATCATCAAGAGTATAGCCAATAGCTCCTCGGTGCTTCTTCAATATTTCCAATAATCTTTCTTCCTCGATATCTGAAAGCTTAGCACTAATAATAACAGGATATGTTTTCTTCTCATCAATATAAGCATACTTAAGATTATCGGGTAATGGTTTCAAATCAAATACATGATCTTCCTTTGGTGGTGGTGTTACACCTAAATCTTCAACCGGTAAGTCATGTTTAAGAATAGGTTGACGAAGGAAAATTTCATCAAGCTCATCCCTTTCTTCCCTAAAAACTTCACTCTCACTATTCTCCAAATGTTGCTGCAAAGGATTACTAGGAGCAAGAGCAATAGATGCACACTGTTCAACTCTAAAATCTTCATTAGGCAAATCAGCTTTATAAGGAGTTTTGGCAAATTTAGAGAAGTTAAACTCATAAGATTCACCAGCAAATTTAGTAACAATTTTCTCTTTCTTGCAATCTATAATAGCTCCACATGTATTTAGAAAAGGTCTACCAAAAATAATAGGACAAAACTTACTAGCAGCAGAACCAAGTACCAAAAAGTCAGCAGGATATTTAATCTTACCACATAAAACTTCAACATCTCGAACAATACCAATGGGAGAGATAGTTTCTCTATTAGCTAGCCGAATAACCACATCAATTTCTTCAAGTTCACAAGAACCAATTTCATGCATAATTTCCGTGTAGAGCTCATAAGGAATGGCACTAATACTTGCACCAATGTCGCATAAACCATAATAGCAATGATCACCAATTCGAATAGAGAGCACAGGAACACTGGCTTTCATAGACTTATTAGGATGCGAAACAATATTAGAAGCATCTTCACAAAAAATAATATGACCATCTTCCACATTTTCAGTAACAAGATCTTTAACTATTGCAACAGCAGTTCAACTTTTATTTGTTCTTCAGGTTCTATAGGTTTCTTTGCACTTTTATTAACTACACTAGTTATAACAGAATACTCCTTCATTTTAGCAGGGAAAGGAGTTTTTTCAATATAAGCTTCGGGAAGAACATGATCAACAGTTTTAATTTCAATACATTTTCCTTTAGGCGAATCAACTTTATCTTTATATGGTTCATGATACTTATCAAAATTCTTCCTAGGCAATTCAAAATGAGAGGCAAAGGCTTTATAAATATTTTCAACAACTTGAGAGTCAAGACCATATGTAGCACTCATATTACGATATTCATCGGTATCCATAAAAGTTTCAATGCATTCATAATTATAATTTATACCTGACACTACCTTTGTCGTTCTCCCATCCTTCAGTATTTTCTTGGATTCGATCAAGAAGGTTCCATTTAAACTCTTCTTTATTGCGCGTGAATGATCCAGAACAAGAAGTATCCAGCAAGGTTTTATCTTGAAAAGACAAGTCTTGCATAGAAATTATCAATAATAATATTACCAGGAAGCTCATGAATGGGGCATTTGAGCATTAAAGACTTCAATCTCCCCCACGCTTGGGCAATACTCTCTCCATCATGAGGCCAAAAATTATATATACGGTTGCGGTCTTTGTGAATTTCACTTGGAGGATAGAATTTAGAGTAAAATACAGGCACAATATCCTTCCAATCAAGAGAACGCCCATCCTTCAGCAGTTTATACCAATGCGCCGCTTTACCAGATAGCGACATAACAAATAATTTCTTCCTAACTTCATCCATTGAAATACCTGCACATTTGAATAACCCGCATAATTCATGTAAAAATAGTAAATGATCTCCGGGATGCACAGTTCCATCCCCTTCATAGCGGTTATCCACAACACGTTCAATAATTTTCATAGGTATTTTATATGGTATTACTTCCTCACCTGGCGCCTCATCCACTACCGTTGCAGTAGTAGTAGATTTCCCAAATAGAAATTCAAGGGAGGATCTCTCCATAATGATTTATAGCAGCAAGCAGAAACAAAATCAGCGCATACAGTAAAAGTTTCCTTACCAATTCCACTTACCAATAGCGCTTCACTCCCCGGCAACGGCGCCAGAAAATAGTCTTGATGACCCACAAGTATAGGGGTGTATCGTAGTACTTTCGATAAATAAGAGTGTCGAACCCAACGAGGAGCAGAAGGTGTTGACAAGCAGTTTCGATGAAGGATTCACTGTAAATGCTCTCAGACAAGTATTCAGGGGGTTTTGATATTGCAGATAAATAAAGTACAAGTAAATAAAATACGAGAGAAATAATTGCAGCGAGTGGCCCAATCCTTTTAGCACAAAGGACAAGCCGGTTTGTTTACTTATAATGACCAAACGTTCTTGAGGACACACGGGAATTTTAGTCTAGTGCTTTCGCTTCATACGGCTGATTAATCTTCATTGTTTTGATAAGTGTCGTGTGGGTGAACCTATGCTAATGCACCGCCCTTCCTAGGACTAATACATACTTGTGATTATACCCCTTGCAAGCATCCACAAATACAAGAAAGTAATTAAGATAAATCTAACCACAGCCTTAAACTCTGAGATCCTGCTATCCCTCCTGCACCGATATACTAACGGGGGTTTAGGTTGCTGTCACTCCGCAACCCCATAATTAGCAAACGAATACAAGATGCACTCCCTAGGCCCATAAAGGTGAAGTATCATGTAGTCGACGTTCACATGACACCACTAGAAGAGTAACACCACAACTTAAATATCATAACATTGAATACTACTCAACAATAATTCACTACTAACATCCAGACTTCACCCATGTCCTCAAGAACTAAACTACTCACGAGACATCATATGGAACATGATCAGAGGTGATATGATGATGAATAACAATCTGAACATAAACCTTGGTTCAATAGTTTCACTCAATAGCATCAATAACAAGTAGTAATCAACACCGGGAGAGTTTCCCCTATCAAACAATCAAGATCCAACCCAAATCGTTACAGCGGTGATGAGATGCAGCGGTGGAGATGGCGGTGTAGATGATGGCTCCTCCCGCGCCGGCCTATGGGGGGGGGGCCCATGGTGGCTCCTCCCGGCTCCCCTTTTTGGCTCCCTTCGTCTTCTGGAAAAATAGGAATTTTCGTGTAATTTCCGTCAATTGTTGATCTTCGAAATATGGCGTCTGACGGTGCTTTTTCCAACAGAATCCCGACTCGGTGAATAATTCTCCAATGATCACGAAACATGCAAAATAGATGAAATAACATAAGTATCATCTCTAAATATGAAATATATCAATGAATAACAGCAAATTATGATATAAAATAGTGATGCAAAATGGACGTATCACAAGTCTTGTTGATACTTGTCTTGAAAGTACTATTCATGAAAAGTTTTGCTATATGATTCATTTGTTTAGTCATTATCTCTTTGTTAGCAATCTTTTGCTTCAGATCACTCCATTCATCTCATATGCTTTATAATAATGTTGATCAAGATTATTTTGGTAGCATGTCACTTCAGAAATTATTTGTTGTTATCGTTTACCTACTCGAGGGAGTAGGAACTAAGCTTGGGATGTTGATACGTCTCCAACGTATCTATAATTTCTTATGTTCCATGTTACTTTTATGACAATACTCACATGCTTTATACATACTTTATTATGAATTTTCCGGCACTAACCTATTAACAAGATGCCGAAGCGCCAGTTGTTTTCTGCTGTTTTTGGTTTCAGAAATCCTACAAATGAAATATTCTCGGAATTGGACGAAATCAACGCCCGGGTCTTATTTTTCCACGAAGCTTCCAAGACCGAAGGGATTACGAAGTGGGCGACGAGCGCCGCCACCATAGGGCCGCGCGGCCTAGGGGGCCCGCGCCGCCCTATGGTGTGGGCCCCGCGCCGCCTCTGACCTACCCTTCCGCCTACTTAAAGCCTTCATCGCGAATACCCCTGTTGAGAGCCACGATACGGAAAACCTTCCAGAGCGCGCCGCCAATCCCATCTCGGGAGATTCAGGAGATCGCCTCCGGCACCCGACGGAGAGGGGAATCATCACCGGAGGGCTCTACATCACCATGCCCGCCTCCGGATTGATGCGTGAGTAGTTCATCCTTGGACTATGGGTCCATAGCAGTAGCTAGTTGGTTGTCTTCTCCTCTTGTGCTATCATGTTTAGATCTTGTGAGCTGCCTAACATGATCAAGATCATCTATTTGTAATGCTACATGTTGTGTTTGGCGGGATCCGATGAATATAGAATATTATGTCAAGTTGATTATCAATCTATCATATATGTGTTGTTTATGTTCTTGCATGCTCTTCGTTGCTAGTAGAGGCTCTGGCCAAGTTGATACTTGTAACTCCAAGTGGGGGTATTTATGCTCGATAGTGGGTTCATGCCTCCATTGAATCTGGGACAGTGACAGAAAGTTCTAAGGTTATGGATGTGCTATTGCTACTAGGGATAAAACATCAATGCTTTGTCTAAGGATATTTGTGTTGATTACATTACGCACCGTACTTAATGCAATTGTCTGTTGTTTGCAACTTAATAGGAGGTGCGGATGCTAACCCGAAGGTGGACTATTTAGGCATAGATGCATGTTTGGATGGCGGTCTATGTTCTTTGTCGTAATGCCTGTTTAAATCTCATAGTGATCATCATGATATGTATTGAATCTTTATTTGTCAATTGCCCACCTGTAATTTGTTCACCCAACATGTTATTTATCTTATTGGAGAGACACCACTAGTGAAGTGGACCCGGTCCATTCTTTTACATCTGAATACAATCTGCAATCATTGTTCTCTCTTTTTTGCAAACAAACATCATCTTCCACACCATACGTTTAATCCTTTGTTTTCAGCAAGCCGGTGAGATTGACAACCTCACTGTTACGTTGGGGCAAAGTATCTTGATTGTGTTGTGCAGGTTCCACGTTGGCGCCGGTTTCACTGGTGTTGCGCCGCTACACTCGTTCACCAACAACCTTCACGTGTTCCTTGACTCCTACTGGTTCGATAACCTTGGTTTCATACTGAGGGAAAATTGCTTCTATACGCATCACACCTTCCACTTGGGGTTCCCAACGGACGTGTGTTTCACGCGTGTCAATCCTCTAGTGAAGCAATTGCAGCATCAACAACTACAAGAAAGTAATTAACTCTGAAGGATTCAATAGCTGATAGTTGTAGTTCTTCCTCATCATCATTGATTTCATCAAAATGCCTCTTCCTTTTACTTTGACGTTTTGTACGAAATATTGGTTCTATGCCCATACCTATTCAAATCGCCTCTTTGCGATTCCCTAATCTTTTCAGCTTGTCCCGGATCAGATATTGGCCTCTGATTATTGGTGTTGACATCAACATTATTTTTAACTGGAAAATACGTATTCAAATCGCCTCTTTGCAATTCCCTAATCTTTTCATCTTGCTTTCTCTTCCTTTTTTCGCAGCACCAGACAATTGTTTTTGCGGGATTGTAACACCTATAGTGATGAATGAATTTACATCAAATTAAAACCCTAGAAATAGTTCTAGATTAGAAGAAAGAATTAGCCGGGATCAGTTGAGGACTTACAAAGAGGCCGGACGGGCACGGACACACGGTGGCCGGGCGAGCCGAACGCAGGGAAGACCGGAAGAGATCGGCGCAGCCCTGTCCAGGGATCTGCCGGCGAGGCGACTGGCGAAAGCGTAGACTGGCGATGCGAGGGGAGGGCAGGGGCGCGAGGCGATACGTCGATGCCGATCCATTACGCACGTAACGCAGCGAGCCAGCGACTCTTCGCCTGGGAGGCCTGATCGGGCGAGGGGCGTCTGGGGAGCCGACCGAAACTTCTATTTTCGTTACTAGAGTTGGGCCTGCTTACCAAATTTTTTTCCAGCCCATATACTATAGAAATAAAGCCTCCATCTTGGGCCCCCCACGCCTGGGCCCTTGGCAATCGACCAAGCCTGCCAAGGGTCAGGGCCGGCCCTGATCCCAAGCTACCGGAAATGTTGAACACAACATCTCAATACAAAAAAAAACCAGTTGTGCTTCTGAACCAGTTTCTCGACTGATTTCATTCTATCTTAATTCACTTTAAGCGTTGCGCCACGAAGGCCCGAGTGCTTTGCCTATCCGCATCGTCTGCTCTCTCTGTCGTTGCACCATTTGCCTGGCTCAACCGAAGTAAGGACTAAAAATGAATGCTTTTGAGAGTTTAAGGTTTATTTTGAACCAAACCAAGTTTTAGGACAAAAAATAAACTTTCACTAAAATTTGAGGACCAAAAGTGAACTTTCTTCTATGCAAGGCTACTATCTCAACTTCTAGATACCAAAAAAATACTAATAAATAGCCGGATTAAATTTGTGAAAAACTTCTTGTGCTCTAGGCTAATTAAACATGTTGCATGTGGTTTCTCTATCTATATGACTGCATGCAACCATCAAATTAATGAGGACCATTGCATGGGAGAGATACTCTTCTCGGGAAAAGATAATGACCTTGTATAGATGACAATTATATTTTGTGTAGTGGCCTTCTATTCAACTATATATGGAGGTAGTATCATATTATGCCCATATTTGGTACAAGTGTGGATCTTGCCATGGCAATGTTGCCAAAGGAAGTTTGTATTTTTGCATCAAAAATGATTTTAATTTTCTAAGTGCCAAAAATTAAAATTTCCACAACAGGCATATGCTGCGATAAAGCTTTTGTTACGTCTCATGTGATGATGGTAAGTTTATGTGTGTACACGTCAAACCAGTCGACCATCGACCATAGTGACCAGTGACCACCCCACACACATCAGGTTCGCAATGCAAATCTGCTCCAAATGATGAATTGCCTACCGAACCAATCTTCTGGAGTTGGTGTGGTCTGCCTGCTTATGTAACTTAATCCATCATGCCGCTCGAGCCACTGTCCCCCGCTTTTCGCCGCATCCGCCGAATCCCGAATGTTTAGTACTATTTCGAACAGTCGCACGAATAAAAAACACTTTATAGTTAGTTATGTACACCAAAAGAGGCGACACGACCGGGTCATGCAAAATTAAGAAGCATAGTTTTGCCGTCTCAGTTAGTTTATTAATAGCTTAGAGCATTTCTAACAGACCCCTTAAAAGGGGCAAACCCGTATAATAACCTCGTTATACGGGTTTCGGCTCTACCCGGCCGTCTAGCACACCCCGTAAAACCGGTCCCCGTATCGATTTTTGCTGTTTTCGATTACGGGGCGGACTTTCGCCCCCTACTTGTGCGGGGTGGGAGGGGGAATAGAGGGCGAAACCAGTATCCCATTTCCGAAAGCGCGCGCGGACATTTCAGTTCCCCCACCCGTTTTCCCCCACGCGCCGCCGCAGCCACCCGCGCGCCGCCGGAATCCGCCAGATCCGCGCCCCTCCGCCGCCCGCCGAGCCGCGCCGATGCGTCGGCCCGCCGCACCTCCGCCACCCCCGCCGAAGATCCGCGTCCCTCTGCGCGCGCCGCCACCCCGCCGCGGTCTTCTCCGCCGTTTTCGCCGGTGAGTATTCCGCCGCGTTCTTCTTCCTTCTCGCCGATAAAATGGCCGTGTTCGCGGCTGATGTATGCTATACCGTGGTAGATGGCGTCGGAGGATGTGCACATGGCGGATTTGGACGCGACGTCGACCGATTGGTCCTCATCGGATTCCGATGATTCGGACATCGACGAGTTGCTCAACGACGACGAGACGGAGACGATGCTGCTCCTGTTCGGCATGAAGCAACTGGAGGACCGCGCCAAGCTGCTGGATCAGCGGAAGGGATCCGTGATGGGGCGTATGTGCATTCCGCGGAACCGCGCATTCGGCCATGAACAGCTGATGCAAGATTACTTTGCCGAGGTACCGACCTATCCTCCCCGCCTCTTCCGTAGACGGTACCGAATGCGTAGGACTTTGTTCGAGAGAATTGTCAGATATTGCGAGGCAAATTGCGATTATTTCAAGCAAAGAAGAAACGCTACCCAAGTTATGGGATTTAGCCTATCAAAAAATATCTGCCGCCATGAGGGTTATCGCATACGGTATACCAGCAGATTATACCGATGAGTACATTCGCATTGGTGTGCAAACAACCACGGATTGCGTGCGTATGTTTGCCAAGATGGTGATCAAGTTGTATGGAGAGACGTATCTCCGAGCTCCAAATGAGGAAGATACAAAAAGGCTCATGGAGATCAATGAAAAGAGGGGGTGGCCGGGGATGCTTGGTAGTTTGGATTGCATGCATTGGACATGGAAAAATTGTCCAAAAGCATGGCATGAAATGTATTGTGGCAAAAGCCGTGATGCTACCATTGTTTTTGAAGCTGTGGCCTCTCAAGACTTATGGATTTGGCATGATTTCTTTGGACTGCCGGGGACACTCAACGACATCAACGTCTTGAATAGATCCTCTTTGTTTGCAAGACTAGTTAGGGGTGAAGCACCAAATTGTAACTACAAAGTTATGAATAATGAGTACAACATGGGGTACTATCTCACAGATGTTATTTACCCTAACTATGCAACCCTTGTCAAGTCCATAAAAGAGAAAAAGGACAAGGCTTTGACAAGAAAGGAAGCTTGCTTCACCAAAAATCAAGAGGCATGCCGCAAGGATATTGAGAGAGCTTTTGGTGTTTTGCAAGCAAAGTTTGCAATTGTCCGGGGTCCTGCAAGGTTTTGGAACAAGGAAACTCGTGTTGATGTCATGACATGTTGTGTGATTCTTCACAACATGATCATTGAAGATGAAAGAGGTTTGAACTTGCCATGTTTCTATGACAATGTTGGCACCCGAGTGCAGCCGGAGAGGAACCCTGATCGGATTGAAGCTTTTCTTGCAGCTCATCAAGGCATTGAAAATGCCGAGACTCATCACCAGCTCACCCAAGATCTGATTGATCATCATTGGCAATTGCATGGCCAATGAGTCATTACATTCATTTCCCATTGTTGTATGTGTGAAACATTCATTTCCTATTCTTGTATGTGTGAAACATTTGTTTAATTCTTCCATTAGAACATTTGTTGACATTTCCGAAAAACATTATTGTAATAATTATGACGATTATTGTGTGATGTAAAACATTTATTTATGTGAATGTTGTGTTGGTTGTAATATCCAATTTGTCAAAAAACCCTATTTTGAGGGGTTGAAAACTCGGACGAGCTAGCCCCCCCCCCGCGGAAATGTGAGGCTGCGTGAAAAACAATAATGATTGAGATCTTCCAATACCCCTTCGTAAGCGGGGTCATGATTGTAAAATTTAAAAATCTGATATGTACGTACGACCCTCTAGAGGCCCGTATGGCCCGCGTTATCTTGTACGATTATTTTTTGTAAGTATAGTGTACTACTACGGTGACGTGCGTGTACCGAATAGGCAGGACATATAAAAAAAGGTCGTAGACGTCTCCACGTACGTCACCCCACCAAATCAGGAACGGCCTAAGGTTGGAAAACAAAAAAAATAAATAACCTCTCAACTTGTGTTAGGGGGAGCACCGGAGTAGGACTCCTCGAAGCATTCGTGAGGCGCTGGTTACGAGACCTTAATGCTGGTTGACCGATATCGATCGTTTGGTCGAGCCACTACAGGAATGGGGCTATATGCCGAGGGCCGGTAACCCTCGGCGTAGCATGCTTTGGCCCTCGGCGTAGGCTATGCCGAGGGCCGCCCTCGGCATAGCTCCTCGGCGTGTAAGTCCCTCGGCAAAGCCACTATCGCCGTCGGCGTAGCCCGGCCCTCGGCGTAGCACGATACGCCGACGGCAAAACCCTCGGCATAGACTTTAAAAAAATTCAAATTTCCCGTTTCCAAAAAAATTCAAAAAAAAAAATTGAATTTTGTTTTCCTATATGCCGACGGCAAAACCCTAGGCATAGACATTTAAATTTTTTAAAATTTTAATTTCTTTTACACAATTTTTTTCTTTTTTTCTTTTTTTACTTGTTTATCTTTCACCCAATACACTTTTAACTCTAACTACACTTAATCTTATGTCAAATTACAATCATGGTTAAACTTCCCAGTCGGTCACCCATCCTCACACTACTCCAGCCTCAGCACGCTTAACTTCTTGGTTCCATTCGGATGAGCTTCCATTATAGAATTGACACCTCTTGCTGATAATAATAGCATATCAACCCTATTAACCCTTGAACCGTGATGCACACTTCTTTATTTTCGAATCACAAACAATTACTTAAGTAGACAACAATGAATATATATAAGTAATAATAATATTGAATTCAAATAAAAATAAAATGATTTTATTTTTTGGTCTTTTTTCTATTTAATATTGAATAATTAATATCTTTAAATCGGAAAATCAAAATTCCACAAATAATATGTCTAAATCGATCAGAAAAATGAGAGGAATCTAAATATAACATACATATCCTCATTTGAACCTAAAAATTAGAGGAATCCAAATATGACGCCCAATTTGCCATGTGGCCAAAACCCCCTCGCGAGATGCGAAATGGCCGTATCGGGCGGGCTGGTGCACCGTTCGCCAACACGCTAAACGGACAAAAATTATCACATAAAGTGATGTGCTATAGACATAAAAACAGTTTTTGCGGAATTTATTGAGCGACGGAAAGTGTACCCCTAGTTCAAATCCGGTCAGTTTCCAGCGGATTCGGCGGGACACCGCAGGAAGCCACATGGATTCCCAGATAGCTAGCGCGCACATATGGCATGTGATATGTGGTGCGAAGGCGGTGTCCTACCACTACACGGAGGTCTCGCGCAATACTAAAATGCGCCTCATGTAGCTGCTTCACAAAATAAACCCGTTTTGGCACCCCGAAAATGAAAAAACCATCGCCCATGGGTCGGATTGGAAATCCGCTCCCGGGGCCTTGCTTCCCATCCCAGGGACCACGCACCTGCCAAATATGGCCTCGTTCCGACAAACTATGCGGTGTCACGGGCCGTTTCCTACTCATTTGCCCTAAAAGCCATAGAACTCCGGACGTGAGAGCCCTGTTTGTGAAGGATTTTCCAAAATAATTGCCGTATCCTAATTCCGAGTTTTGGAGTGGTTACTAGGACAAATAAAATGACGCCATGCTGCTCCGTGGGATTTTCTGACTTCGTTTAAATTGCCATTTGGCCAAAACGGCCCCCACGGAGATGCGGTATGCCCGTACCGGGCGCGCTGGTGCGCCCGTTTACCATCGCGCTAAACGGAAAAAAATTAGCACATAAAGTGATATGTCATAGACCTAAAAACATTTTCCCGGAATTTATTGAGCGACGAAAAGTGTACCCCTAGTTCAAATCCGGTCAGTTTCCAGCGGATTCGGCGGGACACCACAGGAAGCCGCATGGATTCCCAGATAGCTAGCGCGCACATATGGCATGTGATATCTGGTGCGAAGGTGGTGTCCTACCACTACGTGGAGGTCTCGCGCAATACTAAAATGCGCCCCATGTAGCTGCTTCATAAAATAAACCCGTTTTGGCACCCCGAAAATGAAAAAACCATCGCCCATGGGTCGGATTGGAAATCCGCTACCGGGGCCTTGCTTCCCATGTCAGGGACCACGCACGTGCCAAATATGGCCTCGTTCCGACAAACTATGCGGTGTCACGGGCCGTTTCCTACTCATTTGCCCTAGAAGCCATAGAACTCCGGACGTGATAGCCCTGTTTGTGAAGGGTTTTCCAAAATAATTGCCGTATCCTAATTCCGACTTTTGGAGTGGTTACTAGGACACATAAAATGACGCCATGCGGCTCCGCGGGATTTTCTGACTTTGTTTAAATTGTCATTTGGCCAAAACGGGCCCCGACGGAGATGCGGTATGGCCGTACCGGGCGCGCTGGTGCACCCGTTTACCATCGCGCTAAACGGACAAAAATTAGCACATAAACTGATATGTCATAGACCTAAAAACATTTTTTGCGGAATTTATTGAGCGACGGAAAGTGTAGCCCTAGTTCAAATCCGGTCACTTTCCAGCGGATTCGGCGGGACACCGCAGGAAGCCGCATGGATTCTCATATAGCTAGCGCACATATGGCATGTGATATGTGGTGCGAAGGCGGTGTCCTACCACTACGCAGAGGTCTCGTGCAATACTAAAATGCGCCTCATGTAGTTCCTTCACAAAAAAAACCCGTTTTGGCATCCCGAAAATGAAAAAACCATCGCCCATGGGTCGGATTGGAAATCCGCTCCCGGGGCCTTGCTTCCCATCCCAGGTACCACGCACGTGCCAAATATTGCCTCGTTCCGACAAACTATGCGGTGTCACGGGCCGTTTCCTACTCATTTGCCCTAAAAGCCATAGAACTCCGGACTTGATAGCCCTGTTCGTGAAGGGTTTTCAAAATAATTGCCGTATCCCAATTCCATCTTTTGGAGTGGTTACTAGGACACATAAAATGATGCCATGCGGCTCCGCGAGATTTTCTGACTTCGTTTAAATTGCCATCTGGCTAAAACGGGAACCTGAGAACATATAATAAAGTGATTGAAATTTTTCTATGTTAACATGTTATTGTACATGATTCAAATATGCATGATTTTGACATAAACTGATAGAGGATGTTTTTCTGAACATTTTGATAGCTCATACGCATTTTTCTGACATCATATGAATTAGTTATGATTTTTACAAAATTAGACAAATTTGAAAAATGGCTACGCCGAGGGTGGCCGTCGGCGTAGCCCTGTCTACGCCTAGGGCCAAAGATATGCCGAGGGCTGCCCTCGGCGTAGAGGTCGCTACGCCGACGGCCACGTTTCGCCGAGGGTTGAAAGGGCATGCTGGCCTGGCCGGGCCATACGCCGACGGCCCCGACTTTTGGCCGTCGGCGTATAGCCTGGCCCTCGGCATAGTCTCCCATTCCTGTAGTGAGCCATGCTTGCAAAGCAAATCCGTCGGTCCAAACGACGAATCGCCAACCGATTGATTTCCTCGAGTTGGTCTACAGGCTCAGATAGCGTCCGGCTTATGTAACTAAATCGATAGTGCCACTGGTGTGCGCATTCGCTATATGCATTACTATTTTGAGCCGTCGAGTGAGAAGATGAAAGCACTAAGCAGGTCGTTGTATAGACCAAAAGAGGAGACAGGAATGGGCCATGGCGAAATTAACAAGCTTTGGTTGTTCCTGTCATCTTAGTTAGGATTAGTTTATTAATTAGTACTAGCATGCCAATTAGCATGTGAAGCTATAGTGTGATCGGAATCGTTCCTGTCCAATCATGTATCATCCTCGCAGGTTCATCGGCCGTGGCGTACTCTGTCGTCACCCCAACGCCTCCATGTCCATGCTCACGACGTACAGGCTTTATAAACGAATTCCGTAGCCTACAGAACGTCTCATCAATCCTGCCCCAAGTTAATTTGTTAGCCTGTGGCAGCAACCATCACAACGATCATCGTTCCAGTGAACGAGAGCAGTGCTCGGAGCAACAAGACAGCTAGAAATACACCGTGCGTGGCGGACAATGGCAAGGTTTGCAGCTGTGCCGTTGATGCTCCTGGTGATCGCTGCGTTCTTCGCCGTGTCCGGCGCCGCTCGGCAGCTCGGTGGCGCCGTGTGGGCGTCCGCAGGGGAGGCCGTCGTCCCCGGCGACGACAGCGTGATGGTGCAGCTTCTGCAGGAAATGTACCTTCAGCGGCTGGGGGCGGGGCCGTCGTGCGGCACCCACAGCGCAAACGGTGGCTGCCCACCGTGACCACACCCATGATCTAGCGAAAGATTTCATGGCGCTTATAGAAATCTTAGGTGCTGCCGGGAGGCATCGCCGTCATGATCCGTCGTTCCGACGCACTCAGGACTGTCACCTATAGTAACTGAAGCAGTGATCGTATTCTTCGTCGCTTGATTACTCTTTCTGATGAGCATATTCGTTGTTTTCCGTTTGGTAAAGCGACACCTGTATCCTGTATTCTTTGCTTTAATAAATGCAAATTCATATCGGTAATACGGGAAATGCGATTGTCATTGCAATTGGTGAAACTTTCGATCAGTATTCCCTTCTTACAGTTCTAGTGAGATCACGTGTGTGATGCCATCACCGCATCAGCGTGTTATTGTCGCAGGCTGCAAGTAGGGGTGGATCGAATTTTACTCTTTTCATATCCTTTACTATGTTATTTAGACGGATTATATCTGACTATGGATTAGGATCGAAAACAGAGCAAATTCGGATAAAAAATGGACAACAACAATAAGATAAATATGTGTATGACCAGAGAACTATATTCCAATAAGAATACCAAAAAAAAAAACAAAGTCGCTGTCCAATTCTTTAAGCAACGTAATACATTTTTTTTGATAAAGAGTGTTTTATTAATTAAAAGGTTTAAGTATTACACTCGGCCTCTGCATAACTGAGATTCACACAGCCGATCCAATCCACGCAATACAATAAAAGAAAACAACTTAAGGCTCTCTATAAGTAATCATGACTGAAATATGAGAGCGGTCATAAAAATGAAAGACCAATCCGTAGATTATGCTGATATGCATATAGGGTAAACTATCCTTCGCCGCATCCTTCAACCATATAGACACCTCTACAATTATGGCAATGAAACGAGACATCAACCATCCGAGGTTTGAAAAAGATATGACAGTAATTTTAAAAATGCTTGTTTCAAAAACACATATTGTGTTATGTGTACAAGAACAAGAATGCTACTTACGATTTGCTATGCAAGAACGATCAGGAGTGAGAAAGAACTAGTGATGCGATGACCGCATTGCGTGGGAAGTAGAAATTATATTTTCTTGCGTTCAGCACGCTGTTATATGGACTTACATCAAAATATTTTGCAGTAAAATAGGATTATCCTAATTAATCCTCTCGGATAGTCCGTAAAAATTGTCGAATGATCCCATCCGCCAGATTTTGCCTATACCATATCTGCACGGATCTCCAGCCGACACTACGATGTATTTGTGTCCATATCAAGCGGATATCTAAAATTACATACAATATCCTCGAAAACAGATGCGGATACAGATTCACTTCCCACCATTACATCCCTATCTGTAGCATCATATTGTCTTGTTCTTCATGACTCATGGTCTAACCAGGTTGTGCCATTATTCTTTCATCCGAGCGATTTGCACATATTGGGCTGGCACAACAGCATCCAGAAACAAGACGCATAGCCCTACCGATGGCATGTAAAGAACCTAAGAATGCCCAATTAATATGGGATGTTCTTGATATGCAATTAAATAATACTTCCTCCGTTTCTAGATATAAGGTGCATAGTTTTTTGAGAAAGTCTTCAAAATAAAAGTATATTGCGTTGGACAACCTGTGCGGATATTTTTATAGGGATTTGTATGTGTTTTCTTATCTTTTGAAAACTCCTCTATTTTATCACGTCATTTGTCCAGGACCAGTCCCGCCAAAACCTTGTGTAGTTTTCTCTCTACATGTATTTCTTAATTTTCGTGTAAAAAACTATACACCTTATTTATAGGAATGGAGGGAGTACTAGTTCCACTAAAAAAATGCAAGTACCATTACTGGGAACAAAACACTAATAATAGCAGAAACTATCACCAATTAATGATCCTGGTGCTTAGTTGTTCAACTATCCTCCTTTTTACCTGAAATACACAATTTATGTAGCATATCAATATTTATACCTTATTTATGAACTCCCTCCTTGCTAAAATGCAGTGCACATAATTTTTTTCTTCCATTTTTAGGTAAAAAACGCTATTTATATCGCATATCAATATTTATACCTTATTTATGAACTCCCTCCTTGCTAAAATGCAGTGCACAAAAGGTTTTTCCTTTTTGGGTGAAAAAAACTTATGTGCACATAAGTTTTTTCAAAAGTGAAACGCCATAAAGTTTAACCAATTATGTAGAAAATATATGAATTTCTAGAATAAATCAATAGCATTGGTTACATCATGATGTATATTTTTGTATGGTATACATTTTATATTAAAAATATAGATAATTTTCTCAAAACATTTGTCCAAAGTTCATGGTGTTTGACTTCCTAAAAATTATGTAGGCACTATATTATGGCAAGGAGAGAGTACATAGGAGCAGAAGTTTAACAAATGAGGAAGCCATGAATTGGTCACACATACATAGAATACAAAATTTTCAAATAAACAAGAGAAAATCTCCAGCAACAGTCTAAATGGATGCTTGGCATCCCATGTCTGATACAGGGAGACCTTCGTAGGTGGTCTTTCTCTGGTAAAGTTGGAGTCACTGGCTCGTGGAGGAGTGATGACAATGTCTACGGTGGAAAACAATGGGGTGGCACTTTTTTGTAAGGCATATGTAGCTTTTGTTAGTAGCCAGGTTGGTGTGTACCCCCTCTAGCTTTACTTGTTCCATGATGTCGGCAATGGTGGTTGTGCCGGTGATAGTTTTGCCTGATGTCCCACTAATTAGTATGGCCAGTCTTTTCTTCTTAATTAAGGAGGCTAGATGAAACTTATGCCTCCGGTTTTGAAAAAAAATGTAGCAGGCCAGGGTGTATAATAACAGACTTTCAATGAACTATATAACTGCATCGATCCGGTTAAATGTCCGGCCGTGGACATGAATATAACTTTTTTATTTGCAAAATTCCACCGAACTAATAATAAATATTGAAATAGTACAAAACACCTAGTGAAGACTATTAGCCCTAGAGAGAACCGAAGGTATACCTCCATCCTTGCCCTCCCTGATTGAAGACGGACAAAGCTTGTCGTAGTAGAGCTTGTTATAATAAACAGATTGAAAGTCATCGTGATAAGGCCCAAAAGGACAAAAGCACCAGAGTAACAACCATCGCCAAATATGAGAAGCATGGATCAGAAGGGCCAGTCTTGCAACCACACCAAATGATACAAACACCGACCGGATTAGAGGAGATTCGCCGGGAGACAGATCCATGCGCCCTCCCCCAGTGCTAGGCGCAGAGCAGGAATGGGGATAGGGTGGGAAGAACCTTATTCTAATTTTGGGATGTAGTCACGGCTTCACCGTCCTGAAAAAGGAATTTGCGAATACCTAAAAGAATAAGAATGTGGAAACCTAATGCCTGCGAGAGTGGCTGTGATCCGCCACACTTCTAAGACCACAACGCAACCGAAGCCAAGTCAGACCAGGCGACCATTACTAGGAAAACAGCTATAGCCGGCCGAGCTACCGCCGGTGCGCCCAAACTATTGTCCGCCGGTGCTATATACTATTGGCGCACCAAGTTTCTCGCGTGACCCGGTGATAGATCAATACTGACGACGCATAAAAAAAGGGTGCGCCTGGATATGGTTGGACAAGGTCCGGGCGGAGGCAAAAATTTGAGGCCCCTTACCACCGGTGCACTGCTATAGTGGGACTACGGTGGTAAATTGATTACCACCGGTGCCCCACTATAGTGGTGCGCCGGCGGTAAAGGAAGCTCAGCGTTTTGCTCCTCCACTCCCTCCCATAGATCGCCTTTTTAACTTTCAAAAAAATAAATGAAAATGCTAGAAATCCCAAAAAAATCCTTCGAGATGACCGTATGTTACATGTTCTAGTTGTTAGGAAAATTAACAAGTATGATTTTAAACTTTTTTTTTTTGCAAAATGTCGCGGTAAAATGGCATTTCCCATTGCATACGACCTCCGATGAAAAATATTTTTATATGAAGGCATTTAGCGATTTTGAAAAATCTTTAAATTAGCAAAGGAAACAAGTTTTCGGAGGATGAAAATTTTGATGAATAGTTCAAAAAAAAAAACCCACCAACGCACCACCATATTTGGTGCGCCGCCGGTAACCTTTTGTATATAGGCAAAAACCAGCCTCCTCCTCCTCCGCCCCTTTCACTTCTCCTCTCCTCCTTCACTTGTCCTCCTCCTCCGGCCACTATCTCTTCTCCTCCCTCCACTTTCCCTTTCCCCTCCTCCTCTTCTACCTTCTTACCTCTCCTCCTTCATCTCCCTCCCTCCAGCAAGAACCTTCTCAAGCTACTCGTTGGCGACCACCTCCTCTTGCTCCGACAAACACGACCATGGCGACAACTGAAAGGACGAGATGTCGCCTAGAGGGGGGTGAATAAGCGTTTTAAAAACTATTACAGATTTGGCTTGTAAGAATGCATAATTAAACTAACATTTATTTTACAAGCACAAAACCTAAATATGCTACGCTCAACTAAGTGAAACAACAAAAACTTAGATAAGCAAGATAGGCAGAAGATATATATAGCACAAGTGATAGCAAGATATAAGTACTTCAAACACGATGGCTATTACAAGGAAAGTAAACTCAGGTATAGAGATAACCGAGGCATGTGAAAACGGAGATGTATTCCCGTGTTCCCCCACAAAAAGTTAAGGTACGTCACGTTGGAGAGATACATGCTACCACGAAGGTCTCTCAAAAACCACGAAGGTTCACTCATCTGTGGCTCACTTTTTTTTGTTTCTATGGCGCATATTCCGTGCGCCATAGAAGTCACACCACTAATTTTTTCTGTGGCGCATATCTACATGCGCCACATAATTTTCAAACTTCTGTGGCGCACCAGGCAGGCATGCGCCACGGAAAGTTTTCTGTGGCGCACCCAGTGGTGGTGCGCCAAATAATATTTTTTTTATTTAAAAAATGGCATCCAGATCTAGATCTGGGGCAGCTGGAATTTCGCTGGATTTTTTTTGAAATTTGCCGGAAGCCGCTAGGGTGAGTGGGTGGGGTGGGTGGAGGAGGAGGAGGCCGAGGAGGAGGAGGCTGATGACCCACAAGTATAGGGGATCGCAACAGTCTTCGAGGGAAGTATTACCCAATTTATTGATTCGACACAAGGGAGACAAAGAATACTTGTAAGCCTTAACAGCGGAGTTGTCAATTCAGCTGCACCTAGAAACAGACTTGCTCACGAGAATTTATCAGTAGCAACAGTTTTGTAGCAGTAGGAATAGTGAAATAACAGCGCGGTGAAATAAAGACAGCAGTAGTGATTATAGTAAACAGCAGGATTAAAATACGTAGGCATAGGGACGGATTTAACGGGCGTTGCATGGATGAGAGAAACTCATGTAACAATCAAAGCAGGGGCATTTGCAGATAATAATAAAACGGTATCCAAGTACTAATCAATCAATAGGCATGTGTTCCATATTTAGTCGTACGTGCTCGCAATGAGAAACTTGCACAACATCTTCTATCCTACCAGCCGGTGGCGCCGGGCCTCTAGGGAAACTACTGGATATTAAGGTACTCCTTTTAATAGAGTACGGAGCAAAGCATTAACACTCCGTGAACACATGTGATCCTCACATCACTACCATCCCCTCCGGTTGTCCCGATTTCTGTCACTTCGGGGCCATTGGTTCCGGACAGCGACATGTGTATACAACTTGCAGGTAAGATCATAAACAACGAATATCTTCATAAATCAATAACATGTTCAGATCTGAGATCATGGCACTCGGGCCCTAGTGACAAGCATTAAGCATAACAAGTTGCAACAATATCATAAAAGTGACATCTACGGATACTAGGCACTATGCCCTAACAATCTTATGACTATTACATGACCAATCTCATCCAATCCCTACCATCCCCTTCAGCCTACAGCGGGGGAATTACTCACACATGGATGGGGGAAACATGGCTGGTCGATGGAGAGGCGTTGGCGGTGATGGCGGTGAAGATCTCCTCCAATTCCCGTCCCGGCGGAGTGCGAACGGAGACTTCGGCTCCCGCGACGGAGTTTCGCGATGTGGCGGCTCTCGGAGGGTTTCGGCGACTTCGACTTCTCTCCGTGCGTTTCAGGTCGAAACCAATAAGTAGTCCGAAGGGGGCGTCGGAGGCCGACCGAGGGGCCACACCACATGGCCGCGCGGGCCCCCCCGGCGCGCCGCCATGTGGTGTGGGGCCTCGGGCCTCCACCTCTCTTGCCCTTCCTCGTCAATATTCTGGTAAAATAGGGCCTTCGCATAAATTCGAGGATTTTCCGAAAGTTGGATTTCTGCACAAAAACGAGACACCAGAGCAGTTCTGCTGAAAACAGCGTTAGTCCGTGTTAGTTGTATCCAAAATACACAAATTAGAGGCAAAACAATAGCAAAAGTGTTCGGGAAAGTAGATACGTTTTGGACGTATCAACTCCCCCAAGCTTAGCTTATTGCTTGTCCTCAAGCAATTCAGTTAACAACTGAGCGATAAAAGAACTTTCACGAACACATTTGCTCATATGATGTATATATTCTCATGCTATGGCTAATACTTAAGCAGTTCATAATGAGATACATGCAAATAAGATCATCCAACAGCTATGTCAATCATGGAGAGGTACCAACAATTAATAATAAGCATCATGAATCATGTATGTAAGCAGGATTGCAATGTTCATAAGAGAATATGATAAAGTGGTATCTCGCTTGCCTGTATTTGATCGGCAAAACATAAATGCCGAGGCACCTCTTGAGTTCATAGAAAGACTAGAAGTAGTGATTGTCAAAAATAAAAGCATCAAAGTTATACCACAATCAATCATATTTTGAGACAAGCATATTATACTAAGAATGACAGTTGTGCTCTCAAGATAGTGCTCAAAGAAAGAATGGAGACACAACATAAAAGTAAAAGATTGACCCTTCGCAGAGGGAAGCAGGGATTAACATGCGCTAGAGCTTTTCATTTGTAAAACAGGAGTAAAATTATTTTGAGAGGTGTTTGTTGTTGTCAACGAATGGTAATGGGTACACTAACTACCTCATCAACCGGACTCACAAGAGCGGCTCCCATTTTATTTATTTTTGGTTGGCACTCCTTCCAACCTTTCTTTCACAAACCATGGCTAACCGAATCCTCGGGTGCCTGCCAACAATCACATACCATGAAGGAGTGCCTTTTTATTTAAGTTTTATTATGATGATGACACTCCCCCTAACCTTTGCTTACACAAGCCATGGCTAACCGAATCCTTCGGGTGCCGTCCAACAATCACAAACCATGGAGGAGTGTCTATTTAAGTTAATTAATTCGGACTGGGAATCCCATTGCCAGCTCTTTTTGCAAAATTATTGGATAAGCGGATGTGCCACTAGTCCATATGAGAGTCCGTCAAAAGTAAATGACAAGGTTGAAAGCTAAACACCACATACTTCCTCATGAGCTATGAAACATTAACACAAATTGAGAAGCATTTTGAAAGTTTTAAAGGTAGCGCATGAGAATTTACTTGGAATGGTTTGAAATGCCATGCATAGGTATTTATGGTGGACACTTTGGAACAACTTGGTTTTCAGGTGTTTGGAAGCACGAGCGGCGTTCCCGCTCAGTACAAGTGAAGGCTAGCAAAAGACTAGGGAGCGACAAATCAAGAGAGCAGTAACTGTCATAATCATGCTTGCGGCAAAATAAATTAACGGAGGCATAAAAGTGATACAATAACTCTGAAGCAATATAAATCATCGAGGCTTAATTGACTTTTTGTTCAGTCATATGCGTGAGCATGTGCCAAGTCGATATAAATGAATTATTCAGAGGAGGATACCACAATGCCATACTTACTTATGAATAAAACAATGCAAGCGAACATCCATGACATGCTATTCATATTAATAAATTGGAGCTAAACATGAGAGATCATGAACTACTAGACTTTCTCAAATAACATATACCTCACATGAACCAACCAAGCATGCTCATATGGATGAGTATATGTACAAAAATGAAAGCAAATAGAGTTCATACCAGCCTCTCACCACAATCAGATTGTCGTAGATCGTCATTATTGCCTTTTCACTTGTGTAGCTTGGATAATATGAAATGAAAACCACGCTCCAGCCACCGAAGACCATTGAACTCATGATGAACTTTACAAACCAAAGAAGAACAGCAAATATTTTTGGTGTTTTCGAATTAGAAACAAGAACGAAAGAAAACAAGCAAACAAAGCAAAATCTTTTTGGGTTTTCTCATAGCAAACCAACGATAGCAAATAAAGTAAACTAAGAGCAAGGAACCAAATAACCAAATGGTGAAGAGAAACAACAGAAATATTTTTGGTCTTTTTGTGTTTTAGGAAGGAAACAAAGTGAAAACAAAAGAATGCAAACTAACAGAAACACAGAAAAGCAGGATGACAGAAATCTGCCAAATCCTGACAGCAGTACAGAAATCGAAATTAACAAAAATCTTCCATTGCTCAGACCAAAAAGTGTTCAACTAATGAAAGTTAGATAACAACATGGGGAACATGCTCAAAAATTGGCAACTCAAAATAACGTTCTGGCTGTGCGTACGAATTTTTTGGTAACAGCACAGAATCTGTTTTTGGACAGCACTTCCCCAAATATCATCTCCCTCTCATTAGAAAACCACTCTAGAGACTAAACAAGTATGTAAAAGTATCCAACAACCATAATATGCAAAGAATGAGTGATGCCGGTATACCTCCCCCCAAGCTTAGGCTTTTGGCCTAAGTGGAGTTCATTCCCAACGAGGGTCGGAGTTCCACGCCGGTGGATCATACATGGAGTGGTAATAGGGCCCCTGTGCAGAAGAATATCGTGGAGGTTCCACATGCCCATGGTGTTGATATGAGGAGCTCGCTGCATCGGATGAAGAGTCGGGGTGCTCCTCGGCCTCCTCCACATCTTCCCTTGCACGACGGCTTTCCCTTTCTATGTATGCGTTCAGCTCATTTTCTGTGATCGACCACCCGTCCCTGGCATCAAGGTTAAACAAAGCAGGTGCAGGCAAGCGTACTAGTTTTTCAATTTTCTTAGTTATACTCCAACTTTTCTTATACAAAGTTATCCTATAATGCAGGTTGTTCAAATTAGATGCATCTGAAATAAACTCATGTCTGATCATGGAGACAACATCAAGTTTCTCTATAGAAAGTGGAATATCTAAATGGTGAGGTCCTACACCATGCATAGCTAATAAGCGAGAGGCGATAAGACCTCCACAAATTCCTCCTTTCTCACGGTTAGTAGCAAGTCTACAAGCTATTAAAGCACCCAAATTATAAGTCCTATCCTGTTGCAAAGCAGCAGCTAAGAAAGCCAAATCTTGGACAGATAATTTACCTCCAGACCTTCTCGCAAGAACGCACTTTGTAATGAAATAGGCAAAGTAGCGGATGGCTGGCTGTTGAATGCTACTAATCTTACCACTATCATTGGAGAAGCTCCTCCCATTACAAATCCTTGTATAAAGATTTGAGAGCTCCCGCGGTGTTCCCCTGATCTTCTCGCAAGATCCCCACCGCGGCACTCTAATCGCTGTACAAAAATCACTGAAAGGCAAGTCGATAGTTTTGTTATAAATCTTATACCGGACCATGGGGTCAGTTTGAGACCGGTGAAATTCGAAATCCTGCACAACCGACACCGTTAGTTTAGCATATTGGTGAGGTTCACCAACAGCAAAATCTCCCAATCCTGCATTGGAAATTAGTGTTTGAACGTCTTGCAGGATTCCTGCATTCCGCATAAAGTCCGTGCATGGGTAATAAGAGGGGTATACTCCCTCTTCACGATGGACTCTCATAACTTGCTGTACCTCCAACTCTTCTTGGTTAAGTTGGTGCACACTCCCTTCCATTTTCTGAAATTTTTCAACAATCATTATAAAATTTGATTTCAAGGTATGTAATTGAAGGGAACTACTATAGGAACTTGCTAGAGTACTAAACATGCATCAAAATTAATTTCTACCACTTAAAACAAGCATGCAAGCTCACTAAACATGTTATCTACAGCAGCAAAATATTCAAGATATACTCAACCAAATGAAATTCTAATTGGACAATCAAAGGAGTCACATACCAAGGAGTAAATGTGCCAAATTTCAAACAGAAATCTGGGCTGAGCAAGGAGATCGAAAAATCGCGAGTTCTTGAGCAGAAACACGAGTGAGAGAAACTTGGTACGAGCTTTTTCGGGAGAGAGAAGATGCTGGGAGGAAGAGATGATGTAGTGGGGCAAGGGGTGGCCCACACCACAAGGTGGCGCGGCCCCCTTGCTGGCTGCGCCGGCCTATGGTGTGGCACCTCCTGGTGCCCCACAGGTCATCCTCTGGTGCTCCCAGGTGCCTCGTCGAAAAATAGGACCAACGGTGTAATTTTTGTAATTTTTAGAGAACTTCGAAAAATGCACATTTCTGGGTATTAAATTAATGATTACTGCGCAGGAAAATGATTTCTAAAATCTTAAATGACTAAGGCATATTGCAAAACAAAAGTGCTACAGCAAATAAAATAAGTGGAGGGAGAAAGAAAGAAAGAAATGTTGTTTAGCTCTATTATGCATTAAAATATACTTGTTAACAAGGTTGATCAAGTCTTGCTACCAAATAAATTTTATATGACATAAGAAGAAATAAACCTCAAATCAATCATGTTACCTTATATTGAATTGATATGGATCCAATCACAAGAGTTTGATATTCCTCTTTAGGCTCATATATAGGACAATCAATGGATCCCACTTTGATAGTTTTCACATTAAAAATTGTATTAACTCCATACTTTATCGATCCTCTTGGGAAAATAGACAGTGTGTTCCTTATCATCAACATTGAAAGTAACCATGCCTTTATTGCAATCAATAACAGCCCCTGCAGTATTAAGAAAGGGTCTTCCAAGAATAATGGACATATTATCATCTTCAGGCATTTCCAACACAACAAAATCAGTTAATATCAAGCAATGCTGAGTAACTTGAACAGGAACATTTTCACATAAACCAACAGGAATAGCAGTAGATTTATCGGCCATTTGCAAAGATATATCAGTTGGTATCAATTTATCTAAATCAAGTCTCTTATAAAGAGAAAAAGGCATTACACTAACACCTGCTCCCAAATCACATAGAGCAGTTCTAACATAATTATTCTTGATGGAACAAGGAATAGTCGGTATACCTGGGTCGCCCAACTTCTTTGGAATCTTACCATTGAAGGAGTAATTAGCGAGCATAGTAGAAATTTCCTCATTGGGGATTTTCCTTTTGTTAGTAACAATATCTTTCATATACTTTGAATAAGGAGGCAATTTAATAGCATCAGTCAAAGGGATTTGCAAAAATAAAGGTTTCATCCAATCACAAAATTTATTATAATGTTCCTCCTCCTTTGATTTTAGTTTCTTAGCAGGAAAAGGCATTTGCTTTTGAACCCAAGGTTCTCTTTCATTACCATGTTTCTCAGTAATAAAATCTTCTTTAGTGTACTTTTTATTTTTAGCATGCTTTTCAGGTTCTTTTTCAATTTCTTCTTTATCGGGAGTATCATTCTTATCATTATCTTTATCATGTTCATTACCACTTTCAGTTTCAGCATCAGAAATAGAAATACTATTAGGATCATTAACAGGTTCAGAGGATTCTACAACATTCTTATGTTTCTTTTTCTTTTTCTTAGATGGAGCACTAGTTTTAATTAGTTGAGAATCTTGTTCAACTCTTTTGGGATGCCCTTCAGGATATAGAGGATCCTGGGTAGAAACACCACCTCTAGTTGTTACTTCATAAGCATGTTTTTCTTTAGAATTATTTCCCAACAAGTCATTTTGCACTTTAGTAAGTTGATCAATTTGAGTTTGAACCATTTGAAAATGTTTAACAAGTATCTTAACATCATTGGAGGTTCTCTCCACAATACCATGCAATTCACTAATAGCTCGGGAATTTTCCATTAAATGATTCTCTACTCTCATATTAAAGTTTTCTTGCTTAACAATATAATTATCAAATTCATCTAAGCATTGAGCAGGAGATTTTGAATACGGAATATCTTCCCTAGTAAAGCGTTGAAGCGAGTGTACCTCAATCATGGATGAAGGGGGAATTGTCTCACATATATCTTCTATAGGAGGTAAATTCTTCACATCTTCAGGTTTAATACCCTTCTCTTTAAGAGACTTCTTGGCTTCCCTCATATCTTCATCATTTAATTTAATCATACCCCTCTTCTTCACTATCGGTGTCGGGGTTGGTTCAGATGTAGACCAATCATCATGATTCCGGCCTATTTTAGCCAATAATTCTTCAGCGTCGTCTGGAGTTCTTTTCCTGAAAACACAACCAGCACAACTATCCAGGTATGCCCTAGACTCAATAGTTAGTCCACTATAAAATATATCAAGTAAATCATGCTTTTCCAAATCATGGTCAGGCTGAGCTCTAATAAGAGAGCAAAATCTAGCCCAAGCCTCAGGCAATTTCTCTCCATCTTCCTGGTCAAAATTATAAATTCTTTGCAAAGCAGCATGTTGAGCACTAGCAGGAAAGTATTTTCGAAAGAAAACATCACGCAAGTCAGTTGGACTTTTAATAGAACCAGGAGGCAAATTATTATACCAAGTTTTAGCATCATCCTTTAATGAGAAAGGAAAAATTTTAGCGACAAAATAAGTACGCATCTTGACATCATCAGAAAACACGCCACTAAGAGTAGATAACTCAGTCAAGTGTTCAACAGCACTTTCTTTTTCAGTACCACAAAAGGGTGTTTTCTCAACAATAGCTATATGAGATAGATCAAGAGAAAAATCATAATCTTTATCCCTAATGTTTATAGGAGATGTGGCAAATTTAGGATCAGGAGATGGTTTATATCTAACAGCATGTTCTACAAGCAACTTTTTAATTTTTCTTGCATCAGTAGTAGCATTGCATTTTTCAATAAAATCATCATCAAGCTCTACATAATCTTCATCAAGATCATCACTAGAATATTCAACAGACTCAGGTGAATTAACAGGTGTAGCAGCATTTTCATTAGGAGTTTCAGTATTTTCAATTTGTCTAGACTTAGCAATTGTAGCATCTAGAAAAGATCCTAACGAACCATCATTATCAAGCACAGCAGAAGCATCATCACAATTATAAGAAGAAATTTCAGATTCAGCAGAAGTACCAGCATTTGAAGCTTGTGGTGGTGAAACAAGTTTACTTATCACAGATGGTGAATCAAGAGCAGCAGAGGTACTAAGAGTTGTACCTTTTCTTGTAGTGGATGGTAATATGGCGATCTTAGTATCGCGAGGTTTACCCATGATGGAGAATTTGCAGCGAACAATATCAATCCAAGTGAACTTCCAAATAAAGCTATGCTCCCCGGCAACGGCGCCAAAATAGTCTTGATGACCCACAAGTATAGGGGATCGCAACAGTCTTCGAGGGAAGTATTACCCAATTTATTGATTCGACACAAGGGGAGACAAAGAATACTTGTAAGCCTTAACAGCGGAGTTGTCAATTCAGCTGCACCTGAAATAGACTTGCTCGCAAGAGTTTATCAGTAGCAACAGTTTTATAGCAGTAGGAATAGTGAAATAACAGCGGCGGTGAAATAAAGACAGCAGTAGTGATTATAGTAAACAGCAGGATTAAAATATTGTAGGCATAGGGACGGATTTAACGGGCGTTGCATGGATGAGAGAAACTCATGTAACAATCAAAGCAGGGGCATTTGCAGATAATAATAAAACGGTATCCAAGTACTAATCAATCAATAGGCATGTGTTCCATATTTAGTCGTACGTGCTCGCAATGAGAAACTTGCACAACATCTTCTGTCCTACCAGCCGGTGGCAGCCGGGCCTCTAGGGAAACTACTGGATATTAAGGTACTCCTTTTAATAGAGTACCGAGCAAAGCATTAACACTCCGTGAACACATGTGATCCTCACATCACTACCATCCCCTCCGGTTGTCCCGATTTCTGTCACTTCGGGGCCATTGGTTCCGGACAACGACATGTGTATACAACTTGCAGGTAAGATCATAAACAACGAATATCTTCATAAATCAATAACATGTTCAGATCTGAGATCATGGCACTCGGGCCCTAGTGACAAGCATTAAGCATAACAAGTTGCAACAATATCATAAAAGTGACATCTACGGATACTAGGCACTATGCCCTAACAATCTTATGACTATTACATGACCAATCTCATCCAATCCCTACCATCCCCTTCAGCCTACAGCGGGGGAATTACTCACACATGGATGGGGGAAACATGGCTGGTCGATGGAGAGGCGTTGGCGGTGATGGCGGTGAAGATCTCCTCCAATTCCCCGTCCGGCGGAGTGCCGAACGGAGACTTGGCTCCCGCGACGGAGTTTCGCGATGTGGCGGCTCTCGGAGGGTTCGCGACTTCGACTTCTCTCCGTGCGTTTCGGGTCGAAACCAATAAGTAGTCCGAAGGGGGGCGTCGGAGGCCGGCCGAGGGGGCCACACCACATGGCCGCGCGGGCCCCCGGGCCGCGCCGCCATGTGGTGTGGGGCCCTCGGGCCTCCACCTCTCTTGCCCTTCTGGCTCCGTCAATATTCTGGTAAAATAGGCCTTCATAAATTCCGAGGATTTTCCCGAAAGTTGGATTTCTGCACAAAAACGAGACACCGCAGTTCTGCTGAAAACAGCGTTAGTCCGTGTTTGTTGTATCCAAAATACACAAATTAGAGGCAAAACAATAGCAAAAGTGTTCGGGAAAGTAGATACGTTTTGGACGTATCAGAGGCCGGCCGGAGTGTGTCGCCAGAGGGGGAAGGAGGAGGAGGCTGTACGGAGGGGGTCACTGGAGGTGGGGGAGGAGGGGGTCGCCGGAGGAGGAGGATGAGGAGAAGGAGGTTGCCGGAGGAGGAGAAGGAGGTGGCCGCTGGAGGAGGAGGAGGTCGGGTGAAGGGAGAAGAAGGAAGGAGAAGAAGGGGAAGTGGAAGTGGAGGAGAAGTGGAGGAGAGGAGGAGGGAGGAGGAGAAAAGAGAGAGGGAGAAGGGCGCCGCCATATTTCAAATTTCGGCCTAACAGTTCTGTGGGGCATGTGCATATGGTGCGCCACAAAATTTTATTTTTCGAATTTTTTATTTCTGCAGGAAAAAGTCTTGAATTTGTCGTAACTTTTTCCTCTTTACGAATATGCGTATTTTTCCGACTTCGTATGCAACCACAAAAGCCATTTGAAGATTTCATGATATATTTTTTTGCAAAATACATTGAAATTCATGTTTTCCAATTTTTCCTACAAGTATACCACTTAATATAAGTATGGTTCAAAGGAATGTTTTTTGAAGTTTTTATAATTTTCCGCGATTTCTTGAACACTAAAAAGGCGATCCACAGGGGGGGGTGCGTGGATGGTTGAAAAAACTTTTGTGGCGCATGTAGCTCCACGCGCCTTAGAAATGCTTCTTTCTGTGGCGTATTTGGCCACATGCGCCACAGAAAGCCGACATTTCTGTGGCGTATCCAGCTCCATGTGCCACATAAATACTCAGAATTGGTCAACCCAATAATTGGTTGCGTGCTCTACCATATTTCCATGGCGCATGGAGAGTTGGTGGGCCACGGAAATTCCAAATTTAGTGGAGCACGTGTCTGGGTGCGTTAGAAATTTCTTTAGTGGCGCATGGTTATTTGGTGCGCCACAGAATACATTCCTACCTATAAGGGTTTTCCTAGTAGTGCACAAAGGAAAAATGCCTTTCTCTTATGGTTATCTTTTCCTCCACTCTGGAGATGGCAAGCTCCACAACCACTTCACAAGCTCCACGAAGGAGAAGCCTGGGGCTCTTCACAATCTTCCACGAAGAGGTCACCGGAGCACCAACCGACAAGCCAACTAGAAGGTAACCCCTCCAAGAGTAACAAGTTTATAGTCTCTCACTCGAACTAATCGTAATAGAGACCTCAACACTTATGCAAGGATGCAAAAGCAAGAACACCAAAGATGGTCAAATCCTTCACACTCAAATTCGACCAAAGCAACACATGCTATGGAGGAACTAAGACGAAGAACAAAGGAGGAAATCGACAAATGACTCCAAGATCTAGATCCCAAGAGTTCCCCTTACTTAGAGGAGGAATTGATTGGTGCAGATTGTAGATCCAGATCTCCTCTTTCAAATCCCTCAAGTAGATGCAAGAATCATAGGAGGGTGATGCGCGCATTTTGCATTACCATTATTGCTACATATAGAGTTAGTTTTCACTGTTATTTGCCTTCATACATTGTTATTTATATGCATTTTTAGATGATTTCTGGTACTTTCCTACAAAGTTCCCTTCTTTGGTATTTATTTCCTGGGAGGAAGAAAACATCCTTTTCATATTTTATTTGTTTTAGGACTTTCTGGATCATAAAAATCCGAGGGAAAATTACCTGATCAGTTTTTGACCCGAAGGAAGGCAGGGAGTGAAATAATAACGTGAGAGGGGCCACGGGGGGCAAACGGCACCAGGTGGTGCGGCCCAACTTCCTGACCGTGCCACCCAGGTCCATTCGCACCGCGAGCATCGTTTATGCCCCCTTTTATCCCAGAATTTCTGTTTCACCCAACAACCTAAGCCATATTTTTCCCGGGGTTTATTGAGGCGGCGATGGAGGCGAAAGTCCTCTCCTACTCCGGGAGAGGGCAGATCCTGCTACACTGGTGCCTCCGGTGAAGGGGAAAGCGACACCATCGACATCCCCACTCCTCCTTGGCTTTGGAGGAGGCATCTCCATCAAGATCTCCACCAGCACCATCATCACCGCCATCTCCATCTACGAGATCGACGTCATCCCCCTCATAGTTTGTGTTGAGTTGAACCTCAGATATTGTTTTCAGTGTTGTTGGATATTAGCGACTGGTACTTTGTCATTATTTGGTGGGGAGATTATATATTCATATTGTGTTGGAACCATTATGCCTCTGGTCCATATAATGTTTGTCCCTTGTGAGTAGTTCCCCACGTTCCTGAGGGCATAGGAAGATCAGGCTATGATTCTATATGATGTGCAATGAGTATTTGGTCAAGTTTTCTATCTTTTATATTGTTCTATGATGGTTTTATGCGAACGTCGACTTCATATGACTTCATGTATATGGGCTCATAGGGCTGCACTTTTATGTAATGCATTAGTGTTGGAGGGGTCAGAATGACATAAACCATCTTCCAACACTATGGGTTGCATTAGAGGGGTTTATGTAGAGGACCCTAAATCTTATAGCTATGATGGGACATTTATGTCTTAATGATTCCTATACTTGCACATGAAAATGGCTCTAAGAGCCATCAAAAGGGGTGTATTTGCACATGCTTATGGTTGCACCTAGCTAAGCCTCCGCCCCTAATTGAATAAAGCTTGACAAGATATTTAACATGTTGTTTAGAACTCAGATGCTAGTGAATCCATGCCACCCTCGGAAACTTTTGTCTCATATAAGCACACACATTTTAGCTTGTCCTCTTGATGCATAGAGGATTGATCTTTTATCTCATCAAGATCATTTACTTATTTGGTATTTACTTTCCGCACTTTATTTTTATTGCAAACTATATACCCAAAACACCAAAACTGTTACTTTACTATTACTGCTTTCTTGTTAGTTTTGCTCACCAATACCTTCAGCTCTTCGTGGGTTCGACAAGCTTTCTTTATTGAAAAATACTACAATTGATCTCCTGCACTTGGGAGCCATGAAGACACATTTCTGGCGCCGTTTCCGGGGAGTGTAGCGCTATTGGTAATGAATGGTAAGGAATCTTTTACTATTTTTATTATTTGCTATTTCTATCATCATGGATTCTAGCCGTGATGAGGTTGGTTTTATTTTATATGATTATGCTTATATTCGAGAGAAAATGAAGAGAAGCCACCTGAGCTTAAGGTGGCGTTTCAAATTCATGTTTCTATTGCCAAACAAGATATGAAACTAACCTTCACAGGTGATAAGAGTAAAACTGCTATGGGACATCTTCATGCTATTGAAGATCTTTGCTATTTATTCAAATTGGCGGATGTTCCCCATGATCATGTGAAGAGGAAGCTATTGTATCTATCTCTTTCCGGTAATGCTCGCATATGGTTTAGATCTTTGGATATTAAATGCCGTCTTGACTGAGAATTATTGAGGAAGGATTTATACACCAATTTTTATACTCCTAAAGAAGCTTATGATGATAGTTGTCATATTTATAATTTTTGGCCTCATCTTGGAGAAAGTATTGCTCAAGATTGGGGGAGGCTTATTGAAATCATCCATAAGAATCCTTGTCATGGTATTCCTGATAGTCTTATATTGATAAACTTCAATGTGAGGCTTCCCCATCATCATAGGGATTTTCTGGATAATTCATCTGAAGGGAGTTTTACTAATAGAACTAAAAAATAAGCAAGAAATTTACTGGATACTTTTTCTAATAACTCATCTGCATGGTATATTAATAAATGTAATGAGCCTCGTTTTGATTTTGAATATGAATGCGTAGAGAATATCTCTACTAATATATTGTTGGAAGAATTAAAGGATAGGTTTGGCCTTGATCCTCATATTTTAGTAGAAGTTACTAAATCTTTTGCTAACCATTTGAATGTTCCTAAGAAAGGATTTAAGGTATTTACTGAACCTATTAAGACTTCACCATATATTGCTAAAGTTGAGAAACAGGTTCAACAAACTTCATCGGTTATTATTGAAGAATATGTGGAATCTCCTCCATATTCAAACAGGGTGAAAGAAATTTTGCTTACGGCTGTTGCAAATAAGAGTGCCAAAAGATTTCATGAGCATTATGAACAAATCTCTATGAAGCATCAAATTTCGGCCATGAAGAAACTCCTTGTGGTGTTTATTTATGCGAGGATTCCACTAAGGTAATTCAAGGTAAGACTATAGAATTGGTAAACCTGTTATATCTTGTGCTATTGGACCTTCATGTTATCATGGTCTTTGCGATATTGGAGGAAGTATAAGTGTGATACCATATTCTCTTTATCTTGAAATCAAGCCCGATATTGATCCCATACACATGGAGGAAACATGTATAACTATTCAACTTGCTAATAGAGAATTTATTAGTCATCTTGGTATGGTAAGAGATGTTGAAGTATTAGTAGGAAAGATTAAGTATCCAGCTGATTTTATTGTGCTTGGTTGCTCCCAAGATGCATTTTCTCCTATTATATTTGATAGACCTTTCTTACATACTGTTGGCACTGAAATTGATTTTCCAAAGAGAGAGTGTTTATTAAATGTGCTAGAGAAAGGTTAGAGTTTAATTTTTCCAAGTTTACTGATAAGAATCTAGAAAAAGAAAAGTTTCAAAAAGATATTGTGGAAAGAGAAGATTTAGAATTCAAGAGGAATCACATAGGAATGAAGAAAGAGAAGCTTTAGAACAAATTTTATCTCAACAACCGCCGCATTTACAATTGCATATTCCACCTGATAATCTTGGATTGTTACCACCACCCAAGGAATATCATAATTTTGAATTAAAACCTTTGGCTGATGATATGAAATATGCATACCTTGATGAGAAAAATATATATCTTGGTATTATTAGTGCTAATCTTTTAGGAGAGGAAGAAACAAAATTACTGAAAGTATTCCGTGCACATAGGCAGCTATTGGATATTCTCTTGATGATCTCAAAGGTATAAGTCCAGCTCAATGCATGCATAAGATGAATTTGGAAGAAGATGCAAAGCCCGTTGTCGATTATCAACACCGTCTTCATCGAAAAATGAAGGAAGTGGTAAGAAAAGAGGTAATCAAACTCATAGAAGCTATCATTTATCCTATAGTTGATAGTAAATTGGTAAGTCATGTTCATTGTGTTCCTAAAAAAGGTGGAATCACTGTGGTTCCAAATGATGAGAATGAACTTGTTGCTCAATGCACCGTCACTGATTATATGATGTGCATTGATTTTAGAAAATTAAATGAAGCCACTCGTCAGGATCATTATCATTTAACTTTTATTGATCAAATGTTAGAAAGATTATCTATGCATTCACGCTTTTGTTAACTTGATGGATATTCTGGTTTTTCTCAAATACATGTGCACAAAATATGATCAAGAAAAGACTACTTTTACTTGTCCCTTTGGTACTTTTGCTTATAAAAGAATGCCTTTTGGTTTATGTAATGCTCCTGCTACTTTTGAAAGATGCATGAATGCTATATTCGTTGATTATATTGAAAATATTATGGAAGTGTTTATGGATGATTTTTCTTTCTATGGTACATCTTTCGATAATTGCCTATTCAATCTTAACAAAGTTTTGTAGCAGTGTGAGGATCAACACCTAGTACTTAATTGGGATAAGTGTCGCTTTATGGTTACAAAAGGTGTAGTCCTTGGTCACCGAGTATCTGGAAGAGGCATTGAAGTGGATCGAGCGAAGATAGAACCCATAGAGAAGCTACCATATCCGCGTGATATTAAAGGTATAAGAAGTTTTCTTGGGCATGCTGGGTATTATAGAAGGTTCATTAAGGATTTTTCTAAAATATCAAAGCCTCTTACTAATGTTCTGCAAAAGGATGTTCCATTTTCTTTTGATGATGATTGTGTGGAGTCTTTTAATATTTTAAAGAATGTTTTAATAAGTGCTCCTATTATTCAACCGCTTGATTGGAATTTACCTTTTGAAATTATGTGTGATGCAAGTGATTATGCAGTAGGCACTGTTTTGGGACAAAGAGTTGATAAGAAATTAAATGTTATATATTATGCTAGTAAGACGCTTGATGGTGATCAAAGGAATTATGCTACCACTAAAAATGAATTTTTAGCTATGATCTTTGGTTGTGACAAGTTTAGACCTTGCATAGTAAATTCTAAAGTTATTGTGTACTCTGATCATTCTGCTATTAAACATCTTATGACTAAGAAAGATGCTAAGCCTAGACTGATTAGATGGGTTTTATTATTGCATGAGTTTGATCTACATATTGTTGATAGAAAGGGTGAAGATTATCATGTAGCTGATCATTTGTCTAGATTCGAAAACATTTCGGATGATCCAACCCCTATTAATAATAGCTTTGCTAATGAACAACTTGCAAATATTAATGTGTCTAGTGCAAGAGTAGCTTCCCCATGGTTTGCTGATTATGATGATTTTATTGTTGGGAAAGTTATGCCATCACATTTTAACTATCAATAAAGAAAGACATTCTTTTATGATATTCGACATTACTTTTGGGATGATCTTTTTATTTATAAGAAGGGAGTTGATGGTATTATTAGACGTTGTGTTCCTGAGTTTGAACATCAGAGCATCATAAAAGACTGCCATGATAGTCCTTATGGAGGTCATCACGCGGGAGACCGCACGGCCGCAAAGGTATTGCAATCTGGTTTTTATTGGCCTACTTTATTTAAAGATTGTGGAGCATATGTTAAAGCTTGTGTTAAATATCAACGCGTTGGTAACACTGGTAAGAGAAATGAAATGCTTATGAATTATACTTTACCTCTTAAACCATTTGATGTTTGGGGATTTTACTTTATGGGGCCATTTCCTACCAACAAGTCGCATTATACTCACATTTTGGTTGAAGTGGATTATGTTACTAAGTGGGTGGAAGAAATTCCAACAACGAGTGGTGACCATGCTACTGCAATGAAGATGTTTAAAGACATCGTTCTTCCCAGGTTTGGAGTACCTAGATTCTTAATTACTGATGGTGGTTCTCACTTTATTCATCAAGTTTTTAGAAAGACATTGGCTAAATATGGTGTTAATCATAGAGTAGTGCTGGTGTGGGAGGCAGCTCCTTGTGACAAGTTGGTCCGTTGGGAAGAGGAAGGTATGATGAGTACAGCAGCGAGTTTTCCCTCAGTAAGAAACCAAGGTTTATCGAACCAGTAGGAGATGAAGGCCACGTGAAGGTTGTTGGTGAAGGAGTGTAGTGCGGCGCAACACCAGTGATTCCGGCGCCAACGTGGAACCTGCACAACACAATCAAACTACTTTGCCCCAACTTAACGGTGAGGTTGTCAATCTCACCGGCTTGCTGAAAACAAAGGATTAAACGTATGGTGTGGAGAATTATGTTTGCTTGCAGAATACAAAAGAGAACAATGATTGCAGTAGGTTGTATTTCAGATGTAAAAGAATGGACCGGGGTCCACAGTTCACTAGTGGTGTCTCTCCAATAAGATAAATAGCATGTTGGGTGAACAAATTACAGTTGGGCAATTGACAAATAGAGATGCATATACATATCATGATGACTACTATGAGATTTACTTAGGGCATTACGACAAAGAACATAGACCGCCATCCAGCATGCATCTATCCCTAAAAAGTCCACCTTCGGGTTAGCATCCGCACCCCTTCCAGTATTAAGTTGCAAACAACAGACAATTGTATTAAGTACGGTGCATAATGTAAACAATACAAATATCCTTAGACAAAACATTGATGTTTTTTCCCTAGTGGCAACAGCACATCCACAACCTTAGGGGTTGCTGTCACTCCCCCAGATTCAATGGAGACATGAACCCACTATCTAGCATAAATACTCCCTCTTGGAGTCACAAGTATCAACTTGGCCAGAGCCTCTACTAGCAAACGAGAGCATGCAAGAACATAAATAACATATATGATAGATCAATAATCAACTTGACATAGTATTCCATATTCATCGGATCCCAACAAACACAACATGTAGCATTACAAATAGATGATCTTGATCACGATAGGCAGCTCACAAGATCTAAACATGATAGCACAAGAGGAGAATACAACCATCTAGCTACTGCTATGGACCCGTAGTCCAAGGATGAACTACTCACGCATCAGTCCGGAGGCGGGCATGGTGATGTAGAGCCCTCCGGTGATGATTCCCCTCTCCGGCAGGGTGCCGGAGGCGATCTTCTGAACCCCCCCGAGCGCATAAAAAAATTGCATAAAAAAATAATGGGTTGTCTCCCATAAGCGCTTTTCTTTAACGTCTTTCAACTAGGCGCAGAAAGTGCAAATCAAGTAACATCAAGAGAAGAAGCATCAACATTATAATTTGTTCTAATAATAGAATCAAAAGGCATCTTCATTATCTTTCTAGGGAAGTGTTCCATACCTTTCTTAAGAGGGAATTGATACTTAATATTTCCTTCTTTCATATCAATAATAGCACCAACAGTTTGAAGAAAGGGTCTTCCCAAAACAATTGGACAAGATGCATTGCATTCAATATCCAAAACAACAAAATCAATGGGGACAAGGTTATTGTTAACCGTAATGTGAACATTGTCAATTCTCCCCAAAGGTCTCTTTATAGAATTATCAGCAAGATTAACATCCAAATAACAACATTCCAAAGGTGGCAAGTCAAGCATATCATAAAGTTTCTTAGGCATAACAGAAATACTTGCACCAAGATCACATAAAGAATTACAATCAAAATCATCGAACTTCATTTTAATGATGGGCTCCCAACCATCTTCCAACTTCCTAGGGATAGAAGCTTCAAGTTTTAATTTCTCTTCCCTAGCTTTAATGAGAGCATTTGTAATATGTTTTGTAAAGGCTAAATTTATAGCACTAGCATTAGGACTTTTAGCAAGTTTTTGTAAGAACTTAATAACTTCAGAAATATGAGAATTATCAAAATCAAGACCATTATGATCTACGGCAATGGAACCATTGTCCCCAACACTCTGAAAAATTTCAGAACTTTTATCACAAACAGTTTCAGCAGTTTCAGGCAGTTTTGCACACTTTGTAGTAGAAATAGAGACATTGCCAACACCAATTATTTTACCATTGATAGTAGGAGGTTTAGCAACATATGAAGCATCAACATTACTAGTGGTGGTAATACTCCAAACTTTAGCTATATTATTCTCTTTAGCAAGATTTTCTTCTCTTTCTTCTCTTTCCCATCTAGCATGCAATTCAGCCATCATTCTAATATTGTCATTAATTCGAACTTGGATAGCATTTGTTTTAGCAAATGACTTAGTATCTTTAACTTCATCAGGCATAACTTTCAGTTTCAAAAGATCAACATCAAGAGCAAGACTATCAACCTTAGAAGCAAGAACATCAATTTTACCAAACTTTTCCTCAACAGATTTGTTAAAAGCAGTTTGTGTACTAATAAATTCTTTAAGCATGACTTCAAGATCAGAGGGTACACTTCTACTATTGTTGTAAGAATTACCATAAGAATTACCATAACCATTACCACTATTAGAAGGATATGGCCTATAGTTGTTGTTACCAAAATTATTCTTATAAGCATTGTTGTTGAAATTATTATTTTTAATGAAATTCACATCAACATGCTCTTCTTGAGCAACCAATGAAGCTAAAGGAACATTATTAGGATCAACATGAGATCTACCATTAACAAGCATAGACATAATAACATCAATCTTATCACTCAAGGAAGAGGTTTCTTCAACAGAATTTACCTTCTTACCTTGAGGAGTTCTTTCAGTGTGCCATTCAGAGTAGTTGATCATCATATCATCAAGAAGCTTTGTTGCAGCACCCAAAGTGATGGACATAAAAGTACCTCCAGCAGCTAAATCCAATAGGTTCCTTGAAGAAAAATTCAATCCTGCATAAAAGGTTTGGATGATCATCCAAGTAGTTAGTCCATGGGTAGGGCAATTCTTTACCAAAGATTTCATTCTCTCCCATGCTTGGGCAACATGTTCATTATCCAATTGCTTAAAATTCATAATGCTACTTCTCAAAGATATAATTTTAGTGGGAGGATAATATTTTCCAATAAAAGCATCTTTACATTTAGTCCATGAATCAATACTATTTTTAGGCAAAGACAGCAACCAATCTTTAGCTCTTCCTCTTAAGGAGAAAGGAAACAATTTCAGTTTTATAATATCCCCATCTATATGCTTATACTTTTGCATTTCACAAAGTTCAACAAAATTATTAAGATGGGCAGCAGCATCATCAGTACTAACACTAGAAAATTGCTCTCTCATAACAAGATTTAGTAAAGCAGGTTTAATTTCATAAAATTTTGCTGTAGTAGCAGGTGGAGCAATAGGAGTGCATATAAAATCTTATTATTTGTGCTAGTGAAGTCACACGACTTAGTATTCTCAGGAGTACCCATTTTAGCAATAATAAAAATAAACTAAGCAAAACCGAATTAAATAAAGTAAAACAAGTAACTAATTTTTTTGTGTTTTTGATATAAAGAAAGGAAACAAGACAGAAAATAAAGTAAAGCAAGACAATAAACAAAGTAAAGAGATTGGGTGTGAGACTCCCCTTGCAGCGTGTCTTGATCTCCCCGGCAACGGCGCCAGAAAAGTTGCTGCTGGCGTGGGAGGCAGCTCCTTGTGACGGTAAAGCACACGTCCGTTGGGAACCCCAAGAAGAAGGTATGATGAGTACAGCAGCGAGTTTTCCCTCAGTAAGAAACCAAGGTTTATCGAACCAGTAGGAGATGAAGGCCACGTGAAGGTTGTTGGTGAAGGAGTGTAGTGCGGCGCAACACCAGTGATTTCGGCGCCAACGTGGAACCTGCACAACACAATCAAACTACTTTGCCCCAACTTAACAGTGAGGTTGTCAATCTCACCGGCTTGCTGAAAACAAAGGATTAAACGTATGGTGTGGAGAATTATGTTTTCTTGCAGAAAACAAAAGAGAACAATGATTGCAGTAGGTTGTATTTCAGATGTAAAAGAATGGACCGGGGTCCACAGTTCACTAGTGGTGTCTCTCCAATAAGATAAATAGCATGTTGGGTGAACAAATTACAGTTGGGCAATTGACAAATAGAGATGCATATACATATCATGATGACTACTATGAGATTTACTTAGGGCATTACGACAAAGAACATAGACCGCCATCCAGCATGCATCTATGCCTAAAAAGTCCACCTTCGGGTTAGCATCCGCACCCCTTCGAGTATTAAGTTGCAAACAACAGACAATTGCATTAAGTACCGTGCGTAATGTAAACAATACAAATATCCTTAGACAAAGCATTGATGTTTTATCCCTAGTGGCAACAACACATCCACAACCTTAGGGGTTGCTGTCACTCCCCCAGATTCAATGGAGACATGAACCCACTATCTAGCATAAATACTCCCTCTTGGAGTCACAAGTATCAACTTGGCCAGAGCCTCTACTAGCAACGGAGAGCATGCAAGAACATAAATAACATATAAGATAGATCAATAATCAACTTGACATAGTATTCCATATTCATCGGATCCCAACAAACACAACATGTAGCATTACAAATAGATGATCTTGATCATGATAGGCAGCTCACAAAATGTAAACATGATAGCACAAGAGGAGAAGACAACCATCTAGCTACTGCTATGGACCCGTAGTCCAAGGATGAACTACTCACGCATCAGTCCGGAGGCGGGCATGGTGATGTAGATCCCTCCGGTGATGATTCCCCTCTCCGGCGGTGAGGCGATCTTATTAACCCCGAGATGGGGTTGACGACGGCGGCGTCTCGGAACTTTTCTCGTATCGTGGCTCTCGGTACTAGGGTTTTCACGACGGAAGGAATAAATAGGCGAAGGGCAGCGTCGGGGCGCCCGGGGCCCACCCCGGCGCGGCCAGAGGTGGGGCCGCGCCGCCCTATGGTGTAGCCGCCTCGTGTCCCCTCTTCGTCTCCTCTTCGGTGTTCTGGAAGCCTCCGTGGAAAATAGGGCCGTGGGCTTTTGTTTCGTCCAATTCCGAGAATATTTGTAAACTAACTTTTCTGAAATCAAAAACAGCAGAAAACAGGAACTGGCACTGCGGCATCTTGTTAGTAGGTTAGTCTCGGAAAATGCATAAAAACATTATAAAGTATGACTAAAACATGTTGGTATTATCATAAAACTAGCATGGAACATAAGAAATTATAGATACGTTGGAGACGTATCAAGTAGCATCTCCATATCACGCACAAACTAGTGGTCAAGTTGAATTGAGTAATAGGGAATTAAAACTTATATTGGAAAAGATAGTTAATAAGTCTCGGTCTGATTGGCCAACTAAAATTAATGAAGCTTTATGGGCTTATAGAACTGCTTTTAAAAATCTTATGGGAATGTCTCCTTATAGAATGGTTTATGGGAAAGCTTGTCATTTACCTATAGAATTAGAACACAAGCTAGGTGGACCGTTAAGGAACTTAACTTTGATTTTAAAACAGTGGGAGAAAAGAGAATCCTAGACATAAACTTACTTGATGAATGGAGAAATGAAACTTATGAAAGTGCGAGGTTGTTTAAAAAGAAGGTTAAAATTTGGCCTGATAGAAATATAAAGAAAAGGGAATTCAAAGTAGGAGACCAAGTGTTATTGTTCAACTCTCGTTTCAAGTGCTCTGCAGGTAAACTTGCATCGAGATGGCGAGTTCCATTAGTGGTACAGGAGGTGTATCGCTCCGGAGCCATCCGTCTCCATGGAGATTACAAGGGTAAGCCTCATGTTGACAACGTCTTAAACATTATATTGCAGGAGAACACTTAATAGGAAACATGGAGGAGTTACACCTACGGACTCCGGAAGACATCATTGCCGAAAATTTCCTTCTGCCAGACATCGGAAACCAAGAAAATTTGAAATCTGGTACGTAGGGATCTTGGAATCTATTCATATTTTAGGATAGTTACTTTCTTGCAAAATAAGGAAGATTCCCGAAAGATTTGGGAGAAACAGAGCCACGAGGGACGAAAGAGACCAGGTGGCGCGGCCCAAACTTCTGGCCGAGCCACATATGCTCGTTCGCGCCTCGGACTTCCTTTCCGCCCTGTTTTTGACTCAAACTCTTCATTTTGACCTAAAACCCGTCAATATGTATCCCCCTCTGCCGATCTAATCTCGCATCGAGTCTTTTTCGAGCGAACATTGTTTTCTACCCTGTCTTCCAGATTTGTCTCCACCAAAAATCTTAGCTATGTCTTCGGGAGATTCCTACCAATGCTCCTCCATGCAAGATCATGATGATGAGCTTGATGGGCTCAGTCCTACATCCATGTGGAGGAGGATGAAGAGGAGGGACCCCTTCGAAGATGAAGATGAAGATGAAGAGGATGAGCAGGAAGAAGAGGAAGAAGATGATGAAGAAAAAGAAGATGAGGAAGAGGAAGAGGAGATCAAGCCTGTCACCAACGCTGAAGAGAAGGGGAAGCTCCCGGTACCTATTATACCAGTCGCTGCTGCGAGAGTTGTGCCTCCTCCCCAAAAGATGAAGCACACCACTCGCATAGGACTGGTGAGGGAGTCCCTAAACACTCTTTATCTACCAAGAATATTGTTATCAATCTTTGCCGCAGGGAAATTGCGAAGGTTCCAGCTAAGGATCTTCCAGGAGTGTGGGATCATCACATCCCCAAAAGGAAGAGAGGATCGTCACCGGAGTGGAAGCCTAGCAGGGAGATGGTCGGAGAGAGACTTTGGGAAGACCTGGCAAGAAGCTCTGTGCAACTTCATCAAGCTTTCAAGCTCATGACAGGCATAATCCGAGATATTCAGAACCAAAACAACCCAAAGCATCAGGAGAAGAAGAATAAGAAATACGAGCTACATGAACACTCAAGCTTGTGGGAATGATATCAAGTCTTTTATGCTTTTTAGTTTATCATATCGTTTTAGTTCGTCATCTTAGTTCAATATTTCCTTTCATCTAGTAGTATCAAGTCTCTTATAGTTTAGAGAGCTCTTAGAGCATTATTATCTATCTTCGGTCAGGTGGTTTTTAATGAAATTTGAAGTATGGTGTCATCCATGATTCTTTTGTATGGAGATTTATGGGTAACACTCATGCAGATGTGTTCCTCATATTTAGAAATTTCAATCACATCTTATCTTGAACTTAATTAACTTTAACATGTTGGACAAGCATTGAATTTTGTAAGTATGGCTTGCAACAAAGGAAAGACCCATGCAAGCAATACTAAATATTATAATGAAAATGAAAATACCTTGAAGTTGTGTTGGAGATGTGGTCTTGGAGAACAAATAGTTAGGAAGAGGAGATGACAAGGAAGTATGAGATATTCTTGTGCTACTTGGTAATCAACGGGTAAATTGATGTCATGGATATTTCAATACATATGCTCAAACAAGTTTGTGAATGAAAAGGTTGGCACCCGAGGATTCGGTTAGCCATGGAAAGTGAAAGACAGAGGTGGATGTAAATCATATGACATGATTGAAAGATCCATGAATAAGGTTTATAATGGTTACTAAGGGGCAAGACTATTAACTTATCATATAAAGGAAAAAAGCAAAGCGTTTGATGAACATGAAACTTCATGCTCTTCTTGTTATTCAACAATTCCTCTTACTATAACTAGTTGCTCTATGAGAGTTTATCTTCGGTACAAAGGCAGAGTAAATGAAGAACAAGCTGGTAAAAGGCCAAGCAAAGAAGTGATCTATATTCATAGACACATATGAAGCATTGTTCAACTGTCCAACATGCAATGGTTGATCTTGTTCAAACGGTAAGAGGTAGTTACTAGAGTTTCTACTTATGAAGATCATATTTTTATGATTGTTGGTTCAGAGATATTTCTTTACAATTGAATGTGCATAAATTGATGATACAATGCTCATATTTCTTTTATCAACCATAAGCTCATTGATGCATGATATGATCTATTCGCTTATTGGCTCGAGGACGAGCAAATGTTTAAGCTTGGGGGAGTTGATACGTGCATTTTGCATCATCATTATTGCTACATATAGAGTTAGTTTTCATTGTTATTTGCCTTCATACATTGTTATTTATGCATTTTTAGATGATTTCCGGGACTTTCCTACAAAGTCCCCTTCTTTGGTATTTAATTCCTAGGAGGCAGAAAACCTCCTTTTTCGTATTTTATTTGTTTCAGGACTTTCTGGATCGCAAAAATTTGAGGGAAAATTACCTAATCAGTTTTTTCACCTAAAGGAAGGCAGGGAGTGAAGGAATCACGCAAGAGGGGCCACGGGCTGGCGCGACCCAACTTCCTGGCCGCGCCACCCGGGTCCGTTCGCACCTCAGGCATTGTTTCGGCCCCCCTTTTATCCCAGACGCTCTGTTTCGCCCAAAAACCAAAGCCATATTTTTCCCGAGATTTATTGAGGTGGCAGCGGAGGCAAAAGTCCTCTACCACTCCGGGAGAGGGCAGATCCTGATGCCCTGGTGCCTCCGGTGAAGGGGAAATCGACGATTTCGACATCCCCACTCCTCCTTGGCTTGGGAGGAGGCTGATACGCGTAGATGCACACGTCCGTTGGGAACCCCAAGTGGAAGGTATGATGCGTATAGAAGCAAGTTTCCCTCAGTATGAAACCAAGGTTTATCGAACCAGTAGGAGCCAAGAAGCACGTTGAAGGTTGATGGTGGCGAAATGTAGTGCGGCGCAACACCGGGATTCCGGCGCCAACGTGGAACCTGCACAACACAACCAAAGTACTTTGCCCCAACGAAACAGTGAGGTTGTCAATCTCACCGGCTTGCTGTAACAAAGGATTAACCGTATTGTGTGGAAGATGATTGTTTGCAAGAAAACAGTAAAACAAGTATTGCAGTAGATTGTATGCGATGTAAAGAATAGGACCGGGGTCCACAGTTCACTAGAGGTGTCTCTCCCATAAGATAAAAGCATGTTGGGTGAACAAATTACAGTCGGGCAATTGACAAAATAGAGAAGGGCATAACAATGCATATACATGATATGATAAATATAGTGAGATTTAATTGGGCATTACGACAAAGTACATAGACCGCCATCCAACTGCATCTATGCCTAAAAAGTCCACCTTCAGGTTATCATCCGAACCCCTTTCAGTATTAAGTTGCAAAGCAACAGACAATTGCATTAAGTATGGTGCGTAATGTAATCGACAACTACATCCTTAGACATAGAATCAATGTTTTATCCCTAGTGGCAACAGCACATCACAACCTTAGAACTTTCTGTCACTGTCCCAGGTGTCAATGAAGGCATGAACCCACTATCGAGCATAAATACTCCCTCTTGGAGTTAAGAGCAAAAACTTGGCCAGAGCCTCTACTAATAACGGAGAGCATGCAAGATCATAAACAACACATAAGTAATAGATTGATAATCACCATAACATAGTATTCTCTATCCATCGGATCCCGACAAACACAACATATAGTATTACAGATAGATGATCTTGATCATGTTAGGCAGCTCACAAGATCCAACAATGAAGCACAATTAGGAGAAGACGACCATCTAGCTACTGCTATGGACCCATAGTCCAGGGGTGAACTACTCACTCATCACTCCGGAGGCGATCATGGCGATGAAGAGTCCTCCGGGAGATGAATCCCCTCTCCGGCAGGGTGCCGGAGGCGATCTCCGAATCCCCGAGATGGGATTCGCGGCGGCGGCGTCTCTGGAAGGTTTTCCGTATCGTGGCTCTCGGTACTGGGGGTTTCGCGACGGAGGCTTTAAGTAGGCGAAAGGGCAGCCTCGGAGGGTCTGGTGGGGCCAGACACTAGGCGGCGCGGCCGGGGCTGGCCGCGCCGCCACCATGTGTGGGCCCCACATGGCCCCTCTCGACGGCTCTCGGGTGTTCTGGATGCTTCCGGGCAAAATAGGAACCTCGGCGTTGATTTCGTCCAATTCCGAGAATATTTCCTTACTAGGATTTCTGAAACCAAAAACAGCAGAAAACAGCAACTGGCTCTTCGGCATCTTGTTAATAGGTTAGTTCCAGAAAATGCGTAAATACGACATATAATGTGCATAAAACATGTAGGTTTCATCAATAAAGTAGCATGGAACATAAGAAATTATCGATACGTTGGAGACGTATCAGCATCCCCAAGCTTAGTTCTGCTCGTCCCGACCAGGTAAAACGATAACAAAGATAATTTCTGAAGTGACATGCCATCATAATCTTGATCATACTATTTGTAAACATATGTAATGAATGCAGCGATCAAAAACAATGGTAATGACATGAGTAAACAACTGAATCATAAAGCAAAGACTTTTCATGAATAGTACTTCAAGACAAGCATCAATAAGTCTTGCATAAGAGTTAACTCATAAAGCAATAAATCAAAGTAAAGGTGTTGAAGCAACACAAAGGAAGATTAAGTTTCAGCGGTTGCTTTCAACTTATAACATGTATATCTCATGGATAGTGTCAACATAAAGTAATATAACAAGTGCAATATGCAAGTATGTAGGAATCAATGCACAGTTCACACAAGTGTTTGCTTCTTGAGGTGGAGAGAGATAGGTAAACTGACTCAACAATAAAAGTAAAAGAAAGGTCCTTCAAAGAGGGAAGCATCGATTGCTGTATTTGTGCTAGAGCTTTTATTTTGAAAACATGAAACAATTTTGTCAACGGTAGTAATAAAGCATATGAGTTATGTAAATTATATCTTACAAGTTGCAAGCATCATGCATAGTATACTAATAGTGCCCGCAACTTGTCCTACTTAGCTTGGACTACCGGATCTTCGCAATGCACATGTTTCAACCAAGTGTCACAAAGGGGTACCTCCATGCCGCCTGTACAAAGGTCTAAGGAGAAAGCTCGCATTTTGGATTTCTCGCTTTTGATTATTCTCAACTTAGACATCCATACCGGGACAACATGGACAACAGATAATGGACTCCTCTTTAATGCATAAGCATGTGACAACAATTATTATTCTCATATGAGATTGAGGATATATGTCCAAAACTGAAACTTCCACCATGATTCATGGCTTTAGTTAGCGGCCCAATGTTCTTCTCTAACAATATGCATGTTCCAACCATTAAGGTGGTAGATCTCTCTTACTTCAGACAAGACGGACATGCATAGCAACTCACATGATATTCAACAAAAGAATAGTTGATGGCGTCCCCAGAAGCATGGTTATCGCACAACAAGCAACTTAATAAGAGATAAAGTGCATAAGTACATATTCAATACTACGATAGTTTTTAAGGCTATTTTGTCCCATGAGATATATATTGCAAAGGCGAATGATGGAATTTTAAAGGTAGCACTCAAGCAATTTACTTTGGAATGGCGGAGAAATACCATGTAGTAGGTAGGTATGGTGGACACAAATGGCATAGTGGTTGGCTCAAGGATTTTGGATGCATGAGAAGTATTCCCTCTCGATACAAGGTTTAGGCTAGCAAGGTTATTTGAAGCAAACTCAAGGATGAACCGGTGCAGCAAAACTCACATAAAAGACATATTATAAACATTATAAGACTCTACACCGTCTTCCTTGTTGTTCAAAACTCAATACTAGAAATTATCTAGACCTTAGAGAGACCAAATATGCAAATCAGATTTTAGCAAGCTCTATGTATTTCTTCATTAATGGGTGCAAAGTATATGATGCAAGAGCTTAAACATGAGCACAACAATTGCCAAGTATCACATTATCCAAGACATTTTAGAATTACTACATGTAGCATTTTCCAATTCCAACCATATAACAATTTAACGAAGAAGAAACTTCGCCATGAACATTATGAGTAAAACCTAAGGACATATTTGTCCATATGCAACAGCGGAGCGTGTCTCTCTCCCACAAAGTGAATGCTAGGATCCATTTTATTCAAACAAAAACAAAAACAAAAACAAACCGACGCTCCAAGCAAAGAACACAAGATGTGACTGAATAAAAATATAGTTTCAGGGGAGGAACCTGATGATGTTGTTGATGAAGAAGGGGATGCCTTGGGCATCCCCAAGCTTAGACGCTTGAGTCTTCTTAAAATATGCAGGGGTGAACCACGGGGCATCCCCAAGCTTAGAGCTTTCACTCCTCTTGATCATAGTATATCATACTCCTCTCTTGACCCTTGAAAACTTCCTTCACACCAAACTTCAAGCAAACTCATTAGAGGGTTAGTGCACAATTGATAATTCACATATTCAGAGGTGACACAAACATTCTTAACACTTCTGGACATTGCACAAAGCTACTGGACATTAATGGATCAAAGAAATTCATCCAACATAGCAAAAGAGGCAATGCGAAATAAAAGGCAGAATCTGTCAAAAACAGAACAGTCCGTAAAGACGAATTTTAAAATGGCACCAGACTTGCTCAAATGGAAAAACTCAAAACTAATGAAAGCTGCGTACATATCTGAGGATCACGCGCGTAAATTGGCAGATTTTTTCGAATTTTCTACAGAGACTTAGGCCCAGATTCGTGACAGACAGCAATGCTGTTTCTGCGCAGCGATCCCAAATATAACATCGAGTTTAACATAGAAACTTTACTTGGCACCAAAACATGATAAGGAGAGGTTGCTACAGTAGTAAACAACTTCCAAGACTCAAATATAAAACAAAGTACTGTAGTAAAAACATGGGTTGTCTCCCATAAGCGCTTTTCTTTAACGCCTTTCAGCTAGGCGCAGTGCAAATCAAGTAACATCAAGAGTAGAAGCATCAACATCATAACTTGTTCTAATAATAGAATCAAAAGGCAACTTCATTCTCTTTCTAGGGAAGTGTTCCATACCTTTCTTGAGAGGAAATTGATATTTAATATTACCTTCCCTCATATCAATAACAGCACCAACGGTTCGAAGAAAAGGTCTTCCCAATATAATGGGACAAGATGCATTGCTTTCAATATCCAAGACAACAAAATCAACGGGGACAAGGTTATTGTTAACCGTAATGCGACATTATCAATCCTCCCCAAAGGTTTCTTTTTAACATTATCGGCAAGATTAACATCCAAATAACAATTCTTCAATGGTGGCAAGTCAAGCATATCATAAATCTTTTTGGGCATAACAGAAATACTTGCACCAAGATCACATAAAGCATTACATTCAAAGTCATTGAATTTCATTTTAATGATGGGCTCCCAACCATCTTCTACCTTTCTAGGAATAGAAGTTTCAAGTTTTAGTTTCTCTTCTCTAGCTTTTATGAGAGCATTTGTAATATGTTTTGTAAAGGCTAAATTTATAGCACTAGCATTAGGACTTTTAGCAAGTTTTTGTAAGAACTTTATAACTTCAGAGATGTGAAAATCATCAAAATCTAAATCATTATGAGCTACAGCAATGGGATCATTGTCCCCAAGGTTGAAAAAAATTTCAGCAGTTTTATCACAAGCAGTTTCAGCAGTTTTAGCAATTTCAGGCAGTTTTGTACGCTTTGCACTAGGAGTAGAAACATTGCCAACACCAATTATTTTACCATTGATAGTAGGAGGTGCAGCAACATGTGAAGAATTAGCATTACTAGTGGTGGTAATAGTCCAAACTTTAGCTACATTATTCTCTTTAGCTAGTTTTTCATTTTCTTCTCTATCCCACCTAGCACGCAATTCAGCCATTAATCTTATATTCTCATTAATTCTAACTTGGATGGCATTTGCTGTAGTAGTAATCTTATTATCAATATCATTATTAGGCATAACTTTCAATTTTAAAAGATTAACATCAGAGGCAAGTCTATCAACTCTAGAAGCAATAATATCAATTTTATCAAGCTTTTCCTCAACAGATTTGTTAAAAGCAGTTTGTGTACTAATAAATTCTTTAAGCATAGCTTCAAGTCCAGAGGGTACACTCCTATTATTGTTGTAAGAATTCCCATAAGAATTACCATAACCATTACCATTAGCAGAAGGATATGGCCTATAGTTATTACCAGAGTTGTTCCAATAAGCATTGTTGTTGAAATTATTATTTTTAATGAAATTCACATCAACATTTTCTTCTTGAGCAATCAATGAAGCTAAAGGAACATTATTTGGATCAACATTAGATCTACCATTCACAAGCATAGACATAATCACATCAATCTTATCACTCAAGGAAGAGGTTTCTTCAACAGAATTTACCTTCTTACCTTGTGGAGCTCTTTCCGTGTGCCATTCAGAGTAATTTATCATCATATCATCAAGAAGCTTTGTAGCCGCCCCAAAGTGATGGACATAAAGGTACCTCCAGCAGCTGAATCCAATAAATTCCGCGAAGAAAAATTTAGTCCTGCATAGAAGGTTTGGATGATCATCCAAGTAGTCAGTCCATGGGTTGGGCAATTCTTTACCAAAGTTTTCATTCTCTCCCATGCTTGAGCAACATGTTCAGTATCTAATTGCTTAAAATTCATTATGCTACTTCTCAAAGATATAATTTTAGCGGGAGGATAATATCTACCAATAAAAGCATCCTTACATTTAGTCCATGAATCAATACTATTCTTAGGCAAGGATAGCAACCAATCTTTAGCTCTTCCTCTTAATGAGAAAGGAAACAATTTCAATTTAATAATATCACCATCTACATCCTTATATTTTTGCATTTCACAAAGTTCAACAAAATTATTAAGATGGGCAGCAGCATCATCAGAACTAACACCAGAAAATTGATCTCTCATAACCAGGTTCAGTAAAGCAGGTTTAATTTCAAAGAATTCTGCTGTAGTAGCAGGTGGAGCAATAGGTGTGCATAGGAAATCATTATTATTTGTGTTTGTGAATTCACACAACTTAGTATTTTCAGGGGTATTCATTTTAGCAACGGTAAATAAAACAAACTAGACAAAGTAAATGCAAGTAACTAATTTTTGTGTGTTTTTGATATAGAGAGCAAGACAGTAAATAAAGTAAAACTAGCAACTAACTTTTTTGTGTTTTGTTTAAGTGCAGCAAACAAAGTAGTAAATAAAATAAAGCAAGACAAAAACAAAGTAAAGAGATTGGGAAGTGGAGACTCCCCTTGCAGCGTGTCTTGATCTCCCCGGCAACGGCGCCAGAAATTTAGCTTGATACGCGTAGATGCACACGTCCGTTGGGAACCCCAAGTGGAAGGTATGATGCGTATAGAAGCAAGTTTCCCTCAGTATGAAACCAATGTTTATCGAACCAGTAGGAGCCAAGAAGCACGTTGAAGGTTGATGGTGGCGAAATGTAGTGCGGCGCAACACCAGGGATTCCGGCGCCAACGTGGAACCTGCACAACACAACCAAAGTACTTTGCCCCAACGAAACAGTGAGGTTGTCAATCTCACCGGCTTGCTGTAACAAAGGATTAACCGTATTGTGTGGAAGATGATTGTTTGCAAGAAAACAGTAAAACAAGTATTGCAGTAGATTGTATGCGATGTAAAGAATAGGACCGGGGTCCACAGTTCACTAGAGGTGTCTCTCCCATAAGATAAAAGCATGTTGGGTGAACAAATTACAGTCGGGCAATTGACAAAATAGAGAAGGGCATAACAATGCATATACATGATATGATAAATATAGTGAGATTTAATTGGGCATTACGACAAAGTACATAGACCGCCATCCAACTGCATCTATGCCTAAAAAGTCCACCTTCAGGTTATCATCCGAACCCCTTTCAGTATTAAGTTGCAAAGCAACAGACAATTGCATTAAGTATGGTGCGTAATGTAATCGACAACTACATCCTTAGACATAGAATCAATGTTTTATCCCTAGTGGCAACAGCACATCACAACCTTAGAACTTTCTGTCACTGTCCCAGGTGTCAATGAAGGCATGAACCCACTATCGAGCATAAATACTCCCTCTTGGAGTTAAGAGCAAAAACTTGGCAAGAGCCTCTACTAATAACGGAGAGCATGCAAGATCATAAACAACACATAAGTAATAGATTGATAATCACCATAACATAGTATTCTCTATCCATCGGATCCCGACAAACACAACATATAGTATTACAGATAGATGATCTTGATCATGTTAGGCAGCTCACAAGATCCAACAATGAAGCACAATTAGGAGAAGACGACCATCTAGCTACTGCTATGGACCCATAGTCCAGGGGTGAACTACTCACTCATCACTCCGGAGGCGATCATGGCGATGAAGAGTCCTCCGGGAGATGAATCCCCTCTCCGGCAGGGTGCCGGAGGCGATCCCCCGAGATGGGATTCGCGGCGGCGGCGTCTCTGGAAGGTTTTCCGTATCGTGGCTCTCGTGCGGGGGTTTCGCGACGGAGGCTTTAAGTAGGCGAAAGGGCAGCCTCGGAGGGTCTGGTGGGGCCAGACACTAGGCGGCGCGGCCAGGGCCTGGGCCGCGCCGCCACCATGTGTGGGCCCCACGTGGCCCCTCTCTGACGGCTCTCGGGTGTTCTGGATGCTTCCGGGCAAAATAGGAACCTGGGCGTTGATTTCGTCCAATTCCGAGAATATTTCCTTACTAGGATTTCTGAAACCAAAACAACAGAAAACAGCAACTAGCTCTTCGGCATCTTGTTAATAGGTTAGTTCCAGAAAATGCGTAAATACGACATATAATGTGCATAAAACATGTAGGTATCATCAATAAAGTAGCATGGAACATAAGAAATTATCGATACGTTGGAGACGTATCAGGCATCTCCATCAACATCTCTACCAACATCATCATCACCAGCATCTCCAACTACGAGATCGATGTCATCCCCCTCATAGTTTGTGTTGAATTGAACCCCGGATATTGTTTTTTTTTAAGGAATACGGTAGGGGAAGCCCCTACAGTGATTTTGTTTTTACATAATAAAAACCCAAATTCACATCCCTGGGGACTTGAACCTGGGTGACTGGGTTGTACATCCACTTCCCTAACCAAGTGAGCTAGGCTCACTTCTTCCCGGATATTGTTTTCAGTGTTGTTGCATACTTTATCATTATTTGGTGGGGAGATTATATATTCAGATTGTGCTGGAACCATTATGCCTCTGGTCCATATAATGTTTGTCACTTGTGAGTAGTTCCCCACGTTCCTGAGGGCATAGGATGATCTGGTTATGATTCTATATGATGTGCAATGAGTATTTGGTCAAGTTTTCTATCTTTTATGTTGTTCTATGATGGTTTTATGCGAACATCGACTGCATATTACTTCACCTATATGGGCTCATAGGGCTGCACTTTGATGTAATGCATTAGTGTTGGAGGGGTCGGAATGACAGAAACCGTCTTCCAACACTATGGGTTGCATTAGAAGGGTTTATGTAGAGGACCCTAAATCTTGTGGCTATGATGGGACATTTATGTCTTAATGATTCCTATACTTGCACATGAAAATGGCTCTAGGACCCATCACAAGGGGTGTATTTGCACATGCTTATGGCTGCACCTAATTAAGGCTCCGCCCCTAATTGAATAAAGCTTGACAAGATATTTACCATGTTGTTTAGAACTCAGATGCTAGTGAATCCATGCCGCCCTCGGGAACTTTTGTCTCATATAAGCACACACACTTTAGCTTGTCCTCTTGCTGCATAGAGGATTGGACTTTTCTCTCATCGAGAGCATTTACTTATTTGCTATTTACTTTCCGAACTTTATTTTTATTGCAAACCCTATATACCCAAAACACCAAAACCGTTACTTTATTATTACTGCTTTCTTGTTATTTTTGCTCACCAATACCTTCAGCTCCTCGTGGGTTCGACAACCTTTCTTTATTGAAAAGTACTATAACTGATCTCCTGCACTTGAGAGCCATCAGAGGGATAGAGAGGAAGTAAACTCTTGAGGTTCAACAATGGAGTAGGAGAGAGAGAGCAAATAGAATGGTTGAACTTGCCTCCTCAAGGAAGACGAAGGGATATATATAGTTCAAGAAGAAATCTAGCCGTTTTAAGGCAGAGTCGCGCAACTTGGCAGCCAGCTCGCTGGGCTGGGCCAGAGGCCGGGCCACTCGGCAACACACGCATCAGGCTGGGCCACGGGCCGGGCTACCCGGCAGCAGTACCCGGTAGGCCGGGCTATACGCCGGGCTACCCGGTAGGTCGAGCTCAATGCTGGGTTGCATGACTTTGCTCAAAAGACCTATTTTCTCCGAGAACTAGAAACTCTTCTCACTATGTTCCGAACTTTGATTGAGATGAAACCAATTTTGTTGGAAAGATAACGACGAATAGAACCCCAATTTCGTGGGTGATTCTTTATCAGTGGTTCGCTATCAATCGGCTTCATGGAACTACAGGTTTCAATGCACTAGTACATCGTGACTTTGGACACCTCAGATCCAATCGGTGGATGTAGGCTCGTGATTCTTTTATCCATAGTGAGTTATTGCTTCTTGGATAACATGACCTTAGTACCACAGTGACTAGATAGCCTGACAATATTTAGTGAAAAGATTGTAAGTGAAGAATAACATGCGAATAATTATTCTCCAATTTGTATGTGGCATTATGATTGCTTGTTATCCGTTCTTGTACTTGCTGCTTTTGGAGTTCTTTCAACTCAAGTTTGCATTGTTGTGTTTTCAGGTTTCGGATGGATAGCTGCATATGCATATGGGGATCATGGGAGTAGAAATTGTTCCACTCACTTCACATGCTCATTCATCTTGTGAACCTTGAAACTTAACTTCACTAGTCCTTGGTGGATTTTTCTTCCATTACGTGTGGTAACCTAACGTGGAGACACTAGTGGTCGTTTATCGAGTGGTTTGAGTTGTTAGTTGGTCCCGTGAGGCGGTTGGTTTGTTTTTAAATTTGGTGGTTCCTATTCTATTAATATTATTCAACTGCCTATCGTGGATGTCCACCTGTACCGGGGAAACTCTGCTGGATTTCTTCCGTGGGCATGTATCCCTCCGCTGGCATTTTGGAGGAAGTCGTGGCATTCCTTTTGTCAAGGATCCACCTTTATAATGATATTTTTTGGAAATGGGAGCATTTGCTCCAGCCTCACTTTTATAATGAATACATGGTGCTTAGGAGGCAGCCACGTATAACGTGTTTAGCACACTTTTCAACTCGATGTGTATGTGGGGCCAGAGAGCTAGTCGCGTACACTCACAAGAAGCTACCATACTCGGAGCATTGAAAAGCAGGATTTCCACACTTTAATATAGTATATTATATATACTGCAGCTTCTCCTATGGATGAGGTGAATATGGCCGGAGAAAATATCCCATGAGGCCATGAAAACCAAGTTATGGTGAAACACTAAGTGAAAACATGTCAAAGTTTCTATAATTCGAAGAAAATACAGTAAGTTGATGAGGTGATGTTATACTGTCATGTAAAATTTCAACTCCGGGGTTAAAGTCATATGTGAGGCGCCCAACAACCAATTTCAGCAACGAATAGTGAAAATAACACGATGATTAATATAGTGCAATTTATTTATTACCTCTCAAATGAATATGGGTCTGAACTTCAAATTTCATATGTTTACAAAATATCTTCTTTCTAACACACACCTATTTTTCTAAGTTTCTTTTGAAAAGCTCTAAATAAAGTTTGCACTTAGCTTTCAGTATAAGTTGGTTCCCACGAGATACTTTGTCATACATTTCAACCAACTGGTTGGAGTAGAGCTCAATTCTAGAGTATACGTTGTTGGATTGCTCGCTCTTAGGGGTAAGAGCATCTCCACTCGTTGGCGCTCCTCACGTCCCAATCCGGCGAAAGTTTCGTCCGGATTGGAGGAAAAATTGGCCTGGGGAGCGCCGAAGTTCCAGCCGTCCCCCGGCAGGACACCCCCAACTTGGGGCATTTGACATATTTCAAACAAATTCGACATAAAATTTAACAAGTTCGGCAAACAAGATTCAGAAAATTGCTGAAACAAATTCGGCGAAAATCAGTACAATGTTTAACAAGTGCTGAAACAAATGAAGCACACAATTTCACAAGTTTTGAAACAAATAAATAAAGACAGACTAGTTGGCGTCGGCGTTGGCGTTGCCTCGGAGCGTCCATATGTGCTCCACCAGATCATCTTGCAACTGTTGATGCATTGTAGAGTCTCGGATCTCCTGGCGCATAGCAATGAAGGCGGCCCATGATGTCGGCACCTGGTGATTAGGCTGTGCAAGAGGTCCCTCTCTCTCATATGGTGCTTGTTGCTCAGCCAGAGGAACCGGATGTTTTCGCTCATTTTCAATAATCATATTGTGTAGGCACACACAGCAGTTCATCACCTCCCACATCTGATCTTTGGACCAAGTCATAGCGGGGAACCGGACGATAGCAAATCTCTGCTGGAGGACACCAAATGCACGCTCGACGTCTTTTCGGCAAGCTTCTTGTTTCTTCACAAACTCGCAAAGTTTGGGGGTGCTAGGTTTCGAGATAGTCTTCACAAATGTTGCCCACTTTGGATAGATACCGTCTGCAAGGTAGTATCCTTTGTTGTAGTGCCGACCATTGATCTCATAGTTCACCGGGGGAGCATGACCCTCAACAAGCTTGGAAAAGATCGGGGAGCAGTTTAGGACGTTGATGTCATTGTTGGATCCAGGCATACCAAAGAAAGAGTGCCAAATCCAGAGATCATGGGTAGCCACTGCTTCAAGTATCACAGTGCAACCTTTTTTGTGACCCTTGTACATTCCCTGCCACGCAAACGGACAGTTCTTCCATTTCCAATGCATGCAGTCAATGCTTCCAAGCATCCCTGGAAAACCCCTAGCTTCATTTGTTGCAAGGATCCTCTGAGTGTCTTCGACAGTGGGTGATCTCAAGTAAAAGTCCCCGAACACTGCTATGACGGCCCTGCAGAACCGGTAGAAACAATCAAGGACGGTGGACTCCGCCATCCGAAGATAGTCATCTGCACCATCACCGGGAGCTCCATACGCCAGCATCCTCATAGCCACTGTGCACTTCTGCAGTGACGAAAATCCAACCAAACCAGTGCAATCCGCCTTGCATCTGAAGTAGGGGTCAAAGTCTCGGATGGCATACACAATTTGCAGAAATAGCTTTCTGCTCATCCTGAAACGACGCCGGAAAACACTCTCACCGTGCAATGGATTGTCGGCGAAGTAGTCGGCGTACAACATGCAGTAGCCCTCCATTCGTTGTCTCGGCTTGCACTTCCGGCGACCTGGTGCCGACCCACCACGTCGACCAGTTGCCAGTCCGGCGTACATGCTTGACAAGCAACCGAGGATCATCATGTGCTCCTCGTCTTGGGCGGTGGCTGCCATCTCTTCTCGCATAAGCTCGACGAACATCTGCTCCTCCTCTTCGTCTGAGTCCATGGCCGGCGAGGCAAATGGACGAACACCTGACGGGCGTGGTCGAGGCAACCCGAGCCGCGAGCGACGAGGAGTAGGCCAAAGTCGCAAAACAGGCCGGCGGAGGAGCAGCCAGATAGACCTCCGTCGAAAGACGGCGGAATATAGGCAGGTGGAGAAGGAGGGACGGCGGAATCTGGGCAACAAGCCGGCGGGGTGGTGCCGGCGGCGAGAGAGATAAGAGGGGTGGGGGAGATTTGAGCGAGGTGGCGGTGGGGTTCGTGTGTCGAGTCGCCGACAGATCGGGCCCTTCCCCGCTTTTCACTCGTCCGGAGTCCCCGATAGATCCCCGGGGGACCGGGGATGGCGTGGGCTCGCCGGATGGATGAAGGGCCAAATCCGAACGAAAACGAGAAACCGGGGACGCGACTGAGCCAAATTACGCCGTCCGGATGGAAAAAACATCGCTCGGAGGCCTCGTCGGGGAGACGAGTGGAGATGCTCTAACATACATTAGGCAGGTCGAAGCATTTGTGATGTACTGATGTTCTGCTTACGACCTTCATGCTGGTTGACTCATTTCGATCGCTTGGTCGAGCCATGCTTGCAAGGCAAATCCGCCGGTCCAAACGATGAATCGCCAACCAACTTATTTTCTCGAGAGTTGGTCTACTGCAGGCTCAGATGGCGGCCGGCTTATGTAACTAAATCGATAGTGCCACTGGTGTGCGTACGTGTCCCCCGCTTTTGGCCGCATTCGCAATATGCATTACTATTTTGAGGCGTCGAGTGAGAAGATGAAAGCACTAAGCAGGTCGTTGTATAGACCAAAAGAGGAGACACAGGAATGGGCCATGGCGAAATTAACAAGCTTGGTTGTTCCTGTCATCTTAGTTAGGATTAGTTTATTAGTACTAGCATGCCAATTAGCATGTGAAGCTATAGTGTGATCGGAATCGTTCCTGTCCAATCATGTATCATCCTCGCAGGTTCATCGGCCGTGGCGTACTCCGTCGTCACCCAACGCCTCCATGTCCATGCTCACGACAGGCTTTATAAACGAATTCCGTAGCCTACAGAACGTCTCATCAATCCTGCCCCAAGTTAATTTGTTAGCCTGTGGCAGCAACCATCACAACGATCATCGTTCGAGTGAACGAGAGCAGTCGGAGCAACAAGACAGCTAGAAATACACCGTGCGTGGCGGACAATGGCAAGGTTTGCAGCTGTGCCGTTGATGCTCCTGGTGATCGCTGCGTTCTTCGCCGTGTCCGGCGCTGCTCGGCAGCTCGGTGGCGCCGTGTGGGCGTCCGCAGGGGAGGCCGTCGTCCCCGGCGACGACAGCGTGATGGTGCAGCTTCTGCAGGAAATGTACCTGCAGCGGCTGGGGGCGGGGCCGTCGTGCGGCACCCACAGCGCAAACGGTGGCTGCCCACCGTGACCACACCCATGAGCTAGCGAAAGATTTCATGGCGCTTAGGGCATCTCCAGCGGCACGATGCAAATGGTCGCTGAACGACCGTTTTCCTCCGCCGTGACCGGAAATGCGTCTGACACCCTCTCCAGCGGGGCGACGCAAAGTGACCGGGCCGTCCACGGAGACGCAAACCTGGCCCAAATATGCGCCTCGGATGCGTCTCGGACACTGCACGGACGCCGACAGTGTCCGCTCGTATCCGACGCACGTTTCGTCGGGCCCGCTTGGCAGCGGCCCTGCGACGATGCGTCTTCTCAAACGCGGCAGCGACTGGCGCCGTTGCGTCGCTTCGGCAGTCTACGCCACTTTAATAGCAATGCCTCGGCTGCCGAGCGGCTGAAGCCCACCTCCGCCAACCACGTTAATGGCGTCGCCACGCGTCCCGCGGCCACCGCATGCCTCCGGCCTATATAAAGGGGCCGCGCGTTCTTCTTCCTCATCCACTCCTCCATAGAAACCCTAGCCGCCACAAAGCTCCAGCGTTCCGCCGCCTAGGTGTTCCTGCGACGCAGCCAGGCCCGCGAGGAAGACCATGGCGGGTCCTGGTGGCCGGCGAGGCGGTCGAGGCCGCGGCCCTGGGCGCCCCCGGGGACGGGGCAGGCGCCGCCGTGGTGGAGCAGCTACGGCCCCACGCTCGATGTCGCATGCGCCCTCTTCGTCTTCCTCCGACGATGAGGAACGCTGCTTCGAGTTCCTCCTCCGCATCGACGACGACCCGCTCGGCATCAAGCGTCTCCCGGACAAGTTCGCCGAGTTCGTCGATGGCGTCGAGCCGGCGCATTTGCAGCTACGGGAGGCCAGCTGCAACTTCTGCCGCTGGACCGTGGAGGTCCTGTTCGACGGGCAGGGCAAGATGTACCTGCACACCGGGTGGGGCAAGTTCGCCCGTGACCTGGCGCTCGAGCCCGGCTGCCAGCTCACCTTCCTCTACGAGGGAGACGGTGAGATGGTCGTCAAGGTCTTCGACGACACGGCCTGCCGCAGGCACTACCACATCGGCGAATCCGCGTCGGACTCCGATAGTTAGAACGTAGAGTGTTCTTTCTTTGCAGCGAATCTGGCTACGGCCAGACGAAGCCAGTAGTGGAAGATTTCTGTCTGTTCTTCCTCGGAAGAACCAACAAGGGCACCGTCAATCCTCCCGCTGGATTTTTCAGTTTGGGTGACTGGGTGTGCCCTCGAATGTTCTTTGTTGGCAGCGAACATACGGAAATCAACACAACTAGTTTCTATTTTTAAAATATTTATATTTGTGTCCACCATGGTACAAACTATGTATTAGTTTGTGTAAACCATGTTCCAAACTATGTATTAGTTTGTGTAAAATAATCTTTTAATTTGTAATATTTGGAACTATGTTCAAATAAAAAAGAGAAAAACAAAAAAAACAAAAAATGTACCGGGCCGCTGGAGTCAACCTAGACGCAAGCGGACGAAAACAGTCATTTGAGCGTCCGCTGCGCGACGCAAATGATCGCACGCGGCCAATAAAATGCATCGCGCCACTGAAGATGCCCTTGTAGAAATCTTAGGTGCTGCCGGGAGGCATCGCTGTCATGATCCGTCGTCGTCCCGACGCACGCAGCACTGTCACCTATTGTACCCGAAGGAGTGATCGTATTCTTCGTTCCTTGATAATTCTTTCTTATGAGCATATTCATTGTTTTACGTTTGGTAAAGCGACACCTGTATCATGTATTCTTTGTTTGAATAAATGTAAATTCATATTGGTAATACGGCAAATGCGATTGTCATTACAATTCGATATGTTTTCCCTTCTTACAGTTCCAGTGACATCACGTGTGATGCCATCACCGCAGCGGTGTGTTATTGTCGCATCGACCTGCAAGTAGGGGTGGATCGGATCGGATTTTACTCTTTTCATATCCTTTACTATATTACCTCCATCCCAAGGCTTAATGTCTATATTTTTTTCAGAAAGTTAAACTATGTTAAGTTTGACTATGTTTTTATAAAAAGTCATTAACATGTCAAATACAAAATTACTATTATTAGATAGATAATGAAATATTTTTTCATGTGCTATCTACAAAATATCATATTTATAATAGATTATTCTAAAATTTTGGTTAAACTTTACTTGCTTTGACTTTTCCAAAAAAATATAAGCCTTAAGCCTTGAGATGGAGGTAGTATTATTTAGATGGATTATATCAGAGTGTGAATTAGGATCGAAAATGGACAACAACAATGAGATAAATATGTGTATAAATAGAGAATTATATTCCTATAAAAATAACAAAAAAATTATATGAAGTCACTATCCAATTATACCGGGCCTCTGCATATCTGAGATGCACACTACCACTGTTAGAGAACCGTACCGTTTCGGGGGAGCCTTTAGTCCCGGTTGGCCTGCCAAAGTGGGACTAAAGCCCTAACCTTTAGTCCCGGTTGGCTTACAAACCAGGACTAAAGGTCATACACGTGGCAGCGACGGACCCCTCTGGCTGGCGGACCTTTAGTTCGGGTTGGTGTTACCAACCGGTACTAAAATCCACGCCATGGTTTAGGGTTCTAGCCCCTGTATTTTATGTTTTTCATTCTCATTCAATTCTTTTTCATTACATATTCTACGGTAATACATACATACGACGAATATATATAACATATTTTTTTCTTACGACCACACACATATATATATACACTTGCTAGCCATGGGAGCTCGACGATCATACATGTTGATGCATCTATTCTATTACATGGAGATCATTGAATTACAATGTGTTAAACGGGTAATAGTATTCTTTGTTTTTAGGTATGACCTATGTAAGTAAAAATTCCGACATTTCCTCCTGAAGTTGTCGTAGGCGTGCCTGTGGTAGGATGTTCTCCCACCTGTCTTCGGTCTATAAAGAATAAGATCATATATGAATATGAGTTGTGTGTATGCAATTCATCGTAATTAAAAAGAATTTTGAATAATATTGACTTACTAGAATGTCTTTGTAATATATGGGTCGCTCAATCACCATGTTGATGAACTCGAAAACGTAGTATGCACATAAGTTGGTTCCCATTGGCTGCCTCAAGCACTTTACGAAAATAGAATTCAATCAAAAAAATCAAACATGATAATGTTATATATATTGAGACTAGTACTAGATACTTACATGGAGCCTTTCATAATGCAGCTTCCGGTGCCCATTCACCGGTCACCTCTGTGATGAACGCTTTCCAACCGCTGTGATAATGATTTTATCAGCAAATGAACGACAAAGGCCGACATAGTGTGATAATGATTGAAATTACCTGTTGAGCACGCAAATCACGCTGATGTACTCCTCAGGGTCTTTATCTAATGGGTCCATTATATATACTTTTGCAGAGTCAACTCTAGTGATGAAGAGAAGATAGTGATAACTGCGTATGCATGCATAACTCATCAATTACACTTAGCATCGAGTAAGCAAAATAGAATATGTGTATAAGACAGAAGCACTTACTTAAAGTTGTAAGGAAATAATATGTACCCAAGGGTATTTTGCTTCACTAAAAACTTTAGGAAGTTGGCCTCTGTGTTCTTGGGATATTTGGATACTGTAGCAAGATTAACGACATAGGGGTCAATGAACCCAACGTCATAGACTCCCTTTCTTCTACATTCGAGAATCTTCCATCTGCATAATGGCGTACAAAAGAATATAGTGATGATAAATGCAATGAACAAGGTGGGCCCTCATTAGATAATTGTGATAAATGAAAAGTAATGCTTCTTTTGTACTGCCATCATTAGATAATTGTGATCTATTATCTTCGTTAATTCCAGATACCACACATGCAATTTTCCCATAGGTTCTAGTAGGAGTGGGATCATCCTTGGTCTTACCAGAGGCTGCCCGCGGACATATTTCCATGCTAGTTCATTAGGGTCGGGCATTGGATCGATGCACATATATTGACCAATAGTAAGACCTAGTTGTCCTGCTTTATCATCAAGACGTAAGTTCTTATCGTTATACACATTGAGCGGGGGGATCGATTGATTTGCCTGTTCTCCGAGTTCTTATCGTAAGCTTGATGAAGTTCTTATTCCCGTAAGATACAACACTTCTCGTCTTCTTAGGAGGATCTTTTGATAAGGACATTTTCTTGCTGCTATGGGGGGGGGGGGTGGTGGACTTGGAGGTATTGGCACTCTTCCGCTTAGGACGTGCTGGAGGAGCCGATGGCTTTGGAAGTGCTGGAGGAGCGAAGGCTTTGGATCTTGCTGATGGAGAGGTGGACTTGGAGAAGCTGAAGAGACGGTGGCTTTCGAGGTGCTAGATACCTCCTCGGAGGAAACGGTGGCCTTGGCGCTGATCTTGGAAGCACTATATTTTACTTTGGCCATAGAATGATAGCACCCATCGCTTCTTGCAGTGTCGATTTCCCTTCAGGTCCAGGGATGTCAATCTCCACTAACTCATACCCCGGTATAATTTTGTCCACGTCGACACATGCATAGCCAGCTTGAATCTCATTGCCATGCCAGCGTGCTCCAGGTTCACAAGTGAAAGCAAACCCGACCGCCACCTTCATGGATATGTTCTTCATTGACTGGTGTACGTAGCTCACAGTTTGTCTTCTCCATGATATCGTCCACATGGTAGAGATTTATAGGTGCCTCATCAACATGTGCATCATCAACCGTGGCCCCTGTGGAAGCCACGCTGCTTTTCTTTTGAGATGGGTCGGCGGTACTATCGAACCCAAGATCTTGTTGCAGCTCAACAGTTGACACTACAAGAAAAGTTCTGATAGACAACGTCCCAAAATCGTCAACTAAGGGGCATTTTTCGTCGCCTATGGGCCTAACCCGACGATATGGGTTCTGTTGTCGAAACTGCGTCAGGCAAAGTCCTACGACGTTTTTTTCGGTCCGTCGCGCTTGCGCCCTTCCGCCACGGAAAATCGGACCGTTGCGGAAGTGTTTTCGGGAGCCCGTTGACTGCTGACGTCATGCAAACTGACACGTGGCAGACGCCGTTAACTGGCATAACGGCGTTAACCGGCTGAAACCCCGTGGTAGATGGTAGGCCCACACGAGGCCTGCCACGTCTTAAGCCGGCCAGATGACATAGTTTGACCGGTCAACTATATAGCTGGGCTGGTCCATTAGTTACGTGGGCCGGGCCTAACCTCTAAGGTTGACTGGTCAAAACTTAAATGGGCCGGCCCATTTAACATGTGGGGTCCACCTTACAGCAACTGGGCCGGCCCAAGAAGCAAGTGGGCCGGGCCAAAAAACACAGGTGGGTCCCACTTTCCTGTTAAAAGGCCGGCCCATTTAGTGTGTGGGGTCCACCGTATAGCAAGTGGGCCGGCCAACAAGCTAGTGGGCCGGCCAAAAACACAGGTGGGTCCCACTTTCCAGTTAAAGGGTCGGCCCATTTAGTTTGTGGGGTCCACCATATAGCAATGGGCCGGCCCAACAAAATAGTGGGCCGGGCCAAAAACACAGGTGGGTCCCACTTTCCTGTTAAAGGGCCGGCCCATTTAGTATGTGGGGCCCACCATATAGCAAGGGGGGCCGATACGTCCAATTTGCATCACTATTTTGTATCATAATTTGCTGTTATTCATTGATATATTTCATATTGGGACACAATACTTATGTTATTTCATCTATTTTGCATGTTTCATCATTATTGGAGGATCAAGCACCGGAGCCAGGATTCTGCTGGAAAAAGCACCATCAGAACGCAATATTTCGGAAGATCAACTGTGGAAGGAAATTTCACGTAAATTCCTATTTTTCCAGATGACGGAGGGAGCCAGAAGGGGAAGAAGAGGGGAGCCACGGGCCCAGACCACAGGCGGCGCGGCCCATGGCCTGGCCGCGCCACCCGTGGTGTGGGGGCCCCACAGCCCTTTCGCCTCCTTTTCTTCGCGTACTCCTTCGTCCAAAACCTAAGCCACAGGAGGACCTCACGAAGGGTTACAGCCGCCTCTGCGGGGCGGAGAACACTAGAGAGAAAAGAGCTCTCCGGCGGGCAGGAATCCGCCGGGGAAATTCCCTCCCGGAGGGGGAAATCGACGCCATCGCCATCGTCATCGAGCTGGACATCATCTCCATCATCATCATCATCATCATCTCCACCATCTACACCACCATCACCACCGCTGCACCTCGTCACCGCTGTAACAATTTGGGTTGGATCTTGATTGTTTGATAGGGGAAACTCTCCCGGTGTTATTCTATACTTGTTGTAGATGCTATTGAGTGAAACCATTGAACCAAGGTTTATGTTCAGATTGTTATTCATCATCATATCACCTCTGATTGTATTCCATATGATGTCTCGTGAGTAGTTCGTTTAGTTCTTGAGGACATGGGTGAAGTCTAAATGCTAGTAGTGAATTATGGTTGAGTAATATTCAATGTTATGATATTTAAGTTGTGGTGTCATTCTTCTAGTGGTGTCGTGTGAACGTCGACTACACGACACTTCACCATTTATGGGCCTAGGGGAGTGCATCTTGTATTCGGTTGCTAATTGCGGGGTTGCCGGAGTGACAGAAACCTGAGCCCCCGGTAGTATATCGATGCAAGAGGGATCGCAGGATCTCAGAGTTTAAGGCTGTGGTTAGATTTATCTTAATTACTTTCTTCTAGTTGCGGATGCTTGCAAGGGGTATAATCACAAGTATGTATTAGTCCTAGGAAGGGCGGTGCATTAGCATAGGTTCACCCACACAACACTTATCAAAACAATGAAGATTATTAAGCCACATGAAGCGAAAGTACTAGACTAAAATCCCCGTGTGTCCTCAAGAACGTTTGGTCATTATAAGTAAACAAACCGGCTTGTCCTTTGTGCTAAAAAGGATTGGGCCACTCGCTGCAATTATTTCTCTCGCATTTTACTTACTCGTACTTTATTCATCTGTTACATCAAAACCTCTTGAATACTTGTTTGTGAGCATTTACAGTGAATCCTTCATCAAAACTGCTGCCAACACCTTCTGCTCCTCGTTGGGATCGACATTCTTACTTATCGAAGATACTACGATACACCCCCTATACTTGTGGGTCATCAAGACTATTTTCTGGCGCCGTTGCCGGGGAGTGAAGCGCTATTGGTAAGCGGAATTGGTAAGGAAAACCTTTACTGTTTGTGCTGATTTTATTTCTGCCTGCTGCTATAAATCATTATGGAGAGATCTTCTCTTCAATTTCTATTTGGGAAATCTACTACTACTGCAACGGTAGTGGATGAAGCGCCAGGTGAGGAAGTAGTACCATATAAAATACCTATGAAAATTATTGAACGTGTTATGGATAACCGCTATGAAGGGGATGGAACTGTCCATCCTGGTGATCATTTATTGTTTTTGCATGAATTATGCGGGTTATTCAAATGTGCAGGTATTTCTATGAATGAAGTTAGGAAGAAACTATTCACTATATCGCTGTCTGGTAAAGCGGCGCACTGGTATAAATTGCTGAAGAATGGTGATTCTATTGATTGGGAGGACATTGTGCCTTTATTTTATTCCAAATTTTATCCTCCAAGTGAAATTCACAAAGATCGGAACCGCATATATAATTTCTGGCCTCATGATGGAGAGAGTATTGCCCAAGCTTGGGGGAGATTGAAGTCTTTAATGCTCAAATGCCCCATTCATGAGCTTCCTGGTAATGTTATTATTGATAATTTCTATGCAAGACTTTCTTTTCAAGACAAGACCTTGGGATACTTCTTGTTCTGGATCATTTACACGCAACAAAGAAGAGTTTAAAAGGGACCTTCTTGATCGGATCCAAGAAAATACTGAAGGATGGGAGAACGACAAAGATAGAGAATCAGGTATAATTTATGATTATAAATGCATTGAAGCTTTTATGGATACTGATAAATTTCGTAATATGAGTGCTACATATGGTCTTGATTCCCAAGTTGTTGCAAATCTTTATAAAGCTTTTGCCTCTCATTATGAACTGCCTAAGAAGAATTTTGATAAGTATCATGAACCGTATAAGGATAAAGTTGATTCATCTGTAAACAAATGTGTAGTGATTGAAACTGTTGATAATGTTATTCCTGAAGCTTATATTGAAAAAACTCCTTTCCCTGCTAAAATGAAGGAGTACTCTGTTATATCTAGTGCGGTTAATAAAAGTGAAAAGAAACCTAAAGAACCTGAAGAACAAATTAAAATTGAACCTGCTGTTGCAATAGTTAAAGATCTTGTGACTGAAAATGTGGAGGATGGTCATATTATTTTCTGTGAAGATGCTTCTAATATTGTTTCACATCCTAATAAACCCAAACAAGTTAGTGTTCCTATGCTATCTGTTAGAATTGGTGATCATTGCTATTATGGTTTATGTGATATTGGTGCAAGTGTTAGTGCTATTCCTTATGAGCTTTACACGGAGATTATGCACGAAATTGGTTCTTGTGAACTTGAAGATATTGATGTGGTTATTCATCTGGCTAATAGAGAAACTATTTCTCCAATTGGTATTGTTCGAGATGTGGAAGTTCTATGTGGTAAGATTAAATATCCTGCTGACTTTTTGGTACTTGGTTCTGCTGCTAGTGATCATTGTCCTATCATTTTTGGTAGACCTTTTCTAAATACTTGTGGAGCTATTATAGATTGTAAGAAAGAGAAAATTTTGACTAGATTTGCTGGTGAACCTTATGAATTTAACTTTTCTAAATTTACCAAAACTCCTTATAAAGCTGACTTGCCTAGTAATGATTTTAAAATGGAGCAGTGTGCATCTATTGTTCTTGTTCCTAATAATCCTTTGCAGCAACATTTGGAGAATAGTGAAAGTGAAGCTTTTAGGAAAGAAAGAGATGAGCTTGAGGAAATTTTTCTTCGCCAACCTATTCTCAAGCATGATTTACCGGTGGAAGATTTGGGTACAACACCGCCACCAAAGGAAGATCCTGTTTTTGATTTAAAGCCTTTACCTGATAATCTTAAATATGCTCATATTGATGATAAGAAAATATATCCTGTTATTATTAGTTCTAAGCTTTCAGAGATTGAGGAAGAAAGGTTATTGGAAATATTGAAGAAACACCGAGGAGCTATTGGCTATACTCTTGATGATTTGAAAGGGATTTCTCCTTCTATTTGCCAACATGCTATTAATATGGAAGAAGATGCAAAGCCTGTTGTTGAACATCAACGTCGTCTAATTCCGAAGATGAAAGAGGTGGTAAGGAATGAGGTATTAAAACTTCTTGAAGCTGGTATTATATATCCTATTGCTGATAGTAGATGGGTTAGTCCTGTGCATTGTGTTCCTAAGAAAGGAGGAATGACTGTTGTGCCTAATGATAATGATGAGCTTATTCCTCAAAGAATAGTTGTAGGGTATAGAATGTGCATTGATTTTCGAAAAGTTAATAAAGTTACTAAGAAAGATCATTACCCTTTACCCTTTATTGATCAAATGCTAGAAAGGTTATCTAAAAATACTCATTTTTGCTTTCTTGATGGTTATTCTGGGTTTTCACAAATTGCTGTTAAAGCTAAAGATCAAGAGAAAACCACGTTTACTTGTCCTTATGGAACTTATGCTTATAGGCGTATGCCTTTTGGTTTATGTAATGCTCCTGCTACTTTTCAAAGATGCATGTCTGCTATTTTTCATGGTTTTTGCGAAAGTATTGTAGAGGTGTTCATGGATGATTTTTCTGTCTATGGGAATTCTTTTGATAATTGCTTGCGAAACCTCGATAAAGTTTTGCAGAGATGTGAAGAAACTAACCTTGTTCTTAATTGGGAGAAATGCCACTTTATGGTTAATGAAGGAATTGTATTGGGACATAAAATTTCCGAGAGAGGTATTGAAGTTGATAGAGCTAAAGTTGAAGCAATTGAGAAGATGCCCTATCCGAGGGATGTTAAAGGTATTCGTAGTGTTCTTGGTCATGCTGGGTTTTATAGGAGATTTATTAAAGATTTCTCTAAAATTTCAAAGCCTCTTACTAATCTTCTTCAAAAAGATGTACCTTTTGTTTTTGATGATGATTGTAAGGAAGCTTTTGAAACTCTAAAGAAAGCCTTAACAACTGCTCCTGTAGTTGAACCTCCTGATTGGAATTTGCCTTTTGAAATTATGTGTGATGCTAGTGATTTTGCTGTAGGCGCTGTTCTTGGACAGCGGGTAGATAAAAAATTAAATGTTATTCATTATGCTAGTAAGACTCTTGATGCTGCTCAAAGAAATTATGCTACAACTGAAAAGGAATTGTTAGCTGTAGTCTTTGCTTGTGACAAGTTTAGACCCTATATTGTTGATTCAAAAGTTACAATTCATACTGATCATGCTGCAATTAGATACCTTATGACAAAGAAAGATGCTAAGCCAAGGCTTATTAGATGGGTACTTCTGTTGCAAGAATTTGATTTACATATTATAGATAGGAAAGGTGCTGATAATCCTGTTGCTGATAATTTGTCTAGATTGGAAAATATTGCTTATGATCCTGTTCCTGTTAATGATAGTTTTCCAAATGAACAATTGGCTGTAATAAAGGTGAGCTCGCGAGAGAGCCCTTGGTATGCAGATTATGCTAACTTTATTGTTTCGAAGTATTTGCCTCCAACCTTTTCAGCTCAGCAAAGGAGGAAATTCTTTTATGACTTGAGGCATTATTTTTGGGATGACCCACACTTATATAAAGAAGGAGTGGATGGTATTATGCGAAGATGTGTTCCTGAATATGAACAACAGGAGATATTGAATAAATGTCATGGTAGTGTTTATGGAGGACATCACGCTGGAGATAGAACCGCGCAAAAGGTTCTACAATCAGGTTTTTATTGGCCAACACTCTTCAAAGATGCAAGGAAATTTATTTTATCTTGTGATGAATGTCAAAGAGTTGGTAATATCTCTAGACGCAATGAAATGCCTATGAATTATACTCTTGTTATTGAACCATTCGATTGTTGGGGATTCGACTTCATGGGTCCTTTCCCTTCTTCAGATGGTAACACTCATATACTTGTCGCTGTTGATTATGTTACTAAATGGGTAGAAGCTATACCTACAAAAAGTGCTGATGGTGAGACCTCTTTAAAAATGCTTGTAGATGTTATATTTCCTAGATTTGGAGTACCTAGATATATTATGACTGATGGAGGTTCTCATTTTATTCATGGAGGTTTTAGAAAAACTCTTGCTAAGTATGGTATTAATCATAGAATTGCTTCCGCTTATCACCCTCAAACTAGTGGTCAAGTAGAATTATCAAATAGAGAGATTAAAGCTATCTTAGGAAAGACTGTTAATAAATCTAGAAAGAATTGGGCTAGCAAATTGAAAGAAGCACTATGGGCTTATAGAACTGCTTATAAAAATCCTATGGGAATGTCACCTTATAAAATGGTTTATGGAAAAGCTTGTCATTTACCTCTAGAACTAGAGCACAAAGCTTATTGGGCTGTTAGAGAACTAAATAAAGATCCTAAATTAGCCGGTAATAAGAGGTTGTTGCAATTAAGTTCTCTAGATGAATGGAGAAGTGAAGCTTATGAAAATGCTAAACTCTTTAAAGAAAAAGTTAAGAAATGGCATGATAGAAGGATCATCAAAAGAGAGTTTAATATTGGGGATAAAGTCCTATTGTATCGGTCTCGTCTCAGATTCTTTGCAGGGAAATTACTCTCGAAGTGGGAAGGACCATATGTTGTTGAGGAGGTGTATCGTTCAGGAGCAATTAAAATTAGCTCTCTCCAAGGCAATGCCACACAAGTGGTGAATGGACAAAGACTCAAGCATTATATCTCGGGTGATTCTTATAATGTTGATGTTGATATTATTCAAGTGGAAACACCGGAGGCTTTCATCAAAGGACAAATTGACAGTCCGCCAGAACTGGACTTTGAATAGGTAACAGTACAGGTAATAAAAAGTCCGCGTTTACCTTTCCGAACATTATTTCTGCTGTTTTTAGAAAATATGAAAAATTACGGAATCGAAACGGAGTGGAAAAGACGCGCGAGGGCCCGTCACCACAGGCCGGCGCGGGCCCCACCCTGGCCGCGCCGACCTATGGTGACAGCCCCTCGGCGTCCCGTTTCCACTCGTTTTCGGCCTGGAACCTTCCTTTTGTCGTAAAAATATTTGCTATATAATCCCCCGGACCCCTGGAGGTCCGTAATATCGTTTTCTCGTCGTGTTTTGTTTCGAGCTGTTTTCTGCCAGATTTGTTTTGATCTAGAAGCACCATGGTCTCCAACAACAAGGACAAGGGACCTTTGAAGGAAAATATTCAAGACCCGGAACTGAAGGAAGAAGACGCAAGAGAGGATGAGGAAGAAGTGGAGGAAGCTCCGCAGGACACCAGCAAGCCACCGTTGCAAGTATTGGCGTGATATCAAATCCATCCAACATCAAGAGGAGTGCACGAATCGCTACCGGAGGAGCGGTTCCACGTCATTACTTGGCTCCAAGGACATCTTCTCCGAGCAATTACAACCCTTACCGCAATCTAATCTACGATCGTCAAACTGAAAGGACCCCCAAGGTAGTGTTGCCAAGTAATTGGGATATAGATCGTTCTGACATTGCAGGAGAGATGAAATCTGAAGCTGAAGGATGGGGAAACAACTCTAAGAGTTGGAATTCACCACCTGACATGATTATGAGCCGCGTTGAGCACAACTCGGAGATGATTCGCAACCTCACCTATGAGATTGAAGATTTAAAGGAGCTTGTTAAGAAGCTTGTCGAGAAGAATCCATCACCATCATCACCGAAGGAGTAATTCATCATCGGTATTGGCATCCCCTTGGTTTGTTCCAAGCTTGGGGGAGTGCCGCGGTATCACATCATCACTACCTTTATCTTTTACTATCAAGTAGTGTCATATCATGAGTAGGGAAGTTATCATATGGAATAGTATGCAATGTGGAAGTATCTCTCTTAGTTAGTTATCTATGTATCCGTTGGTGTGAGTTATCGTTATGGAATATTAATGAGAAGTCTTATCATTTACTTTTTGCACACCTTATTTTAGTTTGCAATCTCCATTATATGATTACTCTTGACATGAGTATTGATATCACTTTGGGAGCATCAAGTAAATCTATTTGGTTTTGGCAAACTTAGCATTGGTCAATAGCAACAACATCTTGATGTTTAATAGAAGAGAGAAATACACTTAGATATACTACTCTATTATCTCTATGCTTAGTATTCTAAAGTTAAAATTGCTTGTGCTTATGAGAAAGATGCATGATTGTTTCTATCATATGTATATTTGTTTGTTTCCCTCAACCTTTATGCTTGCTATCAAACCTTGCTAGCCAAAGACCTGTATCGAGAGGGAATGCTTCTCATACATCCATAACCTTAGACCAAACCTATGCCATTTGTGTCCACCATACCTACCTACTACATGGTATTTTCTGCCATTCCAAGTAAATACTTCATGTGCTACCTTTAAATTATTCAAACTATTACTCCTTATTTGTGTCAATGTTCTATAGCTCATGAGGAAGTATGTGGTGTTTTATCTTTCAATCTTGTTGGGCGGACTTTCACCAATGGACTAGCGGCACATCCGCTTATCCAATAATTTTGCAATAAGAGCTGGCAACGGGGTTCCCAGCCCCAATTAATAACTTTCATTAATAATTCTCTTCACATGTTTTGCTCTGATTTATCAGTAAGCAACTTAATTTTGCAATAGACACTCCTCCATGGTATGTGAATGTTGGAAGGCACCCGAGGATTCGGTTAGCCATGGATTGAGAAAGCCAAGGTTGGGGGGAGTGTCATCCTTAATAAAACTAAAATACATGTGTAAACAAAAGAGAAGGGGGATGATCTACCTTGCTGGTAGAGATGCCGTCCCTCATGGGAGCCGCTCTTGGAAGGTTCGTTTGGCAAGGGGGTTAGAGTGCCCGCTACCATTCGTTGACAACAACAAACACCGCTCAAAATCTTACTTTTATGCTCTTTATATGATTTCAAAACTTGAAAAGCTCTAGCACATGATTTAATCCCTGCTTCCCTCTGCGAAGGGCCTGTCTTTTACTTTTATGTTGAGTCAGTAAACCTATTTCTCTCTATCTCAAGCAAGCAATTGAGTTGTTGTGAACCAATCATTTATGCTATGATTCAGTTAATCATGTCTTTTATACTTTCTTGTTTAGTACCAATTTTATCTGAATGAATATGACTTTGAAGTTATCAATGATTATGAGGAGATTGTTATGCTTGAATATGAAGGCTCAGCTATAAAATCTAATATGAAAGCTTTGCTTAGAAGTACAATCCGTTAGTAGTTCTCTGACCAAGAACAAAGTTTGCCATCACCAATTATGATTTCTTATGCACCTTTACTTGTGATTTCTCTTTACTTATTTCAGATGAGTTATATGAGGAAGTTGTTTACTAGAATGTCTTGTGTGAATGAATATGATGCTTCTTGTCCGTATTTTATTTATCGACTCTTCACTCCATAAACATGTGGTCTTGTTTATCGAGCTCAGTTTCGCTTGGGGACAAGCGAGGTCTAAGCTTGGGGGAGTTGATACGTCCAATTTGCATCACTATTTTGTATCATAATTTGCTGTTATTCATTGATATATTTCATATTGGGACACAATACTTATGTTATTTCATCTATTTTGCATGTTTCATCATTATTGGAGGATCAAGCACCGGAGCCAGGATTCTGCTGGAAAAAGCACCGTCAGAACGCAATATTTCGGAAGATCAACTGTGGAAGGAAATTTCACGTAAATTCCTATTTTTCCAGATGACGGAGGGAGCCAGAAGGGGAAGAAGAGGGGAGCCACTGTGGGCCCAGACCACAGGCCGGCGCGGCCCATGGCCTGGCCGCGCCACCCTGTGGTGTGGGGGCCCCACAGCCCCTTTCGCCTCCTTTTCTTCGCGTACTCCTTCGTCCCGAAAACCTAAGCCACAGAGAGGACCTCACGAAGGGTTACAGCCGCCTCTGCGGGGCGGAGAACACCAGAGAGAAAAGAGCTCTCCGGCGGGCAGGAATCCGCCGGGGAAATTCCCTCCCGGAGGGGGAAATCGACGCCATCGCCATCGTCATCGAGCTGGACATCATCTCCATCATCATCATCATCATCTCCACCATCTACACCGCCATCACCACCGCTGCACCTCGTCACCGCTGTAACAATTTGGGTTGGATCTTGATTGTTTGATAGGGGAAACTCTCCCGGTGTTATTCTATACTTGTTGTAGATGCTATTGAGTGAAACCATTGAACCAAGGTTTATGTTCAGATTGTTATTCATCATCATATCACCTCTGATTGTATTCCATATGATGTCTCGTGAGTAGTTCGTTTAGTTCTTGAGGACATGGGTGAAGTCTAAATGCTAGTAGTGAATTATGGTTGAGTAATATTCAATGTTATGATATTTAAGTTGTGGTGTCATTCTTCTAGTGGTGTCGTGTGAACGTCGACTACACGACACTTCACCATTTATGGGCCTAGGGGAGTGCATCTTGTATTCGGTTGCTAATTGCGGGGTTGCCGGAGTGACAGAAACCTGAGCCCCCGTTAGTATATCGATGCAAGAGGGATCGCAGGATCTCAGAGTTTAAGGCTGTGGTTAGATTTATCTTAATTACTTTCTTGTAGTTGCGGATGCTTGCAAGGGGTATAATCACAAGTATGTATTAGTCCTAGGAAGGGCGGTGCATTAGCATAGGTTCACCCACACAACACTTATCAAAACAATGAAGATTATTAAGCCACATGAAGCGAAAGTACTAGACTAAAATCCCCGTGTGTCCTCAAGAACGTTTGGTCATTATAAGTAAACAAACCGGCTTGTCCTTTGTGCTAAAAAGGATTGGGCCACTCGCTGCAATTATTTCTCTCGCATTTTACTTACTCGTACTTTATTCATCTGTTACATCAAAACCCCTTGAATACTTGTTTGTGAGCATTTACAGTGAATCCTTCATCGAAACTGCTGCCAACACCTTCTGCTCCTCGTTGGGATCGACATTCTTACTTATCGAAGATACTACGATACACCCCCTATACTTGTGGGTCATCAAGACTATTTTCTGGCGCCGTTGCCGGGGAGTGAAGCGCTATTGGTAAGCGGAATTGGTAAGGAAAACCTTTACTGTTTGTGCTGATTTTATTTCTGCCTGCTGCTATAAATCATTATGGAGAGATCTTCTCTTCAATTTCTATTTGGGAAATCTACTACTACTGCAACGGTAGTGGATGAAGCGCCAGGTGAGGAAGTAGTACCATATAAAATACCTATGAAAATTATTGAACGTGTTATGGATAACCGCTATGAAGGGGATGGAACTGTCCATCCTGGTGATCATTTATTGTTTTTGCATGAATTATGCGGGTTATTCAAATGTGCAGGTATTTCTATGAATGAAGTTAGGAAGAAACTATTCACTATATCGCTGTCTGGTAAAGCGGCGCACTGGTATAAATTGCTGAAGAATGGTGATTCTATTGATTGGGAGGACATTGTGCCTTTATTTTATTCCAAATTTTATCCTCCAAGTGAAATTCACAAAGATCGGAACCGCATATATAATTTCTGGCCTCATGATGGAGAGAGTATTGCCCAAGCTTGGGGGAGATTGAAGTCTTTAATGCTCAAATGCCCCATTCATGAGCTTCCTGGTAATGTTATTATTGATAATTTCTATGCAAGACTTTCTTTTCAAGACAAGACCTTGCTGGATACTTCTTGTTCTGGATCATTTACACGCAACAAAGAAGAGTTTAAAAGGGACCTTCTTGATCGGATCCAAGAAAATACTGAAGGATGGGAGAACGACAAAGATAGAGAATCAGGTATAATTTATGATTATAAATGCATTGAAGCTTTTATGGATACTGATAAATTTCGTAATATGAGTGCTACATATGGTCTTGATTCCCAAGTTGTTGCAAATCTTTATAAAGCTTTTGCCTCTCATTATGAACTGCCTAAGAAGAATTTTGATAAGTATCATGAACCGTATAAAGATAAAGTTGATTCATCTGTAAACAAATGTGTAGTGATTGAAACTGTTGATAATGTTATTCCTGAAGCTTATATTGAAAAAACTCCTTTCCCTGCTAAAATGAAGGAGTACTCTGTTATATCTAGTGCGGTTAATAAAAGTGAAAAGAAACCTAAAGAACCTGAAGAACAAATTAAAATTGAACCTGCTGTTGCAATAGTTAAAGATCTTGTGACTGAAAATGTGGAGGATGGTCATATTATTTTCTGTGAAGATGCTTCTAATATTGTTTCACATCCTAATAAACCCAAACAAGTTAGTGTTCCTATGCTATCTGTTAGAATTGGTGATCATTGCTATTATGGTTTATGTGATATTGGTGCAAGTGTTAGTGCTATTCCTTATGAGCTTTACACGGAGATTATGCACGAAATTGGTTCTTGTGAACTTGAAGATATTGATGTGGTTATTCATCTGGCTAATAGAGAAACTATTTCTCCAATTGGTATTGTTCGAGATGTGGAAGTTCTATGTGGTAAGATTAAATATCCTGCTGACTTTTTGGTACTTGGTTCTGCTGCTAGTGATCATTGTCCTATCATTTTTGGTAGACCTTTTCTAAATACTTGTGGAGCTATTATAGATTGTAAGAAAGAGAAAATTTTGACTAGATTTGCTGGTGAACCTTATGAATTTAACTTTTCTAAATTTACCAAAACTCCTTATAAAGCTGACTTGCCTAGTAATGATTTTAAAATGGAGCAGTGTGCATCTATTGTTCTTGTTCCTAATAATCCTTTGCAGCAACATTTGGAGAATAGTGAAAGTGAAGCTTTTAGGAAAGAAAGAGATGAGCTTGAGGAAATTTTTCTTCGCCAACCTATTCTCAAGCATGATTTACCGGTGGAAGATTTGGGTACAACACCGCCACCAAAGGAAGATCCTGTTTTTGATTTAAAGCCTTTACCTGATAATCTTAAATATGCTCATATTGATGATAAGAAAATATATCCTGTTATTATTAGTTCTAAGCTTTCAGAGATTGAGGAAGAAAGGTTATTGGAAATATTGAAGAAACACCGAGGAGCTATTGGCTATACTCTTGATGATTTGAAAGGGATTTCTCCTTCTATTTGCCAACATGCTATTAATATGGAAGAAGATGCAAAGCCTGTTGTTGAACATCAACGTCGTCTAATTCCGAAGATGAAAGAGGTGGTAAGGAATGAGGTATTAAAACTTCTTGAAGCTGGTATTATATATCCTATTGCTGATAGTAGATGGGTTAGTCCTGTGCATTGTGTTCCTAAGAAAGGAGGAATGACTGTTGTGCCTAATGATAATGATGAGCTTATTCCTCAAAGAATAGTTGTAGGGTATAGAATGTGCATTGATTTTCGAAAAGTTAATAAAGTTACTAAGAAAGATCATTACCCTTTACCCTTTATTGATCAAATGCTAGAAAGGTTATCTAAAAATACTCATTTTTGCTTTCTTGATGGTTATTCTGGGTTTTCACAAATTGCTGTTAAAGCTAAAGATCAAGAGAAAACCACGTTTACTTGTCCTTATGGAACTTATGCTTATAGGCGTATGCCTTTTGGTTTATGTAATGCTCCTGCTACTTTTCAAAGATGCATGTCTGCTATTTTTCATGGTTTTTGCGAAAGTATTGTAGAGGTGTTCATGGATGATTTTTCTGTCTATGGGAATTCTTTTGATAATTGCTTGCGAAACCTCGATAAAGTTTTGCAGAGATGTGAAGAAACTAACCTTGTTCTTAATTGGGAGAAATGCCACTTTATGGTTAATGAAGGAATTGTATTGGGACATAAAATTTCCGAGAGAGGTATTGAAGTTGATAGAGCTAAAGTTGAAGCAATTGAGAAGATGCCCTATCCGAGGGATGTTAAAGGTATTCGTAGTGTTCTTGGTCATGCTGGGTTTTATAGGAGATTTATTAAAGATTTCTCTAAAATTTCAAAGCCTCTTACTAATCTTCTTCAAAAAGATGTACCTTTTGTTTTTGATGATGATTGTAAGGAAGCTTTTGAAACTCTAAAGAAAGCCTTAACAACTGCTCCTGTAGTTGAACCTCCTGATTGGAATTTGCCTTTTGAAATTATGTGTGATGCTAGTGATTTTGCTGTAGGCGCTGTTCTTGGACAGCGGGTAGATAAAAAATTAAATGTTATTCATTATGCTAGTAAGACTCTTGATGCTGCTCAAAGAAATTATGCTACAACTGAAAAGGAATTGTTAGCTGTAGTCTTTGCTTGTGACAAGTTTAGACCCTATATTGTTGATTCGAAAGTTACAATTCATACTGATCATGCTGCAATTAGATACCTTATGACAAAGAAAGATGCTAAGCCAAGGCTTATTAGATGGGTACTTCTGTTGCAAGAATTTGATTTACATATTATAGATAGGAAAGGTGCTGATAATCCTGTTGCTGATAATTTGTCTAGATTGGAAAATATTGCTTATGATCCTGTTCCTGTTAATGATAGTTTTCCAAATGAACAATTGGCTGTAATAAAGGTGAGCTCGCGAGAGAGCCCTTGGTATGCAGATTATGCTAACTTTATTGTTTCGAAGTATTTGCCTCCAACCTTTTCAGCTCAGCAAAGGAGGAAATTCTTTTATGACTTGAGGCATTATTTTTGGGATGACCCACACTTATATAAAGAAGGAGTGGATGGTATTATGCGAAGATGTGTTCCTGAATATGAACAACAGGAGATATTGAATAAATGTCATGGTAGTGTTTATGGAGGACATCACGCTGGAGATAGAACCGCGCAAAAGGTTCTACAATCAGGTTTTTATTGGCCAACACTCTTCAAAGATGCAAGGAAATTTATTTTATCTTGTGATGAATGTCAAAGAGTTGGTAATATCTCTAGACGCAATGAAATGCCTATGAATTATACTCTTGTTATTGAACCATTCGATTGTTGGGGATTCGACTTCATGGGTCCTTTCCCTTCTTCAGATGGTAACACTCATATACTTGTCGCTGTTGATTATGTTACTAAATGGGTAGAAGCTATACCTACAAAAAGTGCTGATGGTGAGACCTCTTTAAAAATGCTTGTAGATGTTATATTTCCTAGATTTGGAGTACCTAGATATATTATGACTGATGGAGGTTCTCATTTTATTCATGGAGGTTTTAGAAAAACTCTTGCTAAGTATGGTATTAATCATAGAATTGCTTCCGCTTATCACCCTCAAACTAGTGGTCAAGTAGAATTATCAAATAGAGAGATTAAAGCTATCTTAGGAAAGACTGTTAATAAATCTAGAAAGAATTGGGCTAGCAAATTGAAAGAAGCACTATGGGCTTATAGAACTGCTTATAAAAATCCTATGGGAATGTCACCTTATAAAATGGTTTATGGAAAAGCTTGTCATTTACCTCTAGAACTAGAGCACAAAGCTTATTGGGCTGTTAGAGAACTAAATAAAGATCCTAAATTAGCCGGTAATAAGAGGTTGTTGCAATTAAGTTCTCTAGATGAATGGAGAAGTGAAGCTTATGAAAATGCTAAACTCTTTAAAGAAAAAGTTAAGAAATGGCATGATAGAAGGATCATCAAAAGAGAGTTTAATATTGGGGATAAAGTCCTATTGTATCGGTCTCGTCTCAGATTCTTTGCAGGGAAATTACTCTCGAAGTGGGAAGGACCATATGTTGTTGAGGAGGTGTATCGTTCAGGAGCAATTAAAATTAGCTCTCTCCAAGGCAATGCCACACAAGTGGTGAATGGACAAAGACTCAAGCATTATATCTCGGGTGATTCTTATAATGTTGATGTTGATATTATTCAAGTGGAAACACCGGAGGCTTTCATCAAAGGACAAATTGACAGTCCGCCAGAACTCGACTTTGAATAGGTAACAGTACAGGTAATAAAAAGTCCGCGTTTACCTTTCCGAACATTATTTCTGCTGTTTTTAGAAAATATGAAAAATTACGGAATCGAAACGGAGTGGAAAAGACGCGCGAGGGCCCGTCACCACAGGCCGGCGCGGGCCCCACCCTGGCCGCGCCGACCTATGGTGACAGCCCCTCGGCGTCCCGTTTCCACTCGTTTTCGGCCTGGAACCTTCCTTTTGTCGTAAAAATATTTGCTATATAATCCCCCGGACCCCTGGAGGTCCGTAATATCGTTTTCTCGTCGTGTTTTGTTTCGAGCTGTTTTCTGCCAGATTTGTTTTGATCTAGAAGCACCATGGTCTCCAACAACAAGGACAAGGGACCTTTGAAGGAAAATATTCAAGACCCGGAGCTGAAGGAAGAAGACGCAAGAGAGGATGAGGAAGAAGTGGAGGAAGCTCCGCAGGAACACCAACAAGCCACCGTCGCAAGTATTGGCGTGATATCAAATCCATCCAACATCAAGAGGAGTGCACGAATCGCTACCGGAGGAGCGGTTCCACGTCATTACTTGGCTCCAAGGACATCTTCTCCGAGCAATTACAACCCTTACCGCAATCTAATCTACGATCGTCAAACTGAAAGGACCCCCAAGGTAGTGTTGCCAAGTAATTGGGATATAGATCGTTCTGACATTGCAGGAGAGATGAAATCTGAAGCTGAAGGATGGGGAAACAACTCTAAGAGTTGGGATTCACCACCTGACATGATTATGAGCCGCGTTGAGCACAACTCGGAGATGATTCGCAACCTCACCTATGAGATTGAAGATTTAAAGGAGCTTGTTAAGAAGCTTGTCGAGAAGAATCCATCACCATCATCACCGAAGGAGTAATTCATCATCGGTATTGGCATCCCCTTGGTTTGTTCCAAGCTTGGGGGAGTGCCGCGGTATCACATCATCACTACCTTTATCTTTTACTATCAAGTAGTGTCATATCATGAGTAGGGAAGTTATCATATGGAATAGTATGCAATGTGGAAGTATCTCTCTTAGTTAGTTATCTATGTATCCGTTGGTGTGAGTTATCGTTATGGAATATTAATGAGAAGTCTTATCATTTACTTTTTGCACACCTTATTTTAGTTTGCAATCTCCATTATATGATTACTCTTGACATGAGTATTGATATCACTTTGGGAGCATCAAGTAAATCTATTTGGTTTTGGCAAACTTAGCATTGGTCAATAGCAACAACATCTTGATGTTTAATAGAAGAGAGAAATACACTTAGATATATTACTCTATTATCTCTATGCTTAGTATTCTAAAGTTAAAATTGCTTGTGCTTATGAGAAAGATGCATGATTGTTTCTATCATATGTATATTTGTTTGTTTCCCTCAACCTTTATGCTTGCTATCAAACCTTGCTAGCCAAAGACCTGTATCGAGAGGGAATGCTTCTCATACATCCATAACCTTAGACCAAACCTATGCCATTTGTGTCCACCATACCTACCTACTACATGGTATTTTCTGCCATTCCAAGTAAATACTTCATGTGCTACCTTTAAATTATTCAAACTATTACTCCTTATTTGTGTCAATGTTTTATAGCTCATGAGGAAGTATGTGGTGTTTTATCTTTCAATCTTGTTGGGCGGACTTTCACCAATGGACTAGCGGCACATCCGCTTATCCAATAATTTTGCAATAAGAGCTGGCAACGGGGTTCCCAGCCCCAATTAATAACTTTCATTAATAATTCTCTTCACATGTTTTGCTCTGATTTATCAGTAAGCAACTTAATTTTGCAATAGACACTCCTCCATGGTATGTGAATGTTGGAAGGCACCCGAGGATTCGGTTAGCCATGGATTGAGAAAGCCAAGGTTGGGGGGAGTGTCATCCTTAATAAAACTAAAATACATGTGTAAACAAAAGAGAAGGGGGATGATCTACCTTGCTGGTAGAGATGCCGTCCCTCATGGGAGCCGCTCTTGAAAGGTTCGTTTGGCAAGGGGGTTAGAGTGCCCGCTACCATTCGTTGACAACAACAAACACCGCTCAAAATCTTACTTTTATGCTCTTTATATGATTTCAAAACTTGAAAAGCTCTAGCACATGATTTAATCCCTGCTTCCCTCTGCGAAGGGCCTGTCTTTTACTTTTATGTTGAGTCAGTAAACCTATTTCTCTCTATCTCAAGCAAGCAATTGAGTTGTTGTGAACCAATCATTTATGCTATGATTCAGTTAATCATGTCTTTTATACTTTCTTGTTTAGTACCAATTTTATCTGAATGAATATGACTTTGAAGTTATCAATGATTATGAGGAGATTGTTATGCTTGAATATGAAGGCTCAGCTATAAAATCTAATATGAAAGCTTTGCTTAGAAGTACAATCCGTTAGTAGTTCTCTGACCAAGAACAAAGTTTGCCATCACCAATTATGATTTCTTATGCACCTTTACTTGTGATTTCTCTTTACTTATTTCGAGATGAGTTATATGAGGAAGTTGTTTACTAGAATGTCTTGTGTGAATGAATATGATGCTTCTTGTCCGTATTTTATTTATCGACTCTTCACTCCATAAACATGTGGTCTTGTTTATCGAGCTCAGTTTCGCTTGGGGACAAGCGAGGTCTAAGCTTGGGGGGAGTTGATACGTCCAATTTGCATCACTATTTTGTATCATAATTTGCTGTTATTCATTGATATATTTCATATTGGGACACAATACTTATGTTATTTCATCTATTTTGCATGTTTCATCATTATTGGAGGATCAAGCACCGGAGCCAGGATTCTGCTGGAAAAAGCACCGTCAGAACGCAATATTTCGGAAGATCAACTGTGGAAGGAAATTTCACGTAAATTCCTATTTTTCCAGATGACGGAGGGAGCCAGAAGGGGAAGAAGAGGGGAGCCACTGTGGGCCCAGACCACAGGCCGGCGCGGCCCATGGCCTGGCCGCGCCACCCTGTGGTGTGGGGGCCCCACAGCCCCTTTCGCCTCCTTTTCTTCGCGTACTCCTTCGTCCCGAAAACCTAAGCCACAGAGAGGACCTCACGAGGGTTACAGCCGCCTCTGCGGGGCGGAGAACACCAGAGAGAAAAGAGCTCTCCGGCGGGCAGGAATCCGCCGGGGAAATTCCCTCCCGGAGGGGGAAATCGACGCCATCGCCATCGTCATCGAGCTGGACATCATCTCCATCATCATCATCATCATCTCCACCATCTACACCGCCATCACCACCGCTGCACCTCGTCACCGCTGTAACAATTTGGGTTGGATCTTGATTGTTTGATAGGGGAAACTCTCCCGGTGTTATTCTATACTTGTTGTAGATGCTATTGAGTGAAACCATTGAACCAAGGTTTATGTTCAGATTGTTATTCATCATCATATCACCTCTGATTGTATTCCATATGATGTCTCGTGAGTAGTTCGTTTAGTTCTTGAGGACATGGGTGAAGTCTAAATGCTAGTAGTGAATTATGGTTGAGTAATATTCAATGTTATGATATTTAAGTTGTGGTGTCATTCTTCTAGTGGTGTCGTGTGAACGTCGACTACACGACACTTCACCATTTATGGGCCTAGGGGAGTGCATCTTGTATTCGGTTGCTAATTGCGGGGTTGCCGGAGTGACAGAAACCTGAGCCCCCGTTAGTATATCGATGCAAGAGGGATCGCAGGATCTCAGAGTTTAAGGCTGTGGTTAGATTTATCTTAATTACTTTCTTGTAGTTGCGGATGCTTGCAAGGGGTATAATCACAAGTATGTATTAGTCCTAGGAAGGGCGGTGCATTAGCATAGGTTCACCCACACAACACTTATCAAAACAATGAAGATTATTAAGCCACATGAAGCGAAAGTACTAGACTAAAATCCCCGTGTGTCCTCAAGAACGTTTGGTCATTATAAGTAAACAAACCGGCTTGTCCTTTGTGCTAAAAAGGATTGGGCCACTCGCTGCAATTATTTCTCTCGCATTTTACTTACTCGTACTTTATTCATCTGTTACATCAAAACCCCTTGAATACTTGTTTGTGAGCATTTACAGTGAATCCTTCATCAAAACTGCTGTCAACACCTTCTGCTCCTCGTTGGGATCGACATTCTTACTTATCGAAGATACTACGATACACCCCCTATACTTGTGGGTCATCACCCACCAAGATAGTGGGTCGGGCCAAAAACACAGGTGGGTCCCACATTCCTGTTAATGGGCCGGCCCATTTGGTATGTGGGGTCCACCATATAGAAGTGGGCCGGCCCAACAAGATAGTGGGCCGGGCCAAAAACACAGGTGGGTCCCACCTTCCTATTAAAGGGCCGGCCCATTTACCATGTGGGACCACCATAGAGCAAGTGGGCCGGCCCAATAAGCATGTGGAGCCCATTATCGTGTAACCGGGCCGGCCTACTAAAGAAGTGGGCCGGCCCAAAATGAAAGTGGGTCCCACACTACTGTAAGTGGGCCGGCCCAATCTGTTGTAGGGCCCTACTTGTTTGACTAGTCAACTTGCATTAAATTTCATGAGCCTAAAATCTGATTTCAATGATACACACAAGTACATACACAAATAAAACAAATAGGAAAATTACAAGGCAATTAATGTGCCCAAATAAAAAAATTACATAGAATCATTGAGGACTTCTATTAGCATCATCAATAACACGTTGACATTTGGCAATCGCCTTGATTGAATCTTGTGTACTCTTTGTCAACATATCAGCTACAGATCTTAAAGCAGCAATACCATGTCTTTTATAAAGTACAGCCTTGAGATATTTACTGTTTGATGAAAGAAATGGTCTAGGTTGACGGCTATGAGAAGATGCATCAGAAGAAAGATCAGAACTTTTTGTGGGCCTCACTTCTAATGAAGATTGCTTCATCACAACTGCATTCTGATAATAATGCAAAAAGAGTTAAACGATGAACTATGCAAACATTTATTATGCAATGTAGATATAAGATAATAACAAGTTGCATAAATAAGACATGTATGGAACTTGTACTAAGCACAAACTTACATCATAATGTTGCACAGGGTCGCTACAGATCCTTTTTTGGCGACTATCTTCTAATGATGACTGCTTCATTAAAACTGCATTCTGGTAACATTGTAAACATAGTTACAACAATTAACTATTCAAACATGTATTACGCAATGTAGAGATCAGATAACAGCATGTAGCAGAAATAAGCACAAGATAAGATAAGATGCATGTACTAAGCACATACTGGCTCACTGCAGGTCCTTCTCTTGCGTGCACTAGTCGTGGTCAACATGCCTATCATTTTAGGTTCAGCCATCAAGTGAAATGCTAATCCTCCTGCTCCATTGTCCTTAATCTGTGTTTAGATATCACATTTAAGACCAAGTCAGCTGGTTTCAAATAACAAAAAACTTGAGCTGCCAAATGAATAAGCCAATATTTACCAGATATCAGATTAAAACCAACTAGATGTTGCTTTGCATGAGATACGAATTTCAGACATTCAGATTTAGAGTAGGGTAATGCCAAGGTTTTACACATAAAGTAAACTGGCATTAAGAATGACCAAATGTCAGGTTCAAATCACCCTCGAAGTTTCTCCAAGACAAGCATATCAAATAGGCAGAAACATAGTAAAGCATGAATGGCATTGCTATGGCAGGGTTCCAAGTGTTAATCTCTTGCATAAGGAACAATGCATATAGGTTATAGATAATAACGGAAGTAAACTGCCAAAATTACCAACCACGAACTCAGATTCCAACCTTACCTAGCGTCCCCGCTGTTAATGTTGGATGTTCTAATAAGTGGTTCGCATGATCAATCCCTAGGAAAAATAACATTGACAAGTCAGTCTACGATAATACAAAGACCAGACATGCACGCAGCAATAACTATATAAGCTAAAGACGAGGTATAAGAGCAAGCAGATTGGAAATGCACATAGCATGATTATAAAAGCAGTGTGAGAATAGCAGACACGAGAAAACAGCTAGCGGTGAGCTAATGACGTGGTATAAGAACAAGCAGATTGGAAATGCCCATAGCACGACTATAAAAGCAGTGCGACAATAGCATGCAGTACAAAAACAGTTGGCAGCAAATGAATGGGTACAAGGCTATAAATATGTGGATGCACACAGGTGTCAGTAGAATGAACAGGATGGTAGCGACCGGATAATGCTTTTGTACTGTACAATATTTAAACAAACTTCATGCGAAGCAACACATCAAGAAAGTTAACGGCATATGAGATCTGCAAATAACTACACAAAACATGGCTAAAGAAACACCGCGATCTAACGGGCCAGCGTACTAACCAAGCTGCGGCGGGGTGGACGGGGGCGGCAACTTGCATTCCAGCGGCGGCGAACGCGGGAGACGATGAATCGACCCTGTTTCAGTAGAAGCGGGCGTTAGTGAAGCAGATCTGGTTGGCTGGCAAGGTATTCGGTGAAGTTGATACAGCCGCTGCGGCGAGGTAGTCGGTGGCGAGGTCGGCGGTGAAGCAGATCCGTCGGTGGCGAGGTCGGCGGTGAAGCAGATCCGTCGGTGACGAGGGCGGCGGGGGAGCGGATCAGGTGGGTGGACAGCCAACACGATCAAGGCTACGCTGTGGAGGAGTATGCCGGCGGCGAAGCAGATCTAGTACTGTAGAGAGTCAGAGCTTTGGCGTGTGAGAGTATTTTTGAGCTAATGGGGCGAATGGTTGGTGGGTGGGTGTGGGCCTGTGGGGAGGGTTCGGGATCTAGGCAAGATATTTCATTGTTACCGAATGAGCCCTCCATGGTCGGTGGGTTGTAGCTTCCGGACCAGGGTTAAAAGGGTAAAACTGGTCACGGGATTTTCGAATGGATGCGGCGGGATGATTTGGCGCGCGGCCGAAATTTTCAGTTTCAAGCTACGAGCAGAACGACAAAAATAATGTTCTTCCCCAGGGAGCTCTCATTTCTTCCTCTTCTCTTTCTCTCTCGAGTCTCTCCCACTCCCCCGGCTCCTCTCCCCCTTCTCTCCGGCGGCCTCGCCGGCCGGAGACGAGGCCGACTTCTCTCTGTATATTGTACACCCTCCGAACTAAATTAATTGATTCAACTTTCCTTAGACGTGTATGTATCTAGAGTAAAAACATGTGTGGATACATCCATATTTAGATAAGCAAAGTTGAGTCAGCTAATTTGGATCCGAGGGAGTTAGTGTTGTTGTAAGCTTAGATCCAGTGTTTCCCATGAGCAGAATGGCGCAATGGAGTCGGGGATCTCGTCATCGGCTTCAGATCTGGCCTATGGTGAATCTGGCGGATCTTGCCGGCCAAACCCCGATCTGGTGCCATCAATGTGATGGCGCTAACGGTGAGGCTTGCTTTGGTCAGTGCTTCAGATCTGGCCAATGGGGAAGTCAAGCTGCTAAAGTTCACAAGCTCGGGGCATACGACGGCGTCATCCGTCTTGCCCGTGCACATCTTGGACTTTCAGCGACCCTTCTCAGAGCCAATATGCCGTTGCTGAGGCCCTTCTTCTCCTTCGTCCTGGCGACTACCGGCGACACCGTCCCAAGTGGTGCGTCCCCGGCGACGGAGTTGCTGGAAAGGATGCGGAGCAGAGATCTGATGTGCGGTCGAGAAGGACTCGATTGATTTTCTTCTATATGTTTTGGGGTCCTTTTTGTAAAGTTGCAGGTTCTATTAGTTATTGTCTAGTACTTTTGGTCCTCTATGTAATTTTTTGGACTAGTTTCCATTGGCACTGATAAACTTGAATTTTGACAAGTTCACGGGGAAAAAAATTCCTTTGCACATATGGCCTATCATGTATAAACATTCTTGAGATTTAAACTATATGTAATGTGCCATGCATTAACCCTAAACCATATATATGTAACTAACCCTAGCTGATCAAACCCTACTTAATTAAAACAAATAACCCTAAACTATACGCATGCACTTTATGCGCAAAGGCGCGGGTGCCTCTAATAATGTGTGTGCGCACTCGATCGATGATCCCTAAACCTTATACAACCCTGAAACCCTAATCCCTAATCCCTAAACCCTAAACACCCTAAACACTAAACCCTAGACCCTAAACCCTAACCCTAAACCCTAATTAAACCCTATATATAGGCCAACGACACTTAATTGTGCATCAAGCAGGCCAGGGGTGCCTCGCGGTCCTCTAATTAAATTAAATGTGCCATGCATTAACCCTAAACCATATATATGTAACTAACCATAGCTAATCAACCCTACTTAATGAAAACACATAACCCTAAACTATACTAGCTATAACCCGATCTAATAAAAACATGCTCTATATATAGCAGCTAGCTAGCAAACCGTAGATTAACACCAATTAATATATACATGGCCTATATCGATCATGTTGTATAACATATCCCTGAGATTCATTAATTAATTATATAATTATCGTGATAAATTAATTAACTTTAATTTTGACAAGTTCTCTCGAATGAAAACACATTTGATTAAGTTGCCTCATAATATATATATATAATTAGTGTGCATGCATGGCCTACCATGCATTCGTGCATATATTTTAATGTATATTTGAACATATTCTTGGGGATTTCAATCTCTCTCTCTCGATCATCTATATATCGTTGGTGGCCAAAAAACACACATATATATGCATGCAATTTATGCGTAAAGGCGCGGGTGCCTCTAATAATGTGTGTGCGCACTCGATCGATGATCCCTAAACCTTAAACAACCCTAAAACCTTAAATCCCTAATCCCTAAACCCTAAACACCCTAAACACTAAACCCTAAACCCTAGACCCTAAACGTACCCTAACCCTAACCCTAACCCTAACCCTAAACCCTAGCTAATCCTAAACCCCAATTAAACCCTATGTATAGGCCAACGACACTTAATTGTGCATCGATCGAGCGGGTCATGGGTGCCTCGCGATCCTCTAATAAAATTAAATGTGCCATGCATTAACCCTAAACCATATATATGTAACTAACCCTAGCTAATCAACCCTACTTAATTAAAACACATAACCCTAAACTATACTAGCTAGCTATAACCCGATCTAATAAAAACATGCTCTATATATAGCAGCTAGCTAGCAAACCGTAGATTAACACCAATTAAAATATACATGGCCTATATCGATCATGTTGTATAACATATCCCTGAGATTCATTAATTAATTATATAATTATCGTGATAAATTAATTAACTTGAACTTTGACAAGTTCTCTCGAATGAAAACACATTTGATTAAGTTGCCTCATAATATATATATAATTAGTGTGCATGCATGGCCTACAATGCATTCGTGCATATATTTTAATGTATATTTGAACATATTCTTGGGGATTTCAATCTCTCTCTCTCGATCATCTATATATCGTTGGTGGCCCAAAAAACACACATATATACGCATGCACTTTATGCGTAAAGGCGCGGGTGCCTCTAATAATGTGTGTGCGCACTCGATCGATGATCCCTAAACCTTAAACAACCCTAAAACCCCTAAATCCCTAATCCCTAAACCCTAAACACCCTAAACACTAAACCCTAAACCCTAAACCCTAACCCTAACCCTCTACCCTAGCTAACCCTAAACCCTAATTAAACCCTATGTATAGGCCAACGACACTTAATTGTGCATCGAGCAGCCCAGGGGTGCCTCGCGGTCCTCTAATTAAATTAATTGTGCCATGCATTAACCCTAAACCATATATATGTAACTAACCCTAGCTAATTAACCCTACTTAATTAAAACACATAACCCTAAACTATACTAGATATAACCCGATCTAATAAAAACATGCTCTATATATAGCAGCTAGCTAGCAAACCGTAGATTAACACCAATTAAAATATACATGGCCTATATATATCGATCATGTTGTATAACATATCCCTCAGATTCATTAATTAATTATATAATTATCGTGATAAATTAATTAACTTGAATTTTGACAAGTTCTCTCGAATGAAAACACATTTGATTAAGTTGCCTCATAATATATATATAATTAATTAGTGTGCATGCATGGCCTACCATGCATTCGTGCATATATTTTAATGTATATTTGAACATATTCTTAGGGATTTCAATCTCTCTCTCGATCATCAATATATCGTTGGTGGCCAAAAAACACACACATATATATATACGCATGCAATTTATGCGGCGCGGGTGCCTCTAATAATGTGTGTGCGCACTCGATCGATGATCCCTAAACCTTAAACAACCCCTAAAACCTTAAATCCCTAATCCCTAATCCCTAAACCCTAAACACCCTAAACACTAAACCCTAAACCCTAGACCCTAAACCCTAACCCTAACCCTAACCCTAACCCTAAACCCTAGCTAACCCTAAACCCTAATTAAACCCTATGTATAGGCCAACGTCACTTAATTGTGCATCGAGCAGCCCAGGGGTGCCTCGCGGTCCTCTAATTAAATTAATTGTGCCATGCATTAACCCTAAACCATATATATGTAACTAACCCTAGCTAATTAACCCTACTTAATTAAAACACATAACCCTAAACTATACTAGATATAACCCGATCTAATAAAAACATGCTCTATATATAGCAGCTAGCTAGCAAACCGTAGATTAACACCAATTAAAATATACATGGCCTATATATCGATCATGTTGTATAACATATCCCTCAGATTCATTAATTAATTATATAATTATCGTGATAAATTAATTAACTTGAATTTTGACAAGTTCTCTCGAATGAAAACACATTTGATTAAGTTGCCTCATAATATATATATAATTAATTAGTGTGCATGCATGGCCTACCATGCATTCGTGCATATATTTTAATGTATATTTGAACATATTCTTAGGGATTTCAATCTCTCTCTCTCTCGATCATCAATATATCGTTGGTGGCCAAAAAACACACACATATATATATACGCATGCAATTTATGCGTAAAGGCGCGGGTGCCTCTAATAATGTGTGTGCGCACTCGATCGATGATCCCTAAACCTTAAACAACCCCTAAAACCTTAAATCCCTAATCCCTAATCCCTAAACCCTAAACACCCTAAACACTAAACCCTAAACCCTAGACCCTAAACCCTAACCCTAACCCTAACCCTAACCCTAACCCTAAACCCTAGCTAACCCTAAACCCTAATTAAACCCTATGTATAGGCCAACGACACTTAATTGTGTGCATCGAGCAGGCCAGGGGTGCCTCGCGGTCCTCTAATTAAATTAAATGTGACATGCATTAACCCTAAACCATATATATGTAACTAACCCTAGCTAATCAACCCTACTTAATTAAAACACATAACCCTAAACTATACTAGATATAACCCGATCTAATAAAAGCATGCTCTATATATATAACAGCTAGCTAGCAAACCGTAGATTAACACCAATTAAAATATACATGGCCTATATCGATCATGTTGTATAACATATCCCTCAGATTCATTAATTAATTATATAATTATCTTGATAAATTAATTAACTTTAATTTTGACAAGTTCTCTCGAATGAAAACACATTTGATTAAGTTGCCTCATAATATATATATAATTTTAGTGTGCATGCATGGCCTACCATGCATTCGTGCATATATTTTAATGTATATTTGAACATATTCTTGGGGATTTCAATCTCTCTCTCGATCATCTATATATAACGTTGGTGGCAAAAAACACACACATATATACGCATGCACTTTATGCGTAAAGACGCGGGTGCCTCTAATAATGTGTGTGCGCACTCGATCGATGATCCCTAAACCTTAAACGTACAACCCTAAAACCCTAAATTAATTATCGATCTCCCTGTGATTCATTAATTAATTATATATATAATTATCGATGATAAATTAATTAACTTGAATTTTGACAAGTTCTCTCGTATGAAAACACATTTGATCAAGTTGCCTAGCTCATAATATATATATAATTAGTGTGCATGCATGGCCTACCATGCATTCGTGCATATATTTTGATATATATTTGAACATATTCTTGGGGATTTCAATCTCTCTCTCTCGATCATCTATATATCGTTGTTGGTGGCAAAAAACACACATATATATACGCATGCACTTTATGCGCAAAGGCGCGGGGTGCCTCTAATAATGTGTGTGCGCACTCGATCGATGATCCCTAAACCTTAAACAACCCTAAAACCCTAATCCCTAATCCCCTAAACCCTAAACACCCTAAACACACTAAACCCTAGACCCTAAACACCCTAAACACTAAACCCTAAACCCTAGACCCTAAACACCGTAAACATTAAACCCTAAACCCTAAACACCCTAAACACTAATTAAACCCTAAACCCTAGACCCTAAACACTAGACCCTAAACCCTAGACCCTAAACACCCTAAACACTAAACCCTAAACCCTAGACCCTAAACACCGTAAACACTAAACCCTAAACCCTAAACACCCTAAACACTAATTAAACCCTAAACCCTAGACCCTAAACACTAGACCCTAAACCCTAGACCCTAAACACCCTAAACACTAAACCCTAGACCCTAAACACCGTAAACACTAAACCCTAAACCCTAGACCCTAGCTAAACACCCTAAACACTAAACCCTAAACCCTAGCTAACCCTAAACCCTAATTAAACCCTATATATAGGCCAACGACACTTAATTGTGCATCAAGCAGGCCAGGGGTGCCTCGCGGTCCTCTAGTTAAATTAAATGTGCCATGCATTAACCCTAAACCATATATATATAACTAACCCCTAGCTAATCAAACCCTAGTTAATTAAAACACATAACCCTAAACTATACTAGCTATAACCCGATCTAATAAAAACATGCTCTATATATAGCATGCTAGCTAGCAAATTAAACGGTAGATTAAAACCAATTAATATATACATGGCCTATATCGATCATATGTTGTATAACATCTCCCTGAGATTCATTAATTAATTATATAATTATCGATGATAAATTAATTAACTTGAATTTTGACAAGTTCTCTCGAATGAAAACACATTTGATTAAGTTTCCTCATAATATATATATAATTAGTGTGCATGCATGGCCTACCATGCATGCATTCGTGCATATATTTTAATATATATTTGAACATATTCTTGGGGATTTCAATCTCTCTCTCTCGATCATCTATATGTCGTTGGTGGCCAAAAAACACACACATATACGCATGCACTTTATGCGCAAAGGCGCGTGTGCCTCTAATAATGTGTGTGTGCGCACTCGATCGATGATCCCTAAACCTTAAACCCTAAATAAACCCTAATCCCTAATCCCTAAACCCTAAACACCATAAACATTAAACCCTAAACCCTAGACCCTAAACCCTAACCTCCTAACCCTAAACCCTAAACCCTAATTAAACCCTATATATAGGCCAATGACACTTAATTGTGCATCAAGCAGGCCAGGGGTGCCTCGCGGTCCTCTAATTAAATTAAATGTGCCATGCATATATATGTGTTTAATTTGGGGATTTCAATCGCTCTCTCGTATGTAGCTCTCTCTACCTCTCTCTCTCTCTCTCTCTCTCTCTCTCTCTCTCTCGGCCAACAACACACACATGCACTTTGTGCGCAAAGGCATGCGCCTCTAATAATGTGTGCGCAGTCGATCGATCTAGTTTTGATTAATCATAGCACACAAATAAAGAAGTTGTATTTGAATCCACACAACCTAATCTAAAACACATAACCCCTAACATGGCCTAATTAATTAACCCTTCTCGATCTCTACCTAATTAGTGGAAATTGCACAAAATCAAAAGGGGTCCCTCACTAATTATGCATATCTGCTAGATTGTGATAAACTTTTGCCACATATATATTTGGTGGATGGGTGCATCTTGGCATGTAAACAATTAGTGTTTGCAAATGGCGTTGTCAAAATTTATGTACAAATGATTTCTTTCCATCCAAAGTGCATAAAATGGGAGTTTTAATGAAGAAAGTACAAATAAAACAGCTCAACATGCTTCCACACCCCGATTTTCACACGAAGTAGAGCATATTTAAAGGATAATTCCAGAGTTTTACTATTTTTCAAGCAACTTTGCTAATTTTCCCCCACTCACATGACTTTATGTCGATTTAACGAAAATATGGCGAATTTAAACTACATGGGCGGGATAGTTTGAATTGTGCGCGCGGCAAAGGGAACCGCCTATTCCTCAACCTTGTGCACGGCAAATTACACACGCAACTCCATTAAACGCCACCTACCGACCTTAATTATCACCCCGGCGGCCCGGCCGCATGACCCCCCACCCACCCGTACACAACTTATCCCCGTCCGTGCGAAGAGCTTCCCCTCCCCGTCCCGTCCGTGCGAAGAAGAAGCTTCCCCTCCCCGTCGTTCTTCTCGAGACGCACCGGCGGTCAAGTTGATCCACGGTAGGGCTGCTATCTCTAGCTCAATCATGTATCGGGCAAGACAGCCTAACGATTTATATTTTCTTGATGCTGCTAAAAAAATTCGTCAGTATGCTCGAACTAATTGGCACTTTATAGTTTTCCGCTCGATTTGTCATCGATCAATTTGTTCATTTGCGTGGGCATATAGAGTCAGTTCTGCACTCGATCCGTTAATTTGCTGAAATGCCATGGCAGAGTTTTGTACACGATCTGTTTGCTAAAATGTCGATGGGCATTTTTTGTTTTGTACTCGACATGATTGCTGAAATGCATAATCATGTAGTATAGTTTTGTACTCGATGGATATACATTTCCTACTTCGCCTTAAATTAATCACCAACCACTGTATCTCATAATTAAACAGATGGACAGAACTTGGATACTGCATGGACACTTATGTTCCCCTTCATATATAAATGGTGTTCAACCCTTTATGGGGTTTATTAGAGCTCATGATGGTCACAACCTGGACGTGTATTGCCCGCGCTGCACATGTATGAATGGTGAGAAGAGGCCTCACCCTGTAGTGGCAGATCATTTACACATTTTTGGGATGGACCGCACATATGTTAGGCGGGTTTAGCATGGTGAACCATATAATGATCCTTTAGCAGGAGAAGCAGATCTTGCTCACACTGTATGTGTGCTGGCATATGTAGTTAATTATTTATATTGATGCTGCCGCTGTTTCAATCAATAGTTTGCATTGCTGTGCAAGGTTCTGTACTCAAATTTAACTTGTTGCAGATGGATGGACGGGAAGGAGAGAAAAAGCGCTTGCTTCAGGAAACGGGTTTCAGCTCTGGGACATGTGCTGTGCCAGATGAGAAGGTAAATATGTAAAACGGCATTTGTTCAGGTTGCATCCCTTAGATGTTTGTCTAATCGGTTGATGTACTAATTGCAGAAGCATAGAGTTGAAGAGGTCTCTCAGTTTGATGGGAGATTTGAAGATGAATCTCAGTTTGATGCACCTGTGGATGGTACTGATGACGAGCCTTTCATAGACGAAGGTCCTGCACCTGAGATTATCCAGCCTACAGAAGGAGGCCGTGGACCGAGTACACAGCTTTGCGTTGAAGTGGATGCACGCCCGGAGATCATCACGGGCGTCCGGGTAGTCTCAAGACCACCCAGCCCTGATGCACCTGTGGATGGTACTGATGACGAGCCTCTCATAGACGAAGGTCCTGCACCTGAGATTATCCAGCCTACAGAAGGAGGCCGTGGACCGAGTACACAGCTTTGCGTTGAAGAGGATGCACACCCGGAGATCATCAGGGGCGTCCCGGTAGTCTCAGGACCACCCAGCCCTGATGCAAAATGTTGAGCTACTTTATGATTCGTACTCTTATGTTCTGGTGCTGTAGTATGTTATGATTTGTACGCCTTTGGCGCTAGATTAAGCATTCAGTGGATGATCGCGTTGCAAAATTCGACACCCACACAATCAGTTCATCGTATGAGTAGTAGCACAATTACTTCTACAGCGATTCCTGCCAGCGCATTAGTTGGTAGCATGAAACACTTTCAGGTACTCCCCTCTGATTCATATTAATTGACTCAATTCTGTCTAGATATGGATGTATCTAGATGCATTTGTTAACTAGACTAACAAACTTGAGTCAGTTAATATGAATCCGTGTAAACCGCCCAAGTCCTCGAGCAGCTAGTTTATTGACTCTGGACTCCAAGCCTCTCGCGGCAAGCCATCGACGAAGCTTTGACCAGATCTTGGCCCGCAATTTTTTTTGTGTGGCGAATAGCAAAGCTTTGACCAGTTCCTCTCGGGATACAGCACGCCGGTGAGCTTGCACGGTTGCCATGAGCACTTTCCGGCGGAACTTCCTCTTCAGCGCCCTCAAGCCGCTGCTGCGAGACAGCACGCAGTGCCTCGAGGTGGACGGAATTCTGGATCTCAGGGCGGGTGGTCCGCATCGTCCGGGAACGATCTCCAGCGGGTTAACGAGGACATGCATGGCGGCCAGGGGATTTGTTTTTTGTTTTTTTTTTGGTTTGAGCTTGGGATTTGGGGTTTTTTCGGATAGGGGAGGAGGAACCGAGGAAGAGGAAGGAACAGCCGCGTGCTTGGCGCGTGGCGGTGTGCTTGAATTTCGAATTTTTGTGAAATGTTTCATTTCCCCGCTACAATTCGGGGGTTTCTTGACGCGCCAATGCGTCCCGCCGGGCAGCTTCAAGTAAATTTGGGGTGCCACACTATGGGCCCTAGTTTCAGTGAGACATGTAATGACTAGTCACATCAGTAAGTTCACTGTGTAATAAAATATGTTACCCCTCCCCTTTATGTAGCACCCCTTCTCTCCCGATCGAGTGCCGATTGCCGACGGATGCAAGCCGCTAGCTCGATCCCCTCCTTTCGCCTCCACCGTCCAGGCATCCAGCTTGGAGGGGCAAGCTGCATCTAGCCCAAGCGGATTAGGTAGGACTAGTAATGTTCTCTCCTTTCTCGAGATCGGTTCTTTTTTCCTCTCCTCGATATCTTGCGCATCTCTTTCCTATTCTGGGCGAAGGGGTGTCTTTCTGGTCACCCTCGAGCTGGGAGTGATTGATGGGGGTGGGGGGCGGGGGCTACCTTTGCTTGGATTGGGGTGTTCTTCCTTTATTTGTCGACATTTGCAACCTTTGTAGTTTCTGCTGATCCTCACTGTATCTTTTGTCAGCTTGTACAGGAAAGGTAAGACCTCGGCGGTGGGGGCAATGGAGCGTAAGGCCACCACGCATGTGGGCAGTTGGCTGAGCCTGAGCTGCGTCCCCAGCCCCGCGAAGCAGGTACTCCGTTTGCTTATCCACTCTTTACCTTTTAAGTGTCTCTCTGGTCTCTGCATCCTCAATCTGTTCCTGTTCTGGAATATGCTTAAAGTAGCACATGTCTTCAGCTGTTTGTGCGTAAAGCCTCTGTGACACCATGCTCTATATTCTCTGTATCAGGTTGGTACCTCCAGGTTCCGTGCTGAGGCTATGGGGAACGAGAATAGCGCCCCACCTGCTGCAGGAGCATGGCCCGATCTGCAGCACAAGAAGCGAAATGCCACTGCCGAGCTGGGCAGGGACCGCCCAGGGGTAATTTTTTTAACCAACTTACCATGATGTAGTCTGAATCTGATACTCCCTCAGATCCAAATTAATTGACTCAACTATCTGTAGATACGGATGTATCTAGATGTGTTTTAGCTCTAGATACTACTGCCTCCATCCCAAAGCTTTGGGCTTATATTATTTTTAGAAAGTCAAACTATACCATGTTTGACTAAGCTTTTACCAAAAATCAGTAACATGCAAAATACAAAATTAATATCATTAAATAGATAATAAAATATATTTTCCTACGGTATCTACACAGTATTATATTTGTTGATAGAATGTTCTAAAATTTTGGTCAAACTTTGCTTGTTTTGATTTCTCAAAAATAAATAAGGCTTAAGCTTTTGGATGGTGGTAGTACATTCATATCTAGACAAAGCTGAGTTAACTAGTTTTTTTGTCTGTCCATAGCTAGTGTTCACGCTGCAAAAGGCTAAGAGCATCCACTATATGCATCAGTCTATCTCATACAGTAATTCAATATCACTGCTGAGGTCTGCCTTTTGTTTTGCTATTCATATGCAGACTGAAACTTTAGGGCCTTTACTCAAAAGGAAGATCAAAACTGCGGCTGATCAGGCTGCCAGTATGTTGATGCCGCCCCCATCTTCTAAATGCCTCTACAAGCACAAGGCCACGCACCAGCTGGGTGGTGATCTTTTAATGAATATGGTATATTTTCTTAATCCACAAAACATGCCTTGATTTTTCTCTGTTTATTGTCGGTTTTTTCTATGCTTGCCAAAAGTTTACAACAACAACAACAACAACAACCAAGCCTTTCAGTCCCAAACAAGTTGGGGTAGGCTAGAGTTGAAACCCATAAGATCTCGAAGCCAAAAGTTTAGAAACACCAAATTCGTTTGCTTACAATCATCATACAGTAATGTTCATCTACTCCAGTTCCCCTAACCCAACATAAAATGATGTTAATTACGATTTTTAGATTAAAAGAGCACCATTAGGCGCTGTTAATTACGACTTTGAGATTAAAATGTCATTTGCAATTGTTAATTACAATTTTGAGACAATTGGTTAGTTTAACCTCGATCTCTTCTGCTCTCCATTTTTCCCAACCGAACAAAAATGTAACCATTCCATTCCTCTGAAATGGAACCATTCCATTCCATTCCACGCTGTTTCAGAACCGAACACACCCTTGCATTGTTGTGAACTGTTGTCCATACACGGCCATACCCTTCCACTTACATCTAGCACTATATGCATCAGTCTGTCTCAGAGTCATTCAATATCACTGCTGAGATCTGTTCCCATTCTTATGCAGGCTGAAACTGCTGCGCCTTTACTCAAGTGGATGCAAAATGAGGCTAATGAGGCTGCTGTGAGGACGATGGTGCCGGCACCATCTTCCGAAAACCTCTACAAGCACGAGGCCATGGGCCAGCTGGGTGGTGACCTTTTAATGAATCTGGTATATTTTCTTAATCCACATACATGATTTCATTATTATCTGTTTAATTACTGTTGGCTTTGTCTAATGCTTACCAAAAGTTCAGAAACACTGCGTTTGCTTACAATCATCATACACTAATTTTTCACTTTTCAGTCTGTCTCATCCAGTATATAAACTGTTGATTTCCATTGGCTTCTTTTGTAATCATTTGCATTGTTGTCAACTGTTCTCTATGCACAACCCTATTCTTCCACTTACACCCCGCACTATTTGCATCAGTCTATCTCATAGATTTATTAAATATCAATGATGAGTTCTGTTGCTATTCATATGCAGGATGAAACTTCTGTGCCTCTACTCAAATGGATAAAAAATGATCCTGATGAGGCTGCTGTGAAGACGATGGTGCTGCCACCATCTTCTGAAAACCTCCTCAAGCACAAGGCCACGGGCCAGCTGGGTGGTACCCTTTTCAGTAAGCAGGTATATTTTCTTAATCCTCATACATGATTTGATTTTTGTCTGTTTATTGCCGGCTTTGTCTAATGCTTACCAATAGTTCAGAAACACACACACCTATTCTTCCACTTACATCCAGCACTATATGCATCAGTGTCTCATAGATTCATTTTATATATCACTGCTGATGTCTGTTGCTCTTCAATTTTTATATGCAGACTGAAACTGCTAAGCCTTCATTGGTCAAAAGGATTGCAACTGCTGCTGATGAGGCATCTGCAGAGGCTGCCACCAAGTTACTGTCAGCCCCACCTTCTGGATGCTTATATAAGCTCAAGTCCAAGGACCAGCCGGGCCGTAACCATCCAAGGGTTCGGGTATATTTTCTTAAGCCACATATACATGCCATGATTTATGTCTGATATTATCACTGGCTCTGTCTAATGCTTTTTGGAATTCGGAAACACCAAATTAGCATGCTTATATTCATCATACACTAATTTTTCACTGTTCAGTTTGTAACATAGTGTTATGCACTTGCTTGTCAACATTTGCATTGCTCTGAACTATGCACTTTACACAACCTAATTCTTCCACTTACGTTCAGCGCTACGCACCAGTAGTACCTCCCATGTTTCCTTCACCATCCCGATGCCGAGCTTGCGGGAATATGGCGGGCCCATGTACATACCCCGCATATAACACCTCCTATGGCTCTATCTACCTTTCTAGTAGCTCCTTCACAGAGTTACAGGTATGTATTCTCAGTGGTTTAGCATGAATTGGCATATAGTAAAGTCTTGTTTTTAGTCTTCCTGCTTCTTACATTTGTATCAATTTTCACATGCAGACTGTACCTTGTGAACTTCGTCCAATGATTAACCAGATGTGTCCGCATGAAGGATCTTTCACTATGCATGGCAATGGCAAATTGATGAACACCTACACGGTCTATGAGGTGTATGTCTACAAGACGCAGGCCATCACATATTTGTATGGACATGATTGGAGAAAGTTTGCTTTTGACTACGGTCTGAAGAAGGGCGACGAGCTGAGGATCAGAAACTCAAACGGGCAGATATACGTAACTGCTTACAGAGTTGGAGACACTTCCAAATATATAATATGTAACTTTTTTCTACTCATATCTTTTGATAACTGCATTCTGAGCAGTTGTTCTAAACCATTCCCTCTGTTCTAGCTTGCTGGGTTTAACATGATCAAAGCTGCAGATCCCCTGATGGAACAGGAGCGGATGTCACAAAGGGCAACCACACCAGCACCGGCACCGGCTTCCCACTCTCCTGCATCAGCACCGGTTCCTGTACCAGCTCCGTTTACTGCATCTACCCAGCAGTCCCCTACATCAGCATTGGTTCCTGTAGAGGCCCCATATACTACACATGCCCAGCAGGCTCCTGCATCAGCACTGGTTCCTCTAGCTGCACCGTTTACTGCACCTGCCCAACAGTCTCCTGCATCAGCACCGGTTCCTCTAGAGGCACCGTTTACTGCACCTGCCCAGCAGTCTCCTGCATCAGCACCAGCTCGTGTACCAGCCCAGGCTCATGCACCTGCCCCAGCCAGATCACCGAGGTCTCAGCTCATTGCTGTGGCCACCCGTGTGGTGACCAGGACGCATCTGAAGGCTATGTTCGTGAGTATATGACAGCATAACTGCTCTTATCTTGATGTCTTCTCTGCTCAAAGTCTCACATGGTTCAGTGCATTGGTGCCATTGACTAATTTTTGGTGGTATCTCTTGCTTTGAATCAGAAATTGCCTAAAAGTATCTCCAAGGATCTCAATGCTGGCCGAAGGGGCAAGATATCCCTCGTCATGGAGAGTGAAGGTCTCACCGTGGAGGGACGGTACTCTGTCAGTCCCACAGATGGCCGCTTGGCTGTTACTTCCAGGTGGAAAAAGTTCATTGACGGTGCCAAACTTCGCATTGGATCAAAGTTGAAGGTCAAGATCTTTCGATGCCGCTGTGACATGCTGGTCATAAAGTTCGCGGTTGTCTAGTTCTGTTGTCCCATGAGCCCTTAGCAAATGCATTTGTAGTTATACTTATATAAGGTTATCTTATCTGAACTGCTAATTAATTGTATGGGTGGTAAAACTCTGGCAAGCTTTTGCTCTTAGCAAGTATGTATGTATGATCAGCTATTATGATAACTAATGTTTGTGTTCATCTTAATTTGCATTTCCGTTTTAGAAAAAAACTTAATTTCTATTTTGGCTGACCTGTTAGAGAACTATCAGATTGAACCCACAACATGATTCATATAGATTCATTACACCGAGCCACATGTCTTGACCTTGCGATACACTACTTCCATTAATTAGTGCAAGAAGGCTTACCTGAGCTGCCTGAACCATGGCAGATTCGAATCCACCTTATCTATCTAGAAATACAACCTTTGCAGAAAGAGGATTTGCAGTATGGGGAGGCTGACATTGGGGACCCATGAGCCAGCAGCGTCGTCAACGTTTTAAAGGTGGCAGGAGATCGAAAGAAAAAATAAGCCAAAAATCAGTTGGTAAACAAATTCAAGAAAAGAAACATTTACCTTTCTGAGAGGATGACATGCGGGACCCATGAGGCAGCAGCATCCTCAACTATTTCAAGGCGGCAGGGGATCAAAATAAAAAAGGAAATAGCCAGAAATTAATTAGGGTCAAAAATAAATCCATCAAAGGAAACTTTTATTGTTCATAGAGGATGACATGTGGGACCGACTTGCCAGCTGCGTCGTCATCGTTTCAAAGGGGGCAGGGGATCAAAAGAAAAAGACAAATAGCCAGAAATTAGGGGAAAAAATAAATCCAACAAAGAAAACTTTTATTGTTCATAGAGGATGACATGCGGGACCCATGAGCCAGCAGCTTCCTCAACGTTTCAAAGTCGGCATGAGATTGAAAGAAAAAGGCAAGTGACAAATATCAGGAGCCAAAAATAATCCAAGAAAAGAAACTTTATTGTACATAGAGGATGACATGCGGGTCCCATTTTGTAGCAGCGGTCTCAACGCTTCCAAGGCGGCACAGGACCGAAAAATGAAGTAGCCAGAAATCAGGGTGGTGAAAAAAATCCAAGAAAAGAAAGATTTCAATTGGGCTGTATCTGGACATCTGGGCCTTCGAACTATCCTGCTGGGCCTTTTGACTCGTACAATTTCAGCCCACTCCAAAACAGGAAAGGTCGGATTTTTCTCAAAAAAACAGGAAAGTCCTATGCTTCGCAAAAACAAAAAACAAGGAGATTCAACATATAAGTTTGTTTATGTAGATATAAAGATTTAATTTATCCGTTTGCAATAGCTCAGAGCGAAATACAACGTTTATTGTCTGCAAAATAAAATATCACATGTTTCTTGTACGGGGAGGCTGACATCGGGGACCCATGAGCCAGCAGCGGAGTCAACGTTTCAAAGGCGGCAGGGGATCGAAAATAAAAAAAGCCAAAAATCAGTTGGTAAAAAAATACAAGAAAAGAAAACATTTATCGTTCTGAGAGGATGACATGCGGGACCCATGAGGCAGCAGCATCCTCAACGTTTCAAAGTCGGCATGAGATCGAAAGAAAAAGGCAAGTGACATAATATCAGGAGCCAAAAATAATCCAAGAAAAGAAACTTTATTGTACATAGAGGATGACATGCGGGTCCCATTTTGTAGCAGCGGTCTCAACGTTTCCAAGGCGGCACAGGACCAAAAGAAAAATGAGGCAGCAGCATTCTCAACAATTCCAAGGCGGCAGGGGATCAAAAGAAAAATAAAGGAAATAGCCAGAAATTAATTAGGGGTCAAAAATAAATCCACCAAAGGAAACTTTTATTGTTCATAGAGGATGACATGTGGGACCGACCTGCCAACAGCGTCCTCATCGTTTCAACGGGGGCAGGGGATCAAAAGAAAAAGGCAAATAGCCAGAAATTAGGGGTAAAAATAACTCCAAGAAAGGAAACTTTTATTGTTCGTAGAGGATGACATGCGGGACCCATGAGCCAGCAGCTTACTCAACGTTTCAAAGGCGGCATGAGATCGAAAGAAAAAGGCAAGTGACCAAATATCAGCCAAAAATAATCCAAGATTTATTGTACATAGAGGATGACATGTGGGTCCCATTTTGCAGCAGCGGTCTCAATGTTTGTAATGCGGCTTGAGATCAAAAGAAAAAGAAAGTAGCTAGTAATTAGGGGGTGAAAAAAATCCAAGAAAAGAAAGTTGATGGACATAGAGGATGACATGCGGGTCCCTTGAACCAACAGCTTACTCAACGCTTCAAAGGGGGCAGGGGATCAAAAGAAAAAGGCAAGCCAAAAATCAGAGGGTGAAAAAAATCCAACAAAGGAAACTTTTATAGCACATAGAGGATGACATGCGTCCCATGAGCCAGCAGGTTCCTCAACGTTTCAAACGTGGCATGGGATCGAAGAAAAGGCAAGTGACCAAATATGAGGTGCCAAAAAACTCCAAGAAAAGAAAGTTGATTGCTCATAGAGGATGCGGGTCCCATTTAGCCGCAGCGGTCTCACCGTTTGAGAGGCGGCAGGGATCAAAAGAAAAAGTCAAGTGACCAAATATGAGGTGCCAAAAATAATCCAAAAAATGAAAGTTTTATAGTACATAGAGGATGACATGCGGGTCCCATTTAGCAGCAGCGGTATCACTGTTTGAGAGGCAGCAGGGGATCGAAAGAAAAAGTCAAGTTACCAAATATGAGGTGCCAAAAAAATCCAAGAAAAGAAAGTTTTATAGTACATAGAGGATGACATGCGGGTCCCATTTAGCAGCAGCGGTATCACCGTTTGAGAGGCAGCAGGGGATCGAAAGAAAAAGTCAAGTGACCAAATATGAGGTGCCAAAAAAATCCAAGAAAAGAAAGTTTTATAGTACATAGAGGATGACATGTGGGTCCCATTTAGCAGCAGCGGTATCACCGTTTGAGAGGCGGCAGGGGATCGAAAGAAAAAGGTAAGTGACCAAATATGAGGTGCCAAAAATAATTCAAGAAAAGAAAGTTTTATAGTACATAGAGGATGACATGCGGGTCCCATTTAGCAGCAGCGGTATCACCGTTTGAGAGGCGGCAGGGGATCGAAAGAAAAAGGTAAGTGACCAAATATGAGGTGCCAAAAATAATTCAAGAAAAGAAAGTTTTATAGTACATAGAGGATGACATGCGGGTCCCAGTTAGCAGCAGCGGTATCACCGTTTGAGAGGCTGCATCGAAAGAAAAAGGCAAGTGACCAAATTTGAGGTGCAAAAAAACTCCAAGAAAAGAAAGTTGATTGCACATAGAGGATGACATGCGGGTCCCATTTAGCAGCAGCGGTCTCAACGTTTCCAAGGCGGCAAGGGATCAAAAGAAAAAGGAAGTAGCCAGAAATCAGGGGGTCAAAAAAATCCAAGAATAGAAAGAATTTTGGTTCATAGAGGATGACATGCGGGACCCATGATCCTGCATCGTAAACGGCTCGATCGGAGAACGTTGAACGAGATGGCGCGATCTAGAAAAAAACAATGCCAGAGAGGCTGCCATCTGGGCCCTACATCCCTCGGCGGTGCGGATTTGCGTTGACTCGGCCGGCGAACCCGAGATTTCGAGATGCACCACGTCCCGGGCCACCATACGCGACGTTTTGGCCGCTTTCGTCGGGCTAGGTGGCCTCAAAAACGAGAAAAAGTTTTGACATGCACCATGGAGGGACCAAAATCGTCGGCCATGGTACACCAGCAACCACGGCGCGACTTCAACTTCGTCGGCCATGGCAACTTTTCTTGTAGTGTGACCCTTTATGGGTCACTTGCTGTTGTAAGTTCTTTATAATGTAATACAGTTCCACGTTACTTGTTTCTAGCTTCTGCATCCACTCTAGTTCCCACTTCTTTGACCTAGATCGGCTTTTATAAGTTTCCTCGTCCTCAGGAAACCCAATGATCCAAGGAACATCCGGCCCAAAGCCTCGTGTTCGTCCTGGATGTTCCTTAGTTTTGAGAGCCTTTGTCAGTTCGTCATTCTCTCTGTCGGATTTGAACTTGCCTTCTTCAACCTCTTTGATTTCTTCAAGAAGCTGATTGTGGGTACAATAATTATTTCATTATTGTGTATAAGTTGCCTGTTTGTGGGTCATACGATGACCCATGCACAAGTATCCAATTTCTTGCCTTCAGGGGCCAACCATCCGTAGCTGGCTTGATCCCTGGAACGCGCATTTCGGCCTCAGCTTTATCCCACTTAGGCATGGCAATCCTGTAGCCACCTATCCCCGATGATGGTGATATATCATGTTCGAAGTATTCTGCTTATTCGTTGCCGACCTCTTCTTATCTAGATCTCACTCCTTGTACTTTAGAAATGCGTCCCAGTATTCTTCCTGCTTCTCAAGATAGCCGGCTGGAACTTTATTTTTCTCGAGATAAGACTCGTATAACCTTTTCTTGAAGGTCTAGAATTATGTGGCCATCTTCGTAAGAGCCCACTCCTTGAATTTACGCCTCATGGCGTCTATTAGCGCAATTGTCGCCAAGACCGGTAGGGTGAAATGTTTCATTAGAGATTCCTAAAGTTCCTCTTTGGTACTGTTGGAGACAAAAGTAACCATGTCTGCCTTTGGCTTATTCCATTCCCGAACGGTGATCGAGATGTTCTCCCGAATAACAACCCCGCATTGATTTATAAATGCTTTTGCGTTTTCTTTTGGAAGCAACGGTTCGCCAAGTTGGGAGACTTCTTCAATTGGTAGATGCACATTATCGCCAAGAGGTTTGTCCCCGCCTCGTGTCCTTTTAGAAGACTCTCCCGATGCGGAGGTCTAAAAGAAGAAACATTCGTTAATATAAATATAAATAAATAAATATATATATATAAGTAATGCATATATGTAGTGATCACCATATGCTTAATAATACCTCGCCAAAATTATATCAGAAATGATCGCTTGTTTCCACTTTCGTCTCTTGTCGAGGGGGCTCCTCGGCAATGCCCTCCGATAGGGGCTTCGGGTTGATAGAATCCTGCAAGCTGACACGACACATCGATTCACAAACAAGCGGAGAGAGCGATTTACCCAGGTTCGGGGCCCTCGATGAGGTAAAACCCTTACGTCCTGCCTTTCTAATCTTTGATTATGAAGATAATGGTTTACAATGGGGTGCCGAAGGGTTCGGCTGAGATCTCGTCGAGAGGCTAAGTGCTGCGGCGACCTAGCTCTAGACTTTTGGTGGCTAAGATTGCTAAGATTGTACGTGTCCCTTGGCAGCCCCTCTCCTGGCCTTTATATAGGAGGCCAGGTCTCAAGAGGTCTAACCGAGTACGACTAGATTTACAATAGTTTTATCTCCAAACTTTCCTTGTTCGGTTCCTTCCTTGTCTTGCCCGCCAAGGAATCTTCTGTTGCGCCATCCAAGTGGCACATCTTGTCATCGGATACCTTCATGGGCCTCCAGCTGGTCGTATAGGGTAGGGCAATGTCGGTTACCCGAAGGGTAATGCCCACGTCAGCCCCCGAGTGTCTAGCCGAAGATAGTTCGGGTAGAGACTAAAGCATGCCTCCACCTAATGTTCTTCTCCTGGATCGTTCGTTTATCCCGCATCGCATCATCATCTTCTATCGGGTGCGCGTCCAGCGCTCCCGATGGGAGTAGCCCCCGAGTCTAGGTACGGATGCTTGTTATCCGTGCGTAGACTCAAGTTGTACCACTCAAACATTTTCCTCTGCCGAAGTTTTGCTACACGTCTTCATGGGCCATCCGATACATTTGTACCAAGGCTTCTTCTCTTGATAAGTTTTCCATACGCAAGGGATAATGAATAACGACCCAACTTTTGTGGTTAACCGCCGATGGCAAACGACGTATCCTACACAGAATCATGTCCCCGGGCATGATCCTGGAGTGCAAAAATTTCTATCGGGTGCGCCCGGCTCCCAATGAGAGTAGCCCCCGAGTCTAGGTGCGGATGCTCGCGATCCGTACATAGACTCAAGCTCATCATCCGATACCTTACACATTTCTTCGAATGCTTTGATCGTCCCTCATGACGTCACTGATGATGTTATTGTTACCCTGATTCTGACTGACAGACGTGAACCGCCAGGCCCATTTTACCTCTCGCCTAGCTCAAAGTACATCCGTTTTTCTCATAGTTACCAAGGCGCTCCTCGATTTCCGCGATTAACAACGGAGAAAGGGTCCTCTTCTTAAAATTTCTTAGAAAAAGAATCTTAGTGTTCTCTCACATTTGCCACAGCATCCTCCTATCCTTCTACCTTCTCTCACAATGTCGCGCCACCACCGTTTCTTAGATCTTCTCCGATCTCACGATGGTGAAGAAGAAGAATCCCCACAGCCACCGCCAGCTCCACGAGCGGTGGCGCCGCCGCTAAGGCCTCCTCGACCTTCCGAAGAGGAGCGCTGCAGATGCTCCTCCCCAGCTCCGGCGCCGCCGACCACCGAGCTTATCAACCGTAGCCAAACCCGGAGATCGAAGCAGCCCTCCATCACAAAGCGTGACGAGAAGAGGCCCGAAGCTTTGGGCTAATCTCCTCCGATGAGGGAACGTGATTCTCCCAGGTGCGATCTCTCGGCCCAATCCTTCCGCTGGTTTTACCGTGATGTTCCCTGTCATTCTTGTATCGGGGTCTCTCGCTTCCTGCTCACGAGTTTCTTCATCATCTTCTGCGGACTTACGAAATCCAACTGTGGCAACTCACCCCTAATTCAATCCTCCATGTTGCTGTGTTCATTACCCTTTGCGAGGCGTTCTGGGCATCGAGACTCACTTTGGGTTGTGGAAGAAAATTTTCTTCGTAAAGAGATACAGTAGTAGCAACGGATCCTTTGTTATTGGGGGAGTGGGGTTTGTTGCTTGTTCGAGGTTAATTATTTCAGTTTCCCAATGAAAGAGTCCATGCAAGGATGGAGACTGAAATGGTTTTATGTTAAAGATTCCTCAACAACCGAGTCCCAGCTTCCTTGCTTTGCCGATGTCCTTGAAGCCAAGCCTAAGCATTCTTGGAAGAACATTCTTTCTCCCGACGAAAAGACAACAGCCGATGAATTATTTGCCAAATTTCTCGAATAAAAATGACTGCCCAAACCATGGTTGGCACAGAGGTGGCTGTGTTCTTGAAACGTCGGTTCAACCAATCATGGCCAGGAATCGCCCAATGTGGTTGTATTCAGGTCCAAAGGATGAAACCAGGATAAACATCATTGAACTGTCGGAAAAGGAGCTGCTTGATGAAGTTCGCCGCCTTACTCTCTTTAGCCACAAGACTCGATCCCATTGACATCGTCTTATCCTCCCCTTGATGCCGATCATCCGCCGACGAGGTAAATTTTTTATATTCTCATTACCCTGCTCCATTCTGCCGACACGACTACTATTGTTCGTATTCACTTTTTCTTCGACAGATTCCCATAATTTCGAAACCTGCACGATTTACCAAATGACACTTCCGAGGGAAGAGGTTCCTCGACTCCTGAGAATTTTTGTAGAATATACGAACTCAAAGAATGAACACGATGATCCGATAGATTCTGGCTGTTTTTGCCGATCCTCCACCCTCGCCCATGATACTTGCAACACAAATGGGCAGGTGTGATGACGACGCCGATGGATACCTTTATTAATGCAGCTGAGGAAGAGGCCAAAGCCGCCTATGAAGAGATCAAACGCGGGTTTTGCCGATGAAGATGATCTATTTGATTGTAGTGCCTTTTCCTGAATCCGTATGTTGCTTTCACCATTCTTATAATTTTTGCCAGCCATTCCCTTTCGTGAGTGACGAAGGTCTCATCGAGCCCCGCCTAAGAAGGCCAAATCTGATGCCGCACCGCCGACGTCGCAGCTTCCGGCTTCGGCTCCTACCGCAACCCCGCGGCCCAAATATCGACAGCTTCCTCCCTTTCTAAAGGGAAGGATGTTCCTCCGATGCCGCCGCCACGACCCTTCCTTCAGTGGAAACCTGTAAGTCTTTCATAAACCTTCATAAATTTGCCTTGATTGATGGCTCTTTGTCAAACATTTGTTTTTTCCCTTTTCTTAAGTATCTACGGGGCGTTATATCTTCTTTGGAGGCCTTCGCCTCCCAATTCACTTCCTCGAGGCAGACAAGGTTCGGCTGCATAAGGAAGTTAAATCTTCTTCCTCGAAATCGGACGGTGCCGTCAAAATAGCCGCCGCAGCTCGCCAGGAAGTCGACTCCCTCAAAGAGGAACTCGGCAAGCTAAAGGAGAAGCTGAAGGAAGAGGAAACCTCTAGGTTGGCCGCCGAAGCTCGGGCAGCCGAAAAAGATGATCTTCTGCGCCAATCTTCATTGGCTTTGCTTGGTAACCCCTCTTTATGCTTCCTTAGCGACTATTACTTTGCAAATCTAATCCTTTGATAGTAATCTTTTCCATTTCATCCCTTTTCAGAGGCCGCCGACATCCCTGTTGATGCTTTGGATAAAATTCCAAACAACTCTCTGGCAAACAGTGTGTCGATGACTGATATGTCTCAAACGTATCTATAATTTCTGATGTTCCATGCTTGTTTTATGACAATACCTACATGTTTTGTTCACACTTTATATCGTTTTGATGCATTTTCCGGAACTAACCTATTGACGAGATGCCGAAGTGCCAGTTCCTGTTTTCTGCTGTTTTTGGTTTCAGAAATCCTAGTAAGGAAATATTCTCGGAATTGCACGAAATCAACGCCCAGTATCTTATATTTACACGAAGCTTCCAGAACACCCGAGAGGAGCCAGAGGGGGCCACAGGCCCCACACACCATGGTGGCGCAGCCAGAGGGGGGGCGCGCCGGGCTAGTGTGTGGGCCCCCCGTAGCCCTTCCGAATCCGCCTCTTCGCCTATAAGAAGCTCCCTGACCTAAAACACGAGACGAATAAGCCACGGTACGAGAAAGTTCCAGAGCCGCCGCCATCGCGAAGCCAAGATCTGGGGACAGGATTCTCTGTTCCGGCACGCCGCCGGGATGGGGAAGTGCCCCCGGAAGGCTCCTCCATCGACACCACCGCCATCTTCATCACCGCTGCTGTCTCCCATGAGGAGGGAGTAGTTCTCCATCGAGGCTCGGGGCTGTACCGGTAGCTATGTGGTTCATCTCTCTCCTATGTACTTCAATACAATAATCTCATGAGCTGCCTTACATGATTGAGATTCATATGATGATGCTTGTAATCTAGATGTCATTATGCTAGTCAAGTGGGTTTTACTTATGTGATCTCCGGAGACTCCTTGTCCCACGTGTGTAAAGGTGACAGTGTGTGCACCGTGTGGGTCTCTTAGGCTATATTTCACAGAATACTTATTCACTGTTATGAATGGCATAGTGAAGTGCTTATTTATATCCCTTTATGATTGCAATGTGCTTTGTATCGCTACTAGTCTATGTGCTACTCATGTGATGTTATTAAAGTAGTCTATTCCTCCTGCATGGTGTAATGGTGACAGTGTGTGCATCGTGTGGTTCTTGTCGTAGATTATGATCATAATCTCTTGTAGGTTATGGAGTTGATTATCGCTATGATAGTATTGATGTGATCTATTCCCCCTTCATAGTGTAAAGGTGACAGTGTGTATGCTATGTTAGTACTCGGTTTATTTTGCAAAGATCTATTATGCTCTAAGGTTACTTAAACATGAATATCGAATGTTGTGGAGCTTGTTAACTCCGGCATTGAGGGTTCGTGTAATCCTACGCAACGAATGGTGTTCATTATCAAACAAGAGTGTATGTAGCACAAATGAGAGAAGTTATTATTTATTATGCGATCAATGTTGAGAGTGTCCACTAGTGAAAGTATGATCCCTAGGCCTTGTTTCCACCACAAAGAATTGCTTCCCACGCCAGCAAGCTATTTTCTGGCGCCGCTTGTTTACTGTTTTACTGCATCTTTACTTTCTGCAATATTACCACCATCTATACCACCTGTGTTTTACTATCTCTTCGCCGAACTAGTGCACCTATACATCTGACAAGTGTATTAGGTGTGTTGGGGACACAAGAGACTTCTTGCTTTGTGGTTGCAGGGTTGCTTGAGAGGGATATCTTTGACCTCTTCCTCCCTGAGTTCGATAAACCTTGGGTGATCCACTTAAGGGAAAACTTGCTGCTGTTCTACAAACCTCTGCTCTTGGAGGCCCAACACTGTCTACAGGAAAAGAAGCGTGAGTAGACATCAAGCTATTTTCTGGCGCCGTTGCCGGGGAGGAAAGGTAAAAGGTACTCACACTCCGGATCTCGGCTACTAAGCTATTTTCCGGCGCCGTTGTAAGTACTCGAAGCTATTTCCTTTAGATCCTGCAATTGCATCTTTTGGTTTCTTGTTTACACTAGTTAGGCATAATGGACAACAATGAGCTTCTTATTTTATTTCCTGAGTTAAGACATGGATTGTTTGATGCGAAAATTAAAAAACCTATGGAATCTTATTTGCATGCTAGTAGCAATGATATTAGTATGAACGCTTTGAACACCATTGTTGTTAATGATATGGAAAATTCTAAGCTTGGGGAAGCTGGTTTTGATGAGCATTGATACGTCTCCGACGTATCGATAATTTCTTATGTTCCATGCTACTTTATTGATGATACCTACATGTTTTATACACATTATATGTCATATTTATGCGTTTTCCGGAAATAACCTATTGACGAGATGCCGAAGTGCCAGTTCCTGTTTCTGCTGTTTTTGGTTTCAAATCCTAGTAACGAAATATTCTCGGAATTGGACGAAATCAACGCCCAGGTTCCTATTTTGCCCGGAAGCATCCAGAACACCCGAGAACCAGAGAGGGGCCACGTGGGGCCCACACATGGTGGCGGCGCGCCAAGGAGCCAGGGCGCGCCGCCCTAGTGTCTGGCCCCACCAGGCCCCCTCCGAGGCTGCCCTTTCGCCTATATAAAGTCCCTGACCTAAAAACCCCGGGGGAATAAGCCACGGTACGCGAAACCTTCCAGAGCCGCCGCCATCGCGAAGCCAAGATCTGGGGGACAGAGTCTCTGTTCCGGCACGCCGCCGGACGGGGAAGTGCCCCCGGAAGGCTTCTCCATCGACACCGCTGCCATCTCCACCGCCATCTTCATCAACGCTGCTGCTCACATGAGGAGGGAGTAGTTCTCCATCGAGGCTCGGGGCTGTACCGGTAGCTATGTGGTTCATCTCTCTCCTATGTACTTCAATACAATAATCTCATGAGCTGCCTTACATGATTGAGATTCATATGATGATGCTTGTAATCTAGATGTCATTATGCTAGTCAAGTGGGTTTTACTTATGTGATCTCCGGAGACTCCTTGTCCCACGTGTGTAAAGGTGACAGTGTGTGCACCGTGTGGGTCTCTTAGGCTATATTTCACAGAATACTTATTCACTGTTATGAATGGCATAGTGAAGTGCTTATTTATATCTCTTTATGATTGCAATGTGTTTTGTATCACAATTTATCTATGTGCTACTCTAGTGATGTTATTAAAGTAGTTTTATTCCTCCTACACGGTGTAATGGTGACAGTGTGTGCATCCGTGTTAGTACTTGGCGTAGGCTATGATTATGATCTCTTGTAGATTATGAAGTTAACTATTGCTATGATGGTATTGATGTGATCTATTCCTCCTACATGGTGTGAAGGTGACAGTGTGCATGCTATGTTAGTACTTGGTTTAGTCATGTCGATCTTTCATGCACTCTAAGGTTATTTAAATATGAACATTGAATTGTGGAGCTTGTTAACTCCGGCATTGAGGGTTCGTGTAATCCTACGCAATGTGTTCATCATCCAACAAGAGAGTGTAGAGTATGCATTTATCTATTCTGTTATGTGATCAATGTTGAGAGTGTCCACTAGTGAAAGTCTAATCCCTAGGCCTTGTTCCTAAATACTGCTATCACTGCTTGTTACTGTTTTACTGAATTACTACTGCTGATGTCTACGGGTGCTTCTATTCTTGTAGACAGTGTTGGGCCTCCAAGAGCAGAGGTTTGTAGAACAACAGCAAGTTTCCCTTAAGTGGATTACCCAAGGTTTATCGAACTCAGGGAGGAAGAGGTCAAAGATATCCCTCTCATGCAACCCTGCAACCACAAAGCAAGAAGTCTCTTGTGTCCCCAACACACCTAATAGGTGTACTAGTTCGGCGAAGAGATAGTGAAATACAAGTGGTATGAATGAATATGAGCAGTAGTATGGCGCCAGAAAATAGCTCGCTGGCGTGCAGTTGATGGTAGTAATATTGCAGGAAGTAAACAAGCAGTAGTAACGCAGCAGTAGTAACTCAGTAAAACAGTAAACAAGCAGCGATAGCAGTATTTAGGAACAAGGCCTAGGGATTAGACTTTCACTAGTGGACACTCTCAACATTGATCACATAACAGAATAGATAAATGCATACTCTACACTCTCTTGTTGGATGATGAACACATTGCGTAGGATTACACGAACCCTCAATGCCGGAGTTAACAAGCTCCACAATTCAATGTTCATATTTAAATAACCTTAGAGTGCATGAAAGATCGAAACGACTAAACCAAGTACTAACATAGCATGCACACTGTCACCTTCATGCTTATGTAGGAGGAATAATACACATCAATACTATCATAGCAATAGTTAACTTCGCAATCTACAAGAGATCATGATCATAGCATAAACCAAGTACTAACACGAGTGCACACACTGTCACCATTACACCGTGTAGGAGGAATAAAACTACTTTAATAACATCACTAGAGTAGCACATAGATAAATTGTGATACAAAACACATTGCAATCATAAAGAGATATAAATAAGCACTTCACTATGCCATTCATAACAGTGAATAAGTATTCTGTGAAATATAGCCTAAGAGACCCACACGGTGCACACACTGTCACCTTTACACACGTGGGACAAGGAGTCTCCGGAGATCACATAAGTAAAACTCACTTGACTAGCATAATGACATCTAGATTACAAGCATCATCATATGAATCTCAATCATGTAAGGCAGCTCATGAGATTATTGTATTGAAGTACATAGGAGAGAGATGAACCACATAGCTACCGGTACAGCCCCGAGCCTCGATGGAGAACTACTCCCTCCTCATGGGAGCAGCAGCGGTGATGAAGATGGCGGTGGAGATGGCAGCGGTGTCGATGGAGAAGCCTTCCGGGGCACTTCCCCGTCCGGCAGGGTGCCGGAACGAGACTCCTGTCCCCAGATCTTGGCGCGATGGCGGCGGCTCTGGATGGTTTCGTGGGTTTCGTCCTCCGTCATAGGGTTTTCGCGACGGAGGCTTTAAATAGGCGAAAGGGCAGCCTCGGAGGGTCGAAGGGGCGACCATACCATAGGCTGGCGCGGAGGCCCAGCCGCGCCACCCTATCATCTGGGCCCACGGGCCCCTCGGCGGCTCGGGTATTCTGGATGCTTCCGGGCAAAATAGGAACCGGGCGTTGATTTCATCCAATTCCGAGAATATTTCGTTACTAGGATTTCTGAAACCAAAAACAAAGACCAGGAACTGGCACTTCGGCATCTCGTCAATAGGTTAGTTCCAGAAAACGCATAAATATGACATATAATGTGTATAAAACATGTAGGTATCATCAATAAAGTAGCATGGAACATAAGAAATTATCGATACGTTGGAGACGTATCAGCATCCCCAAGCTTAGTTCTGCTCGTCCCGAGCAGGTAAAACGATAACAAAGATAATTTCTGAAGTGACATGCCATCATAAACTTGATCATATTGTAAACATATGTAATGAATGCAGCGATCAAAACAATGGTAATGACATGAGTAAACAACTGAATCATAAAGCAATGACTTTTCATGAATAGCACTTTCAAGACAGGCATCAATAAGTCTTGCATAAGAGTTAACTCATAAAGCAATAATTTAAAGTAAAGGTGTTGAAGCAACACAAAGGAAGATTAAGTTTCAGCGGTTGCTTTCAACTTATAACATGTATATCTCATGGATATTGTCAACATAGAGTAATATAACAAATGCAATAAGCAAGTATGTAAGAATCAATGCACAGTTCACACAAGTGTTTGCTTCTTGGGATGGAGAGAAATAGGTGAACTGACTCAACATAAAAGTAAAAGAATGGTCCTTCAAAGAGGAAAGCATCGATTGCTATATTTGTGCTAGAGCTTTGGTTTTGAAAACATAAAGAGAGCATAAAAGTAAAATTTTGAGAGGTGTTTGTTGTTGTCAACGAATGGTAGTGGGCACTCTAACTACCTCATCAACCAGACTTTCAAGAGCGGCTCCCATGAAGGACGTTATCTCTACCAGCAAGGTAGATCATCCCTCTTCTCTTTTGTTTACACATGTACTTTAGTTTAGTTTTTCTTTATTTATGGATGACACTCCTCCCAACCTTTTGCTTACACAAGCCATGGCTAACCGAATCCTCGGGTGCCTTCCAACATTCACATACCATGGAGGAGTGTCTATTTGCAAATTTAAGTTGCTTACTGATAGATCAGAGCAAAACATGTGAAGAGAATTATTAATGCAAGTTAATTAATTGAGGCTGGGAACCTCATTGCCAGCTCTTTTTGCAAAATTATTGGATAAGCGGATGAAGCCACTAGTCCATTGTGAAAGTCTGTCAAAAGTAAATGACAAGATCGAAAGATAAAACACCACATACTTCCTCATGAGCTATAAAACATTGACACAAATAAGAGGTGATAAATTTTGAATTATTTAAAGGTAGCACTCAAGCAATTTACTTTGGAATGGCGGAGAAATACCATGTAGTAGGTAGGTATGGTGGACACAAATGGCATAGTGGTTGGCTCAAGGATTTTGGATGCATGAGAAGTATTCCCTCTCGATACAAGGCTTAGGCTAGCAAGGTTATTTGAAGCAAACTCAAGGATGAACGGTGCAGCAAAACTCACATAAAAGACATATTGTAAACATTATAAGACTCTACACTGTCTTCCTTGTTGTTCAAACTCAATACTAGAAATTATCTAGACCTTAGAGAGACCAATTATGCAAACCAAATTTTAGCATGCTCTATGTATTTCTTCACTAATAGGTGCAAAGTATATGATGCAAGAGCTTAAACATGAGCACAACAATTGCCAAGTATCACATTATCCAAGACATTTTACCAATTACTACATGTAGCATTTTCCAATTCCAACCATATAACAATTTAACGAAGAGGAAACTTCGCCATGAATATTATGAGCTAAGAACACATGTGTTCATATGAACCAGCGGAGCGTGTCTCTCTCCCACACAAGGATGAACTTATTCAGAGAACTAAGATAACAAAACAAAAACAAAAATAAAAGCACACAGACGCTCCAAGTAAAGTACATAAGATGTGACTGAATAAAAATATAGTTTCACTAGAAGAAACCTGATAAGTTGTCGATGAAGAAGGGGATGCCTTGGGCATCCCCAAGCTTAGATGCTTGAGTCTTCTTAAAATATGCAGGGATGAACCACCGGGGCATCCCCAAGCTTAGACCTTTCACTCTTCTCGATCACATTATATCACCCTCTTCTATTGACCCTTGAAAACTTCTGCCACACCAAACTTCAAGCAAACTCATTAGAGGGTTAGTGCATAATCAAAAATTCACATGTTCAGAGGTGACACAATCATTCTTAACACTTCTGGACATTGCACAAAACTTCTGAAAGTTAATGGAACAAAGAAACTCATTCAACTTAACAAAAGCGGCAATGCGAAATAAAAGGCAGAATCTGTCAAAAACAGAACAGTCCGTAAAGACGAATTTTAAAATGGCACCAGACTTGCTCAAACGGAAAAACTCAAAACTAATGAAAGTTGCGTACATATCTGAGGATCACGCACGTAAATTGGCAGATTTTTCTGAGTTTCCTACAGAGAAATATGCCCAGATTCGTGACAGATAGAAATCTGTTTCTGCGCAGAAATCCAAATCTAGTATCAACCTTCTATTAGAGGCTTCACTTGGCACAACAAAACACAAAACTAAGATAAGGAGAGGTTGCTACAGTAGTAAACAACTTCCAAAACACAAATATAAAACAAAGTACTGTAGCAAAATAACACATGGGTTATCTCCCAAGAAGTTCTTTCTTTATAGCCATTAAGATGGGCTCAGCAGTTTTAATGATGCACTCGCAAGAAATAGTAGTTGAAGCAAAAGAGAGCATCAAGAGGCAAATTCAAAACACATTTAAGTCTAAAATGCTTCCTATGCATAGGAATCTTGTAAATAAACAAGTTCATGAAGAGCAAAGTAACAAGCATAGGAAGATAAAACAAGTGTAGCTTCAAAAATTTCAGCACATAGAGAGGTGTTTTAGTAACATGAAAATTTTTACAACCATATTTTCCTCTCTCATAATAACTTTCAGTAGCAACATGAGCAAACTCAACAATATAACCATCACTTAAAACATTCTTATCATGGTTCATATGCATAAAGGTATCATTATTTTTGACATAAGAAAAACTCTTCTCATTAATAGTAATTGGAGCAGGATCATTATCAAGAATTTGAACATGGTAAACAAGTTGCATACTAAGGGAATGGTTTTTGGCAAGCCCATCATAACTATGACAAGTTTCATAAGGATAATTGTAACATGTGTCATATACATCTCTATAGCAATTATCTAAACCAGAATATGTAATATCATCATTTTCACTAAAAGTAGAGGTCTCAAATACAGGATCTTCAAGCACAACATCCCCAAGCTTAGAGCTTTCAATATCATCGTTTAAGGGGACATGAATAATGCTATCATCATTACTTTCATAATCAGTACCAAAGAGATTTTCAATATCAAAGGCAGTGTGCTCATCCAAATCATGATCACTAATATGGGTAAAGGGTATAGGAAGATCATCGTACTCAGATTCATTATCATAATAATCATTAGGCGCAACATACTTACAGTTACCTATTGTTACCTCATACACGCGGGGATATGCCATTGCCTCTTTCTCTTTATTCTTTTTCTTCTTCTTCTTCTTCGTTCCCTTCTTCTTCTTCTTTTCCTTCTCCTCGTTCCCTTCTTTAGGAGGAAGAGGCTTGAAGGGTGGCTTGTCCGCATAACCTGATTTACTTTCAGAAACAATAGAAGAAACTTGGGAGGATCCCTCCTTTTCATTAATTAATTGAAAACACACAGCGGTCCTATCATATTTTGGCAAGGTGTCATCTTCTAAAATATTCTGTATGTAAGTATTTGTATGGCAATTATTAATGCAATAAGAAAGACACCCATGCAGGACATCATCAATATCAAGATCGTTAATATTTAACAAAGAAATTTTTCTTGATAACTCTTCACACTTCAAAAATAAGGTAAGTTCATCATGCTGATTAGGAATAATTTCATCATCACAATACAAATTTGCAGCACTCATGGGGTTCGAATTATCATTGGAGGAGCATTGAAAATTAAAATGACCAACTCTATGGCAAAGTTCACAAATAAAAGGATAGAGGGCACACACTTTTTCTCCAAGATCATCTAGAGCTCTAGACCACTTTCTAGTTTTTTCATTTCTGTGATGGATACAATATTCATCTTCTATTTGATTAATTCCACAAGGTCTATGCATTCCACAAAAATTAACATGCTTATAGGAAATAGCATTTTCAGAAGTTTCAACATGTTCATTGCAATCATTAATAACAGTTTCATCCTTCATGCAAGCGTCTTTAAAAGGTTCATGATACTTATCAAAATTCTTCCTAGGCAATTCAATGTGAGAAGCAAAAGCTTTATAAAGATTTGCAGCAACTTGAGAGTCAAGACCATAAGTAGCACTCATATTTCGAAATTTACCAGTATCCATAAAAGTTTCAATGCATTCATAATCATAATTTATACCTGACTCTTTACCTTTGTCGTTCTCCCAATCTTCAGCGTTCTCCTTAATCCGATCAAGAAGGTCCCTTTTAAACTCTTCTTTGTTGCGCGTGAATGATCCAGAACAAGTAGTATCCAGCAAGGTCTTATCTTGAAAAGAAAGTCTTGCATAGAAATTATCAATGATGATATTACCTGGAAGCTCATGATTGGGGCATTTGAGCATTAAAGACTTCAATCTCCCCCATGCTTGGGCAATACTCTCTCCATCATGAGGCCAGAAATTATATATATGGTTTCGATCTTTGTGAATTTCACTTGGAGGATAGAACTTAGAACAAAATAGAGGCATAATATCCTTCCAATCAAGAGAGCGCCCGTCCTTCAGCAGTTTATACCAATGCGCCGCTTTACCAGACAGCGACATAGAGAATAGTTTCTTCTTCACTTCATCCATAGAGATACCTGCACACTTGAATAACCCGCATAATTCATGCAAAAACAGTAAATGATCACCAGGATGGACAGTTCCATCCCCTTCATAGCGGTTATCCATAACACGTTCAATAATTTCCATAGGTATTTTATACGGAATACTTTCAGCAGGTGGATTTAAAATATCAGAAGCATCATTAGAGTTATCGCATATGGGAGATAAAGCATCATCAGAGCAAAATATTTCTTCCAAAGCGGAGGAGCAAAAAAGATTATTTTTATGTAAACTAGCTTCCCCAAGCTTAGACTTCTTCATAGCATTAGCAGTAATTGCATTCATACTAATAACATTGCTACTATCATGTAAATAAGGTTCCATAGGTTTTTTAATTTTCGCATCAAACAATTCTAAATTAGGAAAAAGATTAAAAAGCTCACCAATTTTTTTGTTGTTTTCCATTATGCCTAACTAGTGAAAATAAAAACAAGAAACAAAAAGATGCAATTGCAGGATCTAAAGGAAATAGCTTCGAGCACACACACAATGGCGCCAGAAAAGTACTGTTACCTGGAACCGAAGTATGAGTGCCTTTTACCTTTCCTCCCCGGCAACGGCGCCAGAAAAGTGCTTGATGTCTACGGGTGCTTCTATTCTTGTAGACAGTGTTGGGCCTCCAAGAGCAGAGGTTTGTAGAACAGCAGCAAGTTTCCCTTAAGTGGATTACCCAAGGTTTATCGAACTCAGGGAGGAAGAGGTCAAAGATATCCCTCTCATGCAACCCTGCAACCACAAAGCAAGAAGTCTCTTGTGTCCCCAACACACCTAATAGGTGTACTAGTTCGGCGAAGAGATAGTGAAATACAAGTGGTATGAATGAATATGAGCAGTAGTATGGCGCCAGAAAATAGCTCGCTGGCGTGCAGTTGATGGTAGTAATATTGCAGGAAGTAAACAAGCAGTAGTAACGCAGCAGTAGTAACTCAGTAAAACAGTAAACAAGCAGCGATAGCAGTATTTAGGAACAAGGCCTAGGGATTAGACTTTCACTAGTGGACACTCTCAACATTGATCACATAACAGAATAGATAAATGCATACTCTACACTCTCTTGTTGGATGATGAACACATTGCGTAGGATTACACGAACCCTCAATGCCGGAGTTAACAAGCTCCACAATTCAATGTTCATATTTAAATAACCTTAGAGTGCATGAAAGATCGAAACGACTAAACCAAGTACTAACATAGCATGCACACTGTCACCTTCATGCTTATGTAGGAGGAATAATACACATCAATACTATCATAGCAATAGTTAACTTCGCAATCTACAAGAGATCATGATCATAGCATAAACCAAGTACTAACACGAGTGCACACACTGTCACCATTACACCGTGTAGGAGGAATAAAACTACTTTAATAACATCACTAGAGTAGCACATAGATAAATTGTGATACAAAACACATTGCAATCATAAAGAGATATAAATAAGCACTTCACTATGCCATTCATAACAGTGAATAAGTATTCTGTGAAATATAGCCTAAGAGACCCACACGGTGCACACACTGTCACCTTTACACACGTGGGACAAGGAGTCTCCGGAGATCACATAAGTAAAACTCACTTGACTAGCATAATGACATCTAGATTACAAGCATCATCATATGAATCTCAATCATGTAAGGCAGCTCATGAGATTATTGTATTGAAGTACATAGGAGAGAGATGAACCACATAGCTACCGGTACAGCCCCGAGCCTCGATGGAGAACTACTCCCTCCTCATGGGAGCAGCAGCGGTGATGAAGATGGCGGTGGAGATGGCAGCGGTGTCGATGGAGAAGCCTTCCGGGGGCACTTCCCCGTCCGGCAGGGTGCCGGAACAGACCTCCTGTCCCCCAGATCTTGGCTTCGCGATGGCGGCGGCTCTGATGGTTTCGTGGGTTCGTCTCCGTCATAGGTTTTCGCGACGGAGGCTTTAAATAGGCGAAAGGGCAGCCTCGGAGGGTCGAAGGGGCGACGACACCATAGGCTGGCGCGGCCAGGGCCCAGGCCGCGCCACCCTATCATCCGTCCCACAGGGCCCCTCTGGCGGCTCTCGGGTATTCTGATGCTTCCGGGCAAAATAGGAACTTGGGCGTTGATTTCGTCCAATTCCGAGAATATTTCGTTACTAGGATTTCTGAAACCAAAAACAACAGAAAACAGGCACTTCGACATCTCGTCAATAGGTTAGTTCCGGAAAACGCATAAATATGACATATAATGTGTATAAAACATGTAGGTATCATCAATAAAGTAGCATGGAACATAAGAAATTATCGATACGTTGGAGACGTATGCAGCATACTGCATGTTTACTTCCCGCAATATTACTACCATCAACTGCACGCCAGCAAGCTATTTTCTGGCGCCGTACTACTGCTCATATTCATTCATACCACTTGTATTTCACTATCTCTTCGCCGAACTAGTGCACCTATTAGGTGTGTTGGGGACACAAGAGACTTCTTGCTTTGTGGTTGCAGGGTTGCATGAGAGGGATATCTTTGACCTCTTCCTCCCTGAGTTCGATAAACCTTGGGTGATCCACTTAAGGGAAAACTTGCTGCTGTTCTACAAACCTCTGCTCTTGGAGGCCCAACACTGTCTACAAGAATAGAAGCACCCGTAGACATCAAGCTATTTTCTGGCGCCGTTGCCGGGGAGGAAAGGTAAAAGGTACTCACACTCCGGATCTCGGCTACTAAGCTATTTTCCGGCGCCGTTGTAAGTACTCGAAGCTATTTCCTTTAGACTCTGCAATTGCGACATTTGGTTTCTTGTTTACACTAGTTAGGCATAATGGACAACAATGACCTTCTTATTCTATTTCCTGATTTAAGACATGGATGGTTTGATGCGAAAATTAAAAAACCCATGGAACATATTAATATGAATGCTTTGAACACTATTGTTGCTAATGCTATGGAAAATTCTAAGCTTGGGGAAGCTGGCTTTGATGAGCATGATATTTTTAGTCCCCCAAGCATTGAGGAGAAAATTTACTTTGATGATACTATGCCTCCTATATTTGATGATGAGAATAATAATGATAGCTACTTTGTTGAATTTGCTCCCACTACAACTAATAAAATTGATTATGCCTATGTGGAGAGTAATAATTTTATGCATGAGACTCATGATAAGAATGCTTTATGTGATAGTTATATTGTTGAGTTTGCTCATGTTGCTACTGAAAGTTATTATGAGAGAGGAAAATATGGTTGTAAAAATTTTCATGTTACTAAAACACCTCTCTATGTGCTGAAATTTTTGAAGCTACACTTGTTCTATCTTCCTATGCTTGTTACTTTGCTCTTCATGAACTTGTTTATTTACAAGATTCTTATGCATAGGAAGCATGTTAGACTTAAATGTGTTTTGAATTTGCCTCTTGATGCTCTCTTTTGCTTCAACTTCTATTTCTTGCGAGTGCATCATTAAAACTGCTGAGCCCATCTTAATGGCTATAAAGAAAGAACTTCTTGGGAGATAACCCATGTGTTTTTTTACTACAGTACTTTGTTTTATATTTGTGTCTTGGAAGTTGTTACTACTGTAGCAACCTCTCCTTATCTTAGTTTTGTTGCATTGTTGTGCCAAGTAAAGTCTCTATAGTAAGGTTCATACTAGATTTGGATTACTGCGCAGAGACAGATTTCTTTGCTGTCACGAATCTGGGCCTAATTCTCTGTAGGTAACTCATAAAATTATGCCAATTTACGTGAGTGATCCTCAGATATGTACGCAACTTTCATTAGTTTTGAGTTTTTCCATTTGAGCAAGTCTGGTGCCATTTTAAAATTCGTCTTTACGAACTGTTCTGTTTTGACAGATTCTGCCTTTTATTTCGCATTGCCTCTTTTGCTATGTTGGATGAATTTCTTTGATCCATTAATGTCCAGTAGCTTTATGCAATGTCCAGAAGTGTAAAGAATGATTGTGTCACCTCTGAACATGTAAATTTTTATTGTGCACTAACCCTCTAATGAGTTTGCTTGAAGTTTGGTGTGAAGGAAGTTTTCAAGGGTCAAGAGAGGAGTATGATATACTATGATCAAGAGGAGTGAAAGCTCTAAGCTTGGGGATGCCCCCGTGGTTCACCCCTGCATATTCTAAGAAGACTCAAGCGTCTAAGCTTGGGGATGCCCAAGGCATCCCCTTCTTCATCGACAAAGTATCAGGTTCCTTCTCTTGAAACTATATTTTTATTCGGTCACATCTTATGTATTTTACTTGGAGCGTCTGTGTGCTTTTATTTTCGTTTTGTTATTTTCATTCTCTGAATAAGTTCATCCTTGTGTGGGAGAGAGACACGCTCCGCTGGTTCATATGAACACATGTGTTCTTAGCTTTTAATGTTCATGGCGAAGGTTGAAACTGCTTCGTTAATTGTTATATGGTTGGAAACAGAAAATGCTACATGTAGTAATTGGTAAAATGTCTTGGATAATGTGATACTTGGCAATTGTTGTGCTCATGTTTAAGCTCTTGCATCATATACTTTGCACCTATTAATGAAGAAATACATAGAGCTTGCTAAAATTTGGTTTGCATAATTGGTCTCTCTAAGGTCTAGATAATTTCTAGTATTGAGTTTTGAACAACAAGGAAGACGGTGTAAAGTCTTATAATGTTTACAATATGTCTTTTATGTGAGTTTTGCTGCACCGGTTCATCCTTGAGTTTGCTTCAAATAACCTTGCTAGCCTAAACCTTGTATCGAGAGGGAATACTTCTCATGCATCCAAAATCCTTGAGCCAACCACTATGCCATTTGTGTCCACCATACCTACCTACTACATGGTATTTCTCCGCCATTCCAAAGTAAATTGCTTGAGTGCTACCTTTAAACAATTCAAAATTTATCACCTCTGATTTGTGTCAATGTTTTATAGCTCATGAGGAAGTATGTGGTGTTTATCTTTCAATCTTGTTGGGCAACTTTCACCAATGGACTAGTGGCTTCATCCGCTTATCCAATAATTTTGCAAAAAGAGCTGGCAATGGGATTCCCAGTCCCAAATTAATTAACAAAAATAGACACTCCTCCATGGTATGTGATTGTTGGACGGCACCCGAAGGATTCGGTTAGCCATGGCTTGAGAAAGCAAAGGTGGGGAGGAGTGTCATCATAATAAAACTAAAATAAAAAGGCACTCCTTCATGGTATGAGATTGTTGGCAGGCACCCGAGGATTCGGTTAGCCATGGTTTGTGAAAGAAAGGTTGGAAGGAGTGCCACCCAAAAATAAAATAAAATGGGAGCCGCTCTTTGAAGGTTTGTCTGGCAAGGGGGTTAGAGTACCCGCTACCATTCGTTGACAACAACAAACACCTCTCAAAACTTTATTTTTATGCTCTCTTTATGTTTTCAAAATAAAAGCTCTAGCACAAATATAGCAATCGATGCTTCCCTCGTCGAAGGGCCATTCTTCTACTTTTATGTTGAGTCAGTCTACCTATTTCCTCCCATCTCAAGAAGCACTTGTGTGAACTGTGCATTGATTCCTACATACTTGCATATTGCATTTGTTATATTACTTTGTGTTGACAATTATCCATGAGATATACATGTTAAAGTTGAAAGCAACCGCTGAAACTTAATCTTCCTTTGTGTTGCTTCAATACCTCTACTTTGAATTATTGCTTTATGAGTTAACTCTTATGCAAGACTTATTGATGCTTGTCTTGAAAGTACTATTCATGAAAAGTCTTTGCTTTATGATTCATTTGTTTACTCATGTCATTACCATTGTTTTGATCGCTGCATTCATTACATATGTTTACAAATAGTATGATCAAGGTTATGATGGCATGTCACTTCAGAAATTATCTTTGTTATCGTTTTACCTGCTCGGGACGAGCAGAACTAAGCTTGGGGATGCTGATACGTCTCACGTGATAATTTCTTATGTTCCATGCTACTTTATTGATGATACCTACATGTTTTATACACATTATATGTCATATTTATGCGTTTTCCGGAACTAACCTATTGACGAGATGCAAGTGCCAGTTCCTGCTTTCTGCTGTTTTGGTTTCAGAAATCCTAGTAACGAAATATTCTCGAATTGGACGAAATCAACGCCCAGGTTCCTATTTTGCCCGGAAGCATCCAGAACACCCGAGAACCGTCAGAGAGGGGCCACGTGGGGCCCACACATGGTGGCGGCGCCAAGGAGCCAGCGCGCCGCCCTAGTGTCTCGGCCCCACCAGGCCCTCCGAGGCCCTTTCGCCTATATAAGGTCCCTGACCTAAAAACCCCGGGGGAATAAGCCACGGTACGCGAAACCTTCCAGAGCCGCCGACATCGCGAAGCCAAGATCTGGGGGACAGGAGTCTCTGTTCCGGCACGCCGCCGGACGGGAAGTGCCCCCGGAAGGCTTCTCCATCGACACCGCTGCCATCTCCACCGCCATCTTCAACGCTGTTGCTCCCATGAGGAGGGAGTAGTTCTCCATCGAGGCTCGGGGCTGTACCGGTAGCTATGTGGTTCATCTCTCTCCTATGTACTTCAATACAATAATCTCATGAGCTGCCTTACATGATTGAGATTCATATGATGATGCTTGTAATCTAGATGTCATTATGCTAGTCAAGTGGGTTTTACTTATGTGATCTCCGGAGACTCCTTGTCCCACGTGTGTAAAGGTGACAGTGTGTGCACCGTGTGGGTCTCTTAGGCTATATTTCACAGAATACTTATTCACTGTTATGAATGGCATAGTGAAGTGCTTATTTATATCTCTTTATGATTGCAATGTGTTTTGTATCACAATTTATCTATGTGCTACTCTAGTGATGTTATTAAAGTAGTTTTATTCCTCCTGCACGGTGTAATGGTGACAGTGTGTGCATCCGTGTTAGTACTTGGCGTAGGCTATGATTATGATCTCTTGTAGATTATGAAGTTAACTATTGCTATGATGGTATTGATGTGATCTATTCCTCCTACATGGTGTGAAGGTGACAGTGTGCATGCTATGTTAGTACTTGGTTTAGTCGTGTCGATCTTTCATGCACTCTAAGGTTATTTAAATATGAACATTGAATTGTGGAGCTTGTTAACTCCGGCATTGAGGGTTCGTGTAATCCTACGCAATGTGTTCATCATCCAACAAGAGAGTGTAGAGTATGCATTTATCTATTCTGTTATGTGATCAATGTTGAGAGTGTCCACTAGTGAAAGTCTAATCCCTAGGCCTTGTTCCTAAATACTGCTATCACTGCTTGTTACTGTTTTACGAAAGCTGCTTGATGTCTACGGGTGCTTCTATTCTTGTAGACAGTGTTGGGCCTCCAAGAGCAGAGGTTTGTAGAACAGCAGCAAGTTTCCCTTAAGTGGATTACCCAAGGTTTATCGAACTCAGGGAGGAAGAGGTCAAAGATATCCCTCTCATGCAACCCTGCAACCACAAAGCAAGAAGTCTCTTGTGTCCCCAACACACCTAATAGGTGTACTAGTTCGGCGAAGAGATAGTGAAATACAAGTGGTATGAATGAATATGAGCAGTAGTATGGCGCCAGAAAATAGCTCGCTGGCGTGCAGTTGATGGTAGTAATATTGCAGGAAGTAAACAAGCAGTAGTAACGCACAGTAGTAACTCAGTAAAACAGTAAACAAGCAGCGATAGCAGTATTTAGGAACAAGGCCTAGGGATTAGACTTTCACTAGTGGACACTCTCAACATTGATCACATAACAGAATAGATAAATGCATACTCTACACTCTCTTGTTGGATGATGAACACATTGCGTAGGATTACACGAACCCTCAATGCCGGAGTTAACAAGCTCCACAATTCAATGTTCATATTTAAATAACCTTAGAGTGCATGAAAGATCGAAACGACTAAACCAAGTACTAACATAGCATGCACACTGTCACCTTCATGCTTATGTAGGAGGAATAATACACATCAATACTATCATAGCAATAGTTAACTTCGCAATCTACAAGAGATCATGATCATAGCATAAACCAAGTACTAACACGAGTGCACACACTGTCACCATTACACCGTGTAGGAGGAATAAAACTACTTTAATAACATCACTAGAGTAGCACATAGATAAATTGTGATACAAAACACATTGCAATCATAAAGAGATATAAATAAGCACTTCACTATGCCATTCATAACAGTGAATAAGTATTCTGTGAAATATAGCCTAAGAGACCCACACGGTGCACACACTGTCACCTTTACACACGTGGGACAAGGAGTCTCCGGAGATCACATAAGTAAAACTCACTTGACTAGCATAATGACATCTAGATTACAAGCATCATCATATGAATCTCAATCATGTAAGGCAGCTCATGAGATTATTGTATTGAAGTACATAGGAGAGAGATGAACCACATAGCTACCGGTACAGCCCCGAGCCTCGATGGAGAACTACTCCCTCCTCATGGGAGCAGCAGCGGTGATGAAGATGGCGGTGGAGATGGCAGCGGTGTCGATGGAGAAGCCTTCCGGGGGCACTTCCCCGTCCGCAGGGTGCCGGAACAGACACTCCTGTCTCCCGATCTTGGCTTCGCGATGGCGGCGGCTGGATGGTTTCTGTGGGTTTCGTCCTCCGTCATAGGGTTTTCGCGACGGAGGCTTTAAATAGGCGAAAGGGCAGCCTCGGAGGGTCGAAGGGGCGACGACACCATAGGCTGGCGCGGCCAGGGGCCTGGCCGCGCCACCCTATCATCTGGGGCCCACAGGGCCCCCCTCTGGCGGCTCTCGGGTGTTCTGGATGCTTCCGGGCAAAATAGGAACCTGGGCGTTGATTTCGTCCAATTCCGAGAATATTTCTTACTAGGATTTCTGAAACCAAAAAAAGAAAACAGAACTGGCACTTCGGCATCTCGTCAATAGGTTAGTTCCGGAAAACGCATAAATATGACATATAATGTGTATAAAACATGTAGGTATCATCAATAAAGTAGCATGGAACATAAGAAATTATCGATACGTTGGAGACGTATCAGCATCCCCAAGCTTAGTTCTGCTCGTCCCGAGCAGGTAAAACGATAACAAAGATAATTTCTGAAGTGACATGCCATCATAAACTTGATCATATTGTAAACATATGTAATGAATGCAGCGATCAAAACAATGGTAATGACATGAGTAAACAACTGAATCATAAAGCAATGACTTTTCATGAATAGCACTTTCAAGACAGGCATCAATAAGTCTTGCATAAGAGTTAACTCATAAAGCAATAATTCAAAGTAAAGGTGTTGAAGCAACACAAAGGAAGATTAAGTTTCAGCGGTTGCTTTCAACTTATAACATGTATATCTCATGGATATTGTCAACATAGAGTAATATAACAAATGCAATAAGCAAGTATGTAAGAATCAATGCACAGTTCACACAAGTGTTTGCTTCTTGGGATGGAGAGAAATAGGTGAACTGACTCAACATAAAGGTAAAAGAATGGTCCTTCAAAGAGGAAAGCATCGATTGCTATATTTGTGCTAGAGCTTTGGTTTTGAAAACATAAAGAGAGCATAAAAGTAAAGTTTTGAGAGGTGTTTGTTGTTGTCAACGAATGGTAGTGGGCACTCTAACTACCTCATCAACCAGACTTTCAAGAGCGGCTCCCATGAAGGACGTTATCTCTACCAGCAAGGTAGATCATCCCTCTTCTCTTTTGTTTACACATGTACTTTAGTTTAGTTTTTCTTTATTTATGGATGACACTCCTCCCAACCTTTTGCTTACACAAGCCATGGCTAACCGAATCCTCGGGTGCCTTCCAACATTCACATACCATGGAGGAGTGTCTATTTGCAAATTTAAGTTGCTTACTGATAGATCAGAGCAAAACATGTGAAGAGAATTATTAATGCAAGTTAATTAATTGAGGCTGGGAACCTCATTGCCAGCTCTTTTTGCAAAATTATTGGATAAGCGGATGAAGCCACTAGTCCATTGTGAAAGTCTGTCAAAAGTAAATGACAAGATCGAAAGATAAAACACCACATACTTCCTCATGAGCTATAAAACATTGACACAAATAAGAGGTGATAAATTTTGAATTATTTAAAGGTAGCACTCAAGCAATTTACTTTGGAATGGCGGAGAAATACCATGTAGTAGGTAGGTATGGTGGACACAAATGGCATAGTGGTTGGCTCAAGGATTTTGGATGCATGAGAAGTATTCCCTCTCGATACAAGGCTTAGGCTAGCAAGGTTATTTGAAGCAAACTCAAGGATGAACTGGTGCAGCAAAACTCACATAAAAGACATATTGTAAACATTATAAGACTCTACACCGTCTTCCTTGTTGTTCAAACTCAATACTAGAAATTATCTAGACCTTAGAGAGACCAATTATGCAAACCAAATTTTAGCATGCTCTATGTATTTCTTCACTAATAGGTGCAAAGTATATGATGCAAGAGCTTAAACATGAGCACAACAATTGCCAAGTATCACATTATCCAAGACATTTTACCAATTACTACATGTAGCATTTTCCAATTCCAACCATATAACAATTTAACGAAGAGGAAACTTCGCCATGAATATTATGAGCTAAGAACACATGTGTTCATATGAACCAGCGGAGCGTGTCTCTCTCCCACACAAGGATGAACTTATTCAGAGAACTAAGATAACAAAACAAAAACAAAAATAAAAGCACACAGACGCTCCAAGTAAAGTACATAAGATGTGACTGAATAAAAATATAGTTTCACTAGAAGAAACCTGATAAGTTGTCGATGAAGAAGGGGATGCCTTGGGCATCCCCAAGCTTAGATGCTTGAGTCTTCTTAAAATATGCAGGGATGAACCACCGGGGCATCCCCAAGCTTAGACCTTTCACTCTTCTCGATCACATTATATCACCCTCTTCTATTGACCCTTGAAAACTTCTGCCACACCAAACTTCAAGCAAACTCATTAGAGGGTTAGTGCATAATCAAAATTCACATGTTCAGAGGTGACACAATCATTCTTAACACTTCTGGACATTGCACAAAACTTCTGAAAGTTAATGGAACAAAGAAACTCATTCAACTTAACAAAAGCGGCAATGCGAAATAAAAGGCAGAATCTGTCAAAAACAGAACAGTCCGTAAAGACGAATTTTAAAATGGCACCAGACTTGCTCAAACGGAAAAACTCAAAACTAATGAAAGTTGCGTACATATCTGAGGATCACGCACGTAAATTGGCAGATTTTTCTGAGTTTCCTACAGAGAAATATGCCCAGATTCGTGACAGATAGAAATCTGTTTCTGCGCAGAAATCCAAATCTAGTATCAACCTTCTATTAGAGGCTTCACTTGGCACAACAAAACACAAAACTAAGATAAGGAGAGGTTGCTACAGTAGTAAACAACTTCCAAAACACAAATATAAAACAAAGTACTGTAGCAAAATAACACATGGGTTATCTCCCAAGAAGTTCTTTCTTTATAGCCATTAAGATGGGCTCAGCAGTTTTAATGATGCACTCGCAAGAAATAGTAGTTGAAGCAAAAGAGAGCATCAAGAGGAAAATTCAAAACACATTTAAGTCTAACATGCTTCCTATGCATAGGAATCTTGTAAATAAACAAGTTCATGAAGAGCAAAGTAACAAGCATAGGAAGATAAAACAAGTGTAGCTTCAAAAATTTCAGCACATAGAGAGGTGTTTTAGTAACATGAAATTTTTTACAACCATATTTTCCTCTCTCATAATAACTTTCAGTAGCATCATTGATGAAATCCACAATATAACCATCACTTAAAACATTCTTATCATGGTTCATATGCATAAAGGTATCATTATTTTTGACATAAGAAAAACTCTTCTCATTAATAGTAATTGGAGCAGGATCATTATCAAGAATTTGAACATGGTAAACAAGTTGCATACTAAGGGAATGGTTTTTGGCAAGCCCATCATAACTATGACAAGTTTCATAAGGATAATTGTAACATGTGTCATATACATCTCTATAGCAATTATCTAAACCAGAATATGTAATATCATCATTTTCACTAAAAGTAGAGGTCTCAAATACAGGATCTTCAAGCACAACATCCCCAAGCTTAGAGCTTTCAATATCATCGTTTAAGGGGACATGAATAATGCTATCATCATTACTTTCATAATCAGTACCAAAGAGATTTTCAATATCAAAGGCAGTGTGCTCATCCAAATCATGATCACTAATATGGGTAAAGGGTATAGGAAGATCATCGTACTCAGATTCATTATCATAATAATCATTAGGCGCAACATACTTACGGTTACCTATTGTTACCTCATACACGCGGGGATATGCCATTGCCTCTTTCTCTTTATTCTCCTTTTCTTCTTCTTCTTCTTCTTCTTCGTTCCCTTCTTCTTCTTCTTTTCCTTCTCCTCGTTCCCTTCTTTAGGAGGAAGAGGCTTGAAGGGTGGCTTGTCCGCATAACCTGATTTACTTTCAGAAACAATAGAAGAAACTTGGGAGGATCCCTCCTTTTCATTAATTAATTGAAAACACACAGCGGTCCTATCATATTTTGGCAAGGTGTCATCTTCTAAAATATTCTGTATGTAAGTATTTGTATGGCAATTATTAATGCAATAAGAAAGACACCCATGCAGGACATCATCAATATCAAGATCGTTAATATTTAACAAAGAAATTTTTCTTGATAACTCTTCACACTTCAAAAATAAGGTAAGTTCATCATGCTGATTAGGAATAATTTCATCATCACAATACAAATTTGCAGCACTCATGGGGTTCGAATTATCATTGGAGGAGCATTGAAAATTAAAATGACCAACTCTATGGCAAAGTTCACAAATAAAAGGATAGAGGGCACACACTTTTTCTCCAAGATCATCTAGAGCTCTAGACCACTTTCTAGTTTTTTCATTTCTGTGATGGATACAATATTCATCTTCTATTTGATTAATTCCACAAGGTCTATGCATTCCACAAAAATTAACATGCTTATAGGAAATAGCATTTTCAGAAGTTTCAACATGTTCATTGCAATCATTAATAACAGTTTCATCCTTCATGCAAGCGTCTTTAAAAGGTTCATGATACTTATCAAAATTCTTCCTAGGCAATTCAATGTGAGAAGCAAAAGCTTTATAAAGATTTGCAGCAACTTGAGAGTCAAGACCATAAGTAGCACTCATATTTCGAAATTTATCAGTATCCATAAAAGTTTCAATGCATTCATAATCATAATTTATACCTGACTCTTTACCTTTGTCGTTCTCCCAATCTTCAGCGTTCTCCTTAATCCGATCAAGAAGGTCCCTTTTAAACTCTTCTTTGTTGCGCGTGAATGATCCAGAACAAGTAGTATCCAGCAAGGTCTTATCTTGAAAAGAAAGTCTTGCATAGAAATTATCAATGATGATATTACCTGGAAGCTCATGATTGGGGCATTTGAGCATTAAAGACTTCAATCTCTCCCATGCTTGGGCAATACTCTCTCCATCATGAGGCCAGAAATTATATATATGGTTTCGATCTTTGTGAATTTCACTTGGAGGATAGAACTTAGAACAAAATAGAGGCATAATATCCTTCCAATCAAGAGAGCGCCCGTCCTTCAGCAGTTTATACCAATGCGCCGCTTTACCAGACAGCGACATAGAGAATAGTTTCTTCTTCACTTCATCCATAGAGATACCTGCACACTTGAATAACCCGCATAATTCATGCAAAAACAGTAAATGATTCCTAGGATGGACAGTTCCATCCCCTTCATAGCGGTTATCCATAACACGTTCAATAATTTCCATAGGTATTTTATACGGAATACTTTCAGCAGGTGGATTTAAAATATCAGAAGCATCATTAGAGTTATCGCATATGGGAGATAAAGCATCATCAGAGCAAAATATTTCTTCCAAAGAGGAGCAAAAAAGATTATTTTTATGTAAACTAGCTTCCCCAAGCTTAGACTTCTTCATAGCATTAGCAGTAATTGCATTCATACTAATAACATTGCTACTATCATGTAAATAAGGTTCCATAGGTTTTTTAATTTTCGCATCAAACAATTCTAAATTAGGAAAAAGATTAAAAAGCTCACCAATTTTTTTGTTGTTTTCCATTATGCCTAACTAGTGAAAATAAAAACAAGAAACAAAAAGATGCAATTGCAGGATCTAAAGGAAATAGCTTCGAGCACACACACAATGGCGCCAGAAAAGTACTGTTACCTGGAACCGAAGTATGAGTGCCTTTTACCTTTCCTCCCCGGCAACGGCGCCAGAAAAGTGCTTGATGTCTACGGGTGCTTCTATTCTTGTAGACAGTGTTGGGCCTCCAAGAGCAGAGGTTTGTAGAACAGCAGAAGTTTCCTTAAGTGGATTACCCAAGGTTTATCGAACTCAGGGAGGAAGAGGTCAAAGATATCCCTCTCATGCAACCCTGCAACCACAAAGCAAGAAGTCTCTTGTGTCCCCAACACACCTAATAGGTGTACTAGTTCGGCGAAGAGATAGTGAAATACAAGTGGTATGAATGAATATGAGCAGTAGTATGGCGCCAGAAAATAGCTCGCTGGCGTGCAGTTGATGGTAGTAATATTGCAGGAAGTAAACAAGCAGTAGTAACGCAGCAGTAGTAACTCAGTAAAACAGTAAACAAGCAGCGATAGCAGTATTTAGGAACAAGGCCTAGGGATTAGACTTTCACTAGTGGACACTCTCAACATTGATCACATAACAGAATAGATAAATGCATACTCTACACTCTCTTGTTGGATGATGAACACATTGCGTAGGATTACACGAACCCTCAATGCCGGAGTTAACAAGCTCCACAATTCAATGTTCATATTTAAATAACCTTAGAGTGCATGAAAGATCGAAACGACTAAACCAAGTACTAACATAGCATGCACACTGTCACCTTCATGCTTATGTAGGAGGAATAATACACATCAATACTATCATAGCAATAGTTAACTTCGCAATCTACAAGAGATCATGATCATAGCATAAACCAAGTACTAACACGGTGCACACACTGTCACCATTACACCGTGTAGGAGGAATAAAACTACTTTAATAACATCACTAGAGTAGCACATAGATAAATTGTGATACAAAACACATTGCAATCATAAAGAGATATAAATAAGCACTTCACTATGCCATTCATAACAGTGAATAAGTATTCTGTGAAATATAGCCTAAGAGACCCACACGGTGCACACACTGTCACCTTTACACACGTGGGACAAGGAGTCTCCGGAGATCACATAAGTAAAACTCACTTGACTAGCATAATGACATCTAGATTACAAGCATCATCATATGAATCTCAATCATGTAAGGCAGCTCATGAGATTATTGTATTGAAGTACATAGGAGAGAGATGAACCACATAGCTACCGGTACAGCCCCGAGCCTCGATGGAGAACTACTCCCTCCTCATGGGAGCAGCAGCGTGATGAAGATGGCGGTGGAGATGGCAGCGGTGTCGATGGAGAAGCCTTCCGGGGGCACTTCCCCGTCCGGCGGCGTGCCGGAACAGAGACTCCTGTCCCCCAGATCTTGGCTTCGCGATGGCGGCGGCTCTGGAAGGTTTCGTGGGTTTCGTCCGTATAGGGTTTTCGCGACGGAGGCTTTAATAGGCGAAAGGGCAGCCTCGGAGGGTCGAAGGGGCGACGACACCATAGGCTGGCGCGGCCAGGGCCCAGGCCGCGCCACCCTATCATTTGGGGCCCACAGGGCCCCTCTGGCGGCTCTCGGGTATTCTGGATGCTTCCGGGCAAAATAGGAACCTGGGCGTTGATTTCGTCCAATTCCGAGAATATTTCGTTACTAGGATTTCTGAAACCAAAAACAGCAGAACTGGCACTTCGGCATCTCGTCAATAGGTTAGTTCCGGAAAACGCATAAATATGACATATAATGTGTATAAAACATGTAGGTATCATCAATAAAGTAGCATGGAACATAAGAAATTATCGATACGTTGGAGACGTATCAGCGTTACTACTGCATGTTTACTTCCTGCAATATTACTACCATCAACTGCACGCCAACGAGCTATTTTCTGCGCCGTACTACTGCTCATATTCATTCATACCACTTGTATTTCACTATCTCTTCGCCGAACTAGTGCACCTATTAGGTGTGTTGGGGACACAAGAGACTTCTTGCTTTGTGGTTGCAGGGTTGCATGAGAGGGATATCTTTGACCTCTTCCTCCCTGAGTTCGATAAACCTTGGGTGATCCACTTAAGGGAAAACTTGCTGCTGTTCTACAAACCTCTGCTCTTGGAGGCCCAACACTGTCTACAAGAATAGAAGCACCCGTAGACATCAAGCTATTTTCTGGCGCCGTTGCCGGGGAGGAAAGGTAAAAGGTACTCACACTCCGGATCTCGGCTACTAAGCTATTTTCCGGCGCTGTAAGTACTCGAAGCTATTTCCTTTAGACTCTGCAATTGCGACATTTGGTTTCTTGTTTACACTAGTTAGGCATAATGGACAACAATGACCTTCTTATTCTATTTCCTGATTTAAGACATGGATGGTTTGATGCGAAAATTAAAAAACCCATGGAACATATTAATATGAATGCTTTGAACACTATTGTTGCTAATGCTATGGAAAATTCTAAGCTTGGGGAAGCTGGCTTTGATGAGCATGATATTTTTAGTCCCCCAAGCATTGAGGAGAAAATTTACTTTGATGATACTATGCCTCCTATATTTGATGATGAGAATAATAATGATAGCTACTTTGTTGAATTTGCTCCCACTACAACTAATAAAATTGATTATGCCTATGTGGAGAGTAATAATTTTATGCATGAGACTCATGATAAGAATGCTTTATGTGATAGTTATATTGTTGAGTTTGCTCATGTTGCTACTGAAAGTTATTATGAGAGAGGAAAATATGGTTGTAAAAATTTTCATGTTACTAAAACACCTCTCTATGTGCTGAAATTTTTGAAGCTACACTTGTTCTATCTTCCTATGCTTGTTACTTTGCTCTTCATGAACTTGTTTATTTACAAGATTCCTATGCATAGGAAGCATGTTAGACTTAAATGTGTTTTGAATTTGCCTCTTGATGCTCTCTTTTGCTTCAACTTCTATTTCTTGCGAGTGCATCATTAAAACTGCTGAGCCCATCTTAATGGCTATAAAGAAAGAACTTCTTGGGAGATAACCCATGTGTTTTTTTACTACAGTACTTTGTTTTATATTTGTGTCTTGGAAGTTGTTACTACTGTAGCAACCTCTCCTTATCTTAGTTTTGTTGCATTGTTGTGCCAAGTAAAGTCTCTATAGTAAGGTTCATACTAGATTTGGATTACTGCGCAGAGACAGATTTCTTTGCTGTCACGAATCTGGGCCTAATTCTCTGTAGGTAACTCATAAAATTATGCCAATTTACGTGAGTGATCCTCAGATATGTACGCAACTTTCATTAGTTTTGAGTTTTTCCATTTGAGCAAGTCTGGTGCCATTTTAAAATTCGTCTTTACGAACTGTTCTGTTTTGACAGATTCTGCCTTTTATTTCGCATTGCCTCTTTTGCTATGTTGGATGAATTTCTTTGATCCATTAATGTCCAGTAGCTTTATGCAATGTCCAGAAGTGTAAAGAATGATTGTGTCACCTCTGAACATGTAAATTTTTATTGTGCACTAACCCTCTAATGAGTTTGCTTGAAGTTTGGTGTGAAGGAAGTTTTCAAGGGTCAAGAGAGGAGTATGATATACTATGATCAAGAGGAGTGAAAGCTCTAAGCTTGGGGATGCCCCCGTGGTTCACCCCTGCATATTCTAAGAAGACTCAAGCGTCTAAGCTTGGGGATGCCCAAGGCATCCCCTTCTTCATCGACAAAGTATCAGGTTCCTTCTCTTGAAACTATATTTTTATTCGGTCACATCTTATGTATTTTACTTGGAGCGTCTGTGTGCTTTTTATTTTCGTTTTGTTATTTTCATTCTCTGAATAAGTTCATCCTTGTGTGGGAGAGAGACACGCTCCGCTGGTTCATATGAACACATGTGTTCTTAGCTTTTAATGTTCATGGCGAAGGTTGAAACTGCTTCGTTAATTGTTATATGGTTGGAAACAGAAAATGCTACATGTAGTAATTGGTAAAATGTCTTGGATAATGTGATACTTGGCAATTGTGTGCTCATGTTTAAGCTCTTGCATCATATACTTTGCACCTATTAATGAAGAAATACATAGAGCTTGCTAAAATTTGGTTTGCATAATTGGTCTCTCTAAGGTCTAGATAATTTCTAGTATTGAGTTTTGAACAACAAGGAAGACGGTGTAAAGTCTTATAATGTTTACAATATGTCTTTTATGTGAGTTTTGCTGCACCGGTTCATCCTTGAGTTTGCTTCAAATAACCTTGCTAGCCTAAACCTTGTATCGAGAGGGAATACTTCTCATGCATCCAAAATCCTTGAGCCAACCACTATGCCATTTGTGTCCACCATACCTACCTACTACATGGTATTTCTCCGCCATTCCAAAGTAAATTGCTTGAGTGCTACCTTTAAACAATTCAAAATTTATCACCTCTGATTTGTGTCAATGTTTTATAGCTCATGAGGAAGTATGTGGTGTTTATCTTTCAATCTTGTTGGGCAACTTTCACCAATGGACTAGTGGCTTCATCCGCTTATCCAATAATTTTGCAAAAAGAGCTGGCAATGGGATTCCCAGTCCCAAATTAATTAACAAAAATAGACACTCCTCCATGGTATGTGATTGTTGGACGGCACCCGAAGGATTCGGTTAGCCATGGCTTGAGAAAGCAAAGGTGGGGAGGAGTGTCATCATAATAAAACTAAAATAAAAAGGCACTCCTTCATGGTATGAGATTGTTGGCAGGCACCCGAGGATTCGGTTAGCCATGGTTTGTGAAAGAAAGGTTGGAAGGAGTGCCACCCAAAAATAAAATAAAATGGGAGCCGCTCTTTGAAGGTTTGTCTGGCAAGGGGGTTAGAGTACCCGCTACCATTCGTTGACAACAACAAACACCTCTCAAAACTTTATTTTTATGCTCTCTTTATGTTTTCAAAATAAAAGCTCTAGCACAAATATAGCAATCGATGCTTCCCTCGTCGAAGGGCCATTCTTCTACTTTTATGTTGAGTCAGTCTACCTATTTCCTCCCATCTCAAGAAGCAAACACTTGTGTGAACTGTGCATTGATTCCTACATACTTGCATATTGCATTTGTTATATTACTTTGTGTTGACAATTATCCATGAGATATACATGTTAAAGTTGAAAGCAACCGCTGAAACTTAATCTTCCTTTGTGTTGCTTCAATACCTCTACTTTGAATTATTGCTTTATGAGTTAACTCTTATGCAAGACTTATTGATGCTTGTCTTGAAAGTACTATTCATGAAAAGTCTTTGCTTTATGATTCACTTGTTTACTCATGTCATTACCATTGTTTTGATCGCTGCATTCATTACATATGTTTACAAATAGTATGATCAAGGTTATGATGGCATGTCACTTCAGAAATTATCTTTGTTATCGTTTTACCTGCTCGGGACGAGCAGAACTAAGCTTGGGGATGCTGATACGTCTCCGACGTATCGATAATTTCTTATGTTCCATGCTACTTTATTGATGATACCTACATGTTTTATACACATTATATGTCATATTTATGCGTTTTCCGGAACTAACCTATTGACGAGATGCCGAAGTGCCAGTTCCTGTTTTCTGTTGTTGGTTTCAGAAATCCTAGTAACGAAATATTCTCGAATTGGACGAAATCAACGCCCAGGTTCCTATTTTGCCCGGAAGCATCCAGAACACCCGAGAGCCGTCAGAGAGGGGCCACGTGGGGCCCACACATGGTGGCGGCGCGGCCAAGGAGCCGTGCGCGCCGCCCTAGTGTCTGCCCCACCAGGCCCCCTCCGAGGCTGCCCTTTCGCCTATAAGGTCCCTGACCTAAAACCCCGGGAATAAGCCACGGTGACGCGAAACCTTCCGAGCCGCCGACATCGCGAAGCCAAGATCTGGGGGACAGGAGTCTCTGTTCCGGCACGCCGCCGGACGGGGAAGTGCCCCCGGAAGGCTTCTCCATCGACACCGCTGCCATCTCCACCGCCATCTTCATCAACGCTGCTGCTCCCATGAGGAGGGAGTAGTTCTCCATCGAGGCTCGGGGCTGTACCGGTAGCTATGTGGTTCATCTCTCTCCTATGTACTTCAATACAATAATCTCATGAGCTGCCTTACATGATTGAGATTCATATGATGATGCTTGTAATCTAGATGTCATTATGCTAGTCAAGTGGGTTTTACTTATGTGATCTCCGGAGACTCCTTGTCCCACGTGTGTAAAGGTGACAGTGTGTGCACCGTGTGGGTCTCTTAGGCTATATTTCACAGAATACTTATTCACTGTTATGAATGGCATAGTGAAGTGCTTATTTATATCTCTTTATGATTGCAATGTGTTTTGTATCACAATTTATCTATGTGCTACTCTAGTGATGTTATTAAAGTAGTTTTATTCCTCCTGCACGGTGTAATGGTGACAGTGTGTGCATCCGTGTTAGTACTTGGCGTAGGCTATGATTATGATCTCTTGTAGATTATGAAGTTAACTATTGCTATGATGGTATTGATGTGATCTATTCCTCCTACATGGTGTGAAGGTGACAGTGTGCATGCTATGTTAGTACTTGGTTTAGTCGTGTCGATCTTTCATGCACTCTAAGGTTATTTAAATATGAACATTGAATTGTGGAGCTTGTTAACTCCGGCATTGAGGGTTCGTGTAATCCTACGCAATGTGTTCATCATCCAACAAGAGAGTGTAGAGTATGCATTTATCTATTCTGTTATGTGATCAATGTTGAGAGTGTCCACTAGTGAAAGTCTAATCCCTAGGCCTTGTTCCTAAATACTGCTATCGCTGCTTGTTACTGTTTTACTGAATTACTACTGCTGCGTTACTACTGCATGTTTACTTCCTGCAATATTACTACCATCAACTGCACGCCAGCGAGCTATTTTCTGGCGCCGTACTACTGCTCATATTCATTCATACCACTTGTATTTCACTATCTCTTCGCCGAACTAGTGCACCTATTAGGTGTGTTGGGGACACAAGAGACTTCTTGCTTTGTGGTTGCAGGGTTGCATGAGAGGGATATCTTTGACCTCTTCCTCCCTGAGTTCGATAAACCTTGGGTGATCCACTTAAGGGAAAACTTGCTGCTGTTCTACAAACCTCTGCACTTGGAGGCCCTGGCTTTGATGAGCATGATATTTTTAGTCCCCCAAGCATTGAGGAGAAAATTTTCTTTGATGATACTTTGCCTCCTATTTATGATGATTATAATGATAGTGGTCTTTTGGTGCCGCCTACTATGGAGAGTAAATTTTATTATGATTATACTATGCCTCCTACACTTGATGAGAATAATAATGATAGCTATTTTGTTGAATTTGCTCCCACTACAACTAATAAAATTGATTATGCTTATGTGGAGAGTAATAATTTTATGCATGTGGCTCATGACAAGAATGTTTTATGTGATAGTTATATTGTTGAGTTTGTTCATGATGCTACTGAAAGTTATTATGAGAGAGGAAACATGGTTATATGCATCTTAATAATATTAATTTTCCCCTCTTTATGTTGAGAATCTTTGAAGCTACACTTGTTTTGTCTTCCTATGCTTGCCACTATACTCTTCATGAACTTGTTTATTTACAAGATTCCTATGCATAGGAAGCATGTTAGACTTAAATGTGTTTTGAATTTGCCTCTTGATGCTCTCTTTTGCTTCAAATACTATTTCTTGCGAGTGCATCATTAAAACTGCTGAGCCCATCTTAATGGCTATAAAGAAAGAACTTCTTGGGAGATAACCCATGTGTTTATTTTACTACAGCAATTTTTTGTTTTGTTGAGTCTTGGAAGTTGTTTACTACTGTAGCAACCTCTCCTTATCATGTTTTTGTGCCAAGTAAAGTCTCTATGGTAAAGTTGATGCTAGATTTGGATTGCTGCGCAGAAACAGATTTGCTGTCTGTCACGAATTTGAGCAGAAGTCTCTGTAAAAAAATCAAAAAAATCTGCAAATTTACGTGTGTGATCCTCAGATATGTACGCAACTTTCATTAGTTTTGAGTTTTTCCGTTTGAGCAAGTTAAGTGCCCCTTTCAGGTTCGTCTTTACGGACTGTTCTGTTTTTGACAGATTCTGCCTTTTATTTCGCATTGCCGCTTTTGTTAAGTTGAATGAGTTTCTTTGTTCCATTAACTTTCAGAAGTTTTGTGCAATGTCCAGAAGTGTTAAGAATGATTGTGTCACCTCTGAACATGTGAATTTTTGATTGTGCACTAACCCTCTAATGAGTTTGCTCGAAGTTTGGTGTGGCAGAAGTTTTCAAGGGTCAATAGAAGAGGGTGATATAATGTGATCGAGAAGAGTGAAAGGTCTAAGCTTGGGGATGCCCCGGTGGTTCATCCCTGCATATTTTAAGAAGACTCAAGCATCTAAGCTTGGGGATGCCCAAGGCATCCCCTTCTTCATCGACAACTTATCAGGTTTCTTCTAGTGAAACTATATTTTTATTCGGTCACATCTTATGTACTTTACTTGGAGCGTCTGTGTGCTTTTATTTTTGTTTTGTTATCTTATTCTCTGAATAAGTTCATCCTTGTGTGGGAGAGAGACACGCTCCGCTTTTTCATATGAACACTAGTGTTCTTCATTTTTGCTTTTAATGTTCAAGGGCGAAAGTTGATCGCTTCACTTGTTGCTATTTGGTTGGAATCAGAAAATGCTTCATATGGTCTTGAATAATTTGATACTTGGCAATTGTTTTGAGCTCTCATATATCATGTTTAAGCTCTTGCATCATGTAGTTAAATCTAGTAGTGGAGAACTACTGTAGAGCTTGTTGAAATTTGGTTTGCATGATTGGTCTCTCTAAGGTCTAGATATTTTCTAGTAAAAGTGTTTGAGCAACAAGGAAGACAGTGTAGAGTCTTATAATGCTTGCAATATGTTCTTATGTAAGTTTTGCTGTACCGGTTCATACTTGTGTTTGCTTCAAATAACCTTGCTAGCCTAAGCCTTGTACTGAGAGGGAATACTTCTCGTGCATCCAAAACCTTGAGCCAAAACCTATGCCATTTGTGTCCACCATATCTACCTACTATGTGGTATTTCCTGCCATTCCAAGTAAATACTTCATGTGCTACCTTTAAACAATTCAAAAGCTATTATCTCTTATTTGTGTCAATGTTTTATAGCTCATGAGGAAGTATGTGGTGTTTTATCTTTCAATCTTGTCATTTCTGACAGACTTTCACAATGGACTAGTGGCTCATCCGCTTATCCAATAATTTTGCAAAAAGAGCTGGCAATGGGGTTCCCAGCCCCAATTAATTAACTTGCATTAATAATTCTCTTCACATGTTTTGCTCTGATTTATCAGTAAGCAACTTAAATTTGCAAATAGACACTCCTCCATGGTATGTGAATGTTGGAAGGCACCCGAGGATTCGGTTAGCCATGGCTTGTGTAAGCAAAAGGTTGGGGGGAGTGTCATCTAATAAATAAAACTAAAATACATGTGTAAACAAAAGAGAAGAGGGATGATCTACCTTGCTGGTAGAGATAACGTCCTTCATGGGAGCCGCTCTTGAAAGTCTGGTTGATAAGGTAGTTAGAGTACCCATTACCATTCGTTGACAACAACAAACACCTCTCAAAATTTTACTTTTATGCTCTCTATATGATTTCAAAACTTGAAAAGCTCTAGCACATGATTTAATCCCTGCTTCCCTCTGCGAAGGGCCTATCTTTTACTTTATTGTTGAGTCAGTTTACCTACTTCCTTCCATCTTAGAAGCAAACACTTGTGTCAACTGTGCATTGATTCTTACATACTTGCTTATTTGCATTCATCATATTACTCTATGTTGACCAATATCCATGAGATATGCATGTTGAAAGTTGAAAGCAACTGCTGAAACTTATATCTTCCTTTGTGTTGCTTCGATGCCTTTACTTTGAATTTATTGCTTTATGAGTTAACTCTTATGCAAGACTTTTTGATGCTTGTCTTGAAAGTACTATTCATGAAAAGTTTTGCTATATGTTATCTATTTGTTAGCAAACTATAGATCATTGCTTTGAATCACTCCATTCATGTCATATGCTTTACAATAATGTTGATCAAGATTATGATGGTAGCATGTCACTTCAGAAATTATTTGTGTTATCGTTTACCTACTCGAGGGCGAGTAGGAACTAAGCTTGGGGATGCTTGATACGTCTCAAATGTATCTATAATTTCTGATGTTCCATGCTTGTTTTATGACAATACCTACATGTTTTCTTCACACTTTATATCGTTTTGATGCATTTTCCGGAACTAACCTATTGACGAGATGCCGAAGTGCCAGTTCCTGTTTTCTGCTATTTTTGGTTTCAGAAATCCTAGTAAGGAAATATTCTCGGAATTGCACGAAATCAACGCCCAATATCTTATATTTACACGAAGCTTCCAACACCCGAGAGGAGCCAGAGGGGGGCCACAAGGGCCCCACACACCATGGCGGCGCGGCAGGGGGCGCGCGGGCTAGTGTGGGCCCCCCGTAGCTCTTCCGAATCCGCCTCGCCTATAAGAAGCTCCCCGACCTAAAACACGAGACGAATAAGCCACGGACGAGAAAAGTTCCAGAGCCGCCGCCATCGCGAAGCCAAGATCCGGGGACAGGAGTCTCTGTTCCGGCACGCCGCCGGGATGGGGAAGTGCCCCCGGAAGGCTCCTCCATCGACACCACCGCCATCTTCATCACCACTGCTGTCTCCCATGAGGAGGGAGTAGTTCTCCATCGAGGCTCGGGGCTGTACCGGTAGCTATGTGGTTCATCTCTCTCCTATGTACTTCAATACAATAATCTCATGAGCTGCCTTACATGATTGAGATTCATATGATGATGCTTGTAATCTAGATGTCATTATGCTAGTCAAGTGGGTTTTACTTATGTGATCTCCGGAGACTCCTTGTCCCACGTGTGTAAAGGTGACAGTGTGTGCACCGTGTGGGTCTCTTAGGCTATATTTCACAGAATACTTATTCACTGTTATGAATGGCATAGTGAAGTGCTTATTTATATCCCTTTATGATTGCAATGTGCTTTGTATCGCTACTAGTCTATGTGCTACTCATGTGATGTTATTAAAGTAGTCTATTCCTCCTGCATGGTGTAATGGTGACAGTGTGTGCATCGTGTGGTTCTTGTCGTAGATTATGATCATAATCTCTTGTAGGTTATGGAGTTGATTATCGCTATGATAGTATTGATGTGATCTATTCCCCCTTCATAGTGTAAAGGTGACAGTGTGTATGCTATGTTAGTACTCGGTTTATTTTGCAAAGATCTATTATGCTCTAAGGTTACTTAAACATGAATATCGAATGTTGTGGAGCTTGTTAACTCCGGCATTGAGGGTTCGTGTAATCCTACGCAACGAATGGTGTTCATTATCAAACAAGAGTGTATGTAGCACAAATGAGAGAAGTTATTATTTATTATGCGATCAATGTTGAGAGTGTCCACTAGTGAAAGTATGATCCCTAGGCCTTGTTTCCACCATAAAGAATTGCTTCCCACGCCAGCAAGCTATTTTCTGGCGCCGCTTGTTTACTGTTTTACTGCATCTTTACTTTCTGCAATATTACCACCATCTATACCACCTGTGTTTTACTATCTCTTCGCCGAACTAGTGCACCTATACATCTGACAAGTGTATTAGGTGTGTTGGGGACACAAGAGACTTCTTGCTTTGTGGTTGCAGGGTTGCTTGAGAGGGATATCTTTGACCTCTTCCTCCCTGAGTTCGATAAACCTTGGGTGATCCACTTAAGGGAAAACTTGTCGCTGTTTCTACAAACCTCTGCTCTTGGAGGCCCAACACTCTACGGAAAAGTGTGTCGATGACTCTCGCCGCCCACCAGCTTACACGGAGCTCCTTGATAAAGGCAAAGGTGCCATGGCGCGGATGCACTCGATGATCTTCCCCAAGATTAGTCAATACATGACTTTGGGGCAGCTTATTGACGCCTTTGCAGTCGACACCAAGGAGGTTATCGAGGTATTCAAACGTACTTCGCGTACTTATGGTTGATGACCCACAAGTATAGGGGGTGTATCGTAGTACTTTCGATAAATAAGAGTGTCGAACCCAACGAGGAGCAGAAGGTGTTGACAAGCAGTTTCGATGAAGGTTTCACTGTAAATGCTCACAGACAAGTATTCAGGGGGTTTTGATATTGCAGATAAATAAAGTACAAGTAAATAAAATGCAAGAGAAATAATTGCAGCGAGTGGCCCAATCCTTTTTAGCACAAAGGACAAGCCGGTTTGTTTACTTATAATGACCAAACGTTCCTGAGGACACACGGGGATTTTAGTCTAGTGCTTTCGCTACATACAGCTGATTAATCTTCATTGTTTTGATAAGTGTTGTGTGGGTGAACCTATGCTAATGCACCGCCCTTCCTAGGACTAATACATACTTGTGATTATACCCCTTGCAAGCATCCGCAACTACAAGAAAGTAATTAAGATAAATCTAACCACAGCCTTAAACTCTGAGATCCTGCGATCCCTCCTGCATCGATATACTAACGGGGGCTTAGGTTTCTGTCACTCCGGCAACCCCGCAATTAGCAACCGAATACAAGATGCACTCCCCTAGGCCCATAAATGGTGAAGTGTCGTGTAGTCGACGTTCACACGACACCACTAGAAGAATGACACCACAACTTAAATATCATAACATTGAATATTACTCAACCATAATTCACTACTAGCATTTAGACTTCACCCATGTCCTCAAGAACTAAACGAACTACTCACGAGACATCATATGGAATACAATCAGAGGTGATATGATGATGAATAACAATCTGAACATAAACCTTGGTTCAATGGTTTCACTCAATAGCATCTACAACAAGTATAGAATAACACCGGGAGAGTTTCCCCTATCAAACAATCAAGATTTAACCCGAATTGCTACAGCGATGACGAGGTGCAGCGGTGGTGATGGCGGTGTAGATGGTGGAGATGATGATGATGATGATGGAGATGATGTCCCGCTCGATGACGATGGCGATGGCGTCGATTTCCCCCTCCGGGAGGGAATTTCCCCGGCGGATTCCTGCCCGCCGGAGAGCTCTTTTCTCTCTGGTGTTCTCCGCCCCGCAGAGGCGGCTGTAACCCTTCGTGAGGATCCCTCTGTGGCTTAGGTTTTCGGGACGAAGGAGTACGCGAAGAAAAGGAGGCGAAAGGGGTCGTGGGCCCCCCAGAGCATAGGGTGGCGCGGCCAGGCCCCGGCCGCGCCGCCCTATGGTCTGGGCCCACAGGGCCCCTCTCTTCTTCCCCTTCTGGCTCCCTCCGTCATCTGGAAAAATAGGAACTTTCGTGAAATTCCCTTCCACAGTTGATCTTCCGAAATATTGCGTTCTGACGGTGCTTTTTCCAGCAGAATCCTGGCTCCGGTGCTTGATCCTCCAATAATGATGAAACATGCAAAATAGATGAAATAACATAAGTATTGTGTCCCAATATGAAATATATCAATGAATAACAGCAAATTATGATACAAAATAGTGATGCAAATTGGACGTATCAACTCCCCCAAGCTTAGACCTCGCTTGTCCCCAAGCGAAACTGAGCTCGATAAACAAGACCACATGTTTATGGAGTGAAGAGTCGATAAATAAAATACGGACAAGAAGCATCATATTCATTCACACAAGACATTCTAGTAAACAACTTCCTCATATAACTCATCTTGAAATAAGTAAAGAGAAATCACAAGTAAAGGTGCATAAGAAATCATAATTGGTGATGGCAAACTTTGTTCTTGGTCAGAGAACTACTAACGGATTGTACTTCTAAGCAAAGCTTTCATATTAGAATTTATAGCTGAGCTTTCATATTCAAGCATGACAATCTCTTCATAATCATTGATAACTTCAAAGTCATATTCATTCAGATAAAATTGGTACTAAACAAGAAAGTATAAAAGACATGATTAACTGGATCACAGCATAAATGATTGGTTCACAACAACTCAATTGCTTGCTTGAGATAGAGGGAAATAGGTTTACTGACTCAACATAAAAGTAAAAGACAGGCCCTTCGCAGAGGGAAGCAGGGATTAAATCATGTGCTAGAGCTTTTCAAGTTTTGAAATCATATAAAGAGCATAAAAGTAAGATTTTGAGCGGTGTTTGTTGTTGTCAACGAATGGTAGCGGGTACTCTAACCCCTTGCCAAACGAACCTTCAAAGAGCGGCTCCCATGAGGGACGGTATCTCTACCAGCAAGGTAGATCATCCCCTTTCTCTTTTGTTTACACATGTATTTTAGTTTTATTATGGGTGACACTCCCCCCAACCTTGGCTTTCTCAATCCATGGCTAACCGAATCCTCGGGTGCCTTCCAACATTCACATACCATGGAGGAGTGTCTATTGCAAAATTAAGTTGCTTACTGATAAGTCAGAGCAAAACATGTGAAGAGAATTATTAATGAAAGTTATTAATTGGGGCTGGGAACCCCGTTGCCAGCTCTTATTGCAAAATTATTGGATAAGCGGATGTGCCGCTAGTCCATTGGTGAAAGTCCGCCCAACAAGATTGAAAGATAAAACACCACATACTTCCTCATGAGCTATAAAACATTGACACAAATAAGGAGTAGTAGTTTGAATAATTTAAAGGTAGCACATGAAGTATTTACTTGGAATGGCAGAAAATACCATGTAGTAGGTAGATATGGTGGACACAAATGGCAAAGGTTTGGTCTAAGGTTATGGATGTATGAGAAGCATTCCTCTCGATACAGGTCTTTGGCTAGCAAGGTTTGATAGCAAGCATAAAGGTTGAGGGAAACAAACAAATATACATATGATAGAAACAATCATGCATCTTTCTCATAAGCACAAGCAATTTTAACTCTAGAATACTAAGCATAGAGATAATAGAGTAATGTATCTAAGTGTATTTCTCTCTTTATTAAACATCAAGATGTTGTTGCTATTGACCAATGCTAAGTTTGCCAAAACCAAATAGATTTACTTGATGCTCCCAAAGTGATATCAATACTCATGTCAAGAGTAATCATATAATGGAGATTGCAAACTAAAATAAGGTGTGCAAAGTAAATGATAAGACTTCTCATTAATATTCCATAACGATAACTCACACCAACGGATACATAGATAACTAACTAAGAGAGATACTTCCACATTGCATACTATTCTATATGATAACTTCCCTACTCATGATATGACACTACTTGATAGTAAAAGATAAAGGTGGTGATGTGATACCGCGGCACTCCCCCAAGCTTGGAACAAACCAAGGGGATGCCAATACCGATGATGAATTACTCCTTCGGTGATGGTGGTGATGGATTCCTCTCGCGCTTCATAAGGATCTCCTTCAGCTTCAGCTTCTCAATTTTGTAATTCTGCACCAAAATTTGAAAAGACTTATTGTTATCCGAGGGTGGAGGTGACGGCCTTGTGCTGGGAATTGAGTAATATTCCAGCATTCTGCGAAGTCGCTGGTTCTCCTCCTGAAGTATCTCCACTTCCCTTCTTAGAGCACGATATTGATCACAAAACTCATCAGCAACCCGTATTGCTTCCTCCACACAAGGGAAAGAGTCGAGGTCCAGAGCAGGCGGAAGAGCTCCCTGCAAGTTATGAGAAAAAGAACGCCCAGTATTAACCGATCCCACCAAAATTGGCTTACTCCTCGTAGTTTCCCACTCTCCTTTTGCTGATGCTATCTTCTCCTTCTCCTTATTGATCCTCTCATCCATCTCTTCCCTCCAAGGCCCCTTGTCTTTGTTGTTGGAGACCATGGTGCTTCTAGATCAAAACAAATCTGGCAGAAAACAGCTCGAAACAAAACACGACGAGAAAACGATATTACGGACCTCCAGGGGTCCGGGAGAATTATATAGCAAATATTTTTACGACAAAAGGAAGGTTCCAAGCCGAAAACGAGTCGGAAAGGGGCACGAGGCGGCCAGACCATAGGTCGGCGCGGCCAGGGTGGGCCCGCGCCGGCCTATGGTGGCACGCCCTCGCGCGTCTTTTCCACTCCGTTTCGATTCCGTAATTTTTCATATTTTCCAAAAACAGCAGAAATAATGTTCGGAAAGGTAAACGCGGACTTTTTATTACCTATATGTTACCTATTCAAAGTCGAGTTCTGGCGGACTGTCAATTTGTCCTTTGATGAAAGCCTCCGGTGTTTCCACTTGAATAATATCAACATCCACATTATAAGAATCGCCCGAGATATAATGCTTGAGTCTTTGTCCATTCACCACTTGTGTGGCATTGCCTTGGAGAGAGCTAATTTTAATTGCTCCTGAACGATACACCTCCTCAACAACATATGGTCCTTCCCACTTCGAGAGTAATTTCCCTGCAAAGAACCTGAGACGAGACCGATACAATAGAACTTGATCTCCAACATTAAATTCTCTTTTAATGATCCTTCTATCATGCCACTTCTTAACTTTTTCTTTAAAGAGTTTAGCATTTTCATAAGCTTCACTTCTCCATTCATCTAGAGAACTTAATTGCAACAACCTCTTATTACCGGCTAATTTAGGATCTTTATTTAATTCTCTAACAGCCCAATAAGCTTTGTGCTCTAGTTCTAAAGGTAAATGACAAGCTTTTCCATAAACCATTTTATAAGGTGACATTCCCATAGGATTTTTATAAGCGGTTCTATAAGCCCATAGTGCTTCTTTCAATTTGCTAGCCCAATTCCTCCTAGATTTATTAACAGTCTTTCCTAAAATAGCTTTAATCTCTCTATTTGATAATTCTACTTGACCACTAGTTTGAGGGTGATAAGCAGAAGCAATTCTATGATTAATACCATACTTAGCAAGAGTTTTTCTAAAACCTCCATGAATAAAATGAGAACCTCCATCAGTCATAATATATCTAGGTACTCCAAATCTAGGAAATATAACATCTACAAGCATTTTTATAGAGGTCTCACCATCAGCACTCCTTTGGTATGGCTTCTACCCATTTAGTAACATAATCAACAGCGACAAGTATATGAGTGTTACCGTCTGAAGAAGGGAAAGGACCCATGAAGTCGAATCCCCAACAATCGAATGGTTCAATAACAAGAGTATAATTCATAGGCATTTCATTGCGTCTGGAGATATTACCAACTCTTTGACATTCATCACAAGATAAAATAAATTTCCTTGCATCTTTGAAGAGTGTTGGCCAATAAAAACCTGATTGTAGAACCTTTTGCGCGGTTCTATCTCCAGCGTGATGTCCTCCATAAACACTTCCATGACATTTATTCAATATCTCCTGTTGTTCATATTCAGGAACACATCTTCGCATAATACCATCCACTCCTTCTTTATATAAGTGTGGGTCATCCCAAAAATAATGCCTCAAGTCATAAAAGAATTTCCTCCTTTGCTGAGCTGAAAAGGTTGGAGGCAAATACTTCGAAACAATAAAGTTAGCATAATCTGCATACCAAGGGCTCTCTCGCGAGCTCACCTTTATTACAGCCAATTGTTCATTTGGAAAACTATCATTAACAGGAACAGGATCATAAGCAATATTTTCCAATCTAGACAAATTATCAGCAACAGGATTATCAGCACCTTTCCTATCTATAATGTGTAAATCAAATTCTTGCAAAAGAAGTACCCATCTAATAAGCCTTGGCTTAGCATCTTTCTTTGTCATAAGGTATCTAATTGCAGCATGATCAGTATGAATTGTAACTTTTGAATCAACAATATAGGGTCTAAACTTATCACAAGCAAAGACTACAGCTAACAATTCTTTTTCAGTTGTAGCATAATTTCTTTGAGCAGCATCAAGAGTCTTACTAGCATAATGAATAACATTTAATTTTTTATCTACCCGCTGTCCAAGAACAGCGCCTACACAAAATCACTAGCATCACACATAATTTCAAAAGGCAAATTCCAATCAGGAGGTTCAACTATAGGAGCAGTTGTTAAGGCTTTCTTTAGAGTTTCAAAAGCTTCCTTACAATCATCATCAAAAACAAAAGGTACATCTTTTTGAAGAAGATTAGTAAGAGGCTTTGAAATTTTAGAGAAATCTTTAATAAATCTCCTATAAAACCCAGCATGACCAAGAACACTACGAATACCTTTAACATCCCTTGGATAGGGCATCTTCTCAATTGCTTCAACTTTAGCTCTATCAACTTCAATACCTCTCTCGGAAATTTTATGTCCCAATACAATTCCTTCATTAACCATAAAATGGCATTTCTCCCAATTAAGAACAAGGTTAGTTTCTTCACATCTCTGCAAAACTTTATCGAGGTTTCGCAGGCAATTATCAAAAGAATTCCCATAAACAGAAAAATCATCCATGAACACCTCTACAATACTTTCGCAAAAACCATGAAAAATAGCAGACATGCATCTTTGAAAAGTAGCAGGAGCATTACATAAACCAAAAGGCATACGCCTATAAGCATAAGTTCCATAAGGACAAGTAAAAGTGGTTTTCTCTTGATCTTTAGCTTTAACAGCAATTTGTGAAAACCCAGAATAACCATCAAGAAAGCAAAAATGAGTATTTTTAGATAACCTCTCTAGCATTTGATCAATAAAGGGTAAAGGGTAATGATCTTTCTTAGTAACTTTATTAACTTTACGAAAATCAATGCACATTCTATAACCTACAACTATTCTTTGAGGAATAAGCTCATCATTATCATTAGGCACAACAGTCATTCCTCCTTTCTTAGGAACACAATGAACAGGACTAACCCATCTACTATCAGCAATAGGATATATAATACCAGCTTCAAGGAGTTTTAATACCTCGTTTCTTACCACTTCCTTCATCTTCGGAATTAGACGACGTTGATGTTCAACAACAGGCTTTGCATCTTCTTCCATATTAATAGCATGTTGGCAAATAGAAGGAGAAATCCCTTTCAAATCATCAAGAGTATAGCCAATAGCTCCTCGGTGTTTCTTCAATATTTCCAATAACCTTTCTTCCTCAATCTCTGAAAGCTTAGAACTAATAATAACAGGATATATTTTCTTATCATCAATATGAGCATATTTAAGATTATCAGGTAAAGGCTTTAGATCAAAAACAGGATCTTCCTTTGGTGGCGGTGTTGTACCCAAATCTTCCACCGGTAAATCATGCTTGAGAATAGGTTGGCGACGAAAAATTTCCTCAAGCTCATCTCTTTCTTTCCTAAAAGCTTCACTTTCACTATTCTCCAAATGTTGCTGCAAAGGGTTATTAGGAACAAGAACAATAGATGCACATTGCTCCATTTTAAAATCATTACTAGGCAAGTCAGTTTTATAAGGAGTTTTGGTAAATTTAGAAAAGTTAAATTCATAAGGTTCACCAGCAAATCTAGTCAAAATTTTCTCTTTCTTACAATCTATAATAGCTCCACAAGTATTTAGAAAAGGTCTACCAAAAATGATAGGACAATGATCACTAGCAGCAGAACCAAGTACCAAAAAGTCAGCAGGATATTTAATCTTACCACATAGAACTTCCACATCTCGAACAATACCAATTGGAGAAATAGTTTCTCTATTAGCCAAATGAATAACCACATCAATATCTTCAAGTTCACAAGAACCAATTTCGTGCATAATCTCCGTGTAAAGTTCATAAGGAATAGCACTAACACTTGCACCAATATCACATAAACCATAATAGCAATGATCACCAATTCTAACAGATAGCATAGGAACACTAACTTGTTTGGATTTATTAGGATGTGAAACAATATTAGAAGCATCTTCACAGAAAATAATATGACCATCCTCCACATTTTCAGTCACAAGATCTTTAACTATAGCAACAGCAGGTTCAATTTTAATTTGTTCTTCAGGTTCTTTAGGTTTCTTTTCACTTTTATTAACTAGATATGACAGAGTACTCCTTCATTTTAGCAGGGAAAGGAGTTTTTTTCAATATAAGCTTCAGGAATAACATTATCAACAGTTTCAACCACTACACATTTGTTTACAGATGAATCAATTTTATCTTTATACGGTTCATGATACTTATCAAAATTCTTCTTAGGCAGTTCATAATGAGAGGCAAAAGCTCTATAAAGATTTGCAACAACTTGGGAATCAAGACCATATGTAGCACTCATATTACGAAATTTATCAGTATCCATAAAAGCTTCAATGCATTTATAATCATAAATTATACCTGATTCTCTATCTTTGTCGTTCTCCCATCCTTCAGTATTTTCTTGGATCCGATCAAGAAGGTCTCTTTTAAACTCTTCATTCTTGCGTGTAAATGATCCAGAACAAGAAGTATCCAGCAAGGTCTTGTCTTGAAAAGAAAGTCTTGCATAGAAATTATCAATAATAACATTACCAGGAAGCTCATGAATGGGGCATTTGAGCATTAAAGACTTCAATCTCCCCCAAGCTTGGGCGATTCTCCATCATGAGGCCAAAAATTATATATGCGGTTCCGATCTTTGTGAATTTCACTTGGAGGATAAAATTTGGAATAGAATAAAGGCACAATGTCCTCCCAATCAATAGAATCACCATTCTTCAGCAATTTATACCAGTGCGCCGCTTTACCAGACAGCGATATAGTGAATAGCTTCTTTCTAACTTCATTCATAGAAATACCTGCACATTTGAATAACCCGCATAATTCATGCAAAAACAATAAATGATCACCAGGATGGACAGTTCCATCCCCTTCATAGCGGTTATCCATAACACGTTCAATAATTTTCATAGGTATTTTGCATGGTACTACTTCCCTCACCTGGACGTGCCCATCCACTACCGCTGCAGAGTAGTAGATTTCCAAATAGAAATTGGAAGAGAGGATCTCTCCATAATGATTTATAGCAGAGCAGAAATAAAATCAGCACAAACAGTAAAGGTTTTCCTTACCAATTCCACTTACCAATAGCGCGTCACTCCCCGGCAACGGCGCCAGAAAATAGTCTTGATGACCCACAGGTATAGGGGGTGTATCGTAGTATCTTCGATAAGTAAGAATGTCGATCCCAACGAGGAGCAGAAGGTGTTGACAAGCAGTTTCGATGAAGGATTCACTGTAAATGCTCACAGATAAGTATTCAGGGGGTTTTGATATAGCATATAAATAAAGTACAAGTAAATAAAAATGCAGAGAAATATTGCAGCGAGAGGCCCAATCCTTTTTAGCACAAAGGACAGGCCCGATTTGTTTACTTATAATGACCAAACGTTCCAGGACACACGGGGATTTTAGTCTAGTGCTTGGCCATATACAAACCTGATATCTTCATTGTTTTGATAAGCGTTGTGTGGGTGAACCTATGCTAATGCACCGCCCTTCCTAGGACTAATACATACTTGTGATTATACTCCCCTTGCAAGCATCCGCAATTACAAGAAAGTAATTAAGATAAATCTAACCACAGCCTTAAACTCGGAGATCCTGCGATCCCTCCTGCATCGATGTACTAACGGGGGCTTAGGTTTCTGTCACTCCGGCAACTCCCGCAATTAGCAACCGAATACAAGATGTACCCCTAGGCTCATAAATGGTGAAGTGTCGGGTAGTCGACATTCACATGACACCACTAGAAGAATGACACCACAACTTAAAATATCATAACATTGAATATTACTCAACTACAATTCACTACTAGCATTTAGACTTCACCCATGTCCCCAAGAACTAAACACGAACTACTCACTAGACATCATATGGAATACAATCACAGGTGATATGATGATGAATAACAATCTGAACATAAACCTTGGTTCAATGGTTTCACTCAATAGCATCTACAACAAGTATAGAATAACACCGGGAGAGTTTCCCTATCAAACAATCAAGATTTAACCCGAATTGCTACAGCGATGACGAGGTGCAGCGGTGGTGATGGCGGTGTAGATGATGGAGATGATGATGATGATGATGGAGATGATGTCCCGCTCGATGACGATGGCGATGGCTTCGATTTCCGCCTCCGGGAGGGAATTTCCCCGGTGGATTCCTGCCCGCTGGAGAGCTCTTTTCTCTCTCGTGTTCTTCCGCCCGCAGAGGCGGCTGTAACCCTTCGTGGAGGATCCCTCTGTGGCTTAGGTTTGGTACGAAGGAGTACGCGAAGAAAAGGAGGCGAAAGGGGTCGTGGGCCCCTCACACAAAAGGCGCGGCTGTGCCCCGGGCCGCGCCGCCCTATGGTTTGGCCGCCCCGTCGCCCCTTCTTCCCCTTCTGGCTCCCTCCGTCATCTGGAAAATAGGAACTTTCGTGAAATTCCTTCCGCAGCCTGATCTTCCCAACATTGCGTTCGACGGTGCTTTTTCCGGGTGTTATAATCCCTGTCTGCCGATCCTCCAATAATGATGAAACATGCAAAATAGATGAAATAACATACGTATCCCAATATGAAATATATCAATGAATAACAGCAAATTATGATACAAAATAGTGATGCAAATTGGACGTATCAATGGTGCCCTCCTAGCCTTCCAACTTATGATGGGTCATGGCTTCAAGGCCAATATTGAGGAAATGTCTAAGGAGCTGCCGAAAGATCAAGATGGGCAGTTCATTGATTTGGGCATCTTCAAAACGTCAGCTCTTACGTGCACGTCAGCTCCTTGAACTGGTTTCATCAAAGAAAACATCGGCTGGCCCAAGTTTATCGACCCAGACTCAAGCCCCTTGACTTTTGTAACAAGCTTTTCTTTGATTTGATGAAACATTGTTCTGTTGCAAAACTTGTGTTTGTAATAAACTCTGGTGCTAGCAATGTTGCTGGCACACGCTTGTTATGATGGGCAGCCACTTGCACCTCCCCGATGGGAGTACCGATGCTGAAGCGTAATGGTCCAAAATGCCTAACGCCGGTTTTGAAGATTTTCCCGTTGCCTACGTCCCGCCGATGATTCTTCGGGGTGCTCTTCTCAAGAAGATCTGATCCACCCATGAAGGATCAAATTGCGCAGATGGAAAGGATCTGCGCAGTACTCATGCCCCTGGCTGCCATTATCGTGAAGAAGGTGAAATTGCAAATTTTACAGAGCGCTATGCTCCATCGAACCGCATAAGGCCACCGAAAGTTTAAACTGTAAGTTTCCTGATCCCTTTGCTTATTATTCTTTTGTCGAAAATATTGTCTGATCTTTCCATTAATTCCCTTAAGGTCATAGCCCGAACCGCGCCGAAGAGAACAAGCCAATTCACTGAGCACGTGAACGCATTGACTCAGCCGTCATCACCTCGAAGAAATTTCTCTCGGAGGGAGCACTCGAAAGCTTCGGCTGTTGTGCAATTCCAAGATCGGGTCCAACAGGTCCATCATTTCTTCGACAAGTGCTACAAAGCCCTAAGGGTAATTTGGAAGATCGATGTCTGAGTTTGGGAACACCAAGAAAATTCGAGACTTGATGCGAGCTCAGGTTTTTGCAGGAGCCAGGTTTACACTTGCCCTTGTCCTTGCACGTTACCCCTCAGCAAATCTGCTCACTATAGCCCAACGCAGTCGGGTGCTTTTAGAGACGCTCGTACCCAAGGTAGTGCTACCCGCCAATATAATTGTCGATAAGCTTGAAAAGGATTCGAGGGTACCTTAAGAAGAAAGGGAAAGCCCGGTAAGAGGAATCAGTGGTTAAGTTCTTTACTGTAAATAGGCTACTCATCAAAGCGTTTTGGATTGCATAGTTGAAATTTTAAGTTCGTGATACATGTACATGTACTTATCGTATTAATGCTGCTGGCAGTTTTGGAGCAAATCTTAATTGCCTGCTTCAAACGTATGTGTATTCGTTGGTCAGCAAATTGTTTGAGTGATCAGCCCGTGTTGCAGGTCTTACAGACCCGTCGTATGCGTAACTTTGCTTTAACCGATGTATGTTCGACAGTGGCTCCTTAACATATCGAGAGTGTTTACCCGCTCGAAGGAGCCCGTTGTCTTCGATATTTCCATAAGTGAAGAATCGCACCTGGTTGTATTGCATGTATTTCCAAACTCTTGCTATTTACGGCACTCGTAGAGGCATCTGTAGCAGGGAAAGGTCATCACCCTTGTTTTTTGCATCCTTTAGCACTCGTAGAGGCTTTTTTTGGAGCTTAAATCTTTACGCCGCGTACTACATTGCACCATCGTTCACCGAGGGGTGTAAGCAAAGGTTACGATGATGCGGATTAGGTGCTCCGAATTACTGCAATGCTTATCAAGGAATCAAGACTGAGGTTCTCATTAATAAAGTGAACATGTACTAAAGGGCGTAAAAAGAGAAGCCCTTAAAATAAACGTGTGAGAACTAAACATTATTCGATCATTCTAAGTAAGTGGAAAGGTTCTTCTTATCTCTGCTTGTCTACCATAAGAAGTGTGTGTTTTCTAAGGCCATTGATTGCAAAGTGGGGGTCTCAAGCAAATGTTGCCAATGTCTTGGTTGTCCCATTGCCATCGTCTCGCCAAAAAATTTTTGCCGGCCAAGCTTCTCTCGAGTAAGGTTTCGCCGGTTTCTTTCTTAGTTTCCGGGCATGCTTCTCCTCCTTAATTTCACGATTCGATAACTTGGGTGGAGGATCGACAACTTCTCGTTTTAACCCAAACTTCGCAGCAATCCTCTGAAAGTCGCGATCACAATTGTCCGAGCAGTAATTTCCATAGACTGTGATGTTTGTCCCGTTGTTCCCAGGCATTTTCAGCTTGAGGTATGCGTAGTGCGGTACAGCCATGAACTTGGCATAAGCTGGTCTTCCGAGTATAGCGTGATACTGTGATTCCCAGTTCACTACTTCAAACTCGATCTTTTCCTTCCTGAAGTTGTCGGTTTTGCCAAAGACGACGTTCAGGTAAACTTTGCCAAGAGAGTACGCCGGTGAAGTTGGGAGAATCCCATGGAAGCAAGTATCTGTTTCTTCTAGCATCCTCATGGTGATCCCCATACTTTTGATTGTGTCGACGAATATCAGGTTTAGCCCGCTTCCACCATCCATGAATACTTTGCTCATCTTGAACCCGCCGATTTGTGCCTCTGTTACCCTCCAAAACCCACCGACGGGCAATGGCTAAGCAACACGAAGAGCCGGGAGGCTCCCAAGGCCGCTTAGTGGACCCTGGCACCTCGCGTCGTCCCGCAAGTCTTCCAGCCACGTCCTGGCGGTTGCTAGGGCGTGCCACCTGACCTAGACCCAATCAGGAAGGTGTTAGAGTGCTTCGATTGTTCCTGCATGGTAGACACGCAAACATTAAATACGAGCCCTATCGGCTCTCAGGTTGCCCTGTGGATCGGCTCAAGGAGCCGATCGCCCCATGGTTCACGTTGGATTTACAATGACATGGGGATCCTGCTTGATCAAAACAAAGCTAAAGCGATCCACGATAGTTTAGGGTTTTCACCGTATAACCGGAACGTCCTACGTGTGATCGGGCCTAGCAGCTACGGAAGATGATGCAAACCACCCCTACGAGAGGCCTAAAAACCAACATAACGTTGATTCCCGGAACATCCCTTGCAGGGACGGTGAACAACATCTAACACTACCGGATCGTCCGACCCCAGCATAAGGCCTAACTATGCAGATATTAAACCAATCCTTGCGGAGCAAGGAGCAACTATAACGGATCTACCTCCATTGCTAACGAATCAAGATGCTGCCCTTACACCTGGATAGGTGTAGGCGTTGTGCCAGGTGTTTGTGGACCTACTGTGCTACCAGAGCATAAGTTACTTGGTAGTGCCATCAATGCAAGCCCCTAAACACCTAAGGATAAATAGTACTACTACTATCAACAATGCCTAAGACGAAAGTAAAGAGCAAGGTAGACGTATCAGATATCGCCCAGATCGCTTAGATGCTATCTAGCAGCATGGTGCTACCCGGAGAAAACCTCAAGAAAGGTAAGGAAGAAAGTGCCTGATTTGTGTTTGTTGAACGATGATTGTGTTGTTTATTCCATAACCCCTAGATACATATTTATAGTCCAAGGGACTTTCTAATTGAGGCGTTTCAACTGCAGTAATGCAAGCGACCTCTATCTCTTAATCTAAACACAATGCGATCTAATATATTACAGATACATAGGCAATTAAGCCCAAACTCTTCGCGCGAGGCCGCCTCAAAGATGCTCCACGCAGTAGTCTTCAAAGCCTATCTTCACTTACTGCCCATCTCCTGATTTGGCCAAAATCGGGTGGTAACACATGCCCCCCGGTTTTTAACACAATATCAAAACCACCGTTTTTCCTTCGAGGGCCGTGTCGTGGGCAGCGTGAACTGGCTGTGATTCTTCATCATGACTTGCCTTCTCACCTCTTTCGCATTTATTGATTTGCTTTGGCATCATGTCCTCAGAACCGTTTGAGTTAAATCTTCTCCCCGCATCCTCTTTTATTTATTCCACGACGGTTCGGCTACCATCCCCTTGTTCTGCCTGCCCACTCTAGCACTAAAAACCTCTTCCACTACAGCAATGTCTTCTTCTTCCTCTACCTCCTCAGGTCTCTCCCTCCGATCTTCGCCGAAGAATGAAGACGACCCCCACTCCGGGGCGAACCCCATCTCCTCCAACAAGAAGGAGGAACAAGTGAAGAAGGAAGAGGCCCCCTCCTCCGCCAGACACCCACCGATGAAGCGCTCCCGCATGTGGGCGGACAGCGAGGACGATGATGATGACGAGGAAGGAGAAGAAGAGGAGGAAGATGATTCCTCCTCTTCCGCTGGGTATCCGCCGACAAAGCGTTTCCGCACTTGGGCGGACAGTGAGAATGATGATGATGACGAGGAAGAAGAGGCTCCAGCCGAAGACCTGGGTAGCAGCGACGAGGAAGTCTCCGGAAGCAGCGTCGACGGCGGCTCCGGCGCTGACGATGAGGCCAGCGACGATTAGCTCTGTAGGATTAGTAGTCCCTGAGCAATCGGCTCTTCTTTTGTTCTTCCTTTCTTGAGCAATCGGCTCTTCATTGTAAAGATCCTCTCTTATTAATGAAGAAAATTTCTCTCAATCACCTTTGCTTTCTTGTCAATTTGGCCGATTGTTCAACGAAGTCATTGCTCAAAGAGCCGATGGCAAAGCATCGGCCTGCATTCCAAACGCGATTCCAGGCGAAACAGCTGCCTTTCCACGGTCAAACAGATACAGACCACGTTCAGATGTTCAGAATATCCTTCAATCTCTAGAGTCGATGACCGTGCATCGGCTATATTTTTCTCATTATGTTTTGTGATTTTAATGTCGATTTCATAATCGGCCCCATTTATTTTTTACTGGCCGATTTGTGTATCGGCCTCCATATCTTTACTGTCCATCATCCCACATACTTGGGAAATACTTCTTGAGATGCTGGCCGTTGACGGCTAATTTCACGCCATCCAACATCTCGAGCATGTACGCATTCCCCTTCAGAACTTGGACAACTTTATACGGGCCATGCCAATTCGGAGACCATTTACCATACATTTTATCCCTCGTCCCCAACGGCAATACGGCTTCCCATACCAGATCATCAACTTGGAACTCTTTTGGCTTCACTTTCTTATTATATGCCCGAGCCACCTTGGCTTTGTTCTCCTTGATTTTCTCAAGTGACCATAACCTGAGTTCCGTCGCATCCTCAATGCTGTCACTTATCAGGGCTGCATATTCTTCAGCAGTTAGATCATTCTGGAACGTGACCCGCCTTGATCCTGCCTTGACTTCCCAGGGTAACACAGCTTCTTGTCCATAGACCAGCTGGTACGGGGTGGTTTTGATTGCTCCATGACACGACATGCGGTAAGCCCACAACGCCTCTGACAACACCTCATGCCATCGTTTAGGGTGCTCGTCGATTTTCCTCTTGATCAGCTTGATCAAGCTTTTGTTGGATGCTTCAGCCTGCCCGTTTGCTTGAGCATAATATGGAGACGATCGGATTAACTTGATCCCCATGTCATCGCAGAACTCTTTCATCTCTTTCGAAACGAAGACCGAACCTCCATCGGTCGTAATAGTTTGGGGAATCCCGAATCTATGAATGACATGTTCCAATACGAACTTGATAACGTCTTCCGATGCTACTTTCTTCATAGGGACCGCCTCCACCCATTTCGTGAAGTAATCTGTAATGGCCAGAACCCATCTATGGCCCTTGCTCGATGAAGGATGAATTTCTCCGATCATATCCATACCCCATCCTCGGAATGGCCAAGGCTTGATGATAGGATTCATTGCTGATGCAGGCACCATCTGAATGCTCCCAAACTTCTGACATGCTTGACAACCTTTATAATACTGGAAGCAATCTTCAAGCATGGTAGGCCAATAAAATCCGGAGCCTAATCAGCCATTTCATCTTATGGGCCGACTGGTGGGTTCCACAAGCACCCTCGTGCACCTCGTGCAAGAGCCGATTGGACTCGGCTGGTCCCAGACATTTGAGAAGTAATCCTTCCAATGTTCTATAAAACATGTCATCGCCAATCAGTACGTACTTCATGGCTCTGTATCTTGTACGCTTAGGTGCCCCCGAGCCGGATCCTTCAAGTAATTGAAGATATCGGCTCTCCAATCATCTGGTTCCAGGAATTGCACCTGAAAATCGGCTTCTCCTGCTACATCCTTGTACCCTGACGCTGTTTGTGCGAGGTCGTTTGCCTCAGTATTTTGCAACCTTGGGATCCAATTTAAGCTTATATACCTGAACTGTGCCATTAGCTCACGGCATTGTATCCAAAATGGGAAGAGTGACTCGCTTTCGCACTTGTATTCCTCCGTGAGCTGAGAGATCACCAATTTGGAATCTCCAAAGATCTCGACTGCTTCGGCCCCAGCTTCCAGGAGTAACTTCATTCCCTTGCAGACGTTCATACCGCCACGTTTGTTGGTGCAGTAGTCGCCAACTTGATAGAGTAGTGAGTATAAGGTCTCTCGATATACACGAGTAGCACGATGCCGCAACCATCCTCACAAACCGATCCATCGTACATCATAGCCCATGCACGCACCGGGACAGGTTAAGTACGTCCGTGTTTATTCGTTCAGCAATCAGATCTGCTAGCGCCTGTCCCTTGACTGCCTTTGCCGGTTGATACCGGATCTCAAACTCCGATAATGCAAACATCCATTTGCCGAGTCGGCCTTTTAATACGGGAGCCGACAACATGTGTTTGATGACGTCCGATTTGCATATAACGATGATATCGGCTGACACCAGGATGTGCTGGATCTTGGTGCAGGTGAAGAATAGACAGAGGCACAACTTCTCAATTTCAGGGTACCTTGTTTCTGCATCCAACATCCTTCGCTAAGCAAAACCACTTTTTCCAGCATTTCAAACCTGCACCACCACTCGATGCGATGGAGTGTGGCTACCCATCGTACAAGCAGATGTAGGAACTACTGCCCCCCGCCGCGGCGGAATCCAATATCGGGTGGCTTGGCTACATTCCCTTAATATCGTCAAGGCTTGTTGTTGCTCTCGCCCCAGCGGAACTTCTATCTAAGCCATGATTTTGACTAAGCCTATAACGTCTTCAATTCGCCTGCATAAAGTTGGAGATAAACCCTTCACGAAATTAATTTTGGCCATGAGACACTGAGCCCTTCTTGTGGTGGGCGGCTTCACTGCCTGCATCTCTTGACTTTTTAGGCCGATCTCAATCCCACGCTCGTGGACCAAGAATCCTAGGAATTGACCGGCCGTCACACCGAAGGCGCACTTCTTTGGATTCATTCTCAGTCCGAACTTCCGAGTTCGGTCCAGGACTTGTCGCAAATCCTCTAAGTGTCCGTCTGTCGCAACAGACTTTACCACCACGTCGTCGATGTAAATCTCCACCAACTTGCCAATTAGATCATGGAAGATGTAGTTCATGGCTCTTTGGTATGTTGCGCCGGCGTTCTTTAGCCCAAACGTCATGACCACATATTCAAACAAGCCTACCGAGCCTGGCACTCTGAACGCGGCCTCTGGAGCCATGAAAATTTGGTTGTAGCCAGCATTGCCATCCATGAAACTTAATATTTTGTGACCAGCAGCTGTATTGATCAGGGTCTCCGCCATCGTGCACGGACACTCCGCTCCTTCGGAGTGGCGCCGTTAAGGTTCCGAAACTATGGCTACGCTCATCGGTCAGTCTCTTTTCCACAGCACAACATTAGAAATCCATTCAGCGCACTGCATGGCCCGATGAATCCAAGGCCCAAAGATCTTCTCTTCTTGATCTCCTTCTGACTCTTCCAAGACTGCCTTCATCCGTCGTACTTCGGGCCGGAACGGTCAAATCCTTCTCTTCGCAGGGAGCCCATGCTCAATGATGCCCTGCCCTAACCTGTGCATTCTCAGATAATCCTGTGCAAAACAATCTGGGTACTAACAGGGCTACTACTGTGCCCCTCAGATGTGTGGGTCTAATTTTTTTCTGATAACGTTGGTCGCGGCCTGGTCTCTCGCACCAATATCAATCTCTTTCTAGCTCGTCCGCCCGATAAACCCATAACTCCGCCTTTTCTCCATCGCTGCTGTGTCAATATTGAACACCGGCAAAGCGTATGTTGAGGATAATGCTGGCCGATCGCTGAGATCGGCCTCCTTTTCCATCGTAATGCTTAATGAGGGCTTACAACTTCTTGGTTTCTTATTATGGTGACGTGACTCGACGGAGGCATGCTCACCATGTCTTGGGTCATAAATCTCTGACGAGATCCTGAACACTGTGTTTGTACCAGCCGACGTCTCTACATCGGACATCAGCCGATGCCTGTGCATCGGCTTTCGCCTGTTTTGGGCGCCATACTTTCTTTGGTGGGCGCGCCTTCGTCTCCAATGTTTGCTGAATTTTCACGGCCAGATCGGCCGCGCTTCTTTTCAACGTAAGCACATGTACTGTGGCTCCTGCCTTCTTCCAGTTTCAGCCGCTGCACTCTACGCTTCTGAGAGTGGCTGAGTCCATCAGGGCACCACCTTGGTCGGTGATACCTATCTTCTTCTCCATCTGACTCCTCGAAGTCTTCTTCTTGAGATGACTCAGCCCGTTTGTTATGAGGTGGGAGAGGTCCTAGGCGCTCGAACCGAATCACATTTGTCCTCTTCCTTTGTTGTTTGCACTGGGCAGTTCTCGATTGTTGGCAACCGGCTCATTCCGGAGTCCCAGCAATGTTTGAAGAAGGGACAGTTCCAGGTGCTTATCCACGTTGTCTTGCTCCCTTGGCCTCCCTCTAGCGCAACGTTTGTACCGTCGGGTCGCTTCCATCACACCATCGATACCTCCTGACTGCATCAGACCGACGATATCTTTCATCGTCCTCGTCGTAGGGTCGAGGTCGGTTTGGCACTGTTGCTCATGATTTGTTGGAGGAGATGGACGGAGAGTGCATGCGTTGATACCGCGTGCTTCCCCACCTCCTCCGATTAGGTACCGTCTGTCGTCATCTTGGGGCTGGTCTATGGAACGACCTCTCTTTTTTATCTTTGCCACGGTATGGCTGCTTCCTCCGCTTTGTCTTGCTGCATGGATCACAAACCTCACAGTATTGATATCCAAAGAGAACTCTGGCTCCCTTATGGAGTGGCTAGGTCCACCATGTTGACCCATGCCATGCACGTCGTGTCCTTTGAGCTTGATGTTGTGAGAACGGGTTATCTCAAAGGAGCCGATGAGTTCGGCTTCACAGATGGCCTTTAGCTCCGTATTTCTTCTTGTGCTCCGCAGGGAGATCCTTGTATGTGATTTGCTCTGTCATCTCTGTGCTTCTCCGTGTTGACGGGATGTTGCAAGAGAACCCACCGAGGCTGTATCGTGTTACCCTCCCCAAACCCACCGAATGGCAATGGCTAAGCAAATACGAAGAGCCGGAGCTCCCAAGGCCGCTTTTAGTGGACTGCACCGCGTCTCAAATCTTCCAGCCACGTCCCGGCGGTTGCTAGGGCGCGCCACCCGACCTAGACCCGATCAAAGAAGGTGTTAGAGGCTTTGATGATCTCGCATGGTAGATACGTAACATTAAATACGAGCCTTACTCTGGCCTGTAAAGTTTCCGTGGATCGGCTCAAGGAGCCGATCGCCCCATGGTTCACGTTGGATTTACAATGACATGGGATCCTGCTTGATCAAACAGTTGTTGTATCCAATGGCGCTTAGGCTACCGCATAACCGGAACGTCCCACGTGTGATCGGGGCCTATCACTACCAAGATGATGCAAACTACCCTTACGTAGAGGCCTAAAACCTAACATAACGTTGATTCTAACATTCCCTTGCAGGATCGGTGAACAACATCTAACGCACTACCGGATCGTCCAACCCCAGCATAAGGCCTAACTACGCAGACATTAAAACCAGCCTTGCGGGGTAAGGAGCAACCATAACGGATCGGATCTACTTAGTAACGAACAAGTTAAGATGCCCTTACACCGGGATAGGTGGTGCGTCAGGTGCTCTATGCATTGCATTGCCACAGACATACGAGAAAGCATCAATGTGTGCTCCTAAACGACCCAAGGATAAATAGCATCGCTTTCGCCATCAACAACGTTCACACGAGCAGTACAGATTTAATAAATGACATCGCCGAGATCGCTGGATGCGATTCAGGCGTGATGGTGCTACCCTGAGAGAAACCCTCGAAAGAAAGGGGTGGCGGCGCCTGATTTGTGTTTGTTGAACGATGATTGTCCTCCTTTTCCGATAAACCTAGATACATATTTATAGTCCAAGGGATTCTCTAATTGAGGCGGGCAATCTAACGTGTACCTGCGTACTTATCTCTTAATCTAAAACATAATGCGATCTAATATATTGGCGCATATACAGGTGCTGCTTCAACTTCTTTCGCGCTTTGCAAGGCCGTTTCTAAAGATGCTCCTCCACGTGTAGTCTTCTAAAGCTCATTCTTTTGCATTTACGGCCCATCTCCGATTTCCATAAAATTTGTGTACGCCCTCACTACTAAGCGCGTGTCCTCCGGTGCTTTGGCATGGTTACCCGGGTGATCTGCTCGATTGAACGTAATATTCAGAGACGCATCACTCCATACTGTGGATGCTTGCTATGATACTTTCTCTGCCAGACACTTTCGGGTGAGCTTCTTCATCTCTCTTCTCGTGTCCCTGTGGATCATGCTCATCTTCCCACGTGGTGGTGGAAACGCCTCATTGGGTTGATGAGGCTGAGCCTGCTGGACCTGGTGCTGAGGTGGTGGTGGTGGCGGAGGTGGTGGCTAGCTGTTGCCTTCCGCCGAATGAGTTTCTCCATGTCGAGGAACTGCCACAATCTCTCGAGAAAGGTGGCTTGACTTTACAGGTTTTGACATCCTTGGAATCAATGTATCAGCAAGTAGCAGAGTGCTTGGATTCACTGCGAAGGGGCAGTTCGGAGTCCTCTGTGGTCGTGGTTTGTAGTTGCCGCGGTTTCCAGAATTATTCCGGTTACCATCCCGCCGACTGTCTTCGTTCTGTCATCATCTCGATCGTTCCTGCTGACGTAGTATCCTCATGCTACCGTATTTACTATCATCGTAGTTTGTATTTTTTCTTCTTCTTTGTGATTTATCCCTTTCACTCCACATCTTAATCATGTTTGGCTGGTCATCTTCGTCATCACTGCGCTGTCGTGGCCTTCGCACGTTGTGCCATCAGCCCAGCTGTTGGCGATTTCCATTAACTTGGTTATGGTTTTTGGCTTTTTGTTCTTCTATGTAGCTTTCACGTCGGATGCCGTCGCTGAAGGCATCATTGCTCTGTCAACAGAAACATCTTCGCAGCGTTTGTGGAGCTTCATGAATCTCCCCGATGTATGCTGCAAGACGATTCCTTCGTTTCTCATTGCAATGTTGACTCTCAATCTCGACTGTCTTTTTGAAGGCAGAAGTTTGGAACAAACATGTTGCTCGTATCAAGTCTCCATGATTTGATGGAACCTTTCGGAAAACTCCTCTTAACCAAGCTCGTGTTGAGTCCTTAAGCTGCAAGCATTGCATTGCTGCTATCTGATTTCCTTTGTGCAGAATCACAGTCTGCAAGTAGTCGTCTATCCAGGACCTCGGCTCCTGCTGTCCATCGTATTTGGCGGCGTCAGTAGGAGTAGGTTTGAACTTTCTGGGGGGCATCGCCTCGCGGATTTTGTAGCTTAAACAATCGGCCCCCCTTAGCTCGCCATCGTTCTCCCGGCTTTCATCCGAAGAATCACTGTCATATTCCTCCCTAGCGGCGCGTCGTCGCCTTGCTTTGTCGATTCTGCTCTGAGTGATTTCATCTCGAGCGTCTCTCGCATGATGCTTTGAGCCACTGGCCTGTAGCGTGGTCTTTTCCTTCCGCGGGACCAGGTTGTCCCCCATATCGCGAGACTTTCTAGGGCACCTCGATGGGCTTGGGCCATAGAACCTTTAGGGCGCTGATTGATGAGGTATGCTGCGAGATTGGCAGTTGCTCCTGCGACGGTTTTTGGCCGTGGCATACCCGCGTGTCCGTGGTCATGAAAGACTGTCAAGTTCATGTTATTTCGCGGCCATCTTCTCGAGAGTCTGGACAATCTTGATCGAGCTTGCCCGCCTCTTGAGGCTGGGAAGCGGCTTTCCTCGCGAACCTCTCCGATTGTTCTGCAGCGCTTAAGCCGTCTCGAGGGCGCTCTGCTCTTCGATAAGTGCTCCCGCTTTTCTCTAGTATAGAGCGACAAGCGTTTAGGGTCCCAACCGAGGTGTTCCCAAAGGGAGCAGCGTAGTGTTGGCACGGCCGCCCTTGGATGCTGCCCAATCCTCATCCGTGATAGTAATCGGTCATGTTATGCTTTCATGCCTGTTTTGGGGGGAACCCATCGCCTGAGTGGGTAAGCATTCTCATTTCCAATGTGCCTTGCGTTTCGCATTATTGAAGAAGCATGAACCTGATGGCATGTCGCTCTTTGGGTGAAAATTGATGATGTTGCCCATGCTGTCTTCTCCCCATTTATGATCGCATTGCAGATGAACGGCGTGTCGCTTGATCCCAGCCCGTGCCTGGTGTCGCAGTTCATGCAGTAGTACGAGGTCATCTCCGAAGATGCGGGATCGTCAGATCCAACCGACATGGAAGACGTCGAACGAGGAGTCGATGGCGCGAGCGGTCCTGTTGAGTCCGCTGCCAGTCAAGGGTCGGTTGATGACGCGCTTGAACTCGTCGATCCGGAAGCGGGGGATTCCAGCAGTTGAAGGATTCCTTCGAGTTGACGTTGTAGTGGACGCTGCCGAAGGTCATCTCCATGTTTCCCTTGTAGATCTAAAAAAGTCGACGAGATGAATCGCTGTGCGGGGTGAATTCATAGGGATTTAATTGAATCGGGCTTCCCATACTGGCGATGATGAGCCGACTTAAGCTGCCGATGACATGACCGGATCTGCCGAAGGGACTGACCTTGTGCCGGAGCAGGGACCTGCGCACGGCGCCTAATTGCTTCCAGGGCTCTCAACAATGCCCTCCGATAGGGCTTAGGGTTGATGGAATCCTGTAGGCTGACACGGTTCACGGACAAGCGGGGAGAGCGATTTACCCAGGTTCGGGGCCCCGAAGAGGTAAACCCTAAGTCCTGCCTGTCTGTTCTTGATTATGAAGATAATGGGTGACAATGGGTGCCGGGAGCGGGTTCGGCTGAGATCTCGCTTTCGAGAGGCTAAGTGCCATGCGACCCAGCTCCAGACTCTGGTGGCCAAGATTGCTAAGGATTGCACGTGTCCCTTTTACAGCCCCTCTCTAGCCTTTATATAGGAGGCCAGGTCTCAAGAGTCCTAACCGAGTACGACTAGATTTACAATAGTTTTATCTCCAAACTTTCCTTGTTCGGTTCCTCTTCGTCTTGTTCGCCAAGGAATCTTCCGCTGCGCCATCCAAGTGGCCCATCTTGTCACCTGATACCTTCATGGGACTCCAGCTTAGGCGTGTAGGTAGGACAATGCTCACATTCAAAGGTAATGCTCTACGCTCATCTCTTATTACAATCTCCATTCCCTCACCAGCATCATTACTAGAAACGGAGCCGTTTTCCTCCACAGTCGTAGCTAAACCCTCGTTTATAATTTGGAATAGTTCTTCTTCATGGTCTCTCCCCATTCATAGCTTAACTAATACAAGAAATATATAAAACAAGTTTTACATTAACATAACTGCGTTAGTGTACATTTAAATGGAGTGTGAAATAATAGAATAAGATTTTTCTATTTCTAATTCCTATTTTCTTATGCAATTATATAACATGGAGTATGACTATTTCTATTTCTATTTCTATTTCTATTTCTATTTCTATTTTCTTCATCTCTATTTCTATTTCTATTGTGTCCTCATATCCATTTCTATTTCCTATTTCTACAAAAATGAAAATGGAGTCGGCCGCAGCGGCTTCTCCTCCACGCACGGCCGACAAACATGTATACTAAGAAAGACCACTAAGAAAACATGTACGAATGTTACTTAAACAGCTGTAGATTTTATCTTTCCTAACATTTTATATTATTCATATTTCTTTTTGATTAAAATGAATTAGTTTCTGAATTAAACAAGTTTTAATCAATTTGTGCATTATATGATCAACCGCTGTGGTCAACCGGACGACTATCGCCGTGACGGCCGTGCGTTTGGGCGCTGAGGCATAAGCCTCACGCGCGGGTCAAAGGCAGACTGATTGGTGGCGGCGCCGAACCCGATTGGTCGCCGGAGACGCGCCGACGACCATAGCCTACGGCGGCGCGGACAGTTGTGCGACGCAGGGCCGGTAGAGAGAGGGAGGGAGAAGAGAGAGGGATCGGGAGGAAGTGGAAGCCCGACTTAAAGGTCTTGGAGGTCACGGTGGAGGCGGGGAGGTGGGCCGGAATCGATGAGGACGCCCGACAACCGGGTGCGGAGATGGCGACTCCTGGTTCGCCCGGGACACGCGGCTCCGGCCTGCCTCCGGGCCTTGGGAGTGGAGGAAGAAGGGGCGACGAGCGAGCTTCGCGGCCGCGGAGGCGGCAGAGGTGCGCTGAGACGCAATAGCAAGTGCCGTTGCCAGGGTGTTGTCATTGCCGTTAAGGCCCGACCAAGTACACGCATCCAGAGGACGGAGAGCCCATTATATACATGAACCTGGAGGCGGGCGCGAACAAAGCGGCAGTTGAATGCCTTTAGTCCGTTCGACAACAACTCTAGACTAAAGGATGGACCTTCCGTTCGGGATTACCAATCCTAGACTAAAGGATGAATTCTTCCGTTCAGATTAACAATCGAGACTAAAGGTTAACTTTTGTCCCATTGGTAATCTTAACCCGACTAAAGGGTTCATTATCTCGCTGGTGTTACCAATCGACTAGTGTCCAACCTTGATCTGCATATCAACCCAGACAAAGGTAATTTCTTGCTGCCGCTGTCACAACTGGAATGGCCTTTAATCCCGGTTGGAGGTACCAAACGAAATAAAAGGTCCTTTTTTGGGGATTTTCAATTTTCCCTCCTTTTTCACATTTTGCAAAGTGTTAGATTATGAATTAAAAGAGCTATTGCTTAATTTAAAATCTGGCAAAACTTTAAACATGAAAATCATTTCAATTTAGAAAAATTCAAAATAATTTTATGTTTTCTAAAATAAATGTTCTAACTAGCCAAACTATTTACCTTTTTACCATTTTCTGTTAATAATGCATTAAATCATATGTTTTGCACAATTTAAAATCAGGCAAGACTTTAAACATGAAAAATATTTTAATTTTAGAAAATAGTCCAAATAATTTTAATGCTTAAAACAAATAATTTAACTAGGCCAAACTATT